>JAOQGH010000001.1:43912190-43968722 GCA_025769975.1 Gallinago jamesoni
TCTGAAATTAATGGCATATTGTGGAGAAAACTGCTCATTCTCAGGATGATAAGGCCAATGTTTGTGCTAAATGCCAAGGAATGGTATGCAGAGAGGCCCTTGCTTATACTTATCACTATAACAACCAAGGTCAGCCAATTTTCGTTATTTGCCCCTTAGAGGGTCAGAAACAAAAAAGCGTAGAGAGGTCACACCTGTGGGGAGGAACAGACAGGACAGGTGACCCAAACCTGACCAACTGGAGTATTCCATCCCATCTGCCCCCTGCTCAGTATAAAAGCTGAGGGATCAAAGGTCACCCTCTCTTCCTGCAATGGCCCTGTCTGTTCATCTGCCTTTGATCCTGATCCCTGTGTTCCTGACTCCAGAGCTGGAATCCAGTTCCCATCCACCACCGAGTCCAGTCTGGGACTTCCCCAGCACCTGCCAGTGACGGGATTGTCATCTTGGGAGCTTGATACGGTTTTGTATATATTGTATCTATTTCATTATTTTCTTCTTTTTCATTTTAATAATAACTTCTTCATTAAAGTAGTTTAGTTCATTCTAAACTTTTGAATCTCCTTATCTCTTCCTCTCCTCTTTTTTTTGGGGGGGAAGGGCCATCTGTCAGTCCGGTTGCAGTGATTTTGGCAGAAACCATGACAAGTATGTTCATAGTAGCAACAGCTAATTAGAAAAAGGAAAAACTGTTACAATACTTTCCTGAGTTTATTTGAAATGAACACAATTGCAGAGGAAGAAAAGCAATACCATCTTGAAAAATAATAATAATAAGTGACATGTTGATCCTGTTTTTTCTATTCTATGGAAAGACTTTCATGAGAAATTTCATGTCCTTGTGAAAGATCATGACATAGTGCCTTGGTCAGTCTTTTTCATTTTTGAGCATTTCTTCAACTTACTGGGAAGCAAATGAACTGCAGAAGCTCTTGCTAGCAGAAGAAACCTACAAAGGCCACAGGTGCTTCTTACTTGAATTATTGCTATCAGTACATTATGGGGCAATTGAAGCAGAAGAAATATACACAGCTTGTTAGTTGCAAGTTCTTTTTTGATTTTGGAAAACCACACGAAAAGGTGCAGCAGTTGTATTGCTCCCACCGAAATTCAGAAGGTCAAAATGCCAAAACACAATTTGAAACTATCACATATGGATACAATTGCTATAATCTCCCTTCTTAAAATCATACCTGAAAACTCTAGCATAAATGTGACCTCCATTTGAAAGAGACCCCATTCGTATTGCAGCATATTTTTCCATGATCTCTAAACTATGTATATAAACCCAGGCAATTCTTGTTAGATTTTTTATGTCAAATACTTTCTAATGTGAAGTTACGGGTTTACTGACTTTCATAAATAATGCTGTGTCATAAAGAATTGGCTGTGCCATTCACACCTCTTTCACAAACCCAGCCCGGATGCAGGCCAGCTGTTGGTAATTGGATCTTGCATGTTATTACGCTTGTATCTTTGCTATCACTCAGTCTTCTTTTCACATTCCATTGTTGAATTCCCTTTGTGCTGTGGCTTTTTCTCTGCATGTTATTTGTGCATTTAAAATGAACCATGCAAAGAAATGTTTCCATAACCATGGTGACAGTGTAATATTATGCACACTTACAAAGTACAAAGGTAACTCTACCAGACTCGTATTTTCTCTGATCAATTGCTGGAAATTTAATATCCCTTTTTTTTTTTTTTTTAATAAGTGAGAGAATGGAATGTGCTGAGTATTTCCAGATCTGCTTACTCTAGAGTTACTACTATAAATTAATCCAATACTTCTTCAACAGAAGTGATGAGCTGTGTTGCTGTGCCTGTGTTGCATACTATTACTAGTTTTTAATGAATCTTGGGATACGATGTAGATTTTGGGTTTTTCTTACGGGCACATGCTTCTGAAGTCATGTGAATGCATAAGAATTTTAGAAATTTTATCACCCACAGTTCTGGTATTTTTTTTTTTTTTTTCCGATGGTATACAAACGCTTAACATATTTATTATTTTTTTAATGATGTTTGGTAATCTCCATTTCAAGGTGGGAACCTAGGGTACACAAAAGGTAGGGCCCAAATGCAAAGACATTTACATACCCTATGCCCACTGATATTGATGTCTCTTAATTTCTTGTATTTCTGACCAAATTGAGCCTATACAACCTGGTCTCTAGAGACTCCCAAAATGGAAACCAAAAGAAATCCAAACCACACAAGTTATATGAAAAAAATTCAAATCAATTCTGTGTTTTTGGGAGTCTGAGTGGGTTTAGGTTGTGAAAAGGACACTAGCTGTGGCCAAGTATTTGGGCATTGGCTTCTTCTGCTAATTGCAGAGCCAGATGTGCAAAGACAGAAGGATCCAGGCTGTAAGCCTACAGATGGTCATTGCTGTATTTTTGCTAAAAAGCTTTGTGTGTTCTCTCACCATGATCTCTTCTGCTTCTCTGCACGATTCCAGAGAAAATCTGCAAACTGCTAAAAGGTAGTTTTAATATGCTGAATTCTTACCTGTAATAGATGTAGCATAGTTACTGCAGTAAAACAGAAGTGTTTTGAACACCAGCTTTTATGTGTTTGCAAAAAATCTACTGCTAAGAGACTATGCTACGTAACTATGTAAATTATCATAGCTTACTTTCCTCTCTACCTTGACTAAACAGATATTTAGAATTGAATCCCTAGAGCGCAGGGTTCCTATTCTATCTCTGAAGTTCACCAGAAACTCTAAATAGCCAACAATATTTTAATGTTTCCATATGCTGAATATTTCCATTAAACCTCAAAAATTTCCTGAGGTAGCATACCTTTTTGTTGGCAAAGTATTCTACTCGTGTCCTGTTCTACCCGTAGCTTCAAGGAACACGTCATATACATCATTTTTGAAAATATTTGGCTGTACCATTTCATAGTTGACTTGTGATACAGACAGCTTGTACAACAGAACGGTCTTAGCTGATACACAGTTTTGATAATAAAAACACAACTTAATCACGTCATGCAACTTTGCCAGAGTAGAAACCATAGAGTTAATTCCAGCTAATTGGAACTCAGTTGTTTTCAGCACAGAAATATAAAATGTTCTCTATTTTGAAAGGGGTAATGATGATTGGCTGACTACCTTCCATCTCAAAAAAAAAAGGCTTAACAACAACACATCTCTGGGAAAGGATTTATGAATCTGAATAAATTTCTAGCCAGTGAACCCACTCTACAATCAAGAGAACAATATTGTTCTCAGGAAATGGGTAACAGTGAGATCAGCAAGAGTAGGGGTTATGTTTCATCCAAATCAAAGTGGACAATGGCTGATTAAATATTGTATAAAGATACAGTCATTCTGTCTCTCAGAGCACTTGACTATTACCTTAATTGAAAGGTTATTATGTAAATTAAAGGAAAATGGAAGGGAAAGATGACTGAAACCAGCTTTACTAATATGTTTTTTTTTGTAATCAATTTGATCAGCGTCAGGCTTCTATTTATGTGAAATGAGAGTCAATGCTGCTAAGAGAAGAGCAGTGCTATGACTGATACAGAAAATATTCAGTGACTTCCTCATAAAAAATGTATCTTCAAAATGTTTTGACTTACTATTCTTTTAAAACATTCTTGTTACAGTGGGAAACGTATTCGTAGTAATGTTGATGAGAACTGCATCACTAAAATAATGAGGATCTCCAGTCAGAGGTGTCCTTGCTTTGTAAGGTCTAATTAATTATTTATCTCTGCATACAAATATTTTCTATAAGGTAGGTTTAGAAAACTAGACCTTTTATCTATTTTCACATTACTCTTCAAATTCTCTTTTTAAAAAATATTTTATTTTCTCTTACCAACTATATATAATGTATATATATATATATAATGCTTTGGTGTTCAGTAATGTTAGATATTGAAACAAATTCACACAACTGTAAGTGTGGTTTGGATTGTGTTAGCTATTTCTGAGTAGGTTCAAATAACGGGTTGTTCAGATTTACAGTTTGGGTAGTTATTTAACTGATTCATTTTCTACTAAGTGAAACCTTATACATAAAAAATTCAGTGTTTAACGCTGTTAATCATTTTACGAGGCTTCTGAACTAGATCAGAAGCATTAGCTTATTTTATATCTGGGAAAATTGTCGTAAACAAGAACTGGACTGGCCATGATGGCTGTAGATCTAGACTGCAAGAGCAGAATACCTTCAATCCCTGGCTAACAGAGGTGTAATTTGTATTTGAAGTAAAACATGAGGATTCCTGTTCATGGATGTAGTAGGTTTTTGTCTGCTGCTTAGAGAGACAGACTGACTGACACAGTCCTACACAAAATAACAACTTAATTCTTCTCCATCCTGGCTTTCTGTCTTTGAAGTGTCATCCACTCTATCCATTGCTATAATCTATATTGCTATAATCATTAGCACACTAAAAATCATACTGAATTAAGGAGGTCTTAAAGGCTACTTTTGATTTTTTGATCCAAACACCTACTGCCCATGAGAGTAATGAACAGATAGGTGTCTCAGATCTCTTGTTACTCCAACTTCCATCTCCCTATTATTTCACCTCCACTTCACATCTTGTGAGATATTGCTGCCACTTGGTCAGTATCTCTAAAACTTCCACTTCAAAATCTCAAATATTAGCAGATGCTCAAGGGAAGTGTATAAAGTCTATATTAAGGATACACAATAGCTTTTGCACCCACCATAATCATGTCTCCTGTTCATGTGATAGTTTGTTGCCTCAGGATTTAAATTTATGCTTGCCTTGTTTTTTCTTCTCAGGAACATTCTGAGACTCTCCTTCATTTTCATTTCACAGTTTTCTTTCCATGTTGTTTATATAAGTAGCATTTTGAAAAAAAAACATATATTAGGGACTTCTTAACTGTGGTAAATATACTGAAAATTCTAACAGTGGAGAACCACCTTTGTTTTAAACCTCAGTATGCTCACAGATTGGGTGTCTGAAAAACCTTTGAGGTTATTTAATAAGTAGTCCATAGTTTGGTATAGTTTCTTTAATGAATGGATGTCTCACCATGACAAGCAACAATAGCAACAACCAAGTAAAAAAATTAAGTTTGCAAAAATTTTTCTGCACTCTGCATGCTTTTTTGTTGTGTTTTTTTTTTTAATAGTTTTTTTGTTTGTTTGTTTTTTATAGTTTTATTTCAGTGGCTCCTCTGACTCTCAGCTTAAAAGTGTCATTTTGTTAAAATGGATAGCTTTAGCTTTATATTTAAAGGAGGGTGATCAGCAGTAAAATGGTGAGCAGATTTAGCTAATTAGGCACCACATTTAATGGAGATGAATAGGACCGTTTCACAGTTATCATGAAGTCAGTGTTTGTGTATGTTTGGCATAAAAGTGCATCATCCTACCTTGCCAGGGTTATCTAACTGCACAGAAAAACTTCATTTCAGAATGAGAAAGACTTCTTGGTGGAGATCTTTCAAGAAACAAACAAAAGGAGAAACTAATTCCTTGGAATTAACAAATTTTTCACACTAAAAAATTTCTATTGTTCTTCCACATGGGTATTTCAGGTTTTGCCCGTGTCTAATGAACAGATGTGGTGAGTTTCTTTGTTTTGTTTTGTTTTTTTTTCCATTGTATGATTGTGATGTGCTGGTTTGAGGTAAAACAGAACCAATTTCTATTCAGTAATTTTACTTTTCAGTTAAGCCTCTTCTAACTCTGAAATTAACCACATATGTTTTAGACAGTGTCCACTTTTAGCAGATAAGGTCTGATGTTTATAGTGAATACTAAAGAATGGTATGCAGGTAGGCTTCTCTTTATACTTACTGCAAAACAATCAAGGTCAGTTAACTTTGTTATATGGCCCACTGGAAGTGGAAGAGCATAGTGGGGTTGCACCTGTAGGGAGGAGAGAAAAGGACAGGTGACCCCAAAACTGACCAACAGGGTATTCCATCCTATCTGCCCCGTGCTCAGTATAAAGCTGAGGGATCAAAAGGATCACCCCTCTCTTCTTTAATGCCTGGTGTCTGAGGCGGACTTTGTCTGATTCTTCTGCCTTTGGTCCTGATCTGTACATTCCTGAATCCAGTTCCCAGTGTCTGCTGGTGATGTGATCCTGGGAGCTCAATACAGGTTTTGTATATATATATAATTATTTTCTTATTAATATTTTCAACTTTTTGTGGGTTTTTTTTGTTATTTTATTAGTAATATTTCATTAAAGAGTTTAGTTTCAACTCAGAGGTGTCTCTCTCTCTCATTTCCTCTCCCCTGAAGGGAGATGTCACCCTTCTTTGAAGAGTAGAGATGTTAAAGAGAGTATCTGTCATTCATTTTAGTGGCCAGCCCAGCCCAAACCATGACACTTTCCTGCATATTAACAGTTGTCAACGCCTTGGCAGATGCCATAGAATTCAGGCAACAGTTAACAATCTAATATTCTTACTACATTAACATATGTGAATATTTGTGAACAATAAACAACTTTAAACATTATTACTGTTTATAGGAAAATCACAAAAGGAAATACTTCAGTGAGAGAGACAGCCAAACAACTGATTATATAATCATTAAATTATGTGCTATAATAATGAATTCTTATGCAGATAACAGAGAATGGAGATTCTCCAAGATAGTAGAGCTCAGTCTTGCATCTAATTATATTTTTCCTAGTTTTAAATTTAAGCCAAATATAGTGGGTTTAATGTGTGACTAAGCATCGTAGGAAAACTTTAGGTAGTTAGTTTAGTTAAAACACTTAACTGAACTGCAGAGTCTAAGTATCTACATTTAAGGTAGTTAGGTTTACACTTTTAGGGCGTGATTCATCTCACCTATCTGGCCTAAATTAGATCAGATGCATCAAACTATAGAGATTTTTTTTTTCTATTTATTTACTATATTACTAGGCCAGATAGATACAGACACCTGCATGTCTGAGCTCAGTGAGAATAATTGTATATATGTGTCAGTAGTACACTATCAGCATTTTATATAGGAAGGTCCAAGTTAGTTTTGAAATAAAAGAAAAAGCATCTATACATAATGAGTGATAAAATGGGACAAATGATATGGTACATATGATACGCCATGCCATGAAACTGCAAAAGGATCTAGAAAATATGAGCCTTAAAAGAGAAATCTGTATGATAAAATAAACATTTTCTGTGGCAAATAGATGCACATACTTGCTCATAAGATGAACTGGGGATGTAAAAAAAGGGGAAATCCTTTTCAATAGGCTGGATCGGGAGATCAAACTAGATTCTTTCAGAAGTCTAGAAAAACAAAAGTAAATGAGATTACTACTGCATACACCTCAGAGACACACAGCATATAAGTGTTTTTCTTAGCTGAGACATTTAAGTCTAAAATTTCACAAGATTAAAACTTATACTACATTCAATTTTTATTTCAAAGCATAAATAGAAATGATGTGAAGCTACTTGCTCTAATGAGAACACTATAATAGCAGCTGATTCTGCCTTCATTAGTGAGGACAGTATCACCAGTCCAGTTTTCCAACAGTTTAAGGAAAATCAAGCTTTTATTATGTCCAAGATAATACAGTCTCTTTTCTTTCTCTAGGTGGACTGGATTATTTGGTTAATCCCTGGTATGTGTTTCTGCTCATTCATCTTCTAGGCACTGAACCTGCAAAGCCATGTGCAACGCTTAACTTGATGTATTGAGTACTTACAATGTCTTTTTCTTTCCTTTGTTTTAAGTACTTGAATTCTCTCTGCTTACCTTGCAGACAGTCTCTTTTCCAACAAAATGCACTTTCCACCTGTCTGAAATTCCAAAACACTCTTCAGTGGATTTACATTATCGTTATTTTCCATTGGTTCTCATTATCAATGTGTAATGAGACTATTGAGACCAACATGTTGTTAGTCAATCTGTTCTTAGAAAACAGTTATATAGGTGTGCTGATGAGACAAATAGTGAGGCAGCCAAGAGAAGAATGTTGAAGCTACTGTACATTTCTGAGAAAACATCCTTTCTGGGGCTGGGTGGCCCAACTATAAAAATCAAGAGACTTCATTTGTAACTTATTAAATTAATACACAGGAAGGTGTTAAGCCATAAATAAGTTTCTGACAAAACAAAACAAAACAAAAAAACCCAGCAAACCCTTGATCATACAGATTAAAATTAATTTGGTAGAAATAAAGTAATAAGTATGATTAACTGAGTTCCATCCTGTGCCAATCCAGGAGAATCCTTTTATTATAAATCCAGTAATCCACTGGACAAATTCTTTCCACTGTTCCTTCTTGTACCATATTCTAAAAAGCCTAATTACCCTTTTTTAATATAGCATTACCATGTCGCAGATCATAGATCACAGGCCTTTGCCTAAAATACTAATGAACCTTATGTACCTGACAACATTGGATCATGGTGCAAAGCGTAGTGTTATTAACTCTTATTTCTGTAGCTGGGCAGACCAGATAGAAGTTCAGGTTTTTTCATTTTCAATAAATGGTATGCTCAGTTTGCTGTAATTCCTCTTTCTTTCTTTCTTTTAGAAAGCAGGGAAAGAAGAATGATGACTGCTTTATGAGCTTACATATGGTTGTACCTAGTCATACTTGCCATATGCACCTCTTCAGTTAGTTAGCATGATAATAAAAGAATATGAATTTTGATCCGTTCATAGCTTAACAATTAATTTTAAAACATAATTAACTATATGGATAAGCCAAACTCTTTTGTGAATGCAAAAATTTTATTAATACATACAGGAAATTAAAAGGCATGTTGGGGCTGGAATACAATGTCCATAACTTGAACAGCAGCACAGTCCTGCTAACTTCACTGTAATTTCACAGAGAAGAAAACACCCTTATGTTTGTGAATTGATGTCTTAAGATTTCCCCTTAAAGGCAACATACTGTGAGTATCAAAAAGCTATTTCTTTCTAATTTTCAGTTTGAACATGGGAGATGCCAAATGATATAATACAGAAATCTGCAAAACTAATATGTTGGCTTGCATTACAGTGAAGCCATTAAGTCAATGAATGTTGACGTATATCTTCAAAGGATAATTTTATTACTCTTAAAAATAATTTTTGGGAACAATAATAAGTACCGTTTGTAGGCTTTCTAAGAAACTGTAATTTAGTGGTTTAAAAAGATGTTACACTGAAAATCTAGAAGATCTGAAATTTTCTGATTTGTGTATGATTTCCTCTGTGGAGATATTACATTTCAAAAAGAAAATTTCATTTCAGCGCTAGGGTACCACCATAATTTTACTGAAATTAATGACTTTGTTATTCTAGCCAAACAATTATTCAGTTGATATACTGCTAGACCATAGTCTTTGCAGTGGCTATAGTTAATGACGAAACTGTGACTTTGTACAAATACTGTGTCAATGGCACATAGAAAGAGAAACAGCATATGATTTTTTTTGCAGTGCCCCAGACGCAGATTATAACTCAGCCAAGATCTACCTTTTGCCATCACCTCTAGGCAGAATAGACTGTAATACAACAGCTCTATACTTCATGCAATTATATGGCCAGGTGCCACTGTGTTAGTGCAGTTACATTCTTGGATAAAGAAATATCAAGGCTCAGCCTACTTTTTTCACACCATTATGGAAAGGGGAAGTAATGGCTCTGCAGAGGTTGCTTTCCCACCTCATAAATGAAGGATGCTTTCCCACTGGTAATGCAGACAAACCTGCGTAACAGTCAAAAATGAAGGTTGCTGAGGTAACATTAAGTAGAGCTGAGCAAAAATTGAAATTACTGTTCCATGGGGAAATTCAGCTATTTCAACACTTGGTTTTTGTACCTAATTGAGTTGAAAAACTGGAACTTGTCAAAGAACCTAGTACTGTAAAAGCTGCTTTGGTTGTGAGGTGGTGACATTTTGTTTTGAGTTCATACAGCATTAAACTGCAGTTCTCTATTGTTCTATATTGCTATATACATCTCTCAGAATATATCTGCAGCTATATGTTCCCCTTAATGAACCATACTCCTCTGTCCAGTATAAGATTGCAGTGGATCATAGATTTCAGAGGGTGCTTGAGCAGTTGGCACATACTTGAATTTTGATGTCAATACTTGTCTGCCAATGTCAGTAATAGGCATTCTATTCATTAATAAACAAAATGCATATAAAACATTCACAAAAACTTATTAGTATGCATTTAAACAAAACTTGATTAAAACTGTAAAGTATTAAATTTTAATATATGAAATCTAAAAAGACTCAATACATGATCCAACAAAAATCCTTACTTACGTCTACCACTTCCTTCCATTATTTGGACTTAATAATTATTATTAAATATTTTAATACAAATGTCTGGACTGTGCTTTAAGCCCTTGTTTCTTTACAAGGAGATAGAAAGAAACCACAATCTTTTCCTGGCAGACAGGTACAATGAGTAACTGTACTGTCAAAAATTATCATCAAGCTTACAATTACTCTAGCTGTGCTGTACAGAACTGTGAAGAGTTGTATAGTAATAGGATATCTTAGCTGTCTGTGAGTAAATGATATCCAGTCAATTTTTTAGTCTGCTAAAAATACTCGAAAAAAAAATCCATATGGTGCAGCAAAACCACAAGGGAAATTATGCTTTTTAAAAAAAAAGTTATCCCTGATAGAAAAATAGCATGGCCTTCTGGTTATCATTACATTTATGAGGTAACTTCAATGAAATCATAAAAGTATTATCTTATGAACTGCAGAAGCTTTCATTTATTTTTCTGCCAAATCACTAAATGGCTCACTCTTTCAGGTGTATTGCAAAAATGGAGTCAATTTCCTACAATGAAATTGGGTCAAAAGGAATGAGATGGTAGGGTGACATAGGGGTCCCTTTGTAGTAGGGAAAAAAAAAATATTGTTATATAGATAATTGCCAGCATTTTCTTTGAAACTTTTATGTGGGGCATGTCATGCATTTAATGTGCTCAATTCAAATTTCCCTTGTTATATTGAACATAATAATAAAACATATGGACAGACTTTAGATTTATTATAATGTCCCTATGTATATGAAAATAACAGCTAGATATTGCAGATGACATAGTTCATACAAATATCAGTAGTGATTTTTCTGCTTTCCTTTCCTGTCTCTTTCTCCCGCCAAAACAAGCACCTAATTTCAGAATGCCTTTCTGGGAACAATTTCTTTATTAAAAAAAAAAAAACCAAGGAGAAAAAAAAGGTGACATCCATAAAGTGGTATGGAGTTTTGGAAAGTGAAATGAAAACATTAGAGTGTCATTTTAAAATCATTTAAATAATTTAAGAATATAAACCACCCTCATATTCCTATTTGTTATATTTATGACTTTTATTTAAAATAGTTCATGAGTTATTGCATTTAGATGGCTGTGTTTTTCAGAGAGGGTCCTGTTCTGAAGATTGTCAATGAGGATTCCAGATGAATTAAGTGTCTGCTGCTAAAGTGTAATTTCCTACTCAGAATGACTTTCCCACAGAAACAGTCAGTCTTCTAAGTGCACTCACTAAGGACAGCTAAAGAAAGGTTATAATATCTTATCTGTATACGTAGAAAGATGACTAAGGAAAGTGATTTATTTACTTCCTAAACAAGTGAGCTTTCCGTAAAATATTTTTGCAGAATGTTTTTTGCACTTACCATTCAGCTCAGTTAAAAAAAATGATAAAATTTCTGTGGGTTAACTGGGGACCGCGCCTTGTGCTGTTATGCCACTTTAGAGGATGAAGACTACAAACTGCGGATAAAAGTAGAATTAAAATGGGAATAGAATTAGAATAAGGGGAAATAAGTAGAGAATATCTGAATCTGGGAGCTAGACTTTGTGTTGGACAATGAAGAATTTCAGCCTCTCTTTTATATGAATGCCTGATCCTCTTGAGTAGACCTAAGTGGAAAAAAGTAAAGTAGAAATACTGGAAATTGTGAAATATATGATTCCTAAGGAGTGGAATGGATTTGGAAGAGCAGAATTCTAAATGGGAATGTTTAAAGTGGTGCTCATGAGATCAATATTACCTATAAAATGCCTACTGCCTCTCATAAAAGGCTGTGCATTCAATACACAGTGAGCTACTCTGATACATTTCGATGCATTTACACTTTTAAAGAAAGAGCTAAATGATGAACTACATATCAGTGCCTGAAAGAATCTAAAGAAAAAAATTAAACTGTAGAATGGAATTCTTTCTTTCATATCACTTTCGCCCTTTATATAGGAACTTTATGTAGATAATAAAAGAAAAATAATTATTAAAGTTAATGTTCCTTTAAGTTTTTCATGGGCAGTAGGGAGTGTCCTGAATTCCCGCCTAAACTTTTCTGAGGATGCCTGCTTACCAAAGAAAAGAGCTTAAGAACTCAAATGTCACTGTGTCTTCAGAAATTTCTCTAGTAACAACTAATCAACATCTGATAAAAATGAGTTGAGAGTATCTTCACATTTCTTCACGTGGCCTTTGATTAAAAAAGATGGCAGATTTTATTCAACTGTTCCGTTAATTTATCAAAATTATATTAAAAATACAAAAATGAGATCTGTCATTGTATTCCTCTACTGTTTCCTTGGAAGTCTGAATGACTGACTAGATGACAAACCTTTTAATGCCTAAACTTAGGGTATATGAATCTGAAACTGAATTAATTCAATACATATTTGCAATATTTATCTGTATATCTATAGTGTATCTACTGATACACTATCTATAAGTGTATCAGTAAGGTTAAAAAAACCCTGGGTACTAATCAAGTTAATTGAAAAATGCTATGAAACCATAAACAGAAAGCGTGCAAACTTATCCTGGAAAAATGATGTGCATTAATTACTGCATTTTGTATATAATAGCATTACCTCTTGTTTAATTGCTACTTCATAGAGATTTCTATTAGTGTTTCCATGCAGGAACAATTAGAAGTTATTAGTACTGACAGCATTTATTTTTTAGTCTTATCTGGAATGTTTAAATCCTCCCCTGAGATAGAATCCTACGTAATAACTCTCATAGAAACTTTAAAGGGGTGTCTCCCATATCCAAATCCAAACCATATAGTGCTAAATTTTCTTTAAGACTTAAGGGTCTTATGACTTTTCATTCTGCCTCCTGAGAATCAGAAAAATTCTAGTTGTAAATACATGAAATGTTCTATAGTTCTGCAGGTGACAGTAGCAAAGCCTTAATGAAAATTGAACCAGCAGTAATCCTTTATTATTTTCTTGCATTCAGAATTAAATATAACAGTAGTAGATACTGTTCCCGTCATAAATCTAGAAAAAAAAATCTATTCAGTGACACAAAATGAATTCTAAACCAAAATCAAATTAAATGAATAATTAATAATGAAAAATTAAAATAGCTTTTTTTTCCAGTACTGAGAGAATTATAAAACAGGCTTGTGAGGCTTCAAGATTAGGTGCTAAATGAATAGTACCAGATGTAACAAGCAGAGAGCTAGCTAGTCTATAGTTATTCCTACGTTTTATAATACAAACATGGAAATAATCCCCATAACTATTGAATTTTGGACCAAAGCCAAGAATATTAGGGTAATTTGAAAAGAGAAAATAAAAGTAACAGTAGGACAGAGTATATTTGAACATTTTCTGTAAGTTGCCATCTCATTTGTCCTGTGATACAACATGTAATAATCAGCAATATTTGTGTGGTAAATTTGTTCATTACAAGAATTACATTTACATTTGCTTCATTACAAGAAAGAGCGAAATACTGGTGTTTCCGTTAAGCCTATCTGTGAGGTTAGGTTAATGTGTGCATAAAAATGACTGAGAAGATGATGGTATAGAAAGCCTTGACTAGCATTTTATGCACTATCCAAAGATGTAACGGTGTTTGGAATACTTGGAGTTCACATATGCTATACACTCTCCTTTTAACCCCCCCATCTGTTGTCCACAAATAGGTAGTAATTTATCACTTTATTATATAATGAATAAATGAGCATTATTCCATCTCTTTCCTGTGAGTTGAATCCAAGATTCTTATTATCCATTCTTTCATGCCCAATTGCTTTTGAGGGTACATGAATGGGTAATTTCTTTCATTCCAATATGTGTGGACTCAAAGTCTTTGTAGCAGGAACATAAGAAGAAGGTGGTTTTTTTTCTATCTGGTACATTACTATTACAAAGCAGCACCAAAGTTCCTTTAAAGGAACTTTAAAGCACCAGTTTGCAGTAATGGTACTGCTCAGACATTCTGGAGCAACGGACTTCAGGGTGGCCCAGACTCTGCAGAAGCACAATATGCTTATGGAAAACGTTTCCACATGTAACACAATTCACATGTCTCTTCTCTGCTGCTTATAGAGGACAGAAAACAGATGGTGCTTCATGTTTTTAATTAATAATTTGGATGTTCTGTTATCCACCTTTATTTTTAAATGCATATGAAAACCAAATCTCTCAGTGTTGTCTTATTTTATCAGATAAATACTATAGTCACCCTTCCACCTTCGTATTTTTGTGGTTTGTATTTGGTTTTGGGTTTTTTAACTTATGAAACTTAAAAAAGCACCTTTTCCTTATTTTCTGCTTCTGTAGCAAAACTCAAAGTATCCTGTAGGAGTACTATCTCTTAAGTTTTGCTAATTATAGATTTTTGCTGATTATGTGTTTGATGTGAAACTTTGAATTCTGTTGCAGTTCATATATATTTATCAACCAGTACAGTGAGGATCTATAAAGAAATTTGTATAAATTTCCAACAGAAACTGATACCATCTGATATTAGTGATGTGTGGAACATCATTTTTGCTTGTAAAAAGCTTTTAAAAATATGAATGATTTCAACTATTTTGAGTTGCAAATGTTGAGTGTTTAAGGGGAATCCCTATGGGATCACTTGGACTGAGAATTTTAGAGGACAGAAATCATGAAACATACGTTCACTGAAAAGCTGAAGTATGCAAATAATTTGAAAACCAGTTAAAATTAAGGTAAATTTTGTCTTGGATCTTCTGTGTGCTGTAGAGATAAAAATACATTTTGGGGATCCACCACTATTGAAAGTACTGTGTTGCTAAGCTGAAATGATAGAAGTCTGAAAGTGTCCAGCGTATCTACTTCTCTGTCTTTGATACCCACTAAATTTATATACTCTGTTTATAACAATATATGGACACAAATCATCAGTTAATGTAGCCTACCGAAATTAAGTAGTAATACTAGAGAAAAAGGAGGCCAGTGTACTATCAACGGAAAGAAACAAAGCTTCCATCTGAAAGAGTGGGAGAGAACGCTGATTTCAGTGAGCCTTGAAATATGATTGATTTTGAATCCATGAGATGACATTAAGTAAGAAAATAAAAGGGATTTTTTTTAAAGAAAACATTTTCTAATATGAGGAGACTGCACATTTTGTCTTTGTACGCTTTTGTTCTTGTATTTGCAGTAAATAGATTTAATATTTTGTTTTCATAAAAATATGGTTTTGAATTTGTATTTGTCTTTTTTCTCTCACCTCTTTAAATATTTCTGCTTTTCCCTTCTGAGGAGTCTGAATGCTTCTATTTTCCTTGCTTGCTCTATTTCAAACCACAGTCTTGTCTGCTTCATCATTCTTCTGTCATGTGTCGTGTGTCACGCCCCCCCCCCCTCCCCGCACCACCTCTTTCCTCTTCTTTGTTTTTCCTTTCTTTGTTTTGTTTTGTTTAGGTTCAGATTGATGATGTAATGTGTCGGAGTGGGAAGTCGGTCCCGGAGTAACGACGGAGTCTCAATATGAGTAGGTTCGTTCTCCTTTATAACAAGTTTTAGCAGAGTTTATATAGGCAAATAGCAGATACACATGCTAGCAGGTGTTCACACAATTGGCTACTGGCTCTCGTCCACCTGGCTTAAGTTTTCATATAATTGATACAAAGTTGCTTCCTACACACAATAACTACTCCCTTAGTTCCCAAGGACAGTTCCATTTTACTAAACTTAAACAAAGGCTAGAAAAACATGTTTACCCTAAAATAAGCGGGACCAGGGAGAGGACAATGCCATCCTCAGGCCTGCTGCTAAGGCTGCAGGCCTGAGGCCAAGGCTTTGGGCCTACGGCTAAGGCCTCTCCCCTGATCCCGTGTCTAAAACTGGATTGTTCATCCCGATCAAGTCATGTCCTCTTGCAGACAGCCATTCCTCCACAGTAATGTACTAGACATTACTCCAGATTCAATTACCAGCCTATAAATAATGCTGTCTATTTGAAGGTGGGTGTCAAATAAGTTTAAAAACTCAGATGCTTCACCTAGCTTTTAGCAACTGCGACCTGACTTTTACATGTCTACTAGCCACTATCCTGGACTATCCTGGGAGGGATCTTCAAATCTAGATCCTTCCCTTCCCTTCCCTTCCCTTCCCTTCCCTTCCCTTCCCTTCCCTTCCCTTCCCTTCCCTTCCCTCTCTGAAAAAAAGCAACATTTAGACACGTAGACAGAATAAGAAATTCCATGTCAGTGTCTTTGTAAATTGATTAGACCTGTATTACTACTCATGACAACTTCCTTTTTCTTTCTTTCTATTACAATAAATTGAGTTGCTGGTAGTTTGGATGTGTGGTGTGTGTGTGTGGTGTGGTGTATGGGTGTGGGAATATGCCAGAATTTGGAAAAGGAATAGGTTCAAGATGGATTCTGCCTGTGCTTGCCTATGTCTGTATGTGTGGTCTAGAGAAAGTGGGCATGCATGAAGACATAAATAAGGGAAGGGAAGGGAATGTAAGTAAAGGCTATGTGTGTGCAGGGGGTGAAAAAGGATGAAATATGAAGTAAAAAATAAGGATTACAGGATCTGATTACGCTAATTTTTTTTTTATGTCAATTCACATGGACATTGTCGTTGACAGATTCTTTAAACTTCTGAAGTGCTTCCCTCAACCAGGAATTATGCATTATCAGGAAGACACAAGGAAGTCCTGAGACTGTGCTAAATTGTCTAAATCAAAAGCAGTTTGAATAAAGGTGCCAATATTCCTGTTCTGCCCCAGCTGCAACTGTCTCTGCTAGATACCGCAAAAGATCAGTTCTGTATATGTACGTGTGTATATGAAGAACACACTGGACATATTCTTCAGAAATATTAATAGCATGATGATTGGAAATTAATAACATGTTACTTTTGATTTATACATTTGATATTACTTTTATGAAATGAGTACTTGCTTTAATAAAACTCCTAGAGACTCTTAGAGGCAAACAGTGGACCTAAGATTTGAAAGATTTTTTTTTGTTAGCTTCAGAAAGGTATATCTTGCTTGAAAAATTATACTACTCTTTAAGTAGCAAATAGATTCTAAAAATAAAATGAGATGTTGAAATGCCTGTAAAAAGAAATATTCTGAACAAATTTAATTTATTATTTATCTGAGTAATAAAACATAAAATGAATAATAACTTTTGGGTTATATCCACATTTTTAAAAGAAAATTCAGTTATGTACAGCATTGCTTTTCCTTTCACCTATATGTTAAGTCTTTTTTTTCAGCCGAAACAATTTATATACATGGTTGCTTGTTTCTTTGAAGGGTAGGTGGATTTAAAATTGAGTGCTGTAATAGGACCTCAAAACAACAGAGGAGTCTTTAATTACTTCAGGAATGCAAAGCAACCATATGTAAAGTTTACGAATTTATTTATTCTTATCATTTTACTTATTTATGGGTGTCTCTACAGAGCCTGTTAACATAATATGGGCAACCAGTGCATTTTGATTACTCATACTGTGTCAACAAGCTCTGTAGAGACACCTATAAATAAATATTTTAACAAATAAAAATTTTTCTCATAAATAAGAATTTTCAGACATTTCTGTTGGAAATAATATGAGGATTAATTAGGTAGGTCTAGTAACTCCATGCTATATACTTTTGGAAAATAAGAAACAGATTCATCAATATTACAGGGGAAAGGAAGTTTTGATGTCTGAAGTCAACGAGTGCACATGGAAAGGGCATTGCAGAGACTCTTGGACTGCTGCTATCTTTGCTATTTCTATTCTGCATTTACTGAAAAAAGATCTTTTGAGAAAACAAAATCCAAAAGAGAAAGAGAAAATCATTGCTACTTAACATTTTAGTCCATTGCTTTCTTATAAGTTTATCCCTTCTTTCTTTCCTTTGGTCTGTTGTCAATAGGTGGCTTTAATTCACTAATGTGTCATCCACTTCTTAGTTACACTGACAACACAGTTTGCTGAACAGAATACTGAAAAGCATTTCTAGTACCTGTTTGACATTTTCAGTGTGAAACAAACATTGTGTTAAAGGCCAATGTTTTAAAATTACTTCACCGTCAGAAACCATTGAGTCTTAAAGGATTCTCAATTGAAAGCAAAAATTTGCCATCCTTAGGATTTTGAAGATTTTTGGTGGCTTAATTTAAATAAATATGCTATTCCATTTTCCTTGAAACTGTGCAGCATCAGTATTGTCCTGTGAAAGATGTATGCACCTGTGAAATCTGAGAAATGAGTAGTATCACAGAATCCTGGAACAGCTAAGGGTAGAAGGAATACCTTGTGATCATCTATTCCAACACCTTTGCGTAAAGTGAGTACAACTAGAGTGGGTTGCTCAGAGCTATGTCTAGTTAAGTTTTAAATATCTCCAGTACGGAGATTTCACAACCTTTCTGGTCAATATATTGCAGTTGTAATTGTTATTCATATTAGAAGATAGTTTTACTACATTGTAGTATCTCTTGGAAATGATGAATATACAAATGTAAGTCTGGTCATGTGCTTCAACTTATAGGAACTGTGACTAGGTGAAGTTGAAAATAAAGTAAAAATGGTTTTAAAGCTCTTGACAGAGAGATCTGCTTTGTCTTAAAACTGGCAGAATCAGCTCTGCCTCCATCTAGGGATCACTGCTCACTTTGCTCTGTCATGGGAAGTGGAAGAAAAAAGCAACATGACTGAAGAGTTTCTTCAAACGTTTATTACACTGGTAAAGGTTAGGAGATACTGATTTTATTTATAATCCTGCATGAAGAAATCAGAGATGTCTGCTGTCTTGCAAAATTAAGAAACAAAAAAAAAGTTGAAGTCTGAGAAGAGAAACAAAAATTCTCTTTATCTTTCATATGGCATATTAAATTTTGCAACAAACCAATGTGGAAAGCCTGGACTGACACAGATCAATGATTTCATCCTCTTGTAAAAAAAGTTAGCAGCTACGGAGGGCTCAAAATTTATATGTTTGGATAAATTTACAAGTCACTTGGTGTTCCAATTAAATTCTCTCCCATTATATTGTTTTCTTTTCAAAAGACTATACTATACTGTGTTAGTATTAATTAATGATAAAAGCACATAAACTTTTCATTACTTATCTAATCCTGTATAACTCATGATTCTGCAGGAATAATAATATCATATTTCCATTACTTTTTGTTTCTCCTTAGAGCAAAAATATTCTATTACTGTGCTTTTTTTGAACAATTGGTAGAAAGTGTTATTCTTTAATAATTTACAGTAATAGGTTTCTGATCATTAGTTCAAGTATGAGATGTAACTATGCATAACTGGTCTCACAGTAGCTCAGTTTCATATGTCAATAGAACTAAGTATATGACTTTTAAGTAATAATGGGCTGAAACAAGAAATGCAGAATCATAGAATACCGTGAGTTGGAAGGGATCCACAAGTACCATTGAGTCCAACTCCTGACTCCACACAGGGCAACACAGAAGTTAAACTACGTATCTAAGAGCATTGTCCAAACACTTCTTGAACACCGACAGGCTTGGCATCATAACCACTTCCCTGGGGAAGAATCCAACATCCATCCTTGTTAAATTTCATATGATTGGTAATTGCTCAGAACTCTAATCTACCAAGATCTTCATGTAAGACCTCTCTGCTCTTGAGGAGATCAACAGCTCCTCCTAATTTAGTGCTGTTAGTGAATTTACTAAGTCTGTGCTCAACTCCTGTCTTTGACAAAAACATTCAAGAGAACTGCACTTAAAATTGAATCTGGGAAACACCACTAGTGACTGATCATGAGATAGATGTTATCCCCATTCGTTATTACTCTTTGAACCCAACTGTTCACGCAACTGATCACCCACTGTATTGTGTATATGTCTAGCTGTATGCTGGACATTTTGTTCAGAAGGATACTGTGAGAAACAGTATGATAGCTTTGGTAAAATAAAAAACCTCCACATACATTGCTTTCACTTTGTCCACTAGGTGGATAACCTTGTCATAAAAGGATATTAATTTAGTAAGACACAACTTTTCTTTCATCACCAATGACTAAATTGTCTTTCAAGTGTTTTTCAATAACTCTCAGAATTATCTTCTGCATAATTTTACTAGTCACTGAAGTAAGATGGGCAGGCATGTAATTACTATTGGGTCCCATAGACTTGTTGTATGCATTCTGTTAAAAGAGCAAATCCTGTACTAGTTCAAAGTCAACTGGGAACTGAGCACTCTGTCAATTGTAGTCCTTTAACCCAGGGATCCAGGGATTCCAGGGCCCATCCCTGGTGTTAAAGACAGGTGAAAAAGGCATTAAATGTCTCAGGTTTAACTTCCTCCCTATTTGTGAGGTGGACAATCTCATCAAGTAATGGACCAATATTTTCTTTAGCCCTCCTTTGCTGTTAACATACTTTAAAAAGCCTTTTTTTTGTTGTTATCAACCACAATAATGACTAGTTTCAATTCCAACTGAGCTTTGACCGTATGGATTTCCCCCCTACAGTGGCAAACAGCATCTCTGTAGTCCTCCTGTGTAACCTGACTTTGCTTCTAAAGTCCATACACTTTCTTTTTCTAGCTAAGTTCCAGAAGGAGATACTTGTTCAGGCAAGCTGGCCTCTGGCCTTCTTGCTTGACTTACAATGGACTGGAATAGCCTGCCCCTGCATCATTAAAATTATGGCTCTAAAAAAGTGACTAGCACTTGTGGAACCTAATAGCCTGGCAGTTTTTTCATATCACCAAAGATTTTAAACTCAGCCATATCATGATCATTGTGGCCTAGTCAACCACCAAACATCACTTCACCCATGAGAACATCTTTATTTACAAACAACAAATCTAGGATGGCACATTTCCTAGTCACCTCCCTTAGTACCTGTACCAAAAAGCTACCTTCAACGTGCTTCAGGAATTTCCTGAACCCGCTGGTGTCTGCTGTGTTATAGTTCCATTTAATATCTGGAAGTTGAAGTCACCCATAAAGACAAGGGCAACTGTTCTAGACATTTCCCTTAATTCCTTATAGAATAGTATACCGTTGTTATCATCCTGGCTGGTAGTAGACTTCCGCAAAAACATTTGCTTTATTAGCTTTTCCCCTAATCCTTACCCAGAAGCTCTAAATCAGGTCATCCCCAACTGCAAGTACTGTGCAGTCCAGCACCTCCTTTACATAAAGCACTACCCCTCCATCTTGCCTGCCCTGCTGCTCTCTCCTGAAGAGGCTGTAACATTCCATTACAGCATTCCAGTCACAGGACTCTTCCCACCAAGTCTCACTTATGCCAATGATGTCATAGCCAAAGTTTCTAGTTCCTCTTGTACATTCCTCATACTGTGTGAATTTGTGTACAAACTTTTCAAATGCACTCAGCACTGTGGGGAAAAGTGAAAATCCTCAATAACACATAATCCCTCAAACATTGTCATGCTGTCCCATAGCTTATCACTCGTATGTCTAATATTATCCCTTTCCCCCTTTGAACCTAGTTTAAACCTCTCTAAATGTGTACTTTCACATTATTTTTTTGTTTGTTTTTTTGTTGATTGGCACAAAATGCAAAATATTGATCACTGATATTTTGATCACGGAATCACAGAATTGTTGGAGTTGGAAGGCACCTTCTAGAGATCATATAGTCCAACTCCTCTGCCAAAGCAGGATTGCCTACAGCACATTAATCAGGACTGATTTTTTCTTCTTTTTTGTACTTGCTTTCAGAAAAGATTCAGCAGAATTTTTCCCTTTTAGCAGCATGTATTAAAAACATTTAATATGATATTCAAAAGTATCATGACTATAAATATAAAACATTAAAAATCATGTATAGAATCAGAGAGTCATAGAGTGGTTTGGGTTGAAAGGGACCTTAAAGGTCATCTAGTTCCAATCCCCTTGCCATGGGCAGGGACACCTCCCATTAGAGCAGGTTGCTCAAAGCCCTAAATGTAGAATTTCTTTAAACAAAGAAAGAAGCTTATTAAAAGCCAAAAAAGAAGATAATTAATTTATCACCTGAAAGTTGAACTGCTCTCTTTTCTACTATCAAAAATCTAAGTTCTTAGATATTGACAGGGTTTTACCTACATTGCAAATTTCTCTTTTATTTTCATATGTTAAAATGAAGTCAAGAAGCTAATGAGTTTTTGCTGGAAAAAAGCCAATTAAAGCATTTACAAGGCTAGAAGGTGAAGGCCCTCTGTGTAATGAGAAGGGATGACATTTCTGTCTCATGAATACAATGATTTAATTCTTTGACCTACCGTTGGCAAGAACTGGTGTATGGTGAACAATTTTGTGTCTGACACATTAATTAAATAAAACAACCCCCAAACCCTTCTCTTGGCAAAAGCCAAAGAGAAAGTTGAATGTTTACTTTGCATGAGATTCACCTCCCCTCATGCTCTATAATGTGACTTTGAAGGTTGACTTAACCAAATGAAAGGTAAGAAAAGGAAAATGTCTTTGCTTACCCTCCCTGTTTCACAGAGGCCATGCAAAATAAAAAGATAAGGAAAATATTTTGAAAGGGTTATAATGTAAACATGGGCAGCTGTTTTAGACATTGCCACATGTGCACAGTCAAAGACACATCAGAAAATCCATGCTGAAATTCATTTCTGTGGTCCTGGAAGAAAAGTCAGAAGGTTTAGGTGTTAAAAGTAAGTTAACCCTTTGCTTATTTGACCATTAAACTGTCACCATGAAGCTATGTTTTAAACATATGATGGTCTGAAATCTTAGTGGTAAATAAAGTCGGAAGACCTATTAACCTGCCCAAGATTAATAGGGCAGGTTCACTAGGGGCAGTTGAACTAGGAGCTAGTTCAACTTCATTGCTAACTGCACAACGGGCAAAGGAATGGATAGTAAGAGGTGAGAAAAACATATGAATCTTATCTTTGCTTTGCAAAGCTGTGCAGCATAAATAATTGGCAGTGCTAAACTTGAATTAATAATGCAACTTTACTGACGTTGCTATGAGGCTAAGTTGATTTCACATGTTTAACTATCAAATGTTTCCAAGTTTCTCCCTATGGGGTCATACTTAATATGTTATGAAAGGGCATTTGAATAGTTAGCTCAGATCAGCCCATTTGATTTGAAAATAATTTTGAATTTTCACTGTCAGTTTGTATCACTATGATGAAATTACATGTCTGTTAATTGAAAATGGTACTGAAGAGTTTGAGGTGCTTCTTTTCCCCCAGCAATAAAGCTATCTTACATAGTGTTGAATCTGAGTTTCTCAGCGGTATGTGTTAAGTTCTAGAATATCATTCACTTGGTTTGCTACTTAAAAAGCCTAGATATAACATAGCTATTAGAAATGAAGCACAACTGCATGTAGCATTTTCTTGCAATTACTTCAGTTATTAATCAGAAAGCCACAGCAAAATTATAAACACTAAAATACAAAAAAAAAAATCAAAACACAGTGAAATAAAAATGGTCTGTAATTATTCTCTGTGTGTAAGCAGATGGAAACATACTATTTTTTTCATGCACAAGATAAGATATAATTATGATAAATAAACCAAGCTCACATTAAGAAAATCTGCTCTATAAAGAGTGTGACTTAATTTTTAGTTAAATATTCATTCTCCTGGGTTGACATAACCTAGGGGGCTTTATGGGGGGTTGTGAGATGAGTATGAAAAATATACTTAGCAGTCATGGTGATCAAGGATTCAAGGATTCGTGTGACATACATCACTTCCAAGCACTAAATTAAATCAGCTCTGTGACTGAGGAAGCATAAAAACTTCCTTCTGTCTCATAATAACTCAGGTTTTTCTTTTGATATAGAGCTGATTTCCTGTTATGACGTTCTCTCTTTCAAACTCAACAGTAAAACCTTGCTATAAAGCAACTATACAAAATGCCTCACCCTCATAAACTTCTGAAGTACAGGGATAAGTTTATCTGTGTTTTAACTAGTAAATTACATATGTTTGAGACTGTATGGTAACAGTGATGTCAGTCATCACAGACAAGCAAACATCCATATCATAAAGGTCTCTTCCCTGCAAAACATGAAACTGTCTCCTGGGAATATCTAGTCCCTGACTCATAGTCACCCTTGAGCTGTGCTTGGAAAGTGTTTGCATCAAAGCTTGATATGGGCTAAAACTGGTTTAGGAGCTGTTTTAGCAATTTAATAATGACAATCAAGTTTCAGATTGGAACATTCTCTGACTCTGCTCAACTTATTAGTATTGACGCTGCCTGCAGCATTGGTGCTGTAACACTTTAGTTTGCTGTAAGCATTGGATGTGTTTATGCTAATTAAAATCATGATAACAACAACAACAACAATAATAATAAATAATGTTGGAGCTCGCTCTGGGAGAAGCTAAGTTGCAAATACACTCCCTGAGTCCTAAACCAGAGTGGCTTTAACCAAGATGCCCTTTGGGGATCATCACTAACACAGATTATCATCCCAAATGCAGAGAAACAAGACATTAATTGGACACCAGTCTACAACTGTTGGAAAAATTACTCAAGTAATTCAATATTATGGATGATTGCTTACCAGTACAGGTATATATATTAGTAAACTAGGGAGGGCCAGGGAATAGTTCTGGACCATTCTGAATGGACTGTTTATATGTGGTCACTCTCTTTTGGAGGAGGCAAGGGCCAAAGAGTGGTCCTGGGCTCATTTTATTTGGTAGCATAGCTGAACCTGCAGTGTTTAATATCTATGTAATAATGTCTCTGATCTAAAGATCAGATTTTCTTTCAGAATAAGACTCAGGTAGACCCAGCTGTGGCCCAGCTCTATTATTATCCTGCAGTTAACCTGCCTACCTGCTGCCTGCAAGAGCAAGATCTTGCTCACTGGACCTGCAACTGAGTGCCATGTGCTGAAGCAGTTCTTCGTGATTTGCAAGGTGTCTTTGTATCTAGGGCCTACCAAATTCAGGACTGGGCTGCTCCTGTACCTGCTAGCTTCTTTTTGCAGAGGAAGCTGAAAGGCTGTCTCTCTAGTACAAGCATTTTTCACTTTTGTGAGAAGGACCTGCCATTGGGATCACTAGCTCATACTCAGAAGCAACTTGAGCACTTCCCTTAACTGAAGAAATTTTTTTCTGCTTTTCAAGATAGGAGTTTCTGGTTTTCAGCTCTCAGCGAGTTCAGAATTTCCTGAAATTCATTAACTCCTTCAAGTCAAAATCTTATACAGATTTTAAAACTTAGCTCCTCTAACAAACTTCAGGGAAAGCCAACAATAGTGACAATTATGAAAGTAAGGTAGCTTGATGACAATCACAATCTCATAATTTAATTCATCCTTCCTCATGAGGAATATCAGGGAAATTAGTGAATTTTGTTTTGGAGTAGTACCATAGTTATGCTATGCAGTTTGAGTATTTTATCTCTGGCTCTCTCTCTGTTACCTTCCACCCTGGAACCTCAGGTAGGGAATAAAAATATACTTTTTTCTGTATTGAAACAAGGCATGTTACAAGTACTTATGCTATCTGCCTAGACATACCTCATACAATCAGTAATTTCTGTAGACAGATTAACCTCTGTCTGGTTTTGATGACACCTCATCTTCCCAATTTTTAAATATGGCTTTCATTGATTATTTTTAACCAGCTGAATTAATGTAACATGAATTAAATTTTAAATTAATTCATTAAATTTTAAGTAAATTAATTAAATAACAAAATATTAACATTTTTATTTCTCTGCTGTTATTTTTTTCCCACTTGCCTGGAGTGCTTCTTCACATGAAAAACATAGACCATAAACTGCTCTTTTGTAGACAGTGATTGACAGTAAGTACAAGTGCAGTAGTCGAATGTTGGTGTTCTGACTTAAAGTATTGCAAAGTAGTAGTAGTAGCAAACTAGTAGTTTTGCTTCTTCAGTTGACAATAAAAAGATGGGAAAAGCCTGTGAAAGAAATACCTAAAACAACCTATGTCTATGCAAATATTCTTTACCTTTCAACTGTGTTTACTTTGCTTTACATTAATAGAATATTCAATAAACAATTTGAAATTGGCACCAGTTTAGAAAATAACATAAATAAATAAATAGCACCTCAATTTCCTGTCCTGAATATAGAATTTGGCAATTTTTATTCATTATAATTTCACCAATGTTGATTATTGCCATATGGAATAATGTTATTTCTGTATTAAAAGAACTTAAAGTGTTACCAGATATACTCCATTGAACTCTACTTTACTTGAACCTAAAATTCAGTCATTTGATTTTATTTGAGTTTCTTTTGATACTTGACTATGCTAAAGTAAATTAAACATTTGATTTGAAAAATAAACTCTTTTGAAACTTTTTACATCTTTAAATAAACATCTTGGTGGACTAAAAGCTTTTAGAACATTCAGTCTTTCTGAAAATGTGACCCAAAACCTAACATAATAGGCCTTTAGAAGACTGTTCTGCTTTCTGCACTGTTGATACAATACCTCAAGGCCCTCTTTGCACACTATTCTATATTTTCACTTAATCTGGATATGTTTTATTTCAGAGTGTAATCCTACAAAAAGGTAGCTCATAGCAACAAGGCTGTCATTGAGTCCTCAAGTAATTGCTGCACCGCAAAAGGAAATGTTTACACACTACACAGAGAGACTTTGTAGAGGAAGGAGATAAAAATGAAATGTATAATGAAATCTATTTACAAAGGATATAAAAAAATGTTTTCTTTGATGATCAGTTCAGAAAATGAGTGAAGTTTTAGCCAGGAAAAAAATGTATTCCTACTAAAATTTAGGATTTCTACCATGAAGCAGGAGAAATATTTGTGCAACATTACCGTGGAATTATTTACTTAAATTTCTTCATATCAATTTTTTTCAGGAACTTATGTTTTTCTTCACTGTAAAAACTCTATAACCATTCTAGAAAAAATTACTTTTCTCATCTTTCATGGGATGGGAGAGTTACTACACCTGTCCTTTTGGTAGCATACCATTTCTTTCTTAGTATCTTTCTTGTTTCAATACTTAGTGACTTTTGGTGTTTAGGTGAAAGCGAGGCCCATAACTTTTTTTTTTTTTTAAATGTAAAAATACAGTTGATATCTAGACATAAAGAAATTTTATCAACATAATTTAGCAGAGTTCCTGTAAGGTGTTTAGATAATTGAAATAACCTTCAGTTATATGGGAAAAGTTGAAACATCCTTGAGTTCTAAAAAAAAGGAATTGTTTAATGGACATGTATTAACATCATATTTCTACTTTGCCAAGATGCAAGTTTCACTTCCTCTCTAATACTTTTAAATGAGTCCTGTCTTGGTTGATTGTGCAAAAGAAATATGGAAGTATTAAAATTGGATTTACAGGTTTTCCATGAACTGGAAGACTTTTAATCTACCCTGTGTGATATCAGGACAAACATTTGTAATTAAGAAAGATATTCTCTGAATATTCTGGTTTTAGTTATATGATTTAATGTTAGAACTCTGCAATCTGCTTGGTATCTGTCACTATAAGAATTGTGAAAAATACAGAATATTTTTAAAAATTTATTTGGTGAAATAAAATGTTACCCAAGGTAGGCAAAAGGTAGAAATAGATTGAAACTTTCAGAATTACTGCAATGATGGAATTTAAGATCCTAATGTTTTTTTCTTTCAAGGTGTTTAAATACTTTTTTTCTAGTATTTTAAAATACTATCCAGAAACACTATTGTATCCTTTATAACTGCTTTATGTATTTTTTTCTAAGCAGCCTTTTGATGGTCTTAAAGATTTGGGTTTATAAATCTTGGATATTGTGTTTATCTTAATCTGCTTATTGTTCTGCATTTTGGAAATTAAATAACTGGGTTTTGGGTTTATGGGTTTTTTTCCTGAAAAATAAGAAAATACTATCTTTTGTTGATGTTGTATACATCATAATATTAATGTTCAGCTCACTTAAGCGTTTTTTTAATCTTTCTTTGAAAGACTATTCATACTCTTCTAGACAAAATTCTAATTTTTAGCATTATTTTCCTTTGTTACACCTTCCTTTGTTATAATATATATCTCTTACTATCTTATAATTCTTCACTGATTTTTTTTCTGGTAGTTTAGAGAAAGAAGGAAACAGGAGGTTAGTCACTGAATCCATCAGGTGGGCAGAACAACCGGACAGGACTCCCATAAACACCCTGAATGACCATTTACTCTCCTGTAGCTGCTACAAAAAAAAAAAAAATTAAGCCAAAATTCTGTTATCAGATGTTTGCATAAAAATTCAATTGACTTTATGAGAGATTTGAGCACAAATAAAAAGTGAATTTGGCTCATTTAACATAATATTTAGAACACTTCTTATGAAAATTAGCTGCTGAATATTCAGCAAACTTTGCAAAGTTTAATATCTCATCCATATTGCAGATTGCTTTACTGCCAGATCTTGTTCTTTAACTAGAATGAAACTACCAAAGTACCATCTGTAGATCTAAATATTTGGATACCTCTCAAGCATATTTTGGATTCAGTGTTGCCAACGGCAGTGATCATTTTGACAAAACTGGCAGTTAACTAATAAGTGCACTGGAACTGGAGCACAATTCCACAGTTAAAGAGCAATACAGTTACAGTCAGATAGTTTTCATAAATTTTCTAAAAATGCATTCCACTATATGTGCCAGAGTTTTAACCATCTTTTAACTATCTTGAAATTTTTGCCAAGGCTATTTATCAAATTCACAGAATAGATAGACTTTACTAGGGAAGAATATAGCAAATCTTAGCTACAAAGTTATTTGTTCTTCAGAGGCAAAGTTTTTTGGAAGAGCTAAAATCTTTTATTGGATAAGATAATATAATAGAAAAAGGTAAGATTTCACTTTCTGAAGGCCTTCTTTAGGTGTTCTGACTTCCTGTTAGCTCTTGTCACTTTGTGTAATAACATTGACTTATTTAAAAGTACCTTATAGTATTTAAATAAAGATTTAATTTGGTTTTCTTTTAATCATATATTCACTATTTTAAAGAGAGTATATTATAATCAAAGCTCAGAAATAGAAGTGACATATGTTGTAACTTCAAGCTCTGCTCATTTAATGGTCTCTTTCTTATCTCCTACATCATGTCTAACCATCCTGATTGCCTTCTGCAGTGATATGACTGGCTCAGTGGATAGAGGAAGAGCAGTGGATGTTCTTTACCTTGACTTTAGTAAGGCCTTTGACATGGCTCCTACAACTTCCCCATTGACAAATTGATGAAGTATGTACTGGATGCTGAGGTATTAAAGATGGTGAGATGGATTGAAAGCCACCTGAACTGAACATAAGAAAATTCTGGTTTATGACGAAGGTGATCAAACACTTTAATAGGCTTCCCAGAGAGGTTGTGGAGTGTCCATGCTGGAGATATTTAAAATCTGACTGGCCAGATTGCTCCAAGCATCTTGTTCTAGGTGGTCCTGCTTTCACAGAGGCATTGGACTAGATGAACACCAAGTATCCTTTCCGGTCTCGGCTATTTTTTGATCCTGTGCAAAGGACTTTTTTTCCCATAGTAAGTCTTACTGAACTTGCTTCTTTTTTTTTTTTTTTTTTTTTTGTCAGTAGTAATACTTCAAGCATAAACATTTGCTCTGCTGCCTGGCTAAAGTGCTTCAAAAGGTTGTGTACAATATGGTCAGGACATGCTGGTGGAGATTTTCATTAGACTATCATAACAGAGAAAGCAGACAGTAAATTAGAGGCAGCAATGTTTTCCATGCTTGTCTATGATCAGAATAAAATCCCTATTTGTGTGACTTTATACCACTGTCATGTAATTTATACAATATGATTTTGCTTCTGTTTCATCACTGGTTGAATACACAAAAGATTCTGGCATGAATTCTTTGGATGTACTTTAAAAATTACATTCCCAAACATTCACAGCTCTGGAAATTGTTTTTCTCCCATTGTCGAGGTAGCAAAGTTTATCACAAGACTACTCAAGAAAAGTAAATATAAAGGTTTTTAAGTATATCTGAAATGCATTAACTTTGAGTGAATTTTGGCAGACAACTCTCCGTTCTTCATTCTTCCCTAATACATTTTATAATTATATTAGATAACCAAATTTTCTTAATTATGTATCGTGCAAAATTACTTCATACCTGGTCCTTGAATATTTTTACTGAATCCTCTTGCAGATAAAACTAACTAAGCAGAATATTTACTGACACAGATTCCAGGATACATTGAAATCTGACTTCAGGTTCTGATAATTCTTACTATAGGACTTTTCAGCATATTTTTGATAGTGGGTTCGGAGATGCACTGATTTGAATTTAAAAACCTCAACCAAATAAATAATTCTGTGTTGTCATAGCATAAAATTCTTGACACAGAATATTTTGCTCATGGTAGAGATTATTCTTTTTCACTGTATGGCCTGAGTGTGCTTCATCACTAGAGCTGTGCTGATCAGCTGAGGTTTGTGCCCTGAAATGTTAGCTTCTTTGTGCTCTTTTCAACAAATGCAGTGACAGGTGATTTTAAGCTTTGATCTTTGCAGATGTGCTTCTGTTACAGAAACCAGAGGTGTACCTAAGTAACAACTGAAGGAACACTCCCATTTATAATAGTATTTGTAAATAAATCCATGAGATTCACTGAGTATCCATTGTCCTGGAATTTGGGTGGACATCTGGTGATTTTGGAACATCTACCCCAGTGAAAATAAAGCTTTTCATTTAGATTTTACAAGCATACCAAAAGCTATGATACTTGTAACGGTGTCCCCAAATCAATGTTATTCAGTGCGCAAAACCTGCAATTGTGAGAAAAGAAATACAAAACAGGTTATGCTTCTCATATGGCTTTTGCTTATGAAAGGTGCCTTTTTCACTTTTTTTTAAATTTTTTTTTTAAAGTTCATCTTTTTCCCTAGTACATATGAATTATCTTGCTACCTCAGTGTTTAGTCAGATTCTAAATGAGTACAATGAGGATAAACTGTTTACAGTTGGGAGCCCACATGTTGTTTAGACTACTAGAATTAAATTTGCCAGATCTCTCATTTACTTCTGAATATAAACTGCAGTTACCAGTCACTATACCTGCTGAAGGAAATACACTTGACCCATCTCCTAGGCAAACTGCTTGTTTTCTGATATTGCCGACACAGAGAAACAGCTTCAATTTCACAGTGAGTCTTCAGATATATGATATGATCCTCCTGATTATTATAAAAATGAAAAGGAACAGCTATTTATTCTATAAAAACATGTAAAAATACTGTACACAAAGCACAAGTGCCGTTACCATATTTTTCAAATTAGCTCAATGAAGGAATGATAAATATTCATTTTCTTCTTTCCCACTGGCACCAAAATGTAAATACAGCTAATTATGGTTTTCTAAATACAATTATTAATCAGTTTTGTAGCAACATGTTATTTATACCCAGATGTATGCAAATGTTCAAGTTTGTTTCCCAGATGAGTTTCATTACTTTACAGCAATCACACAAGTTGAACAAAACATTGATCTGTCTTCTATTATCAATATACAAATACACAAACTTCCCAACAAAAAAAGCAAATGATCAAAGAAAAAAAACAAATACATGCATGCTTATGAGTGTATAGACATATCCATATATGAAATACCCAGTCAACTTGTACTAAAATAATATCCAAGAGCTGGTATAGACCAGACAGACCAATAATGCTCTAGGAGATTTTATTTATGTTTTCTGTGAAAATATTATCTGTGTTATATTCTAAGGAGAGTGTGACAAGAGCAACTGCAAGAGCAAGACCATCATAGAACACACGTGTAATGCATGACTTAAGGTCTCCTCACTACCTGCCATGGGGATCTTCAGGGACTCTGTAACTTTCATGCTAGACCCTGGCTTCTTAGGACATGAAAGAAGCCCCAGCGTTGCCTCAGTAAGAACATCACTTCTAATGCAGATCACATGAACACTACCTTTTCTGGTAAGCTCCTATAACAAACTTTCAATTTATTACCACCTGTAGGTTTCTGATTTCTATAGTATTACAGAACCAACTGTCCATTGTATTAAACAGTTAGCTTAAGTTAACAGTATCTTGAAACTACCTGCATAAAGATGGCATCCTGTCAAAAATTCTGCATTATTGTGATGCTTGAAATCTTACTTGGGATGAAATAATGTAAAGTTGTCCAGTGGCAGAAGCCTTAAAGCTATTATATTATACACCTATCTTAGGCATTCAGCTCTTGTGATCAACAAAACTGAGATAATTTATCCAAAAAGAAATGAAAATAGAGTTCATATGAATCTTAAGGTGAAATAATCCATTGTCAGAAAAAAAATAACTATAATTTTTTGCTCTCTTCTGCAAGCAAGAGACTTTCTGTCACGTTCACTCTATCAATAACTATAAATGAATTGATGGATATTTTGGCAAATAGTTCTTTAAAACTGCTTAGCTTCAAGGACTTATTTTTTTATTTAAAGTTTGTAGGAAATTGGTTTCTAACCATCTATTTCAAGTGCTAAAAAAACATTAAACATCCAATTGCTGACAAGGGTTGACTAAGATCTTGTTGCTAGTTCTTAGCACACAAAATGTTTTTCCACAAGAGAAAAAATGAGTCAAAGGTTAGGAAAACTTATTACCCTTCATGGAAATCCAACAGGGTTTTTTTCAACTTTTAATCAAAACCAAAATAATCGACCAGATATAAGTAAAACAGACGTGGTGTGACTGTACAAAGAGCTGGTGGGTAGTGTCCACTGAGACTTCGTTCCTTACTCTGGATCTCAGCTACATAGAAACTCATAGTCCAGTTCTGAAATTAATCATGTACATTTTTAAAAAAAAAAGTCATAACAAAGATAATAAAAGAAACACTCCTGAAAGATTTGGAAATGAGCACTGAGCTACATAGTGAAAGATTAAATGAGCAGAGGTTAGAATTTTGTCCAAACCAAACCTTGTAGTTGGCCACCCCAAACTGAGAAATTCAGGCTCACTTCTCAGAAACAGCCCTGTAACTGTCTACAGCTTCTTTATGTGATCTAACAGCCTGCTGGCTCCCATGCAGTTATCCCTCACTGGGCATTTCTCAATAGACTTGTTTTTACTTCCCAAGAGCTCACATCTATTGTGCATTTGTGCTGTATCATGGTAGGACGTATCTTGCTGATTGACCTTATGTGACAGCCACTGCTCATCAGGATCATCCGACAGAGGAGGTACAACTCCGCACTATAGCTGAAGGATGTGCTCCCTTGTAGATACCTGGTCCCCTGGGCCTGTGTGTGAGTCATGCTTCCTTTGTTGCCATATATCTCTGGCAATTCTTGCCATTTATCTAATATGTTGAGCAAAATGAAACTGGAAAGATCTATGCTTTAATGCATGTTGCCTATGAAACTGGTAATTGGAGTCAGTCAAAGGAATTAAGTATTAAAAGAATCATAGAATTATAGAATCATATGGGGTTGGAAGGGACCTCTGGAGATCATCTAGTGCAACCCTGCTGCCAAAGCTGGTTCACCTAGAGCAGGTTGAAGAGGAACTTGTCCAGATGGGTTTTCAATGTCTCCAGAGAAGGAGATTCCACCACCTCTCTGGGAAGCCTGTTCCAGTCCTCTGCCACTCTCACAGTAAAGAAGTTCTTCCTCATGTTTAGGTGGAACTTATACTCAGGTTTGTGCCCATTTCCTCTTGTCCTGTCACTGGGCACCACTGAGAAAAGACCAGCCCCATCCTCCTGACACCCTCCCTTTAAGGTATGCATTGATTAGATCCCCCCTAAGTCTTCTCTTCTCCAGACTAAAAAGAGCCAAGTCCCTCAGCTTCTCCTCATAAGATAGATGCTCCAGAACCCTAATCATCTTTGTAGCCCTCTGCTGTACCCTCTCCAGTAGTTCCCTGTCCTTCCTGAACTGGGGAGCTCAGAACTGGACACAGTACTTCATACAGAGCCTCACCAGGGCAGAGTAGAGGGGCAGGATGACCTCTCTCAACCTGCTGGTCACACTCTTCTTGGTGCACCCTGGGATGCCATTTGCTTTCTTGGCCACAAGGGCACATTGCTGGCTCATGGTCATCCTATTGTCCACCAGGACTCCCCGATCTTTTTCCTCAGAGCTGTTCTCCAGCAGGTCAGTCCCCAACCTGTACTGGTGCTTGGGGTTATTTCTCCCCAGGTGCAGCACCCTACACTTGCCCTTGTTGAATTTCATTAGGTTTCTCTCTGCCCAAGTCTGCAGCCGGTCCAGGTCTCTCTGGATGGTGGCACAGCCTTCTGGGGTGTCAGCCACCCCTCCCAGTTTTGTGTCATCAGCAAGCTTGCTGAGGGTACATTCCATCCCTTCATCCAGGACATTGATGAATATATTGAAGAGGACTGGACCCAGTACTGACCGCTGGGCAATACCACTTGTTACAGATTTCCAGCTGGATTCTGTGCCCCTCTGGGTTCTGCCTTTTAGCCAGTTTTCAATCCACTTCACTGTCCATTCATCTAACCTACACTTTCTAACATTAGCTAAGAGGATGTTGTAGGAGACAGTGTCGAAAGCCTTGCTGAAGTCCAGGTAGACAACATCCACTCCCCTCCCCTCGTCTATCCAACCAGTCATGCCATCACAGAAAGCTATCAGGTTAGTCTGACATGACTTCCCCTTGGTGAATCCATGTTGACTACTTCTGATAGCTTTCTTTTCTTCCATATGCTTTGAGATGACACCCAGGATGAGCTGTTCCATCACCTTTCCATGGATGGAGAATGAAGAATGATGAAATCAGTAAGAAACAGCCTCAAGATACAGTTCCATTTTTCCTCTTTACTAATTTTTTCTTTTGGTAAAAGTAGTAAATGGGGCTAGGACTGTATTAGTTACAAACAGGACAAAATATACTGATTTACATTTGCTTTGGGCTTGCTCCTACTTTTGGGGAACTCATCAAAATTTTAGTTCTGCAAGAATACACCAATTCCAAAAAAGTTCACATGAGCAGTCGACTGAGGTTTGTTTTGGGATGATTTTGCCTGGATAGAATAGCTATATAAAATTCTCCCTTATAAAAGTTACATCTTTCTGGGAAAAATATTGAATGTTGGCTAATCAGCTTCCAATTCTGAGCTTAGAAAAGACTTTTGGAGCTTGAGGTGCAATTCTTGTTTTTAATTTCCTAACCTTAGCTTTCAAGTATCTTTTGCTCCAACGCAATCTATTTTTTCTCACATTCCACTTGTTACTGCAACACAGCTATTTTTAAACTCTTCAGTCATCACCAGTGCTATTTCCTAAGAAATTGCTGACATCTGTTTAAACACTGATAAAGATATTTCTCCATCTACATGGTTATTTAACTCAAGCTTGTTATTGTGTCAAAGATACTAAGTCTTGAAAAGATAACAGCTTTAAGGATTAATTATAACTTTTTAAACACTGATGCATTAGCATGAAAAGGAAGCATTTGTCCCCGTAACATTTCCACACAGGAAGTAGGGCTGAAGTTCAGTGTGACTGATAGAAAAACAGATGAGTCTGGCACAGTTCACAATGTGCCTGACATCCTGAAGAAGGAATATGTGGACTGAATAGACACAAAGCTGTATTTTATTTTTAAATCAGATAATTTTTGTGGGGCACTGCTGGGCATCTGTTTCAGAGCTCACCAGAGTTAATGAGAATTAATCTATTTATTTTAATGGATTTTTGATTAGGACTTTGGAAGGTGAAATATTAAAATTTTCAGCAGTAGCCTTTGACAAAGGAAAATGTCTTTTGCACCTCATGACTTAGACATTACCTTCAGACAATAAAAGATGCCTGAAGCTATTTCAGAAGTTCCAAAGATAAGGTATCTGAATGTGTCAGTTTTTTTGTTTCTCATTTTTGTTTCTCTTTTTTAAAAGAGCAAATAAAGACAATAACTGTTGTCAAATAAATCCTCTTTTGAATAAATGACAGTAAGAGTGTGGGAATTCTATATATTTAATTTATTTTTTCTGACCAAATTTGAATGATCGTCTTTTCAGATCTTTACTTATTTGCAGTAGTTTTGTCTTAGTTTAGCATGATGATGTATTTCTAAGTTTTTAAAAAAATATATATTCCTGTTCATTGTTTCTGTGCAATAGTTATTGTTGACAATATACTTAGTGCGGATCTGTGCCAGTTTGTGATCTGACAAAAACAGAAAAAGGCAAGACAAAGACATGTTAAGTTCCTCCTTTGAATTTCATTACATCTAACTCAGAGAATTTTAGAATGTACTTGCAGGGGAAATGAAGTTGAACATATAGAAAAAGAATTTAACTCGGAGAAAGAATCCCCTGATTTTAGGTTTCTTAACTAACCATAAACTGAAGTTACTGTCTTACAAGTTAGATATTGTAATTAGTTCTGTAAGTGTGTATCAATACACACTGTATGTCTGTATCAATACAAAATCTGTTCAAGTTAAGCCAATACTATAGATAATTAAACTTAATCTCTTGCTTAGTTGTGAAGGGGTGTAGGAAGGAGCAATTGATCATTTAAAGCATCTGCATTTTGAGGTCTGTATCCAACAACTCAAAGGAAATAAGGAACAAGGTCATCACTTGTTGAACAAATTTCAGTTTGATTCACAGACCATGTCTGTAGTGGACTTTTTTTAGTTTACATAATTTTCATTTCGTGTGACACAAAAAACTCCCCATTAGCACATACCCAGAACAAGACCATCGAGTGCTTTTAGAAGTGATTGATATATCATGCTATGACTACAGTTTTGGGGTCATAGTCTAGTGATTGGTATGGTTAACTTCAATTCCAATTTATCAGAAGCTATTTTTACTCTGATTAGTCATGGGTTACTTGTCACCCTGTAACAAACCTTTTGAGGTCCCTATATCTTTTCCTGTTTTCTGTTCCTCATCCATTTCCTAATTCCTTCTTCCTTTGAATTTCATTACATCTTACTCTGAGAATTTCAGAATGTACTTTCTTTGCAAGGGAAATAAAGTTGAAAATGTCGAAAAAGAATTTAACTTGGAGAAAGAAGCTGAACTGAAATGAAGTAAAAAGCATGATACACTTGTCAAATTCTTAACGAAATGAGATCAATCTCTTTTGAGATTCAAAGAGTACTCCTGAGCTACAACTGTTCAACTCCAGAGTCCTTTTCAGTGTCTACTTTTTTAATGGAAAACTTAATTTTGAACTTGAACCTACTTGACAGCAGCTCTTAATCAAGTAGGCAGTTAGTGTTTTTCTCTCCAGACTATAATTGTTAATCAGAATTAAGACTCATTTGATGGATCACTTCAACTTGATATCATCCAGTCTTCAGTCTTCAGCATCATTACTTCTGTTTTAGTGCTCCATTTAGAAACAAAGCATGCACCCATGAGTGCTGAGAGAACTTGCAGAAGTTATTGCTAAGCCTCTGTCCATCATTTATGAGAGGTCGTGGAGAACAGGAGAAGTGCCTGAGGACTGGAGGAAGGTAAATATCACACCGGTCTTCAAAAAGGACAAGAAGGAGGACTCAGAGAACTACAAGCCAATTAGTCTCACCTCTGTCCCTGGGAAAATAATGGAGTGACTCGTTCTGGATGCCATCTCCAAACACATATTGAAGATAAAGAAGTTATTAGAAGTGGTCAACATGGATTTACCAAGGGTAAATCATGCTCGACCAATGTGATAGCTTTTTATGATGTTATAACTAGATGGCTGGATGAGGGGAGAGCAGATGTCATCTACCTTGATTTCAGCAAGGCTTTTGACACTGTCTCCCACAACATCCTCAATAGAAAATTAAGGAAGTGTGGGCTAGATGAGGGGGCAGTGAGGTGGATTGAGTCCTGACTGTGTGACAGAACTCAGAGGGTTGTCATTAATGGAGCAGGGTCAAGTTGGAGGCCTGTAACCAGTGGTGTCCCCCAGGGGTCAGTACTTGGCCCAGTTCTGTTCGACATATTCATCAATGACCTGGACGAGGGGACAGAGTGTATCCTCAGCAAGTTCGCTCATGATACCAAACTGGAAGGGCTGGCTGACACTCCAGAGGGCTGTGCCACCATCCATCATGACCTGGACATGCTGGAGAGCTGGGCAGAGAAGAACCTAATGAGGTTCAACAAGGGCAAATGTAAGGTCCTGCACCTGAGGAGGAAGAACCCCAGGCACCAATATAGGTTAGGGGTGGATCTTCTGGAAAGTACTTCTGAGGAAAAGGATCTGGGAATCCTGGTGGATGGCAGGCTCTCTGTGAGCCAGCAATGTGCCCTTGTTACCAAGAGGGCTAATGGAATCCTGGGCTGGATAGAGAGAAATGTGGCCAGCAGATTGAGGGAGTTCATTCTTCCCCTCTACTCTGCACTGGTGAGGTCACAACTGGAATACTGTGTCCAGTTCTGGGCTCCCCAGTTCAAGTGGGACAGGGAACTACTGGGGAGAGTCCAACATAGGGCAACCAAGATGATTAAGGGATTAGCGCACCTCCCTTGCAAGGAAAGGCTCAAAGAGCTGGGGCTCTTTAGCCTGGAGAAGACTAAGGGGAGACCTTATCTATGTTTGCAAGTTCCTAAAGGGTGGGTTGAAGGGTGATGGAGCCGGACTCTTTTCAGTGGTTTTCAGTGAAAGGTACAAGGTGGGGAGGGAACAGGCATAAGCTGGAACATAGGAGGTTCCACTCAAATATGAGGAAAACTTCTTTTTACTATAGAACTAAAAGACAGCATTTTCTTGTGGTAAAATTTACTTCAAAATCTTTCCATTTTTCCAGTTGCATCCTGCTTTAAATCACAGAAAATTGCCCATAGTACTTGGGAGCACAGGTAGCTGGTAAACTATCAGTCTCTGGACATAATAGCAAACTATGAAGGAAAAATCTATTTCCCTTTGATTACTGTAATTCGCTTAACTTTACTGTGTGGGCAAGAATTGAGAATTCATACCACACAGATAGTTTACTTAGCAACAATCATCCTTCCTAGTAAATTTTCTACAGTGCTATAGAAGAAGACAGCAGGTGCAAAGAATCTCTGCGATTAGGCCCACACATCTTTGGATTAGGCTCTAATTGAGTTTATTGGAAAAGAAAAATAGCTTTCAAGTAACTGTAAGTTCAACTTATGAGATATCAAGAAACACAACTATGCTCGAATAACCCCAATTCATGAAACTAATCCTATAGTTTATAGTTTCTACCAAGAATTCTAAGTGGCTTGTGAGAGAAGGTATGTGTGATAGCAAAATTATTTATATCATAAATTCACCTTTACAGCTTCATATGATCAAATGTTAATAATTACAATGCTATAAAGTAGTGATTTCATTCTCTTCTAAGAGTTCCTAGGCTACATAATTATCCCAAATATATTGTTTTTCAAACCCTTTCATTGTATCTCTACATCATATTTCATTATTTCAAGTAATTTGAAATTTAAGTAATTTTTTTTTTAAGGCAGGCAGATTTGACATCTTTGTTAAATGCATTTTGAGAAGATGACAATGCTTTTGTTCACACACATGGAAAGCAAAGACATACTAGCCTTTAAATGAAACTCCTTTCTTACTCATCAGCCATCTATAACAAAGCACATACATCTCCAAGTACTGTCTTGGCTCAACTCCGTTTAGTTGGTGAAATTTGAGAGATCACAGCAGGTGTTAATTGCAGGCTATTCTTGGATGTTTACCTTGTATTACTATACAGAATAAATGGAAGAAACATAACCATGCTAGAAATTTCCAGTCCAGCAAGCCAAAATTTCAGGCCATTTACGTGAAGTTCTGTGGCTTTACAGCACGTTAAGAACCCTCATTGAGGTTAGATTTACATGTAAAAACTCTCATCTTTTATACAGCCATCACAGCTAATTTAAGAAAATTCAATGCTGTGAGGTCTTTTGAAGCTATATCTTTTATATTCCTGAAATTATAACCCATGAAATTACTGTTTTTCTTTTTCCTGTGATTGTAGAGTTTTCAAGGAAAGTTAAAGGCATTACATACTAAATCCTTTGTTATTGATGTCACATCAAACCACCGGAAAAATAAACATAAATTATGTTTTTATAGGAGATTTATTATTTGCCTCCATTAATGAGAAGCTCTTTGTTTTCATTTTCATTTAATTCATTTGATTTCCTACATTTTAGCAAAATCTCATATTGTCCTTTCCTTAAAAATAGTAAAGCAGCCCTTAGATGATCTGATGTACTCAATAGTACTCAGGGTTATCCTGTCTGCCCAGAAAACTTAAGTTTAGCATGAAAATAAGGAAGAACATAGAAATTTAAGCTTTGTACCTTTAAAGAGAGGATATACAGACCCTAAATAATTTCAGAAGTATTTGAATATTTCCACAGTCCCTTTTCCTCTCTTGGGAACATGTGTTGCAAAGACTTTCCCTTAAGGAATTTCATACCAAGCAGCTCTGTTAAACACACTCCAGAGGAGACACCAAAAGACAGGATGACTGTTTTCTTTACTTTTGAATATAGTGTTCCATTTAATTAAAAATTTATTCCTCTTCCCTTGCAGTACTTTCATGTATGTCTTTAGTAGCCTAGAAAAATGGAAGATACGGGAGGCTTCAGTTCTGAAGTGATGTAGTTTTGCCCTGTGACCTTCCCTGATGCACCAGACCACTATTACTGATAAAGTGCTCCACAATAGAGGATTACATGCCTTTTGGCTTAAAATCATTCCTTTCTTCTGCTGTCAGCAAACTTAAGGACTCGGCATCTGAAAGACGTTGAACAGATGCAGCTCCTGTGCAGTCAGTGTTCTACATTTTATAGGAATGAGGTGTACTAGAGGACAGCAGCTTTCTTTTCCTGAATCTAACCTCAGTAACCTCAGAAAGCCTCATGTTATGCTTAAATGCAGGATTAGCTACTTTTCCATTATTTTTGAGCTGTCAGTGTTATGCTCTCCATTTCTCCACATACCACTGAAGTCACTTCACTTGCAAGCTGAGAAGGGGAAAAATACTTCTGAATAAAATCCTATTGTTGTACCCTTATGTTAGTAGTGGTATCCTTATGTTATCTCTGTATCACTTGCATAAAATGTGAAACTTTCAATTGCCAGTATCTTATTCAGGACTTCCAGGCTTCTGGAGACATAGAAAGAATGAGAAACTACAGGTTTCAGGAAGACTAAATCTGTGATTGTCCATGCACGGGTGAAGTCTATCCTAGATGCCTGAGTTGACACTTCAGAAATCTGCTGTCCTGAATAAGGAGAACTTATATCCTGACAGGAAGTGTGGATTTCCTGTATTTCTTAACATATGGTTATTCTTAGGATATCTACTTGATGAAATGTGCTCCTAAAAAAGATAAAGGCATAAGTGTCTTGATTTGATCCTGGAGCCAGCAGGCTTTAGCAGGCAAGGCAGAACAGCAGGAAGCTTCTCTCCCCAGCACTGAAAGCAAATGGATTCAGTTGCTTAACAGACCATCTGGGGTCCATTTGGAATGCCCTTGGAACATGGGCCTCTTTTGCATCCTCCAGGAGACTGGTGATGCTGAGAAAGCTGTATTAACCCAATGCAAAACACATCTTCCACTGAAAAAAAAATTACATTTGTTCCATATTGCCTTTTTTGAAAATCTAGATCATCATCTATATTTCAGATACCCAAGAGTTTTGTTATACTTGAGTCCCAACAGGATTTTAGAATTTCAATGATCTCTTTTCAGACAGAAATTTAGCTGAATAGTATTTAAAGGCAAAGGTAATCTTAGCCTATCTGAAAAATGGTGCATTTGATAACCTCTCAAATAAACAGAATGACCTTCTCCTAAGCAATATACTTTATATATATTTGAAAGAATATTTACTAAATACCAGAAGCTAATTTACTCTTAAAAGTAATTATAGTGTTTACACAAAGAGAACAAAGAAAACCTTTAAGTGATCTTTATAAAAATGTTTCATGAGTTTTAATGAAATCATACCTCCTTCCCACTCTCACAAATTGTCCATAAGCTTTCTAGTGATGCTATCCCTGCCCCAATTCCACTTGTATTATCTTCGGAGAGACAGTAAAACAACTAAAGATTCAGTAACCTATGGATTTTTTAAACATTATATTAGTTTCCTATTATATAAGACCTTAGGAAATGACAGTCAGTTTGTCAGGAAAGTGGCTAAAAAAACTTTGACAGTCTCTCCTGGACTTGATTTTGGCCTTCATTCTTCTCTTTTGATGCAAATCATTCAGGTATAGGCTAGTAAAATAATAAAAGCTTTACTAGGCTTCTAGAATAAAACAGAAGTAATAACGTATTTTTTTTTAATCTTAATAGCTATTGGATAAATACCAGTGAGATTTTTGTGTGGAGACAGTTATGCTGTAACAACTATGTTGTTTGCTGCTGTGAAGAGATCCTGACTGGAGGTGTGTCCACTGTGAGAGACTCTTGTGCAGATTTCTCGGATGGCATTCATAGCTTTCTTCTGGGGATCAGGAATTCATTGCAGACAGGGTTTACCAGTTCTAGCTCATATCTGTGCAGTAGGTTTTGCATTGCACTGCTGGAAGAATAATATTCATTTGTGAAATGTAAAACAGCAGGATAAGTTATAAAAAACTCAATAAATAATAAAAATTAAAGGAGGGAGGAAAAAACCAGTACAATATACTTGATGTTTGTGTGAGTCCAATTAACCTTCCTGAACGTAAAAGCAAATTTAAATCATTAGGCAAAATTAATACCTCCAATACCACTTCTATATGCTGTTTCAGCTTTCAAACATTGGATGTGACAATCTGTTCAGACGTAGCATACAGTTCAATATAAATACAGTGCTTGAAGCAAAGCTTTCAACTTACAGTATCTCTTTGAAGTGACCAATGTGTTCATAAGTGAATCAGGTACTTACATATTCCGTGAGAGTTTCTGAGCAACCCTCCATGTTTAGATCCAAAGTCAATGTACCCACAAAGCTTCATCATAGTGTAAGAGAGGGAGACTATGTGAACTTCAGTCAGCTAGATTGTGTTACCACGTTCTGGGATCAAATCACTAAATAAACCCACCTATATGACGCTTCAGGAGCATCTTGGAATTGCTAAAGGCAATGGCAAACTCCAAATAATGTCAAAGTAATAACAGGTTTAACCTCAATTTTATAAAGACTTGTTTATTGAATTTAAAACTCTAGGGCTGTATTTACTGTTCCCCCAATGCACACCCATTAGGATGGTGCACTCTAGAGAAACAAACAAATACATTGTAACATCAACAATATAGTACAATCATGCTTAAAGAGAAATAAAACAAAATAGGAGCAAATCAGGAAAAAAAAAGAGAAATGTGCCTCTGTATTTTAACAATCTTCCTAGCCTTTTCTTTGTCATGCATTTTAAAGAATAAGGCCTCGGGGATGGAGGTTTTTTTCTCATTTTATGTACCATTTTATATAGTATTATATGTCCCAGGAATGTCGCCCATCAGGTACTCCTGAAATAAAACTAATAATGATTGATGAGCTAAAATTTTCTATATATTACAAAAATATAAGTCATGCATACTAAAAAAAAAAAACCAGCTGTTTTTTTTCAGGCTCCAATAAAACTGTGAATTGTTCAGGATTCTATGTTTTGCTTTAGTTTTCCCTCCATAGTAAGATAAAAGTCCCAGAGATACAGATTAATACGCATATGGAAGCACTGAAATATAATTTATTTTTCAGGCAACTACCTTAGTTTTTGTAATTCACTTTGGAATCTCTATAAAGGTTTTGCATGCATTAAAATATTATTTCACATTTCATTCAACCCACAGTGGGACAATCAGCTTTGGGTTTCAGCTATGATTCAGCCTTGACCACAGCACATTATTATACCCACACAATAATCATTTGTTTTTCTTTCTCCAGCTAGAGATGATTGGTTGTTTGCAGCTTTCTTAATTAAAAATCTGCTTATTTTGACTGGACTTAGGTTAAGAAGATTAAAAGATATGGTGAGCACACAATTTATGACTGAAATGGAAAGTTATCTTGGAAGTAAAACAGAAGGGAAGCATAAGATTAGAGTTCAGTCATCTCCTTCTGCAAATGTAGCCTGGTACAACCCAGGCCATGTTTTCTGTGGAGACTTTATTACTAGCTGTTGCCACTCACCTTTCTATTTGCCCAGCATGATGACCCTTTTCAAGGAAATAATGTGTTCATCTAAGCAGGCTAGAAAGTAACACGGATACCGAGAGACCAATTGTACACTCCAGCAGCAGATTTTGTAAAGCAGCTTCTGCATGCAAATTAGTTGCAGTCAGTCCTACTTGATTTTACCAACAACCAACATTTTACAGTCTGATCCTCTTAATTTTATGAGAAGTTAGTTTAGATACTAGTGGATTAACACTAAAATATCTGTTCCATTCTGCAAAGTGCACATGCTCTAGGCAGCAGGCATTCTATGCAGGTAGTGGGAATATAGAGTTTATAATTCCCTTCAAAAAAGGGAAGTCGTGTATGGATATGTATTTTATTAGGCACAGCTTGTATAGCCACAGAGGCAGTGGACAAAACATAGCAAATCACTAAGACTCTGAACATGCAAATGTATGGGGAAACAAGTATTGGTCCTCTCTGAAACTGGCTGGAAAGATAGCATGAAGACAATGAAGTCATGCCTCCCCTTGTTAAGTCCTTGTTGTGGAGTTAGAGAGCTTTATGAACAGGACCACTTTTCTGCTAGTAAATGTTGAATCTGATGAAAATACTCAAGAGAACTTGTCCTATGTGCTAGAATAACTTAAAAATGAATTGTCTTCACCTGTTCTCTGTCTTTCTTGTTGGCACTGCTGAAGTCTATAGGAACTCTTAAATATTTCCTACAGAGAATAACACTTGCGTGTGTTGGTCAGTTTGTCCCTTTAGAGTCTATTCTCGACTACAACTAGGAAAATGCACAGTTTGACTTGGAATCTAAACATATTAGATTGTCAAGGTACCTAAATGGGCTTGGAACTGCCTCAACTTTTCTGTTTCATGTTTATGTCAAAATTTAAGAAAGTTGCCTTTGGCACTTGCTTTCCATGTCTTTTTTTTTTTCCTTTTTTCCATTAAAGATGAGGGAATTAAACTGAAATTTTTTGGTGCTGAAGGAAAAAATGCCTCTACTTGATATGGAATTTTGCTTGTTGGATTTTTTTTTTCCTAGGAATAAAAGCTGTTTTGTTTGGATCAGATATAAATGTTGCTTCACATTTTTAGTTCAGTTCTAAAATTTTTAAAGGTAAAGATTTTTATAACTTGATGTCAAGTTCAGATTCCAGCTTGATTAAAACGGGAAGACAAGCTGAATAATGAGATGGGCATTTAAAGTTTTTGCAGTATTTATCTAAAAGAAATGGTGACCTAGAGATTAAGAGGAAATGGATATTTAAGAAAGGTACTATTTGGATCAGAGATCTGGGGTAATCGACAGCTGCGAATCAGTTGTTTATTAAAACAAGTGTGTAAAAAGCTGCTGATCTTGACTGGCAAGAACAGGGTGGTCTTTTCAGCAACAGGCACCAGTCACCATTTTTGGGATTTGCATCATTAACTGTGCTGTTATGATAACAATTACTACACTGTGAGATAACTGCAAGAACTATGGACAACTGGACTGAGGAGAACTGGGGCCACCCTCTTTTTAATTTTTTTACTTCCGTGTGTGTACTGCTAGCTGCTAACTTCTCTCTGTTGAAACGAATGTGTGATTTCTGGATTTTATGTGCCCTCTTTTTTTTTTTTTAATCTGAGTAGTGAGACAGATGGAATTGTGTCACGAATCACTGCTGGGATTGCATTGACCTACGTCTACAACACTAAACAGAAAGTGCTTGAAATTTTTGAAGATTTAGCTATACTTGACGTGTTATAAAACTGGTGACGCTTAAGAAAGAAAACTGGGGACTAAAAAGAAAACTGTATTTTTAACTGAAGCGATATAAATGTAATATTGCAACCTCTAAACAAAATCTACATAGCAAACAGAAATTGCTTAGAAAGAGTTTATTTGGAGAAAATTGATCAATGGAGGTTGTTTCTTTTTCCTTCAAATTATTCATAAGACATTTTTAAAATTTCTTTTTATGTTTTAGCATATTTTTTTTTGGTAGAGCAAATATTTATTGTGCCGTGAACACCCAGGTTATTCTCCTTTTGAGAATTCTGCTGAAAACAACAGAAACATGCTTCAAGGCAGTTTAGGTTTATACAATTTAGACCTATAACCTTTCCTCTGAAAGATTAAGTCCTATGCTTCACGCATACATGGCAGTTTACTGCTGCTTCTTCACAGCTTCGTTGCTTGTGCTGGAAAAAGCTTTCACCATCTATGGCAGGTGAATTGGTTTGTCAGACTGCCTTGTGTTTCAAATGGCCCTGCAAGGCCAGCAGTTCTTAGAAGCAGCACTGCAGACGACGCTGTAGGTACTGTGGTTAAATTGCTGTGGCATGACTGATGACAACTTCAGAGTCCACAGGTGATATAACATATGCAGGCATTCAGTGAATGTTACTAAAAGTCAAAAGAGTATTTGTGGAGACCCACAGGCTTCAACTCTTCTTAATCTTGAGGTGCAAGAAAAAATGAAGAGTCAAAGACTGACACAACTGATTTTCAGTTGCTTTCGGTTAGCAGATTATTTTGAGCTTTGGGGTTTCATAGCTGCTAAGTGCAGCAGATCATTACATCAGTCAGAAACATCCTTTTCATCATATGGCAGTTTTACATATTCAGCAATCTCCATGGAAAAAGAAACTATGATCCAAGTGAGTGGAAGGGCCTCCAGGACAACGAATTGCCAAATAACTCCTGATCTTTGTTGTTTTTAGGCAGCAAATAGATTATGCTTAGTTTTACTCTGACTGAAATATGTTAAGATAATGATGAATCTAAGCGTAGTTCAGCATCATGCTTCATTTTTTAAAGAAATGGCCGTATAAAGACTTATATCATGAGTTTGCTACTCTCAGGCTGGTGATGAGCAAACTCATGTAACACTACTGAAGGGGGTTCATCTCAGCTATGAGTGTATACATACAATAACATTTGGGTAATCCATTATCACGTTACTTGCAGAATATTGAACTAGATGGAAGTTGCTGAAAATTTTAAAAACCAAGGAATGGGTTTATTTAGTTCATGAAAGACTAAAGATGTCAAAGCTAATTCTTTTAAAAATACATTAAATATTATTTAATTCCTAACATGGGAAAAAAGCAACATTTTCATTCTAATCTTTTTGTTTCTTTCACATGTGTTTTCCCAAAGGTTAACAATGAGAGACAAATCTTTGTCAAAATTTCAGCCTCTCACATGAAAATTTCAAATCTACATGAAAACCTGTTTACTCTAAAAAACCATCAAAAAACCACTCTAAGACGAGGTCTAATGATCTGTGTATTCAGTTATTGAAAATCTGCTGTCTACCATAACTGTGTTAAAAGAGCCCTTTTAAACCTATATCAAATTGAAGACAATTTACTTTAAATTATTTGCATTGAGCCATCCTAATGATACCTTGCTATAAAGTTCAAAGCTCCAATTTTCACAACTTTGAAGGGGCACACACATGCAGTTCCAATAGTTTTTAAATTCTTCCTGTGGATTTCACAATTTCACAGAATTATAGTAAAAAAAATTGAAAATATATGGGGATTGCAAAGCAAGAATGGTTTATGAGATTTTTTTTTAAAAAAATACATAAACTGCTGAAACATTTTTGTTGTCTTTATCCGTGGCTACCTAAGTGCCTTTAAAAATGTGTCTATAAATCCCCTAGGCAGTTTTTCGCATCGACATTTAATTCTCCATTTTTCCATTTCACATCACAATTCAATCTTTTAAGATGTAACGAATATATAATATAAATATATATGAATACATATAAAACAATCTCAACCTTAAAAGAAAAATAAAAAAATTATCCTTCTAAAAACTTTCAAAAAACACTTTCTCCATACTTAAGAGCAATCACAGCAGTTTATAACATTTCTGAATCACAACCACAAATTTGCATGTTAGTAAAGTGCAGTTGTACCACAGATTTGAACTTTATTTTTAAAATCTTTTCAATATCCTGAGATCTCATGTAATTTAATATAATTGGAATAATAGCTAATATTCCCAATGTAATAGTAGAAACAATTTCTTCTTTATGAATCTATAACATATTTCAAATTAGTTTTCCTGGACAGCTTTGAATGTGGCTTTTAGAAATTCCTGCATCTAACAGCAAAAAAAGTTGAAAATATAACAGAAATAAAATTATAGGCTATATAGAAAAAAATCCCCAATGGATAACTCTGTTTTGAAAGAGCTGTTCTACAAAATTAAGACACAGTATGTTATGTTTACTGGAAGCATATTTTGATGTTTTCTTCCAGCACTGGAAGAAAAGTTTGGGAAATTCAGATAACATCTCTTTCTTCTCTTGTAATGCATGGTTGCACCATTTTTTGATGTCATATTTTTTCCACACCAGAAAATTTTGCTGCTTGCAACAATATATAAGAGAGGCTTTGTGGCTGACTGCCATAAATTCTTTTACTTTATCATAATATTAGCCTGGTCAAAATTAATGGTCCTTTATTTCAAGCTCCAAGACAAACAGCCTTGTAATGGCAAGTATTAAAATAAATAAATAAAAAAAATGATAGATTACACTTGTGTTGTAATTCTTTGAAGAGAATTAGAACATTATTTAGAAAAAGACCACAGATTTTGACAACTGCCTGTAACCAATTACTCCTACAACGTCACAAACATTCATTTCATGGAAAAGTGTTCTCTAAAAGGTGCTTCATTGTTAAATTTTTAACTTCTCTGGATGTTTTCATCTACTAATATAAGCTTGGTTGTATCTTAAAATATAAAATATTCCATATCTATCTGGTAAAAAAAAAAAAAAAAGTTAATAGTCATATAGTGAAACATTTCACCAACTTCTCTTCTACCTAGTTATTTCAGTGGGGTAGGGAGGAAATATTTTCAGTCCTCCATAGGGACTTCAATAGGGAATGTTACAGAAAGCATTGAAAACACTGGAAATGTTTTACCAAAATCAGACTGTCCTTTGAGCTGAACCAATAAACCAAATAAATTCCATCAAATATATTTCATTTCTAAAAAGGAAAATACTCAGGGAAACCTAAGATTGTCTTAAGGTGGGGGCTGCCATGATCTGCTGACTGAAGAAGTTATTTCCTTATGCAGGCCTCTGTGTTTTATTCAGAGGTTATCTTCCTCTAACAAGGATAAGAAAGGAATATACATATATATATATATATATATATATATAAAACTTATGTCTGGTTCTAACTGCTTACTCTTTGGTGTATTATTTTAAAGCAAAATGGATGGCAGTTTGTTTTAGTATATGAGACTATGAGTTAAGGAAGTCAGAAAGCTACTGAATACAAGATTTGTATGCTTAATTTATAAGCATTACATCTGGCATCAGGATAAAGGTTAGTTGATGGTAGTAACACCTTAAACCACTATAAAGCTTGATAAGATGCTTATAAGAAATACAAAGCTAATTAGGCGTATAAGGTATGTATATACTTATTCTTTTCTTCTGGTATATAATTCATATCAATGATAAAATGCCACCTTTTTAAAATCTTAAATACTTTTGATTTCTGTGGAACCTAATTGCTCCTTTTTTCCAAACTCACCTCTGTGTTAATTTTTTTTAATCTCTCTCTTCTTTTTATTGTTGCTGATATTTGTCTTATCTAATATTAAATGTCTCAAAGATGTAGGCAGAACTTTGAGCTAGTATCTAGGTTCCATTTTAGCCCAGGGGGAGATAAGAGGCATTCTAAGAGTGATGTATCTGAGTCACAGAAAACTATGTAGATAGATATGACTGTGGATATATGGATGACAAATGCCTTTGTGGGACACAGTTGAAAACTATGTCAGATATCCAAGGTTATCTCAAATGACATTATACAAATATGTGGGGTAAAAGATTTGAGTCCAGACTCTTTAGCTTAATGGTTAAGGAACATCAAGGAAATTCTGAAGTTTTCTCATGGGTCTGTCCCAGTATTTTACATTAAATATTTTTTAGAAAAAATATACAAAGAAAAACATCTCAAAGTTGCTTTATTTTTCCTAGTGGAGTTCAGAGAAAATTAAAAGTAAGGTCTAAATTTTCTCAGAGAAGGGAGAGAACAGAAATTAGGAACGACCTTTTTTGAACATATGTTCTAAGCCATAGGAATAGATGACACTGAAGTGAAAAGAGAGGAGGAAGGGAGGAAAGGAGATACATAAGTAGAAAGACAGACAGACAGATAGATTCCTGCTTGTGTTTATAGCTGTTTTTTACAGGAAAATGCCATTTGCTTTGACTGTCTCTGAGCACAAGAATTGCTGACCAGCTCCAAAAGTATTATATTGAGGAGAACTCTGAGCCTGTATGAAAAATCCTTCTTCTCCATTTTTAAAAAAATACATATTTTCCAGTCGTTTCTATAATATATTTGGTTTAATTATTGTTAGAAGCAAAAAATGAACTGAATCTCAAGCGAACATGTTCTGTCTTGTCTGGCCTTATGCAGTCACCATAACTACACAGCAAACTAGTAATAATTTTTAAGAATTCATGTATTCAGATATTTCCTCAGGATATTTTCATATTTTATTCCATTACACATAAATTATTGCATCAAAATGGATAGAAATTAGAAAATGAATACATTTCGAAAATATTCTAGCAACCAATACCAACCCTGCATCTTGTTTTTCTTGGACGTATTCTGCTTGGACACATTGCCTGACAACTCTCATTTCCTTCCTGAATTCAGCCATTTGTTTGGGTTTTTTGAATGCCAGGGCATGGCATCAGAAGCCAAAGTAGCTTTGATTATGCTCATTGACCTGTGGCCATGTCATGATCCCAGATCATCTGCACACCTCGTACCCTATCTGGCACTTCAGGAATAATTGCTCATCTGCTCATCTGCTGCTCATACCTGTACTGCACAGGTGGTCTGTCAATAAAATTAAATGCCTACTCTATTATAATGAGATAGCAGTATTTTGTAGCGTTCTGTATGCATTGACTCATTACAAATGTACTGCACAATGAATTAACTCTTATATTGACATCCTAAAAATATTGACTGCTCAGTTTAAATTAATAACGTGTATATGTGTAGCTGTGCATTTGTATGCATGAAGACCACATGTAAAGTATATTACCCAGAGTATTCCTAATTTGATGAACTTCAATACACATTGAAGTTGTTGTCTGTCAGACAGAAGTTTGTGACAGAAGTGTTTTGTGACAGACAGATGGTTTTTCAGAAAGTGAAGAAGTGATGAGGATTCTTTAGATATCTGTTTTTCTCCTTGGATGGTAATTTGGATACTGCTGAGTTTGGGGATTTTTTTTTTTTTAATTTTTAGAAAATGAAGTTTCAAATCTGTAAATCTTGTTATGGAAAGTACTTCCTTTTAGCATGGATTTGGATGTCCAGTTCCGTTAATGGAGCAGGAAACAGACAACATTCTTCTGGGATTTATGCTCTTTACTATCCTTCAATGTGATTTTTATTGACTGTTCAGTTGCCACTGTTTGTAAATGTAATCTCAAGCTACTAAGTCTGGCTGCGAATTAGGTTTAAAACCTAAAATCTTCATTCAGAACTATGCATTTTACCAGGAAGTAGGGAGGGAAAAAAACAAAAATATGTTAATTTATTTGTAAAAAAAAGAAAACCTTTACTTGCTTTAGTTTTTGAGTCTTGCATGAAAGGCAGCTTCTTCAATGCGTAAAGATCAACATAACTTTAAATGCTCTGTATACAAAGCTGTTAATAATGATGCCCAATTTTTGGTGTGATAGATTGTCACTGCTAAAATCAGTGGATGTTTTGTTATGGCTCACTCATATCTCATCCCTTAGACTAGCTTTAAGGGACTCACACAGGTATGCAATTAGCTTCAGTACAGCAGGACAACTTCTTTCTGTCAAAAAATCTGAAACTTAAGATGTCAGTCTTTGATTTTATTCAAACGACATAGATCAGGCTAAAGTAAGCTGGTAAAACTGGTGAGTGTCCAAACACCTTCTCACTGACAAATGAACGTGGTATGTAGAACAACGAGGTCCTGTTTTGCTCATTCTTTTATCTAGCCAAATTAGAGAGTACAGCCAGTTTCCAATCCCAGAACAGCAGGATGCAGCCATGGTGTCTGGGAATGAGATTGCTGCTCCATTTTTTTCTTGAAAACATGAGTGCAGAAAAAGAAGAAATGACAAAGATTTCTTTTAAAATATTTTGCATATATGTTGACCTCTCAACAGTCTGAAATCCCATTTAGTTTCTGGTGTTTTCCTCTCTCCTCTTCTGTTTAAATTATGGCTGAAGGCTTTAGACTTTGTTCAGTTCAAAACATTGTCTTCAATTTGTAGACTTCTGCAGGGTACCTTCTTTGACATAATTATATTTTCATATGGAAATGTTTTCAACAGAAAAGCTATTTCTCAAGGATTTATTTAGCCAGCTGCAATTTAATTTGCATTAGATTTTATCCTGATATAAATGCTTGTTTTTCTACTATTATTCATCTACATGCCTATATCTACACATCCAGAACACATGCTGTATAGTATTGAAAAGGACCGTACATTTATGAAATAAGCATAAACAAAGGTATTTGAAATATCATATTTTTGTAGGTATTTTATAGTAGATTCTCCTCAGGCCTAAACATATTACTTGGTAGGTGATTTTTTAACTGAATAAATGGGAATTATAAGGTTAAAAACCATGAATCTTTTAGGAAAAGTGGCTTAACCCCTTTCTGGAAAATGTGTTTTATTAGCACAGGAGATGTTATAAACATATGAAAGGAAATTAGAGTAAATTCCATTTGATCTCTATTTATGTAACTACTGTAGACAGAATGAACCCTTATTTTCTACTTCCTTTTTTTTCTTCATTTGAGAATAAGATATTTGAATCAAATAATTTATTAAGCCTTCATGAGAAAATGTGAAAAACCGTTAGCTGAATCTCATCTTGATGAATTTTTCATTTAATTTCCAGAAGATTTCTAATTATGTCTAGTAGCATTACTCCAGTCATATACCATGTTGGATCTTACCCTCTAATTGGAGGAAAGTGAGGGAGCGAATTTATAAATAAAGATCTGTATTAGAGTTTATGCTGAAAGGTAAGGAGCTAAAAATTTGTCTTTAAGCATATACACAATAACCTCCAGGAACTGAAATTAGTATTAACTGAAGCATAGATCTGTGGATTCATCAGGCCTCCTCACAATATGTTTACTTATATGGGTGCAGGCTTCCAGTTCCTGTGTGTGTTTTCTGAGTTGGCTACATCTAAGGAGCCCTTTAGGCATGACTTTAAAAAAAAATAGTAGCTTGGTTAAACCAACAATATGGCTTTGAGAAATACCTGGGGACTTCTGCAGGCTGCTTGGAGGCAGCAAGAGCAGCCCGAGTCTTCCTGCAAAAACATGAACATGATGGAGCAACCTCATACTTTCATCTTCTTTGTAGAGAAGCCAACTTCTTTCAGTATCTCATAATTGTGATACTAGGATCATGGTCTAGTTTTTGCCTTCTGTTTATCTATTACTATTCATTGGCAAAATGAGAACAGGCTATACCAACAATGCCAATGAGGTTAGCTTCTAAAATTTGCATCTCTAATTACAGTTAAACTATCTCCACTGGACTTTTTACAAACTTGATGGTGCTGCTCTGTTTCTCTCTCTTCCACTCCCTCCTCCCCTATCCAAAACCAAAAGACAAGCTATGTCTTCCGTTATGGAAGAAAAAGGAGATGAGAGACAGTTACTTCAGAATAGGAATGTTTAATATTTTTTTCTAGACCTATTTTTACAGATATAATAGATGATTATTTTTCTCCCAGATTCAAGTCCTCCCTGGATTTTCCTTCGGTTGTATGCCTGTGCATATCAGTGTGTGTAAGAAAGACATAAACATTCCAAATAGTGAACTGGAAATGAAAGGATGGACTGCATAGAGAGACTGCATGAATTACGCAATGTGTGGGCAGACAAGGAGATGACAGCAGGTTAGAGCCAGCAATTTTAAGAGTACCTTATGGACTTAATTACTGAAGTTCAAAAAGTCTTCAAAAGCCAATTAGAACTGCTATTTGTAATAACTAAAGCAATTAATATGGAAATATAGCAAGAATGAGCCTTTTAGTTTGAAGAACCCCAAGGAATTCTTTATTACAGGTCTTTCAAATCACTTTCAGAAATTTGGAAAGAAAATTGGATGGGGATTTCCTGCTGTGTAAGATAAACAGGACATTTTTTCTGCATGGGTAACACATTTTAGTTGCAACACTACATAGTGAAATCTCATATCTGAGTGAAACAAAAAGTTACGGGAAAGGTATAACTGAAGACTACTAACATTAGTCATTAGCTAACAGCACATTCGAGAATAATTTACACCGGGAGATGATTATTGTCTTTTAATAACCTTATTAAGGCACTATCAAACAGAAAAGGACTCCTGAAGTGGGAAAAATATAACAGAACATTTAATTCCATCTCTTTGCAAACCAGATTTAGTAGAGGTAATGATAGAAGGATGTGGTTTTGCTGTATTTAAGCAGTAATACAAAGTGTTTATTACTTTGTCTACTGCAAGATCATTTTCAAAAAACATCTGATAAATGGGATCTCATTGTCTTTGTAACCTCAAATGCATTCCAGATTTGATGTCTGTTACGCTATCAGGTACTGTGGCAGCAGAAATAGAACGTTATTAACAAAAATGCATATAAGTTAATTTTAGAAAAGGGCAGAGGTCTCTCCATAGCTATTTCCATCTTTCTTTTCAGATTAAAGTTAAATATATTATTTGAAGAACTTTGTGAAAGACTTTCCAGCACTCTAATGCAAAATGAAGACATAAAGCATGCCACAGTGTGTATTTTTTCAGGTATCTCTTTCAGATAATCTATTGGATCTGTAGTCTGAATAAAATATATCAGCCTCTGTCTAATCTATGGAGGTAAAGGCAAATTGCAACTTTTTCAGTATGATCCGTGGGTTTCAACATTTACTGAGGTCTACATGAAACTACAATGGCACTCTCATATGTCCAAAGAAACATTTACAGGAAAACACCAGAAGGGATTAAGAAAGCCATCCTTCCTGACAAAATCCAAGATATCACCCACAGTTAACTCAGTTCATACCTAGGATTTCTTTTAACACGTTTGGGCCAATGTCTTCAGTTTATCTAACTTAGATTATTTTGGGATAAAAATGGTCCACATCATGATGACATGTTTCTAGTCATGGAGATGTAGTTCCTGCTTTAGACACTTGCTCTGTATGAAAAGCTTTCTGTCTTTGAATAATCTTCAGAATGAGTTAGTGACTAGCACCAAAACTGAGCTATTGTAACAGGAAAGATTACCTGTTTTCAGCACCAGAAAGGATATATGAAAAATGCTTGTAAAATAAATAGGAAATGATTTTCTGTGCTTGCATGGTGTCAAAGCATGTTTTAGGACTCAAAAATAAAATTTGGATCTAAAAAATAATTTCCCTGAAACTATGTGAGTTTCAAAGGCAGGCAAACCTTATATTTAAACTTTCCCTCATTCTATTTACTATTTTAGTGTAGTTTAAGGGAAATACTGCACTGTAGCCCTGTATTTCACTGTTCTCTGAACCATCCCATTTTGTATCATATCATTGTAGAGCTTATTTGACCTATATTTGGCCCAACATTAATTCCCGGCACTTCTTGGCTTAGTTATGCAATACAGTATGGAGCCACAATATAGTAAGAGCTTACAACAAAAGTTGCACCTGGGGTTTGAAGAAGCCTCAGTAGCAGGTATTGCAACATAACTTTATGTATATAAGCTGTCACTCAATCTAATGTTTCTAGGTGAGAGCAGCCAGAATACACCAGACAAACTTCATAGAAAGAATGGAAACAGCTTGAGCTTATTGTTTTGCAGAACAATGTCATATTACAAATTTTCCCACCATATTTGTTTATCTTAATTGCCAAGTTAACCTTGTCTCTTCTGAACCATCTCCAGTACTCTGTCTGAAGGCCATGATCTCCATAGATGAAATGGTAGAGTAGGCTAGTCGTAATGCTTCCAGTGGGAGAGTAGAGCCAAAAAGTAACTTTGTAAACACAGATATTTTCACATTTTGAAGTCGATGCAAAAATGGTTTTGCTCCCTGACCACCTTACAGTAAATGGCATTCTGAAGAAAAAAGTTTCCACCTGTATTGTGGTGTCCCACAGGGTTCGGTACTGGGGCCGGTTCTCTTCAACATCTTTATCAATGATCTGGATGAGGGGATCGAATGCACCCTCAGCAAATT
>JAOQGH010000001.1:43968822-43983148 GCA_025769975.1 Gallinago jamesoni
CTGAAAGGGTTATCAGACATTGGAATGAGCTGCCCAGGGAGGTGGTTGAGGCACTATCCCTGGAGGTATTCAAGAGACGAATTGAGATGTTGCTCAAGGATACGGATTAGTGTTGGGTGGTGTTTTGTGTGGTGTGGATGTGGTGGTGGGTTTTTGTTTTGTTTTGTTTTGTTTTTTTGGTTGGACTAGATGATCTTAAAAGGTCCCTTCCCACCTGGGTGATTCTGTGATTCTGTGATTCTATTACAACGAAATATGAAAAGTGAAAGTTTAGTCAAGCTGATGAAATGTATATACAGCAGAAGGATAAGCTGATCTGTTATGAAAGTCATTGCACAGTGATTGTGTTACACTATTAAAACAAAGCAAAAATATCATTATTTCATTAATAATCTTACAACAGTGAGTATGCATTGTCCTGTACAACACTACCTGTAGAAAAATCTGATCATATTATTCAGTGAGAGGCAGCAAAGAAGATGATTTCTGCACTGTCTATTAATATTTTCTATAAAATAATCCCTTTTATAGGGGGATAAGTTCATGTTATATCAGTTTTGTTGAATTTTGCAAATTTAATTACCTATCATTTCAATAGGTCATAACCTGATCACAGATTTTTAAGGAACATGGGAAAACTAGAGACAAGTGTTTTTTTCAGCAATGTTATAAATGTTGTCAGCAACATTTATAAATGTTTTAACATTTTTTTCTGGTAAAGAGTATCACTCCTAAAGATTAAAAATACCTGTTTCATTATTTGGCATCTGGAATGGAAGTAAACAATAACTTTGTTAATTTTTTGGTTTGGAAGGAACTCAGGGAACTACTGGAGAGTCCAGCGTAGGGCAATGAAGATGATTAAGGGATTGGAGCACCTCCCTTACGAGGAAAGGCTCAAGGAGCTGGGACTCTTTAGCCTGCACAAGCGAAGGCTGAGAGGAGAGCTTATTTATGTTTATAAAAGTATCTAAAGGGTGGTTTGAAGGATGTTGGAGATGGACTCTTTTCAGTGGTTTCCAGCAATAGGACAAGGGGCAACAGGCTCAAGCTAGGACATAGGAAGTTCCAGTCAAATATGAGGAAAAACTTATTTATGGTGAGGGTGACAGAGCACTGGAACAGGCTGCCCAGGGAGGTCGTGGACTCCCTTCTCTGGAGATCTTCAAGACCAGTCCTTGAGTCCAGATGCAGTCCTGAGTGATGTGCTTTAGACAATCCTGCTTTATCAGGGGAGTTAGACTAGATGATCTCTAGAAGTCCCTTCCAACTCTGTCGATTCCATGATTCCATGAGTAACTGTGCATATAAAAAATCATCAGACATCTAGAAAGCTCTAATAAGGTATTCTGCAGTCTCCAAGCCACAAAAGAAATCTATATGAACTGCAATGGAGTCATTCATCAATGGAATAAGCTCCCAGACCCCAATCTTTAACATATGTGTAATCTAAAACCAAAATAAAGCATATGGACTACAGGGCCTGCTTCCTTTTATATTGTTTCTGTGACTTAGTGACCAATATTTATATTCAGTTGTCCTCTTTCAGAAGGCACTTAAATAAATTTAGAGTAATATGAAATGATAAAATGGATTATTCTCTAACCCCCATGATCAATCAGCTTAAGCCCCGAAGCCTGAAATGTGATTACTCACATGATTGTCTAAGCTTGCATAGCAACAAATTTTAATAGTGGTTGTAAAGCTATCCAGTCATTTGTTAAATCTAGCCACCTAGATGACCTGTGGAAAGTTTTCTCCACATGTTGATTATACTCTGGGTTAAGAAAGTTCTCTTTTAATTTGTATTAAATTTACAGCTCTTTAATTTGATAATATGTCCCCCTCTTTCTTATGATACACTCAAATTTGCTCTCATTGAAGTTAATGGAAGATTTGCCTTTGAGAGTACCATTTGTAAGGATTATGCATTTGCTTCCAGCTGCTTATTCTGAAATCACATATAAAACTGTCAAGTACAAAGGAAGTTCATTTTTCTGAGCTTGATTCACAGCTCACTGTTGAAATGATTTATTTAATTGGAGGCTGGATTAGATCCTTTTTCAGGGAATAATCAAGAAAGCTTCACATAAACATACTTATCTATCCTTCTATCTCAGCTAAGAAGACATACAAGGGAGTTATGAATTTAAAACTGACTTAAGAACAGCAGCTTCAAAATTCAGATATTCAGATACAGCAAAAATGTTGTTTTCTATTTTCTGAAAACAGTCAAAAATACAGAAAAGGGGGCAAAGTTATTAAGGATCCATTCGTGGATGTGAATGATGTAAAAATGTCAAAGATAATTGTGAGGTCATTTGATTTCTGAGTTCTCTGCTTAGAGAACTCTGCAACAGAAAAAACTGTAATATTTTATCCTGCTTTAGTATGCTCAGTAACTTCCACTTTGTGAAGCCTATTTCTGTACTTGAAGAAAAAAATAAGCAGGTCCTGCTACTCACCAAATTCAAACCAAGCTGAGCATGATCAAGAGTCTCCACAGTGCACCAAAGAGTGATGTGACAAAACACAGTTAAATCATTCAGATACTCTGTATTTCTCTCTTAATGAATGACATTTATTTCTGGGACACGAGGAATAAAATTAGCTTTCTAGTTAACATGTACTGACAGAACCAAAAGCTAGACAGACAGCTGGACAGAAACTGGACCTGCGAATGAGAATTTCCACCAAATTTGATAGGATTCTGAAAGTTTCAAAAAGTATATTTTACAATATAAGCTTTCTGTGTTGGTGCTGAGTTTTAAGTTATTCTTTATGGAGGACATCTCCAGAAATACTGTTGAAGCAAGAGCTCAATTCCTACCGGTTCAATCACTACCTGAAAGTGACTGTCCCAGTGCATACTCTCAGTCTGTGGCAACTGAACTACAATGTGATTCAGTTTAACTCTCTTTCACTAAAGAAAACTAATTTTTATTACCTTCAAACTGCTGACTGCTAATCTGTAATGTCCTAGTACCTTCTACATCTTTAAGAGGTAATTTAAAAAAATGACCTAAAATATAAGAAAGGTACAGAACCAATGTAAGTAGGCTTTTGGGCCCTTGGTTGGGTGGACTAGAGGGCTTTTCTCTTTTCCATAAAATTCTCAGTTCATAAACATTATTATAGTAATAAGACTATACCACAAAGATGACACCATTATCAGGCCATGGTTTGAAAATGATACCTAAAAAAATGTCTGGGCCAAATTGTAAACTTCTGCTTATTTCATAAAATAAATCACCGTAAAAAATTGTTGTATTATAAGTAAACCTACATCAAGGCAGAAATAATCTCAATTTAAATTATATTCTATAGATAGGTCACTAACTATATCTTACTTAACTAAATAAAAGGGCTTCATTTTCCTTCTCTTTTTTTAATTAATGAAAATGCATTCAATACTTTTTAATCAATGAGCTACATGACTTAAAACCAGAATTTTAAAAATTATGTTCCTCAGATTGTACTAATTGTCCTATATCTGTAGGTTTCAATAGGGTTCTGGCAATTTACATTAGCTGAAGATGACCCTTAAGGTGATCAAATGTTCAATACATTTCTAAGTGAAAGTTCACATTACATAAGATAATTTTGAGTTTAAAGAGGGCTGAAGAAATGAAATGAGGGCTTCTAATTATTCTGGAAAGGTTTAATTTGAAGTTAATGATTCATTGTCAAAAGCCTTTTTCTTTCATAAAAGTTGCTGTTCAGGAATTAACATCCGTGCTGACTAAGATGCTTGATGTAACCTGTGATACTTGACAGTGATATGCATCGTGTGCATCCTGTGCATCCACAGCCTTGACAGTGATGGTAACAAAGCATCATTATAAATAGATTTCTAAACTTTGATTTAACAAATCAAGCAGCATGAGAGAAAACATGATTTTATGACAAACATGCTTTCTTTTTTCTTTCAATATATTGTTACTAATATTTTTTTCTCCCCTACACAGACATGGTCTTTTTCGTTCAGTCTACACAATGCATATGATAAAAACTGCAATAAACTATTCACCTTTTTAAGGTAATAAATGGATGACAATCTTTCACATATTACTCTGAGAAGCAAGTGAATGGCTAGCTCAGTACTTCAGTCCTGGAGGCTTTAATGGAATCTACTTGTATCAGCATAAGTTCTCATTTACCTGTAACCTATAGTTATGGCTAATTTTCCAATTGACTAACTAAGAGCAAGTATTTTGACTTGCCATTTAGATGTTGTATCATGAGAATTTTCCTCTGTGAGTTTCATATTGTGGAGAATCATATTGCAAGACCACATCAGCAAGTTTAGCCAGCCAAAACTGCAAGTGCAGTGAGCTAATGGCATTGGTTCACCTATGGACTAGTTAGCTTTACTTGATTTCTGTTCTGATAATTAACTACAGACATTCAGAATTTCTTTCTCACAGTGAATCTGAACTGCCTCAAAGTTTTTTTGCCTTATATGTTAAGAAACTTTTAGAAGAAAGCAGTGATCAGCATAAAGAGGATGCTTGATTATATTTCTCCCTCTCTTATTTATTGTGTTTTATTTATTTAATTAGTTAGTTATTATTTATATTATTTGGTTTTCAGCATACAAATAGTAGATTGTGGAGTATTCAGGAAGAACTTACTATGTTTCTCACAGTTTAATTTAAATTGTCCATCTACTTAGATTGAAAATTATGATACTGTTATATAGTTTAGAATGATTAACTATAAAACAAAAAGTCTGAGAAAATTCAGTTTAGTAGTTCTTATAAAAGAATATCCATAGTCTTACTTTCCAAAATCTGTTAATTTTTCTTTCATATTATTGACATCCTGTCATAATACGAGGCAATAGTCAGTGAGTATTCTGTTGAACATTAATCACTTCTAGGAAGTTATGCTTGCTCAAAGCATTAGTTTCAGCAAGCCTAAATTCAAAATTCAGCACCCATGATATCTTCCAGTACATTTGACTGAATCCTTTATATTTTGACACACTATCTTTTAAACCAAGGTCTGCATGTATATGCGAGTTTTAAAGCCGTCCTTCAGGCTTTAGTTACATATTCCAAAGGCTTAAGTCCCTTGGGCACTGATTGAACAAATAGTCCTTAGTATTCTAATGATTTCAAACTGACTAAATAGATAAAGCTGAGTCTACCACCCTCCTGAGTTTGCAAGCACACTTTATACTTTCATAACCTCATGGGTCCACAGATCAATAAGACCCGAATATGTGATATTTTGGTACACACATTATTCAGGGTAGACTGAGCAGTATAGAAATTGAGAAGAGTAAATGGGCAAGTACATTCATAAATATTGAAGTGCAATTTGACTCCTAAAAGTCCATGTAAGTTGGTTGATGGGGTTCCATACTTCCTGTGTCTCAATGATTTCCAGCTTTTTATGAAGATGGTGTAGACGATACGTAAAGTGAAGTTCTGCTATATTCAGTTTTGTTTTACCTTGGATACTTCTCAAATGTTGCATAACACTATGACATACACTTAAATATTTGGTGATAGATTCATAATCTAGATGAATTTGGATTTATAACAGAAGACAGCTGAATGATAAGAACAGTGGTTCCAAGTTTAATTGGAAAACGTGAAAAAAAATTTAAAACCACTGATTCTTGCATCAAAGTGCTGCCTCCAGAAAAACTAAAATTTGCAAGGAACAAAGCTGGTGTTCAAAAATTAATAGAAAGAATGCTGCTGATTTTTTTGCAATATTTCACAGAAAACACCACCCACATACTGAAAGATCAGTTTTACTGTGTTTTGTTAAGTGCCATATAGTGTTAGAAAGATTATCAGTCTATTGTTAACCATCTCAAGAAAACACTGTATGTTTTTTAGGAGAAATAATCCACATCTTGAATTAATAAAACTATTTAACTATAATGTAGGCTGCAAGTTGATTTCTTCATCATATGATGATAACGTGATTAATTCCATCGTTGTAATTATTCATACTCAACTGGCATAAGCAAAGAAGTTTCAGCCTTTTTTTCTTTCTAGTTGGAGATGCACAAATCATTCTTACTTTATTTCATAACAGTAAAAGGAATTTTGTTTTCCAGTGCAAAAGCTTTCAAATACAGTGTCAGAAGGGGACAGTTCACAGTCTGTCTACCCAGGCATCACAAGAAGATTCAAATGCTCTGTTAGTCTGATCCTGTTGAAATAAATGAAAAGATCATATCTTAATAATATATCTATAGATCTGAAGTGAGGAAAATTATAAACTACTTCCAAGCAACAAGCTTTGGCCCAAAAAAAACTCTCCAAAACCAGCATTCCCAATATACTTGAAATCAGTTCTTGTAAGCAGGTTGGCAACTGACAGGTTGCTATTTGAACAAAAGGAAATGCAAAGCCCTGCATCTTGGGAGGAATAGCCCCAGGCACCAGTGCATACTGGGGGTCACCCATCTGGAAAGCAGGTTGGCAGAAAAGAATCTGGGGGCCATGGTAGACACCAGGTTGAACATAAGCCAGCAATGTGTCCTTGGGGAAAAAAAAAGACTAATGGTGTTCCAAGGCTGCTTTAGACACAGCATTGCTAGAAGGTCAAGGGAGGTGATCCTTCCTCTCTGTTCAACACAGGTGAGGCCACACATGGAACACTGTGTACAGTTCTGGGCTCCACAGTAGAAGAGAGATACAAAGGTACTGGAGGGAGTCCAGCAAAGGACCACAAAGATGAATAAATGACTTGAGCATCTCTCCTATGAGGAAAGGATGAGAGAGATGGAACTGTTTAGCCTAGAGAAGGGTCAGGAAGGTATCTTATCAATGTGTATAAAACCTAATGGATGGTGCAACGAAGGAGCCAGACTCTTTTCAGTGGTGCTTAGTGACAGGACAAGAGTCAATGAACACAAACTGAAAAACAGGAGATTCCCTCTTTCAGAAATTTCAGGAAACAATTTTTTCCTGTGAGGGTGACTGAGCACTGGCCCAGGCTGCTCAAGGAGGTTATGGAATCCCCATCCTTAGAGGGATTCAAAAGCTATATGGACACTGTCCTGGACATCTGGCTTAGGTAGCCTTGCTTGAGCAAGAGGATTGGAGAAGATGGCTTTCAGAGGTGTGTTCCAACCTCAACCATTCTGTAATTCTTTAAGACCATACTCTTGCTTTATCTCTTTATGGTAATTTCCAAAAATGCCTGTAATATCTCATCAGGTGCAGACTTTCTCTCAGATCATGTTTAATGTAGTTCAAATCAAATAATGTTTTTTCCTTTCATATATCTCATCATTTACAGATTAATTATGGAAGTGGCTAAGAGTAGGGCTAACCAGGAACAATACTGTTACTCATGTAAGTTATCCTCATAGAAAATGCAAAAATACACAAGTGTTTAGCCCTTAGGAAGCCATTCGGAAATGGTTGGCTTCCATTAATTTTATGAGAATCACAGATAAAAGCTTCCTATGCAGTATCTATCTGTGTACTTTGTATCAAAGGCAGCAGATGCTGTTTCTTTTTTAATTCTAAATAAGTTTCTCAGACATCTGTTAGCCTAATGCAAGGGTCTTACCCTTGACCTGGTTATAATTGCTGCCAGTTTGAAAAAAAAGGTAACGTTTTTATTTTTAAACACCTAGCTGTTACAGGAAAAAAAAAAAAAAAAAAGCCTAAATGAGACACTGTGAAAATAATGGTTTAATTATTTCCAGCTTTTAACATTTGGAAAATATAAAAATGAACACTCATCTGTTTTAAATATATGTCTTAAATATTAAGCAGAAGAAGAAATTCTTGCAACAAATAAACTTTTGTTATATTCTGGTTTTTCCAAAATTCCAGGCATAAAGTATCTTATTTTCTTATATAATTGTGAAATGGATTTTTTTTTCTCTCCTTACATTTTCCACTTTCAGTCTGTGAACCATTTGTATATTGTTAGCAATGCAGCAACAGCCCTTGGTATTAAGCCAGTATTTTTGTTATACCCGAAGACAAGAGTAGTTGGCAAATAATAGCTCTTAAGACTAAATTGTTTGAGACTGTTCTGTTCAAACCTGTTCTGTTCAAACCTGTTCTGTATATGATTGAAATCCATCATTTTAATTGCCCCTGTTTGTTTCCGGGGCCGTTTTGCATGGTTTCTTATCATAAGATCATTCTGATTTCACAATTTTTGTTCACAAACTAAGGAAAATGGAAGAACATAAAAAAGGAAATTCTAGGGTTTATATCTAAGAATAGAAAGAGATTATATATGCATGGGTGGTTTTTTTGTATTTGTTTTCTTTTTCTGTTTTTCTCACCATCAGTTTATTTTATGTATTGTTTGGCTGAATCCACTGATTACCATTGGCTAATTAATATAACTATTTAATTAGTGTATTCCATTATTCCATATGTGAAAACGTACACTCTCTGCATTTCAAAAATTACTACCACACCCCCCTTATTTGGTTAAAAAAGCATCTTCTTCCTCTAAATGGACTGAACAATGTCTTTATTTCCATGAATATAAAGTTTTGACACTGTCTCATGTAATAAAGCAGTAATGTTAATGCACCATTTCTTTATGATGTTGCTTATCTTTCCATTTCAGAAGAACAATGAATCATTCGTATTGTGTTTATCTCCAATATGAAAGCTTACTTTACAACCAAGGGGAAGAATAACTCTATTTTGACTTTAAAGAGAAATTTAGATCCTGGTCAGCACGAAGTGACTCCCTGAAAGATTGTAATTCTATGGTTACTGAATGTGAAATGACCTTGTTAGTGGCGTTTGTGGCAATGTTTGAAGCTTTTATCTACCAATGAAATATGTTCATGCATGTGTGTTTGTCTTTTAGTTCAAAACAGTTATTATCATCATACTATTTTTCACATGTAGCAAATTGAGTAAGGATTTTTTACAAGGGCATGTAATGATAGGACAAAGGGTAATGGCTTCAAACTGATAGAAGGTAGATTTAGATCTGTCAGGTTCTTACATATATAATGAAGAAATTCTTCACTATGAGGTGCTGGAACAGGTTCCCCAGAAAAGGTGTGGTTGCCCCATGCCTGGAAGTGTTCAAGGCCAGGTTGAACGGAGCTTTGAGCAACCTTGTCTAGTGGAGGGTGTCCCTTCCCATGGAAGGAGGATTGGAATTAAATGATCTTTAAGGTACCTTCCAACCTAAACCAGTCTACGATTCTATGATTTGGGAGTCTGAAAAGTGTTTAGACAGTGCTGCCCTTCCCTGTGGTCCACAGAACAGTTTCACGTATCCTTCAAAGTATGTCCAATGTTAGGGCAGAAAAAGAGGAAGATGGGATGTTGACCATATATACATGTTGAACCAAACGAGAAGATGTTTTATCACATAGGAAGGAGGGAACTTATTTTCTAAACCTGTGTCAAGTCACCTACAAAACAAAACTGGGACTTAGAATTTATTGTATTATTCAAAGATATTAGATTTCTCACATAGTAAGTATGTAGTGGGTTTTTGGCAAGTACAGTAGCAAAGTAGAAGAGTCAAGATTTCACAGGAATTTAATAAGAGTCATGAAAATATATTCTACTGAACTGTAGAGAAGACCTGAGTATCACACCTAGCAACGGGGCAGGCTAATTGAATAAACATAGTGATTGATAACATTGAAGGGTATGGCCTGTGCAATGAAATATTTGTAATTGGATTCAATATGAAACATTTACTGAACTACACAACGACCAGTGACTTGCAAAAAATCAGGAAGGTTGGCACATATATTGGAGAAAACCACAAATATTATACTTATTAATGGAATTCAGCTTGAACATTCAGTAATTCCTACAAGTGAAATCTTTGCACCACAAATTTAGTGTATAAAACCAGAAGATGAACAGACTTACAGTCATACTAGTCTAATACACATCACACTGTATTCTCATATTCACACGTGAGGTGGGAAACAGCTCCTATTTTAGAAATTTAATAAATTCCTCTTCTTTGATTTGGACTTTATTTGCATACCAATTTCTTGTTTGTTATTTTTTATTTTTGTAAACCATCTATGATACCTCTTTCATTCTAGAATTCTACTAAAACATTGGAATTTTGACTCAACTCCATAACAAAATGTCTTTAAAGTTTTCATTGAATACCTCTTGTTTCATAAATTAAGTTGCTCTACAGTGGCAAAAGAGATCTAAACTACTAGTGACGTATTTTCCTTTTCTATACAAAGGCAATGCAATTCACAGAAATAGATTTCTTGTTTCCTTAATTTTCTCCTAGATTTGCTTAACTGGAAATTGAAATGGTCTAGTTTTCACTTTAAGCTGTTTTATCTTATTATACTTATAAATGGACTGAGAAATCTCTATGAACAGCATTCTTTTCCCATTTAAATACTTACACACCACGATTAGATCTCTTCTTACTGTTAGGATAAACAGATTTAGCTCCTTAATTCTTTCACTGTAATGCACATTTTCCAGTCTTTTAATCAATCTTATGCTTCTGTTTTGAACTCTCTCCAACCCATCAACATCTTTCTAAACCTCCAAAAAGTGAATAAAGCTTTGTAATTGCAGTTGCATGATTGCCAAATACAAAGGTAATGTATCCTTCCAAATTGATAGTCCTCTGTTTAAACATCTAAGGATTTCCTTAGCCCTTTTGGCTGTAGATCTGTAGTCAGAGCTCATTGGCTCATTATCTATGACCTTTTGAATCCCTACCAGAAAGAACCCTTGCCTCCCTGAGTAGATTTCTTGCTTTACAGCTCATCATATTAAGACAGGAGTAGTGTATTTGTGCCCATGTTACCAAACTGTCTGGATTTGCAATGTTCCATTGTTCCAATGTTCCATTTTGCTTTTTTATTTCTAAGATCTTCCTTCCTCTTTACATGCTTCTTTTCTAATCTATTTGTCATCTAGTAACTTTAGCAGCAGGAATATACCAGATTTTCCTCCAGTAAAGCAAATCAGCAGCAGAGTATATAGATGGATCCCTTTAAGAACCATGGGGAGTGCACTTGTTTCAGGATGATTCCTATTAATAATTAATTTTTGAAACATATCAGCCAGTTTTTAATCCTTTTAATATATACAGTGTTAGTTTTGTTTCAAATGACAAAATTATGTGAAAAGCACAAGATATGAGTTATATAGGAAGGAGAATGTGAATGTATGGGTGTTCTTTTTCCTTTATTTTTTTTTTCCACACATAGTACATTTGTTACTCTTTATCAATTAGTGAAAGAAGCACCTGGGAAAAATCACCCAAAGTCACACCATGTGTGGCACACAGATTTCTTCTCCTAGTTCATTTGTGGCTTAAAGATTTGCGATAGCAGTTTTACATGACCCGGGGTGAACCTCCATTAACTGATTTCCTGGAGGAGTAATTAAAAGGAAATGATTTGCTTTTCTGGTCTCTGCTTGGAGTTTACCTTAAGTCTCAAAGGTAATATGAATAAAAGTGGAAGAAAAATATGCAAAGCTAAAAATAACACATAATCACACATTTTCTTTACTATTTCGTGCACATGTAATTTTATGTAATGGAATTAGGCAGTACTGTAGTTAAACTCATTCAAACCCCATTGGAATATTTGGCAAAGAGCACAAAACAGTTTCTAAGCCAGTATTTCTTTTTTTTTTCCCCATATCTTGACCTTCCAACTTAACATGAAGAGTGCCATTGTATTGGAATAAAATACTACTCTGACTTTATAAATTAGATCTTTTTATGGCACCTTCACTCAAACAGAACTTATTCTTGTTTCCAGACGCAGTTCAATTACATTGCTGTTCGGTAGACTTTTTACTAGATTCTAGGAAATTATCTTTATTTGCTTTCATTTAGATAGTGCACTTCACTTGCTATATCTGCTTCTGTGTGAAGAGAATTGTACTCTATTTGACTATATGTGCACGTATGTCTGTGTTTCTCTACTCCCATATTCTGGGCTCTGACTGCGGTCTATTATCTGGAGGGAAACTTTAGAAGCTATATCATAGTTCAGGAAGCAGGAACTGGCTTTTGATAAAAGGCTTCCTTTTTCTCCTCCACAATACATCTGGGGCCTTTCACAGTTGATTACTGTAATATCAGTTTAAGCACCATTGACATACAACTGAGAACTTTAACAACATTTTAAGGCTGGAAAGAAAAATTTGCTAGCAGCAGGGATATTAATTAGCAAAAGGTGGCCTGCTTTGGTTAATCGCTAGTCCAAAAGTCCCTAAGCTTGTCATTCTGTATCAAATTTTTTGAGATTTGCTTAGAAAACAGTTTAAAAGGCAGCAAGCCAGCTTGCTAGAAAGACATGCTGCTGTTGCAGACTGATTTTTTCCTGAAACTCCAGATGGATCATATGGGCAAAAATTCCACAGATTGAAGAGATCTTTCATGTATATTTTTCTACACAAACCTGAATATTTTTAAACAAACATGAATGTATCTACAAAGGAAGGTTCAAACTCCTGATTTTAGTCACTGGATTTGAGCAAGAAAATTTTGTATTCACTAATAAAAGACTTATTCCTTAAAGTAAATTAAAACTGGAAAAGTATGAAGTTTAGAAGAGAGAGAAAGATAAAAGAAAATGTAATTTTTACCTTAAATTCTTACAATGTTTTTGCATTTTGTCTTTTTGCTGTAAAGCTAGAATTATGGGGTTTTTTTACAGTTTATACATATTCCTATCTTTTTTGGCAAAATTGAAGAAATTGTTCCTATTACTATTAAACAAATTTTTATGCATAAAAAAAAAAATTGCTATAAAATGAAGCTAACCTGGAGTTCCTGCAAACAATTTTTGATCAAGTTATCAGCCTTCCTGCTGTTGTTTGAGGCTATGTCATTTAAATTCTTTCTGAAACATGTTCAAATCTGTGGAGATTTCTGTGTATCACTTTCATTCAGGATTAAAAATCAAATGCTAAATTGGTCAGCAATTCCTGGGGCTAGGGAACTGATATGTTTGATTTTCACTGGTATTGGCTATATAAGCATAAAGATGTTTTGGAACCTGGAACCTGGAAAGAAAACATGCCTGAATTAATCACCAAATAACTTAAATCTGTCCAGGTAAGTCTTACTACATAATAGATTAAGAGGCAGTTCATGTTAAAACTAATTTGAAGTGTAAAAAAATCAAGGGTTAGCAAAAGGATTGAGGAATTCAATGTAAAATGCAGTAAACTCAGGCTTAGGATCACAAATATAACTTTAACTCCATGACTGCTTCAAAGGGACTACACATATACAATGTCAAGTATGTGTTCAAGAGCTTTGTTGAATCAGGTCAGAACATTCTGTCCCTGTGGATTTAAGTCTTGCCTCATTAAAACGGACATGTCTACAGTTAATTAGTAAAGGACTACTGGATGTCAGCAAGAGGAATGGGTTTTTTTTTTGTCTTTTGGATGTACAGGGAGGAGAGAAACATCTTTCCAATTCCCTTGAATTGCCAAAGAGTTATTAATTTATAATGACGTTAACTCATTTCTCACTGTTTAGGCAATGTTTCTGAACTGGTGAAGTTTGTTGGAAAATCAGGCTTTCTGTTTTAAGAACAAATATGTATGCTTCAAAATTTTGCTTTTTTAAAGATTAAAGCATATACACTTTCACTCCTTGTAAACCAGAATTTCTGTTGCAGAAGAAGAATTAAAAAGGACTTTGAAAACAGGGTAGGAAATACTGTAAAAATATAATTTCATCCTGAAGCACACATTCCTGCTCATTTTACTTTCTCCTCTGTTGGCAGTGGTGAATCTGGGAAGAGTATACATCCCATTTCTTCCAGAGTTTGCAGTAGGTGGATCAAGGAAGTGCAACAGATTTTTGTCCTTGCAATGAGTGTTGGTATCACATTTTGCAAGACTGTACAAAAAGTTGTTAAGAACTTTCATAATAAACCGAGATTCTCTGTATACATACATTTGATTTTTCTTCCAAAATTTTAATTTTTGGCAATTAACTGAGAAGTTTGTGTCCCAAGATTAAAAACATCTGCATTTTATAATGTATTTAACAATAATTAAAAGACAAATTAAAAGATCAGTTATAGTTTTGAACTGTAAATCTCACCTTTACAACATAAATTGAGCAGTTAGACATATCAGTTGAAGAATGTCATCAATACTGTTTTCCCTCTCTTTCCTTCCCTATCCTGCTCCTTATATTAATGCTGCAAATGGAGTAAAGAAACCAAAAGAAGTTAAAAACATTCTGCTTCTTTTTGGATATACCAATCAGAACACTTATGGTAGTTACAAAAAAAGAACCCCAAAACCACCTTTGGAAGAAGGGACAGGCAACTCAGGAGGAGTACAGAGATCATGTTAGGTCATACAGAGAAAAAATCAGG
>JAOQGH010000001.1:43983248-44033758 GCA_025769975.1 Gallinago jamesoni
TTTTTTTTTAATGTGGTTGGACTTGATGATCTCAAAGGTCCCTTCCAACCACTAAGATTCTGTGATTCTGTGATTCTCTGAAACACCCAAATCCGGTAATCTGAGGTTGTACAGGAATGTGCACTAGGGAAGGCTGCACATATATATACACTGGAATGATTCTGGATATTTGTGTGTTCTTATTTACTATAGTTAATATGATATCATTGTAAGGTAAATAGCTGCACAGCTGTTTAGTCTGCTGATTGCAGACATTGTGGAACTGTTTTTTTCTTCCCAAGTACTGTAGATTGTTACTTCAAGGTTGACTGAAGTGAGATTGCAAAATGCTGAAATATGATAAGATAGCAATTTCAAACCATTTTGCAGTCATTTTATAAAACCTTAAGTGATGAGCACTGGTAAAAGACCCATTTTATTCAGTTTAGCAGATATTTCCAAGGTTTGCCATTCAGATAGTCTTTGCCAGCATTTTAACTCCTTGCTCATTTCAATACTCATAAGCTTTTATCCCTTAAAGTTTTATTCCCCCTTGCTGTTTGCAATGTATATCATGCAAAACTCATTTTTGTAAAGCTACACCATTAACCAAAGAGTAACAAAAAAAAAAAAAACATTTATGAAAAATTGCTACACGTTTGTCCAGCACTGTTTTTCTTATTTTTTTCATATTTTTAAAGAATTAATTGCAGATAAAAATAAACAGTTTAATGAAACTCCAGATTATAAAGTAATTTTGTACTTTTCTAGCAAATGATCCTATTTCAAAGTCTGTGTCTAAATTTCAGAACTGGTGGGTATACGTGCTGTGCTGTAAGAAATAAATCTAATTTGCACACATATGTCTGTACACAATTTCAAGTACTGTTTGAAAACAGTCTGAGTTTAGGTGCAAGATTATTCTTATGTCTCTGGATACTGCCTCTATCAAGCTATGCCTGCAAGGTGTTATCTGCTAGAGCAAAGCAAAAAGTACATTATTTTTTTTTGCAAATAAATATAAAAATGTGAAGATAAAAACTCTGCACTACATTTTTCATTGTTATTGCAGGATTACTGTATGACTGACAAAGCATATGGAAGCAGACTTTTTTCCTCCTTACTTGAGATTAAATGATACCTTAACTGACAGGTCTTATTGGATGCAGGGTTTCTGTTCCTTTAAGGTCTTTCTTCTAACTTGTTTTAACCAGTTTTTAGAGCCATATGAACTGGTTCTGATTTTCAGATATTTGGGAACGTGCAATAACATGCTTCATTTACTTCAGCTTCTGTTTCTCCCTTTGTAAGAATCAATAAGCGAGTTATACCTGCTACAGAAAGAAAGACTGGATGTGTTAGGGAACGGGACAGTTAACCTGTTTATTGGAACTTTCTTTGTCTGGCTAAGCAAAACAAATATGTAACACACTAGGAGGGTCTTTCATGCCATGAAGCTTCTAAACTGCGAATCCTGTTTCCTGGCTTCTTTTATAGTACAGTCTTCAAAGGAATAGTTTCTTGTGATTGTCATTGATGTGCCTTATGCCAAGAAACTAATTACTTAAAGAATAGGAGGTAGTAAACACAAAAGGAAATTTCACAGAAGTCACATGAACTTTGAAAATGAAAGCAGCATTATATTGCTCTGCCTGTGTTTGGGTGCCTGAATGCATAAAAATCCAAGCTTTTCTTATCGTAGACTTCAGTTCATGTCTCTGAGGTGTAATTTGTGGTTTACCCTCAGTCACTACAGGGTTTTATTTCACCTCTGCAGCTGAGAAAAAACAGAATTTGAATGAACTGCTAGTAATCGCTAGAGAAAGTGATCATTCTACATTAGATCAAAATTATTAGAGGTATTCATTGAAGTCCCAGATGAGCAAAGCATTTCAGGTTACGCTTAAGTGCATCACTGTTCTGCAAAGCACTCACTGCGGCATTTAGACATATGTCTAAAGTTAAAAGCTTAAGCACTTTATTGAATGTGTGGTACCTGCTAAATCAATGGCTATGTTGTCTGAAATGGGTTTTCCCTCAAATGTTTGTGAAAGGCAATGTCAGTCTCTCTAGTTTGCTATCCCACCATTGTGTGGACTGCAAAATTGCTGATGCAGTAATACTTTATTCTCAAAAATGCTCGCTCTTTCTTCATCAACTGCAGAATAAAAATACAGCCAGGCTTTAACACCTCTCTCTTATTCTTCTCTTTCTCTGGAATGGAATTCCTATCTTATTTGTATCAGTCTCTCAGGGTTCCTGAACTTATCCGATACTGAAACGGAATGGACAGACGAAAATCCTTCAGAATAAAGGCTACTCCTTCAAAAATATCTAACTGAAGTTCAGCTCAGCAATCTGACGTTTCTCAAAAAAACCATCAAACTATCTTTTAAAATGAACCAAGTTAATCATTGTGATAACTTTCCACCAAACGTTTTATTTAAGTCAAATTTATAGAAAACACTGGATTTGTACAACTAGTATAATTCATGGAAACAACTTTATCAGACCCCTGCTTCTTTTAAGTAATATGTTATCAAAGCCAACAGAAAGTAAAATATTTGCAATGTGAGGTCCATGAATTATAAGGATTTATGTGATAAAAAAGTTATTCAAGCTTTATATCATTTTTCCTGATTTTTTCCTGAATTGGCATTCATAGACCTGTGCCTTTAACCTTTATGTCCTTTCATAAATTGTTTGTGGTCATATTTTAAGGATATTGGTCCATAAAAAATTGCTATATGAAGGTTATTTGATACCTATGTGAAACTTTTATGTAGAAGTCAAGGAACACAGGAAGATTCATGACGTATTTAAGATAAAAGTACATCTATTTGAAGGGTTAGATGTGATCCATGCAGTTTCACGTGACAGTTTCTTATTTGTTCCATAATTACCACCTCTAACTATGTTTCGCTCCATCAAAAGTCTGGGGGAAGTAGACAGAAATGTGTTGTGCAGAGCCAACCTGAGTTTTTTGGGAGGACAGTGACTGCACTTTCTCATAGTGGGATGAGTGCCTGGACCTGGGAGAAGAGTCAAGGGAAAAAGAGGAATCAAGTAAGAATGGGGTCATAAGGAGCAGGAAGGCAGCACCAGCAGCAGAACCTGGGAGGCTCCTCATAAGTGCATGGATCAAACACACAGCTGAGACTCATAGGTAATGAAAAGAAATAAACTTTTTCTAGGTATTCAAGGAGAAGTATGTTATTCCAGGAAGCCGTTAGGAAGGGGTTGGCAAGAAACCAAGACTGGAGAAAAGAACAGCCTTTATCTACGAAGACATCCAACAGACACAGGTGAATCCTCCAAAAATTCTTAAATGTGTGATGATATGGGTATGTTCACAGTATTTCTGAGATTGATCAGAGATCTTCATACAGCATAAAAACTCTCAAACTTCAACATTAGGGCTGACTTGCTGTTCCTTCACATCATGTCAAGCAAATAACCTCAAATAACCAACGTCATACAGGAAGAATAGATAACTATCTTACTTGTATTTCATGAAAGATGTCACAATTATTATTTCTTAATCATTGAGAGGGAAATAATATCCATACACTTGCTGACATTCTGAGAGATATTGGATGAAAGCAAATAATAGAAAAGTTTTTACTGACATAAAGCATTACTGAGCTTTATCTGTAAATCTACCAATCAGCTTGACACTCATTCTAACTTCCTTTCTGACTTTTCTATAACCTCTTTATATATTAAAAAAAGAAGAATCTGAGATATGCTATGAAGTAATTTCCCAACACAATGTGATTCAGCCATTTAACCATCTTCTCTTCCTATATGTACTTCTGGTGGCCCCTTCACTGGCAGCCTAAGGCATTTGCAAATCTTTGTGAATTCCTGGAAAGCATCCAAGTCATTTCTTGATTCAGGCTTCTGGTCAATATTGTCCTTGAGTTCAGCAAACAAAAACAAACATAAAAGTGAAAGTATGGTGAAAAGTATAGTGATAATATAACGAGTTATGAATTGTAGGCTGCTTTTATAACTTTTTTTTTTTCATTCCTTCAATTGTGCATTTACGAAAACTGATTATTTTATTCTTTATAAAGATTTTCTTGGAGTATTCTACCAGCCATTTCTTATATCTTGATATTGATATTTTTCAAGTGTTTTTATTAATTGAAAAATTATGTATGTTAGAAAATAAAATGTGTCTTTGAAGCCTATTGACTTTTTGAAAACTTCTACTATTCATAATAATGTAATGACAATTTTATCTACTTTTTTTTTTCTTTCAAATTTTCAGACCATTATGTGGTCTCTGTTTTTCATCTACAAGGGGCTTTTAAAATTAAAAACATCAATGATGGTTTCAGGTGGGTTTGGGTTGTGGGTTTTTTTTGCCAGATCCTTGAAATGGAAACAACTTTGACATCTGGAAGTTTTATCATAGGAAAACCAGCCATATTTAACTGTATATTGTGTTCCTCTAGCTTCAGTCATTTTTTATTCTGGCTTTCCTGACCATAACTTGTAGCAATAATTCATATTTATTCTTTCTCTGACATTTCTTATGTCTAAAGATACAGTAACCTATGAATACAAAATGCTTTTATCCCAGTTACATGTATGTTCATCTGTAGACCTCCGACTCAGTGTCATTGTCTTTTTGAAATTTCTGAGTAGTATCTTGCTGACATTGACAACTAAATGTAAATGTTGCTCTCTGTGATTCAAAATGGTATAGCAAACAGTTTGCAGTCTGTCTTGAGTGTAGGCAGAAAGTACAGTTAGGCTGCTATAACCATCAGAATAAACTTAGCCTGATGGCTCACAGACAGCACAGAAGTCTTAATATATTGAGAAAAGGTGATGCAAGCAACAGAAGATCATTTCAGCCATCTTTTCTGAAAGAGGCACATTGATCTTTCTGTTGCCAGTTAGTTTATATACTGAATAGCAAAATATAGGAGTGAATAATTCTTCAGTGAATGAGGCCCTCAAACAGAGGACTTTAAGTAAAAGATTAACCGGGTTATCACTTGTTGTACCAATTGCCAGGAGAGTAAGACATAACCCACTTATCAGCAGTTCATTGTTAACTTATTGAGACAACTTGCATTGTTACACTAAAGGATTATCTGATCAAAAGGATATTGGTTTGCATTAGTCATGTAGTGCAATTCATTTTAGATGAATACCAGCTTCATTCCAATCACCTTTATGAAGGATATTGTAAGTCTCTCGAGAAAAAAAGAAAGATTTATTAAGCTAGTAAAATATATTTGATGTACAGGTGCCTATTTATTTCAAGATTAATTTAACACACTGGGAGCTATTTGTCCTTCCTCTAAAAGGTGAGAGGTGAGAATTTACATTAAAATTAGATAATCTGAAGGCTAACTGTTCCCCAGCAGCCTAAATCTTTTTCTGCTCTCTGCAAACTATGTCATGTTGCCGCAGCCTTGCAGCAGTTGGCTGCATAGTGAGCTAACGCAGAGTTAAACTGGAAGAAAAGTATTCACTTTTCCCCGTTTTCTGCAAGGTTAGGCCCCTGATGTATATCACTGAAGAACAAAATAGGTGCAAAAAGGGCAGGTGAAGTAACTGGTCAGATGCAGAACTCTGTGTTACATTACTGTGTACCCATCCTGGGATGTATGAAACTTCATTCTGCTTGTACCGTAGAGATTCTGAAGTTATTTGTTCTCAGTTCTGGTAGTCTAATAAAACACTACACTTTTTTAAGAATAAGTGACTTCATTGAGAGCTTCTACAAGTAAATGAAAGATTCATGCATTGGTTTGGTGGTACAACAACACTAGTTATATGTCTAGGAGACAGATTACAGACAAAAGGCAGAAAGTCCTGTTCCAGCACAAACTCGTTTTGTTTGTTCAAGTCAATTAAAATATTTTTTTCAGTTAACTTTATATAAGTATAAGAAAGGTTTACTCTGGACGTAGTACTATTTGACCAGGCCACTCTATACCAGGTTATTTGTTGTCTGTTCTCCCACAGCCAGAAAAAAAACAGTTTAAGCTCCCTAGTGTATACTCTGGGTAATTTGACAGACTTGTGAGCTTGTGCTTTACTGCCTCCTTATCAGGTTGCCTGTTAGTGGTTTTTATTCTATTGAACAGTATAATGTAGACTCATAAAATCTTCCAGTTTAGTTTTATCCAAAAGAAATACAGTCTGTACACTCCCAGATTTCTTTACAATGTCAACCGAGAATTCAGGGCTGACATTGATCCTGTCAGGATCTGAAGCACTAAGAAAACCATCGTTTATCAGGAGACTTCAGATGAACAATACTGACATTTGTTGAGTTAGGCTATAATTCAGTATGAAGGCTATTTGTTACTATGACAAGCTTGTATGTACGCAAGTTTTTATGTTCCCTTCAAAGGCACAAGAACATATTAAACCAGTTACAGTTGTGACCATCTGGAGAATCTCCACAGATTTTCAAAAAAGTTTTTCAGGCTCAAATCAGAGTATTCAAGAACATATTTTTGTCCTTTATTCCTTGCCCCAAATAGCCCATAATCAGATTCACACAAATGTCATAGATGAGGCAAAGAGAGAAAAAAGGAAGTAAGGAAACTTTCACTAGCTGATCTCCATGAAAGATCTGTATCTTATGGAAGGATTTGAAGGAGCATTTTAGCAGACAAGGAAATAGAAAAATGTTCCAAAATATAAATAGCTATACTCATGCATTCAAAATTATATAATTAGCTGTAATATGCAAGACTCAGTCTTTAGCTTCTCCATTTTTTTTTAATTCCTTTTGATAATAAACCAAATATAAGAGAAGCAAAGTTGGAAGAAAGAGGAAGTTTCTCTTGCTGGTATTGCTTGATAAACTTGTAGGTGTGTTCATTGTGTACTAAAGGTAATGCTTAAATTGCCATACCTGTTTGGCTACTAGCCTTGAACATGTTCCCAAATGTTAGTATTTTGGCTCAAGTGGTGAATGAGCCAGCTATCTTCCTTTCAAGATGAAATTGGCTCCAACTCCATTCTCAAATACAGCTAAAAGAAAGCATGCACATGACCAAGAGGACAACACTGACAAAGGTCTGTCCTTTAAAAAACAAAAATCAATGGATCTAACTGAAGAAATTACAGTTCCCTATAACTTCCTTTAATTGTCATTACCTTCATTATAACATTTCCACTAGGAAATGTAAATAATTCTTTCCTAAATGTCGTGTTAGACTACCTGTTTGCTCAGTAGGGTGATGGAATGCCAGAATGAGATTTTACAATCAAAAGAAACATATTTGTCCATGTAACAAGTATCCACTCCCAAACTACTGTTCTTAATATCATATATCATTTATATTCAATGGTGAGAAGAGGCATCCATATGGTAGAATGAATTTCAACTCCTGAAAACAGCTGAAACTAATCAATGGCATTGTGCCCTTAGAGTGTACGTGTCTCCTTGTCAAGGAAGGAGCTTGAATATTCTGATAAAAATTCAGATATCTATAATAAATACAGGCATCTAAAATTAGATGTAATAATCTTACTTTAATAATCATACTTCAGGTCACTTTTTAACTGTTTGATGTGAGGACAAGGATTTACTTACAGCTAAAGTTGCATAAATCTTCAGCCAAAACAGGAAAAACAGTGCATATCCAAACTTAATTTCTGACATTTAATGATATAAAGAGCTCTCAATTGGCTTTTTTGTAAGAAGGCTATATATTCAAGTTTAAACAGCATCTGTGCCTATCAACTAGATCTGTTGTACTTTCTCTTCTGACAGTCATTGGATATACTCCTCTTTCCACTTGAATGAACTCTTATACATTCCTTGTACATATCAGGCAACTAAGAGAAGCAAAAAGAAAAAAAATGACCCTAGGGTTGAAGTAAAGATCTGGTAGAGCTGCTGAAGTTTGCAGTTCATGATGACACAGTAAAATTAGAGGGATGAATTTTCCATACTGATAAGGCAGCAAGAACATTGTGTTGCATATCCGTCAGTAGGCATCAAGCTGCTGGTTATGAGACATGTTGATCATGAAAACAAGAAGTTGAGCTGATTGCAAAATACAGAGGAAAAATTATCTTTCTTCCCTTTTATTAATGAAGAGGAAATAGGCAATGCTTGATCCAACTGATACCTCCCAGTCCTCCTAGAAGAACATAGCAACATTTCCCTATCAGTCTACGCAGGACCAAACAGTGACTCAGAGAACCTTGGTCCAAAATCCAAATGCTTTTATTGATGTAGCTGCTCACCCACTTCTGTGTTAGTTTAGCATGCTAACAGTCCCTGTGCTGGCATCTCAAATCTCTTCTAATAGCTCAACACTTTTTCTCTGCGTTCATGAAAGAAAGGAGTTTCCTGAAGCCTCTTTATTCTTTTTGTTGCTTGCTCAGTGCACATCTTATATGAGCTCAGGAAACAGTTGACCCTTTTCTTCTTGCATGCAGAGTAAGCTTTCTAAGACTAAGACCTGCAACTCCCAACTTTTGCAAATAGCAAGCATTCAGTTATTCATGTGGGCAAGCAGGCAGGATTCCTCTCTTATACTAGGCAATGGAAAAAATTAATAAAGGAGAGAACTGCAATAAAAAGGTGGGGAAAAAGCCAAAGGAGACAAATTATAGTAACATAGAGCCTAAATTAACTATAAAAGTTTTACAAGAGCAATAGCTGCCCCTCACCCCTTTAAGAATGGAAGGAATAGAGTTTCAGCATGAATTCTTTTCACATTGGAGTTTAAGATTACAGTATAAACCATCCTCTCATAAAATATATATTTAGTAGATCTATGCTGGAATACTTCTGGAGAATAGGTAATAGGAGAGAGATTGTACAAATACTTAAACAGGGCACTTAGGAGCTTGCCCTGGGACTTTTTAGAAATAAATCATCACAATTATATATTTATCTATGCAGACACCTAACCTTAATTCTGAAATTAAATTGATGGAGCACAAACATTTTTCATATTGAAAATTGTGGTGGGGAATAGTAAACTAGAAATTATTTCACATCTAATTTACATGAAGGATTATAATATGTAAGCTCACCGTACTTGAGTGTGATTTCATTATATTGCCTGATAAAAAAAGGACATCTTATTTTGCTTGAAAATCCAGTAACACTATTTTTACCAAAACCATTAATGAAAATATAATCTCAGTAAAGAGATTCTCTATTTATGCATAAATTTGTTATGGCAGGTTTGGCATGAGAATAATTTTCAGTTGACTTTAAATTTCTGAGAATTATAGTCATAGCTGGAACTAGTGTAACCTTCCTGTGTAGCTTGTGTATTTTCTTGTGGTAAATATGAGTCCCATCACTTTGTAAAATTATTCCAGCTGTCTTTGCATGATAACATAACACAGAAAAAACAATTTTTTGCCTTCCCTAGTGACTTCTATAACATGCTTAAAATATCTACCTAGTTTCAACTTGACTTCAGTAAATACTGCTTAGAAAGTCAGATGCAAAGTGCCTGTTCTTAGCTCTGTTGTAGCAGGTCTACAGTGGAAACCACTTTTGAGTGTTTTTTTGGCTCTATCACTAGGATGAGCAAGTCCTGCACTCTCTGCTTGAAGATGTAAGATGTAATATACCCTTTCTCTGCCACATTTTTAACTGATGTCTACTATATATTAATTGAAAACTCTTGTGTTGTGGTGGTCTTTTTTGGTTGGTTGTTTTTTTGGTTTTTTTGGTTGGTTTTTTTCCCTCTAGTCTACTGGCTGCTGGTGGGATAGAGTTAATTTTCTTCATAATACCTCAAATACTTCGAAGTTTTGGTTTTGTCATGAAAAAGGTTTTAATAACACACTGATATTTTAGTTATTGCTGAACAGTGGTGGCACAGCAATATGATTTTTTCTGCTTCTTATGTTCCAATGCCAGCAAGTAGGCTGAGGGTCCACAAGAAATTAGCAGGGGATACATTTGGGACAGCCGACCCCAACTGATGAAAGGGATATTCCATGTCATATAATGTCATACTCAGCAACAAAAGCTGGCAGAAGAAGGAGAAAGTGGGGGATGTTCAGAGTCATAGCATTTGTCTTCACAAGTTGCACATGATGGAGCTCTGATTTCCTGGATATGGCTGAACACCTGTTGATGGGAAGCAGTGAATGAACTTCCTATTTGGCTTCTCTTACAGACACAGCTTTTGCTTTACCGATTAAATTGTCTTTCAGAGTTTTCTCACTTTTAGCTCTTCATATTATTCTTTTCCTCATCCCACTGGGGGGTGAGAGGGGGATTGAGTGAGTGGCTCTTTGAAGCATAGTTGCTGGCCAAGGTTAAACCACAACATCTATGCTTAAGGTCAGATGTTATTTATCTATTTCTATAGTAAAATTATAAAAAATAAAAAATGTAATGGTGCAGTTGGTATCTTCTAGTTCTGTATGAACAAGAAGTAAAGGATCTGGAAACTTGATAATACCACAATAATCAATAATTCTGTAGCTTCTGGGAAGAATATGTAATTCATGTGATATAACTATCACCAGACAAATGAAGCTCTTTTCTGTAAGTTTTCTATATATTGTAAACTAATCAAAATGATCATATTTCCTGAAATCCATAGTAATTTTAAAATATCACTGAATATTAATCCAAATTTAGCAGCTATGTTCTTAAAATGTCTTCTGTGACTCTGTGTTACAAATTTTTGTTTTTAGCATTGCAACAGCACCAAACTTTTCAGTCTGGACACCAGATTGACAGACTACAAAATCTCTTCCTCTGATTAGTGAGCTGCTCTCGCTAACCAACTAATTTCCTTAAAATTCCATTTGATAATTTAATTTTCATTTTCAAAGAGAAAAAAAAAAAAGAATTATAGGAAAGTATCTGGATGCTTTCATTAATTTTTTTTTCTTCTATAGGAAGGGAGAGAGATGGTCACTGAAGTTTCAGCCTCACAGATTCTGTGTGCCATTTTTGCATTTTTGCTTGTAAAATACACTTTTAAAAATTATTTTTTAATATTCTTATGTCCTAACAGGTATTAATACTGCTCTTCATGGTTATGATCAGTTATGGATTGGTGAAGAAAGCTGAGAGAGCTTAATCTACCTGCCTGTTTGTTCTTAAGTCCTACTCCTTTGCAGACCTGCTGTAAACTCACACACTAAAAACATAAAAGCATTCTGTGTTCTGTACCTCAGCAGATTCCCAACTCCTTGAAGTTACAAACCAAGCTCAGATAATTGATTTCCCAAATAAGTCAAAGAAGTGCTTCTGACAAATTTGTAACGGAGCACTTTTTAACCTAAGGCTGACTGTTCAGGCCAAACTTCACATGTTAAGACCACCAGGGACATGATGAGAAGTTAGCCACAGTGGAGAATGAAATTTGTTGGTTTACAAGTAGTCCATTAAATGCTGAATCAGGTAATACAGTTTCAACAGACAGCAACTCCTGAAATAGGGGGAAATTATAGTAGTGTTCAGCAGACTGCCTTTAAGTGTGATGCTATGGCATAATGCAAGAAAATGCCCTCGTCACATAAAATTTCTAAACAACCTGTGCTGTGCCCTGAAAGCCTTCAACATAAAATCAATAGCATGTTCCTTTTGAACATATGAATTAGCTAATTTCCCCTTTTTTAATCTTATAACTCTGGAATTTGTTTCAATATGCAAATCCTAGCAGAGCTTTCCCAGAGCTGTGAGTGTTCAGATCTGAGTTTTGCATTTGATCCCAAATCCATTTAAAAGTCAATTAAAATATATGTTCTGAAGGTCAGTGATTAGGGGTTGCACCTGCAAGGTGGTGAATACTCTGGCTCTGATTCACCAAAACACTTGAGTTTGTACGTAACTTTAAGCATGACTAGTACCTTTGAAGTTCCAGAGAAATTAGATATGAATTTAGGTGTTTATTGGGTTGTATGCATAATAGTTCTCAGAGAATCAAGATCTATAGTATATATATATATACATACACAGGTAAGAACATGCATATGTTTAGCACATTTAAAAAGTCGTTATTGTAATTTGATTTCATTTTACTGGTGAGACATTCTTGGTATAATTCTCCTGAATATAAAAATTACTGCTATGCATAGACTAGTGTAGGTGTATTTATAATAAAGTCCAGAAATTGTTGAAAAGGTCTGCTAGCAATCGTTCACTTCTCATGCAATAACTCTAACTAAATCTAAACAAAATGAATACTCTATTTGAGAGCCTGAATTCAATAAATTTCCCATGTCTGGATATAGGAAATGAAGTGAAATGACGTTTCTATCAAATCAAGACAATGTGTTGTATAAAGCAATCTTGAAAAACAAGTCAGACCTACTGCAAGAGAATGTGCACTGTACTGGTATCGTACTATGCTGCAGTTTACATTTTGGCAAAGACATGTGGAGGTTTTGCAAGTATATAAAACACTACATTGCAATATTCATCTAACTTATTTTAGCTACATATGTTTTCTAGCTCCCACAAGGCCAGCTTCACAGCCTAGACATAATATTATTCAGTTTTTATGAAGTCACTTACGCCATTCACTGTTGTCTTTTGCTTACATGCTTTACTTTGTAAATGTGTATTAATTTAAAAAAAATAGCTGAAACAGACATTTTCATTTTCCAAGGAGTTTGATATCTGATTTAACTAAATTTAATTTTCTGCCTCCAACAGTCTTCTCTTCTGTTTGTTTCTTCTTGTTGTTGTTATTGTAATTAATTAAATATCCATATTGATTTATATTTTTAAAAATCTATGCATTCTTATAAAATGAATATGAACTCATCCAACATTTTACAGTGATATGAACTTTCTTCCTGGGAATATCTATTCCTATATCAAACATCTTCAGAACAAGCAGATGTGGTTTTAATGTGACATTTACATATGATTTTCAGCTAGCTGAATTATTTGTTGTCAAATGATCCAACAGATTTAATCTTTTGTGTTCTTCTGAATTATTCATGAGGCAGTTATAATTTCTTTAAGCCTAATATAATGTTCATGAACTAATTTGTCCAAATAAATATTAGCTTTTTTATTATTGAACTGATTTTTTAAAGCCATTTTCAAGGCTCTGGAAAACAGGAACAGTGTTAATCTCTGAGAGTCTAGACCCAGTGTTGGCAGTGTCACCTGTTGGAGGTCCTACTGGTCCTGAGGCACAGCACAGAATACCAAGAAACTCAGGTAGCTTCAGACCATAGGGTGCTCTCTTACCAGTCTTAGGCAGAAATACAGACACCTCAGCAGGAATCTACTCAGGCACAGCAAAGCTCACTGTTGATGCACACTGCTCTGTGATGAAATTCCTATATTTTGTACAGGGTGTGAACAGAGAAAGAATTAGACATACATAGAAGTCACAGAATCACCGAATCACCTAGGTTGGAAGGGACCTTTTAAGATCATCTAGTCCAACCAATGAAGGGAAAAATAATTAAATTAAAAAACCCAAACACAAACGAACAAAAAACCCCCACACAAACCACACACTACACCCAAACCCAACACCAACCCAACACTAATCCATATCCCTGAGCACCATGTCAACTCGTCTCTTGAATACCTCCAGGGATGGTGCCTCAACCACCTCCCTGGGCAGCCCATTCCAATGCCTGACAAGCCTTTTAGTAAAGAAATATTTCCTAATATCTAACCTGAACCTCCCCCGGCACAACTTGAAGCCATTACCCCTTGTCCTATCATCTGTGACTTGGGAGAAGAGACAAGCATAAGCAAGAATAAGCACAATTTCCACATAAAAAATGCTGAGAAGAGCAAATTTGTTCACTCCAAAAATGAGGCTACTGTCTATCAGGATTCACAGTCCTAAGTCACCGTCAGGGTCCTGGGGTCACTAATAAGTCATAATGATCCTGAAGAGCCTTGCCTGAGCCCTCCATCCAAACCTGAGCTATGCTTTAGATGGACGTGTCTCCAGTCCTGTTCCTGAATGACCTTGATTTCCTGGATTCAGTTCAGACCTGATTTGTTTCCTCCCTTTTGCCTAGTGCTCACCAGACATTCATTAGGACTCATTGCTGTCACCAGCTGACTCTGCTCACCTGGATCAGATGCTGTGAGTCTATGCTTGGAGTGGTCACTGCTCAACTGCTTTGTGGTCACCCTCAGCTTGCTATCCACAGCCTCTGATGCTGCTGACTGACAACCCCACTCTGTTGCTTTCACAGAATTGTAGAAGCATTGAATGGTTGAGGTCCATTGAATGGACCTTAAAGATCACCTAGTTCCAATCTCCCTGCCCCGCTGCAACCTTCCACTAGACCAGGCTGCTCAAAATCCCATCCAACCTGGCCTCAATGTCACATAAGGCAGAAAGACAAAAGGTAGTGAGGAAGCTGAATGTCTTACTGCGCAATGTCTTAACTAAGTAGCATCAGAGAGAATCCTTTCAGTCTGACCCTTGGAACCTCTGCGCTTTGGAATAGTAAATCTTAAATTTGTAATGGTGGATACTGGCACCCTCCTTGAATTGCAGGGAGTTCTAGTCACCTAGGGAGGTGGTGGAGTCTCCTTCTCCGGAGATATTCAAAACCCGCCTGGTTGTGTTCCTGTCCAGCCTGCTATAGGTGAACCTGCTTTGGCAGGGGGGTTAGACTAGATGATCTCTGAACGCTCCTTCCAACCCCTTCCATTCTGTGATTCTGTGAAGAGGTTTGGGGGTATTATGGCTGTTTTTGTTGATGGGTGGGGCTTGCTTTCAAATTTCACTTTAGAGAGATTCACACAATTAAGTACTTCACTGGTAGAAGATAAAAGAGCCAACAACCTAGTTTAATACACAATATTATAGCCAGTTACTGCAGTGGAAATTTTTCACTAGCCTTAAAGGCAACGGTAGCAAGACCTCAAATATTAGATAGACTTTAAGCAGGTTTAAGCAGACTTTTGCGGTGTTGTAAGATGCATTAAGCAGTTAAAATATCGGTTCTATCTTAGAAGCTATAAATGTCTTTAATTTGATTCCTTGCCATTGTACAGAAGACTCATTTAAAAGGACAGTATCTGAAATCTATGAGATGATCTGATCTAACTTCTTTAAAATAGTGTGAATCAGAGTTAAAAGCAACCACTCAGCACTGTGTCTTTCTATTTTCTTCAGTAGCCATAAGGGAGATGTTTGTGAAGAAATGTGACATAATTTAGAGTTACTGTAACAGTATACTTACGTTTTGTGTGTGTAACTGTCTGTTAATAAGTCTAGTCCTCGTACTTCTAAGGAACAGCTCTTTGCAACTAGTTCTTCCATTCTGAAATGTGACTAGAGAGACAGAGTGTATTTTAAAACTTTTTAAAGACTACAAAAAGGTGGGAGAACTTTTGAGGAATTTTTTTTTTTTTTTTAAGTTATTATATCCAAGCATGAGAACTAATTTGGCTCCAATTATTTATTTTCCTTTTTTTGCCCTCTAAATGTGTAGCAAAAAAAAAAGAAAATTTCTGTAACAGTTGCCTCAGAATGGAAAATCATCTGGACAAATTTCATTTTTTGTTTTTAGTTTAGCAAGTGAAGTAGTGATATATTAGAACACAACCATCCCATAAAACATCTGTACTGCTATGTACAAATGTGTACAAATGTGATTAGCTAGTTTTAAGCTCAGTCACCTGTGATTTTGCAAACTTTTCTTGTGTTGATGAAGACTCATATACACTCTGTAAACAAACAGTCAAGAACAACTATTTTGCTGCTTGAGGCAATGTGAAGTAGGAGGTCATGTTGCTGATATGTTGGGAGCAGAGAAGGAAAATGAGTACTGGACTGCCTTTTTTTTTGACCGTTCTTTATTATGCAGTGTAACATTGGAATTCTCTTCTATTGGCCTGATTTCTTTGAAATCATTTGCCTGTATATAACAGCAAGAATGAGAATAACCTCATTTAAAAGTATATCATATAACTTATATCATCATCTCCAGCAGAAAACTAGGTATATTCACCTCTCTATCTGTTGATTAAAAGTGGATCCAAACTAAACTTCTTATATTACACACCCACCTTATGAATTGGTGTGATGAATTCTGCCCTATTAAACTAATTGGTATTTCTCCTTCCTCATAGGGATGAGGAAGATATGAACAAGATTTGTGTGGAGCACAAGACATCGGAAAACATAATACAATAAAAAAGAAGACAGAAAGAGTGAAATGGAGATTGAAAAAGGAAGCAGGAGAAATGTGCCAGAAAGAAAGCAGTAAGAGAAAGCTGATTGCTCGTAGAAATCTGCTGAATAAATACAAATGGGACAGTAAAATACATGACATACAGAGATGAGATTAAACTATTCACACAAATTAAAGTTCAGTACAATGCAGGTATTCACATTCCCCAATGGAGTTCACACCACTCCTATCTGAGCCTGGGAAAACTTTGTTTCAGCTGAAATAATTATACAACAGTTTTTGGAATAAGTATATCAGACTATATTGAATGACCTCTTTCCCTGAGGAGGATCACTTTGGGCAAGAATATGGTACTATAAACTTGAAAATACTTACTTCATCTCTTTATGATTTTGTTGACTGTCCAAAATATATTGTGCAGTCTATTTGCACCTGTCAGTGCAGCCCTGGGGGTGGCAGGTGAACTGTCAGAAGCCCTGCTCTGCACAGCTTCATACAGCAATGAAACAAGGTTTAACTTCCTCAAAAACCTGTGGTGATCTTTTCCTTATTGACTGAGCTTTGATTCAGTCACCTTGTTCCTGAGGGAGGAGTGCTTCAAAGATGGTTCATTTTAACTCATTTTCATGTCTCAAAGCTTTCAAACTGTATCCTGGAACAGTTTCATGAGCTGTGTTCCATGCCACATAGAAAGCATGACATATATTGGAAAACAGTTTTAATTAAAATCTATTTTAATGTTTCAATTTAGTTTAAGTAGCAGCTGGCATTATTTGTTAAACTGACAGTGTGAGAGAAAGAGGTCAGAAAAAAAGCTGATTTCTATTCCTTTTTTTATTTATTTGTCAGTTGAACTACTTAAAGCATTAACATTTTAAATCTCTATATCTCTGGCTCTTAAGTAAGAAGCAAATAAAAAGTAAACTGAATATAACTGGTTTCTCACAATTGACATGGCCATTAACACCAATATCACAAGATAAGCTTCTCACTAAAATGGCAGTAACCAACATATAGGTTCTATTTATGTATCTGGCAGAAAAATTCACAGCATTCTTTAGGGTTGCTGCTTGAGAAAAGTCACTGATGTTTCCACTGGCATCTCTTAATTTTTACGTAAGTAATAAGAAACTAGGGATACTGCTGAGCACAACATGAGTTGATCTAGTTGCCATTCTTGATCTGGTTGCCTTATTACAATTTAAAAATAACCTTGGCTTTTTCAGAAAAAAAAAATAATTAAAACTCTCTTTGAGTTCCTTATACATATGCCTACTAAATATATTGCTTCCATACCAACATCTTCAATGAGCTCATCACATTGGCAGTGGACTGATCTCATTTAGTTGTAAGCATCTACTTCATGTACACCTACATATGGGATATGTCAGGTTTTTTTAATAGTGAGTAGAGGGAGATCCCCTTAGAGTACTTCTCATCTGACCTGTTTTCATGGGAGTATCAAAAGCGGAGTATCTGAGTACACTGTGCAATGGCAGATAGTAAAATAAATAGAACAATACAGCCAAAACTGAGCATGATGAGGCTTGGTAAAGGCCATGGATTGATGAGTAACTTCAGAAAAAACACCTGAAACCACTGAAAAGTTATGCCATGGTACCCTTCATTGGCAGCCTCTGCCTATAATGCCCTCCCTGCTCCTTAAGAGAGACTGGGACAAAGCATTGTTGCAAAGACATTCAAGATCCAGCACCACGTACAGAGGGAGGATACACATAGTGTACCAACTATGTGTTGGTACCCAGTCACCAGCCAGAGCATGACGTTGAGACTGGTCTGAGCCAGTGTCATGTTCCTCCTAGTTTCGCCTGTGCCAACCCACTGGTGAGGCAATTGTTGTGGTCTCAGTTTGCTTTATGTGAGTCTTTGTGTAAAGTTTTTCATAATGCAGCCTATCCCTTACTTGATTTACTTAATAAATTGCCCTTGGCAGTGTCATAGTATCTGGTGTCCTCTTTCTCATTGTGACACCTACTACAGATGTTAATCTTAAGACAAAATGAAGGGCTCCCTAAAGAAGCTTAGCTATGTACTGATACCAAAAAGACAGTGAATAGGGTACTTCAGTTGCAGATATCAATATTTTAGGCATTTAAGGTTTGTGAAATGAATTCTACCTACCAATGTCTAAATATTGTATATATATATATAGTGTTTAGATATTCTCCATATAGAACCATTGTGTGAATGGCAGTGCAATTAATGAGCATGGACTTGACACAGGCTTCCCCCCGCCATCCCTTGTATTTGCTGATGTCATAGAATTTCCCCTGTCTCCTTCAAAGCTGCTTTATCCTTATCAGGATCACATTGACCACTCCCTACTAAAAACAAAAACTACAGCTCTTGAAATCTATATGGGCTTTCTCTAGTCTTATTCACTTCTTTGCTTTGTGTCCCTTGAACTCTTGGTGTGGAGATTACATCCCTAAATAGCTCTCTCTAACATGGAAATTCATGTACTCTGGCAGGCAGCCATTGCAAATTAGCCAGAGAATACAGTTCAAGATAGTTTTTTATGGTGGCCTGTCATCTGTTACCTCTTTCCATTAATAAAAAATATTTCTGACAAAACCATCAAACAGCAACCCTTCCTCACAAATGCCTAAACAAATAAAAATGTGTAGGCAAAAAAGCTGATTCATACCAGGCCTTAAAAATACTCCTTTTCTCCAATTTATCAATCTACTCAAGCTGTAGAAGAACTTCACCATTAATGGAGAAACCAGTCTTTTCAAATTATAAGCACAATAATGTTTGATTGAAATATTAAACCTAAAGAAACAAACTTTCAAACTAATTTGGAAAAGTTTTTTTGTTTCTTTGGTAGGTTCATAGGGTTTTTTTGCTTTGCTTGTTACAGGGCTTGGGGTTTTCTTTAAAAAATACCGTAATTTGGGATTCTGGTTTGGTTTGTTTTTTTTTGATTTGGAACACAGTTTTGGGAAGAGATTACCAGTGAATGGATAGTGTGGGAAAAATAAAACCAAAATAAATGTTTTAATATGTGATGAAAAAGCATTCATCATGCTTTGAAAAAGCTTTTTTTTGTTACACTATTGAGTCATGCGCTGAAGGAAGAAGACTCATGTTACTATGTGTTTGGGTTATCCCTTGATGTCATGTTGTGTACAGCATTTCACAGAATGATAGAGTGATTTACTCATCTATATGGTAAGGAGTGTAGGAAGAGGCTGCAACTAGGAAATGAGAATGTCTCCAGAGGACATGGAGTCTGTGGAATACGTTTGGGAACATTTTTTTTTTCCAGGGAAGGTGAGGAGCAGCTGCCTTTACAGCAATATACTTGTAGGCACCAACAGAAAGTTTTGAACACGGGTCAAATGACTAACTCTAGGGTATAGTGTGTCACGTTTATCTCAGTGCTGTGCTGATCCAACCTTTAAGCTCCACTGTTGCCAGCTCAGCCCACACTAGGATGTGTGTGTTTCTGGAAGGGATCTGCACAAGAAAATAGGTGGCCACCTTTTCACTGTCTCTGAGTTCAGAAATGGTTTGAAGCGGAAGAAACTCTCCTGTTAGCTTTTCAAAGAGAAACACACAAGTGTATATGAAACACTGATTTTGCCATCCAGAAAAAGTAACTCTTAACTAAGAAGGGGTACTTTTCAAATCCACTTCTCTCCCTATTATTCTTCCTTTCATCGAATACCTTTATCTCAATATACTTTTCTTTAAAATTACATTTATGCTCTTTTTGTAAAGAAAAGGAATTAAAAGGAATGTAAAACAACCACGTGGCTTTTACAGAGCTAGAAGCGAAGTTTTGTGCCATTTCATATTATCTGTCTCAGAGCTGAAGACCATATACGGAGACTCCTACGATCCCATTCTAGGATCAATATAAGCATCTTCATATAAGCATCCTTTATTGTCTTTTATAAGCCTTTTTTAGGCATGTTTAGAGCTCATCTCATCAGATCTATTTTGGATATCTAAATTGAATTGATAATCTGATTTAACATATCTCATTTAGAAAATAAAACCCTTAAACAAACAAAAAGGGCTATTTAGTATTATTTAGCTTCCCTTTATGTGTACCACCATCAAAATATCCTTTTCCACTTATATTCAACATTTAGAATGTAGAAAATTACATACTTACTATTCTTTCACCAAAACTTAATGCATACAAAAAGCTGCAAGGTTTTGTAATACTACATATCCCATAGTGTACTTAGGTATAGCAACAGCTTATGGACCAAGGACAGTAATATTATTTTGGGTTTCTTGACATAACCTCCATTTTTGTTTTGGTTTTGGTTGCTTGGTTGGTTGGGTTTTCTTAAAATTTTTTTTGGGGTGTTGTGCAGGGAGAGACTTTTAATTTTAAGTTAAATATTTAGCCAAACCATCATCCCTGGAGATATTAAAAAGACCAATTGACATTGTGCTTGGGAATGTGTGTGCTTTGTTTGGTGGTGGTGGTGGTGGTTGTGTTGGCTTTTTTTGTTGTTGTTTTGATTCTTTGGTTTTCTTATAGTTGGACTAGATGATCTTAAAGGTCGCTTCCAACATAAGCAATTCTGTGATTCTGTAAATATTCCTGAAATGGGTGTATGCATCAGATTCAGACTCTCAGGAATGAAGAAAAAAATGACCGAAGGAAAAAAATGGTTCTTGCTAGTTGTTAAGGTTGTAGTTTAAATTAACAATATGACGCATTAGTTGTGCAAAATCATGTGTGTGTAAATTTCAGAATATATATAACAAATCACCAGCTCATCAGTAGTTGAAAAAAACAATTTTTTTTTTGTTGTTTTTTCTGGAGTAGTCTGGTGAGGTATCTGAGTTTGAAGTGTAGTCTTGGTTTAGCCAGGCAATTAAGCACTTCAAGAAACTCTTCTCAATATATATTGCAAGCCAGAACTGTGGAATTAATTAGTCTGTTCTTCATGGTAGTTTTTTCCATAAAACTTTTGAATGTTCATATAAGGAAAGTTTTTCTTTCTTTAATTTACTCTTTTATTAAATTTTTGTGTACGTACAAGGGAACTTTATACTAAATGAAATGATTGGATGCAAAGGAGAGTTAACTCAAACCAAACTAGAAAACTGTTTCTAGGCAGTTCCAGAAACAAACAGATGCACATGCACAAGGATTTCAGTAAATGTCAAAAACAACAACAAAATTATTCTTTTCAAGTGTGGACACCAAATAACCATCTTTCTTCATTTTAGGGGTGCTTTTCCAGCATTGGGAAAATAATTAATGTAACAAACTTCAGGTAACATTGAAATATATTTACAAACATAAGATGTTTATATGTATAAACACATTATATACATTGTAGGGCACATATAAACAATCTTCCTGTTAAAATCTCCAGCCTATGATGACAACACAAAGTTATGGCAAATAACTTTTAGACTGACAATCTATTTGTAGCTTTTTCCAAATACAATCAAGAAGTGAAAACATTCTTAGTAATTTGACACATCAAATATGGGGGATACTCCATTTCTCAGTCCAAACCTAGAACAGTAGCAGCCTGGAATGGGCAGCAATTTGATCTTATAAACTGAAGTTCTTCTTCAATGCTTCTGCTATTAGACGTACAATTTCACTGAACAATTAACTTTATATATTTTTCATAAATCAATCCTCTCATTAAAAAAATTTACACTAACTGTATTTATTTACAGGGTTTCCATAAAGTGGGTTCATAACTGTTGATTAGAGTAAGCTGAAACATGTAAGATTTCCCTTGAGTCTACCTTACCTTACATGAACTTCTGTGAGTTTTGTTGCATACATCTTTTTTTTTGGTAATTTTTAATATTACACAGACCTGATAAAAGTAAAGATTTTTTTTTTTTTAAATTACAAATTGTTTTTCCTATGTATTCCTTCAGAAAGAGAAATGGAATAGACTGCATTGTTCAAAAGTAATTTTTCAAATAAAAGTTTTTTACTCTGGTTTGGAACTTCACATAGGCATGAAAGTGAAATAGTTACTTCCTTATCAAACTTCATGTGTTCATTGCAAGTGTTGTGTGATTTATTCTTGTAAAATTTTTCTCATAAATATTGGCCTACTAGCACTGTTCTTTAAAAAACAAACAAACATGTATATCAAAGGGAGAGAAAAGAAAAACCAAAGTATTAAGAATTACATGAACTTTATTGACCATCATGAGAAAAGACTTGGGAAACAACTATTTGTTCTATCAACCTTGAATGACTCTTTAATTTTATAGCAAACTCCTCTAAGCCTATTGTTCACAGAAGTCTTTTTGTCACATGCAGCTGAGGTAGGAAGAGAAGGTAAAAGTTCATATCTGAGAAAAAATGTCCCAGAAATATCTCCAAGAGACTTAATTGTTTTCACAAATCTTCATAGCTGATATGCCAGCAGACTTTTATTATACGGTTAGACCTACCAAGACAAGAAGGTCAGAATTCATCCAGGCACTCTCCCATCTATATTTATCTTTTATCCTCAGTTTACATTAAGGTTATAAATAATGTGAGGACATATGATAAATTTTCTTCTGTGTTTGCTTAATTACTATCACAATAGTATTCTTGCCTTCAGGTTGCCACATACTATCAAAAGATAAATGACAAATCAGAATATTTTCTGATTTATCTGATTTAAAAAATGAAAAATCAGAAAGCGATGTATACTAATGTCATTCAATGTAGAAGGAATTCTACAGCACTGCCCAGGTTGCCATACAACTACCATGGCTCCCAGATCCCCTTCATTCTTGCTTTTCATTCACTGTAGAGTTGTATAGAGTCTTGGAGACTCAGTCACAGAATAAAGCAATCTGAAGTACAATGCTTTTGATGGTTAAAAGAGGTAGGTTGTATTTTTGTGAGACCTCACAAAAAGACATAATTATATTTTCATATATTTCCAGGTTACAATAAAATGGGTGGTTGATTTCACCCCCACGTCCTCTGAGCTCTCTTCATAGTGATTTTTGTCCTGCTTATGATTCCACCATGGATTAACATTTAAGCACACTACATACATATTTGTAAAAGAAGCACTTCTTCATATGCAGCTGAGATAAGTAGAAAGGATCTAGTCAGGTTTCTTTCTTTATAAATGAGGTAGATCCTATGACTTTGTTGTGGTTTTGGCCAGATTGGCCAATCAGAATGACAGATGGCCCCTCTCTACCCCTTCTCCAAAGAGAGGAGAGGAAGAGACAAAGAGATTTATGAGTTTAGAAAAAGAACTAACCTACTTTAATGAAAGTATTAATAAATAATGAAATGATAAATAATAATAAGATGAAAAACAATTAAAAAAAATGAAAAAAATAAAGGTATGCAGTATATACAAAACCATATCAAGCTCCCAGGGTGATGATCACATCACCATCGGGACCAGGGAAAGGTCCCAGACTGGACTCATCAATGGACAGGAGCTGGATTCTGGATCTGGAGTAGGAATGCAGAGATCGGGATCAAAGGCAGATGAACAGATAGGCTCCTCAGACATCAGCCATTGAAGAAAGAGAGCTGACTCTTTGCTCAGCTTTTATATAGAGCACGATGCAGATGGGATGGAATACCCTGTTAGTCAGTTTTGGGTCACCTGTCCTGCCCTCTCCTCCCTACAGGTGTGACCCTTCTATGCTTTTCCTCTTCTGACCCTCCAACAGGGCAAATAATGAAGTTAGCTGCCCTTGGTTGTTAACAATGATAAGTATAAGCAAGAGCCTCTCTGCATACCATTCCTTGGTATAATGAGGTCTTGTCCCTCTGAGAGTGAAAAGTTTCTGAACAATATGCTGTTAATTTCAGAGTTTAGTCAGTTAGAAGAGGCCCAGCTAAAAAGTAAAATTGCTGAGTAGAAAATTGGTTCTGTTTTAGCTCAAACCAGAAGAGTCATCCTCTGAGAAGAGGCCTGAACTCTGGCACTCTCTTCCTTCCTGCCCCTAAAGGCTTTCCAAAGACAAAATTTTCAGGGAACACTGAACTCTCTGTAAGTTCTGGGAGGGAAGACACAATGGATTCTGGGCACTTCTGATTAAACCTTATGGCATACACATTTTTATTGTGTTATTGTGCATATTCATGTAAAGGTGAGGCACTAAAGCATGGGATAGACAACTACCTTAAATTCATTTGAATAAATCAATATAACACTAAATTTTGTTTTGCTTATTGATTTTAACCTAAGTCTCTTAGGGAAATTTTTTTTATCAGGATACTAGCCAAAGTAAAGGAAAATAAACACACTATATCAAGCAAATTAATTTAATTTCTCAGAGATTCCGTTGGAGGCTATTGTGCTGTAAAGATTTATGAAAGAAGTTCTGTCCATATATATGACAGGCCCTAGCTATGATGATATAGCTAAAAAATAATATTATATGTTTGATTATGGAGGCCTACCAGCTCTCAGGGTGGGTTACAATTATAGACCTGTTACAACCATTAAGCAGCAAATACTAACATCTGGAACCTGGAAGTTCAAAGGTTATTTTTCTCATAAAGCTGAACCAGTATGATTCATAAAAACCCGATGTTGACCTTCAATTTAACAAAATCCTGCTGCTAATATTGTATTGCAAAAAATAGGGTGTCTCTTTCCTTGTCTTGGTTTGATTTTTATTTTATTGAACTATTTAGTCAACTAACATAGAAAGAAGCATTTGAAAAAACCTGTCTTTGTGATTATAATGCAGAAACTTGTACAGATAGGTTGCTAGTGTTTAACACACCTGCATATGTTAACCTTTACCATAAAAAAAAAGCAAAATCTTTATGTCTAAGAAGCTCCTGACTTGTTACATATTGCCTGTGGAATTTTTTTCCCTTTTGTTGCCATTGTTTTTCTCATTCATCATGATCCCCATCATAGTATACTACTAACAGTTCTATTCTTCCTGGGTTTATAGTGCTTGAAAGAAGACACTATAAAAAACTACATTAGCATAAATTAATCTCATGTTCTAGCTCATGCCTTCGGGCTATGGGGATGCACAGTAGACTGCCTTAATACTCCTGCACCGCTGGATTCCCTTTCTGCCCATTTTGTAGCTCTGGACTATGTCTGTGTGTTGATATTACCTCTGACAAACAAATGTGGTAGCATTGTAGATGTACCTCTACTCAATTCTCCAGGCAGTCGCTAATTCTGTACAATATTTCCCCTCCACATACATGCGATATGGACTGTGTGTTACCTGAGACGTGGTACAGCCTAGCAGCTATAGCTAGGACTACATACAGTGTCAGGTAATTTGGGATTAGATTCAAATCAAATTCAGGAGCCTAGATTCAAATATTGATTGATCATAAGCTTCCTGCTTTCCCCATTCTTCTTGTCCTCAGCAGCAAATACTTGCCCAAAGTCTATCTTTATTTGTACCATACTTCTACTTTTCTGTGTTAGAGGCCTTCTTAAATTAGCAACCTGAGCAAGCAGAGCTTCTCTTCTCATTATTTAGTAGTGGGAAGAGAAAATTAAGGAAAATATCCATAATCAGAGGGCTAAGCTAGAAAACTATTCCTTACACTGTCTGCTTTAGGAAGAAATAATGAGCTTTGGGGTGTCCAGCCTGGAATGATCAATAAGCTTGGTTTCTTTTTTCCACATGTTCTCTTGCCTGTAGATTGTAAATAACCGGAAAACCCAGTATTCAAGTGGGAATTCTGTGGAAATGAGAACTATCATATACTCCATTTAATCCCCATTTCAATGAGGCATACATATAATTGAGTTGACATTAGAAAGTTACATTTGCCACATGGAGAAATGATCGATAGCTTGGTCATGCTAAATCTGCCTACCAGAAATAATTAAAATAAAGGGAAATAAAACCAGAGAGAGTTCACTAGATAATATCTGTATTTATTTCTTTTAAGTAACAAGAGAGTTTCCCCTAAGTCCTTTCAAAGGCAAAATATTTTGGAAAGCCAAAGTGTTAAATGAGAAATGAAAACTTACTTTTTTAGGATCTGAATTGAAATTCAATTTAAAGAGCTGAACAGCTTAAAAAACACCAGAACAACAGGAGTAAAAAGTGCTTGTTGGACTGAAAGGTAGAATGACATACTTTAACCCATCTTTGACTTCTGATTTATCTTGTTGAATGACAACTCCCTTGGAAAGAAGAGTTTAGCCCTGTAGTGCTGACTTAATCTTCATTACATCTCTGTTATAATAGAAAGACAATTTCATTTAGTAGGATTGACAGTATGTTTTTCAGTATGTTTTGAAATCTTTTTCTTTTGACATATACTTTCCCTAGTTGAAGAGATGTGCTGTGATTAATGAACAGCTGGGTTTTAGTGTGGTTTTTTTTAACATGTATTATGTGTCTGTCACTCAACATTTGTCAGTCTTCCATCATTACCTGTGAACAAATGTTCCTAATTAACTATAGCAGGAGGTGTAGGTACTATAAAGGGATGAGCTGTGTCTGGGACACAGACATCTTCATTTCTTATAAAGCTAAATGTCTGAGGTATTTAAGATCTGAAACTTGATATGCTATCATGGTCTCTTCTGAGGGTAATCCTTTATGGCCTGACCTTAGAGACTGTCAAAGTTACACACTCAGAAATACTGCAAGACATCCATAGACATGTTAGTTGTCTGGGTTTTTCATGTTAGTTAAGTTACATGGTAATACACGGTAATAAATGAAACTTTCTGATTTATTGTCCTTCTCCTAAATCTGTTCTTTCCCAGGTCAGCTGTGATTTAAATATTCAGTAACTATGCATTTGTTTGTTTTGGAAAATAAATGAGGAAGAGCCCTCTAATTCAGGAGCTTTCAAGTACTGTAAATGAACTTCTTCTCAAAGGTACTGAAAAGGTAACTAAGAAAAGCAAGCTTGTTGTAAGAAGGCTTAAATATTCAGTATTAGGGTCTGAAAAATTGTTTGTAGGAGTCTTCAAATTGGAAAAGACTGAAAAAAATAATCTTTAACCTTACACTAAGGGAAGAAATACAGCAAGAGCTGTTCTTATGAAGAAAAAGAAGAGAGGAATGAAAATTATGGCACAGATCTTGCTTGGTTTATTTTAAATTGAAACTTTTTTACCTCAGTTTGCGGTATGTTAATATTTGATGCTGTATAAAGTTTTGGCTTTGTGCAAGAAAAAATGGGTCTCTAATGCTAAACCTATATTATATATAAACTGTTACAATCATTAAGCAGACCACTCTATGTGAATCTGCTGCTTTATATAAGCAAGTGTTAGTCACAGATAATGTTTTTTTTTGTATTTTTGAAATATTATATTTTTATTTCAGATGAAGTAAAGCCCACTTGATTTGTTATACCTCTTCAACCGATACGCAGTCCATACTGACAAGCCTAAACTTAATGATTTTAAACATTTGACTTCTCATTTACTTTATTTTCCTCAACCTTTCTCTCACTCGCTCTTTTTTTTCCTCTTGCTATTTGGTTGAGAGTGGGGGAGAAACTGAAAGATATGTTCCTTGTTTTCTTCTTTTCCCCAGGGAGAAAATTCAACTTTACTTATGAATTGGTTGTATTGCGTGACTCTCAAATCATACAACCTTTTAGTTTCACTTTTTTTTCAGCCTTTCTTTGTTTCCTGGGAATTTACTTACTAATAGAGAACACACAACTTTTGAAGCACAAAATATAATGAATGGAATGTCAAAGAAATGAAAGCAAATGATTTGTGGTTTCCAAGGGGAAAGAAAGATCTCTGCAGCAAGAAATACTTACAGAAATGGCTGAAACACACAACCAATACAAAACATTTAAGAGTTTGATGCTGCTCATTTCAATTCTTTATCATCAAAAGGGAAAATCCTGTCCTCATTTGTTCTCCTGAAGTTGATCTTTAGGCATGTGGCTAGAAGCAGGATTCAATCTATTGTTTTGATGGTAAACCAGTAACTCCTAAAAAAAAAAAATGTCGTTTTCCTAAATAACATAATTTTAAGAGCAATAATTATCAATCTTGTTTTTATCTCTCGTATTATTAAGGACAACATGAGGTAGAGAATGGTTGAAGAAGACACGAATGTTTTCTGAACGTAAAAATTGTATTCAAGAACAAAATCAACCAGCATCTTCTACGGTAAAAAGTTAAAGACAACCTGATTTCAAAAGCTGGTAACTGTTTTATGTCCACAAAAATCTGTCTTTACCATATCTAATACTGGAACCCTGATATGAGAGAGGTAACTTGAGATAACCGTGTTCCATATTACATGTGTTCCTTTTCATTACTGCCTCTGATGAGAAATACTGTTTCTGAGAAATAAATTTATATTGATTTCCATGCTTTGGAAGAGCCTCTCACTACGTTTTGTGAAGTCAGTTAAATCTTGTCTTTTCAATCTTTCTACAAAACTACACATTTATGTTCTGACTTGTGTTGCCTATGATCCCTGTGTTTCTTGACAATCACTGTCAAATGTTGCCTATACGCCTACAGCATAGAATTAATATTATTCTGCTGCAGTGTTGCAAATCAATTATCTTTGGCCTAACATACTCATCTTGGTGTCTAGTATGTTTCCCACTTTGATCTTCTAATCTATTTCAAGATCTTCAAAATACCATGATAATGCTAACAAATAGCTTCACAGCGAGCTGTTGAGACTGATCTTTTCTTCAATTAAAAGCATTTGTTAAGGTAAAAGTGTAATGAATTCTATTCCCTAACTTTAGATGTCACATGAAAACTCAATTAAAGTATGTCTTAGGATCTTTTAAAAGGAAATTTATCTACACTCTTATATGGCTTTTTTGGTTAAAGAATGTATCACAATTTATGTTCACTGTCTGTCATCAGATCTTTGATATTTTCATTAACTTTATGATATAAGCATATTTCAGATTTAAAAAATAATATACACATATTTTTAAAATAATTTAGCTTAGGTTTGTGCGGGTTTTTCTCCCTCCTCCACCCCTCCAAAGGAAAAGGGTCTTCTGTGACCACAAATTGCCTGAGTTTTCACCTGCTATTTGTCCGTTTCAAAAAAGTTTGATGACAGGTTGGAAGTATTAGAGATCATTTGGTTTCTTCAATCTTTTTGAAAATCAGTGCTGAGTTAAAGCAAGTGAAAGGCTGAATTTAGACTTCAGGAATTCTGCTCGGCAGCATTTGGAGAGGCAATCAGCAACTGAGTTTGGCCAGTGCACACATAGCTCCAAATATCTGCAGCGTATAGTATTTCCTATCTGCAGTAAAATCCTTGGGAAGATTGATCTAGTCACTGGGATTAGAGCTAATAAGCAAGAAAAATACCCACAGACACCTCAGTTTCCACTTGTCACAAATTATCGTCATTCCTTCAGAACACAGAATGTCACAGTTTCAGGCTTTGTAAGCAGGACCATGAAACATTTTCCAGAAGAGACTTTGCAATATTCTCCATGCTTTTTTTCACTCTCATTTGTGCTACAAAAGTCATCATGAGTGCATTAAAATGTAACATATTGTCCATCTTCATTGATTTAAAATTTAAAAATTTAAATCTCTTTTCTACCTGTATTACATAGAGGCTTGCAAGACCCTAAAATTTTACTGTCATAGATTAGGTTTTCATGAGAAAGATTATTTCTAATTGTTAGAGTAGAATCAATGTCTACCAAATATCATATATTAAGCCACAGATTTTGAAATATTTTACATTATTAACAACAGACAATAAATCATCTTGTTGACACAGTCATCCTATTCCTGTGAAATGAAATCATTTATTTAAAACCAGTATCTATTTTTCAAATGAAATTGCCATATTTATGTCATTGAGCTTGAACTGCAAGAAATGATATCCTGTTCACAATGGCAGTTCCAAGGAATTGCTAACTAATATTCTAACTTTTGTGATTCTTTTTGAGGTTTTGCCTTCACCTGTGAAAATGTGGTCCCATACATTATAAGTAATACCCAGAAGATTTCTGTAAATTTCTTACAACTACTCTCACAATGAGCTTTTCACAACAGTTTGAATGTTGTCAAGAAAGCTTGTGTAATTTGCTTACCCAAGCTTGTAAATTCACTCAGAACCATAAAGTGTGCAATAAAGAACAAATAGAAAATGCTGCCACTAAGCCACCAAGCTATCAATCTGCTAGTAAAATCTATGAGCTCCAGGAATGACAGGAAAGGCTGTTGAAACTATTAAGGCAAAGTTAAGAAAAGCATTGCTTCATAGCTCCTGGTATGAGCAGACTGGGAGCATGAGTAAGCAGACAAATGAGGAATAATATGGATAAAGGAATACTATGATTAGAAAGATTTTTTTATGGGAGTATACATATACATGCTAATTTATTCTTTTGTAGCTCACAAATACTGTCTTGATGCTACATAGACAGTGCAAACATTTGTTTAACACTAAAAAAAAAGTGATAATATTAGAAAAAAGAAGCTGATTTTTGGGGGGTATGAGATTAATATACAATATTTAATATACTGTCATTCTAGATATTGTGATGGATTGATTCAATTTGTTGAACTAGAAATATGGGAGTCATCATACACAATGTAAAATGTCTTTGAAAGTCCCCTAGGAATTTCTGAACTACTAAAACTGCACTTCAGGGAACTGAATGATGACCCTGAAAGTGAGAAATTGTTTATTGTTTTAGACCCTATGAGGAGACAACAATAGGATCCTAGACATTAAAATTTCAAAATTCAGGTTCTTTGGACATTTAGCATGTCTGTAATATCTGAACTCATTATTAGTTTGACTTGACAGAAAAAAAAAAAAAACAACAAACAACAAAACAAAAAAAAAAGGGGAAAAAAAAGGGAAAGGAAAAAAAAAGTATAGTGAAGTTGTCCACAGTTGTTGCCTTATTTGTGGGTGCTGGGAGAATTAAGTCTATTAAATTCTTTCTTTCTTTTGCTTATTAAAGTGAAATATATACAAGATCTTTTATTAAAACTAATATTTCCTAGTTTTTTAAATGAAATTCAGACTAAATTTGACAAAATCCTATCATTCCAATGAAGTTAATGAAAGTATACTGTGTTTATATGAATGACCTGGCTTTAGGTGTTATCTTCTCTTTCCTTTCCTTGACATCACTGTTAAATCAATCAAATTTTGCCTATATTAAACTTGTTTAGCTTTCTACAGCTTCAATGACAGCTTGAGTTTTCCCTTTAGATTAATATTTTAACAATACATTTTTTCCAGTGCATTAGCTGCTCCTGGAAATCCAAGATACTATGTCATTACTTGCAATTTATAAATAAAACCCAAAGATTTTAAAAATGTCTTAGGTAATAACGTAGTGAAAAATTTTCAACATATATTTTGCAAAGAGCTTTAAAAATTTATCAGTAAAAATCTCCCTGAACAAGCCACAAAGAAGATAACACATCAATAATAACAATGAATATTGTCTTGACAGTTGGTTTTACATAAACAATAAACCAAAGAACAAGAATATAGTATCTTGGAATGCCTGCATTTTGCAGAAAGCACACACTGTGTGATGTTACCTGCCAAGGTAATGAGATTTACAACGAAAAATATGAATAGAACTTTGTAAACTAATTCACCGAGAGAATATCAAATGCAAAAACTACATAGAAATGCTATTAAAAACATGATATCAGATATAAAGAAGTCTGTCACTCTGCATTAGTTTGAGCTAGCTGGACCTAGATATTGCTTCTTATTTCCAAATACTTTGCTTTATATCAGCAGTGTAGAAGACTAACTTAAAAATTCTCCAGTTGAGTTGGTAAAAGCTTTCCTCATTTAAGCTTGGACTATTTGTAAAAATAAATATGTAATGTTTAGGAAAAAGTGGAACCTCCTGTACATAGGCTATGATTTGATCTTATTACAATGCAGAAACTGAAGTGTATTGAGTATTGAAATGAACATTTGTCTGCTGTGATAGCAGGTCAAACCTACCCATGCTGCTTCTAAATGTCAATTATCCTACAAATTCCATAATCTGTAGAAGGAAGAGAGCTACAGATGTATTTGTAAGCGAACCCCTGTAACATAAATTGTTCCTTTTATGCAGGCAATATTTCAATACAACTTACTATATGGCTCAATGACATTGCCATTAATGAAATGCTAATGTTTTAAAGCAAATATTTGAATGTTATTCTTATGGATCTATGAATTTTTGATCTTTTTCATCTCTCATTGTAATTATTACTGGTTCCTGTTAAAGTGATGAATAATATGTATTCAACTTCTAATGGCATCTCTTCTAATTCAATAGCTGTTGAATTGTTGAATAATGATGAATTTCCTATGTTATATTTTTGCTCAGATGTCAATCCCCTTTTGAAATTTCTATAATAATGAACAGGTAGTAAAAATCGTATCGGTACAAATACAAAATGTTTCAAGCCTTTCAATAAAATAAATGTTTCAGTTTTGACCTTGTGTATGAATCACAAGATCTAGCAAGACCTTTACAAGGAATAATTATAGTACTTGTGATGCAGTATAAATTTTATGGAAATTCTAGAGTGTTTTCTATGACATTAAAAGGTTTGTTTTGAATTAAGGATAAGTTATCTTCATATTTGATAGGGTCCCACAACCATCTCTGTAATATCCCAGAGATTTGTTATTCAGGTTTGGAGTATTTTGAATTGAGTATTTTGGTTTTAGCAATCAATTTTCTCCTACATTTTAAAATGTGACCTGATAACCATATGCATCCTGCTTAACTTCTTGGAAGACTTTATTATTTGATATTACATAACAATTCCATTGTATCTTCAGGAATTTGCAGGGAAACAGAAATGCCTCAAATTAGTTCCAGTCCTTTTCCCCTCTTACCTTGGATTAAATGAGTCAGCATAACCAACAACTTTCAAAAGAGTTGTTGTTTTATGGTTCAACAAAATCCATTTTTACTTTTGACCATTATTCAACGTGATTTGAAATTCACTGAGAAAAGAATGGGAACAACACATCTGTACACAGATGGCAAATGTCTTTTCAATGAGTCACAGATAATCACCTTTAATTGCCCACTGCAGGTAAATACCCAAATAAAGAGAGCCTGGTCATTGCCAGAATTCAAAGGAATTAGATTTTGGTAAGAAATGAAGAACAATTACCTCACCTTTATATTCCTCGTTGAAAGAGCATGCCATTGAATCTAAGCAGTGTACTCTCTTAGATCCTTTTCACTTTTTCATGGATACTGGATATGAAATGAATGCAGCAGTTTCTGTGGAAGTGTGGAATTCCCTCACACTATAAATAAAGGAACGCATTTAATCACCTGATTTTGTAGAGCAACATGTGTTTTCCAATTACTGTTTGTATACCTGTAGCATAGATAGGACAGAAAATACTGCTGATAGACTCTTTGGTGAGGCATTTATTACCTATATATGTATAAGCACTTGCCTTCCTTTCAAAGAATAGATGCGCAATCATGGAGATGCAATGTAAGAAGAATCCTTTTTCTAAAAAGTACCTCCGACACTGAGAGTGAAAGGTATTCCAAAGAGCATTTGAAAACCTAGTTTACATTTAAAGTCTAACTACCTCTATGATGACCTTTCGTCATATAAGATAGTTTGGATTAGACAGTATTTATTCAATCAAAATGCTTTAAATTTTTCCTTACTGTCATTGTGGTGGCATGCCTTGGGCCTACTATATATTGAATTTATCTAAAAATGTAGGAAGATGTTATTCTGCATACAAGTCTTCACAATCTGTACAGACTAGTTTATGTTGGTTGCCTGTATTACACCATCAAGAATAATTAATAATGTGAATTAATAAGCTGCAGGGCTTCTATCATACAGATATTTTTAATTAACTCTTTAATAAAAATCACAAACACAAACTAAACAAAGTAAGATGACAAAGAACAAAACTTGAGATTTAAGTGAAACTTAAACAGAGAAACTCCTTTCTCCATACTCAGGGTACTACAAGTTTGCTGAAAGTTTACTTGCCAGATAAATTCCAGCCTTTAATAATTTTATTTTTTTTTTTAATGGAGGGATGATGGTTCTTTAAATATAGTGGTATTACTGGTGCAGCTGTAATGAGGAAGAACAGATGATCAAGTCTTGTGGCAGCTGTGCACTTCAGATAATGTTCTACAAAGAGGGATGAATTAGCTCAGAACCATCAGTCTAGAGGGAAAAATATGTGTTCACCCAGGGGATGCTTATGTCATAAGTTTTCATAAAACAAGAAAGAGTCTAGACAGAGAGATACACAAAAGTGTCTTTTCAGAAAATTTGCATGAAAGATAATATTATAAAATGAATGCATCTGATACTTTTCATGTAAATCTGCTTCATGTCTAGTTATTAACAATAATAATGTCATATACGTACTGCTAACGGAGTATCACCTCTTCACTATGCATAGAATTTTGAGGGTGTGCTGCAGTCACCCAGGAAATTCATATGCTCCAGTACTATACATAATGCAAAAAGTTATGAGTAGCTACTGTTTTTCTACATTTACATTTTCAGAGCAATACAGATTATATCATTAACAAACCTGCAGCTTACAGTTCTTAAGAGTCTAGAAGAAAGACATATTAAATCTCCCAAGTGACAAAACTAATCAAACAAAACCAGGGAATAGCAGGGTTGCCATCTTCATTTTCTGGAAAGATCCTACCTTAAAAAGACTCATTCCTTAAGGGAAGTCTTTGAAATTATAGTACATTTGATTTGTCGATTAGTCAGACAAGGGATAAACACACCCCATAGGCAAAGGGAGTTGGTCTATACCAACATTTCTTCTTCAGTCACAGTTAAAACCGAAGCCAACCTGTCATGGGTTGACTACTTGGATTAACTGCAACTGCCATGGATTAGCTGCAACTGGAGCTGGTGAATATTTATTCTGATGTAGTTGTTAATCAAAACTACTGACTTATGAAAACATAGATTTTCACAAGGTTAGGGTTGATGATGATGATGTTAGGGGGTTTCTCTCAGTGTTAGGAGAGAATGTCCAGTTTAATAGCAGACTGCAAGGAGGGAGGCAGAATATCTAAGTGCCTCCTGTTCTCAGATATCACTTTTGTTTCTAAACCTGTGCTTTTCCTGTTTCTGGTTGGATGTTTGGGTTTGTTCCCATCTCACACCCTAACTGAGTAAGCTTGAGGTGTAGATTATTCTGGACTACATTTTAAAACTATTGTTTTGCTAAATACATTTATTTTTGCATAGCAGTCCTACTAATTGAACCAGAATTACTTCTGTGTTACCTCTTACTTCTGTGACTCACATAAGAGAGGGACTTGATTTCAGTTTTACTACTCCAACTCTTGGCTCACCCCCACCCCATGTCCACCACTGTCCCCAAAACCCTTGTCTAAAAGAATCTTGCAGATCAGATAGATTCTATAGTGACTGGCATATATTCATATTATGAAAAAAAGATTTCACAACAGGATTCAGTAGAAAGAAAAACAAAGTGAAAATCTTTCTAAGGAGGGAACAATTCTCAGCTGAGCTATAACAAAGCTTTTGCAAAGACCACCTTGATTGTGAGCTTTTTTATTTCGTATCATAGTTAACATTACCAAAATAAAATTGTTCTCCCAATAAGTAATAGAAAGGCTTAAACCCAGATTCTTCTAACAGCATCATTCAGCATCATTCAATTGATTTCATGTTTTATGTTTAACTTTGTATACTATTCAGAGTGTATGTGGTTTTATACTGTATTTAAAATATAGAAATAATTAGAAATAATTAAAATATGTTTGTTATAGAATCAGAAGTTACATGTCAAGAAAACTGAATTTCTCATTTGAGCATAGTTAAGTGGCTAAACCAAGAAATAGCTTCAATATCACAGTTCTATTTGGAATCATGAGACACTAAAACTGATGTCAAACACTTCACACTTGCCATCTCAAAGAATACAGCCTCTGTTAACTATAAGGATGAATTTTGACTTCAAATGCAATAAAAAATTAATATTTCAAAGCTAGAAAAAAACTCAGGGAAAAAACTTTAGCATCACAGTGAATAAAGACATTTAATTTGCTCATTATTGTTCTCTGCATGGATTATGGAAATGAGACACAAATTTAATACTCTTCATTTAATATTGCTTCCTACTAAAGAAATAAATAACTAAATTCTAACTTGGCCATTAGGCAATTGAAAACTTAAAGGTTAATGGCAGCATGAGGTAATTTACTGTGACCCAATCTGCATTACTTCTGTATCTGTATTCCCAGTCATCAACATTTGGTGTTTTGCATAACTGTCATGAAAAAAACACAGTTCGAATGATTATTTTTGGACTCTTTCTTTTGTGAGTTGGAGTAAATAAATCCAGGTGGACCACTGTGTTACTAGTACTGTATTACTGAAACCTATTCAGGCTAAACATGGATACTTTTATCTAGTCTGGTATTGAGTCAGGTAGGTATACAGATCACTAGGTATTGATAAACTTGGAAATACCAAAAATAATTTGTTAAACTATATATTTAGTTGGTGAGCTGAGATATCTTTGTTATGATAACATTTGTAGAACCTGACAGTTTGAAGCAGGATGCAGGTAGCTAAAAATGTCACAGGCCCTCCTCAATAGAAGTTAACTAGAGAGACAACAAAAGAAAAATGCTACTGGGTCTGAGGGCTATAGTTAAATTCATTGATGAGCATTTGGGGTTGACCTTGGTCTGAAAGATGGAGATAGGTGCAATAGAGCTAAGTCAGGACAAGGACTTAAGGACAAGGTGTTAGTAAAGTCAATTATTAGGGAATGCAAATTAGCTTAATTAACCATTGCAGGATAAGATGATTTCAAGGCAGGCAGACAGCTACCTTTGTTTTAAAATCCCAGTAAATTACCTTGCTCCAGCTTAAAAATAAATGGTACTTTGGTATTAAGCAAGATTTCTGATCACAGCCCATAAATATTAATATGAAGAAGCACTGGACTTATATGCAGTCTCAATGAAGTCTGAGGATAAATGAAATCCTGGTGGAGGCAGAATTTGGTAACCAAGAGTCTACTTAAAGCATGGGATAAATATGAGGTTTTATTACAAGAATGTCAAAGGAATAAGACAAGTCCTTAAAGGGTATGCATAGACATACAATAAAGGAACATGCTTATTTGGGTTATTTTAGATGTGTACCAGTGTATACCTTCTGCTTAATTAATTAGTTAAAATAATATTATCTCACAGGTTAAAAATATCTATAATCTGTGTTATCTGTCTCAGCTAAACTTGTATTTGACTCAAAGCCTTGGAAATACAAACTTGACAAATAATTCTGTGAAATGTATGGACATAGCAAGAAATGAGAGAAAATGAATTGAATATTTAATGAATTGGCTTTGTACCAATATCTAGCAGTGCAATTTGCACTGTTTGCTAAGATATTAAAACTACCAGCATACGTGGTTTCCTAGGAAATACAATATATTAAATCAGAGTTGTATCTAACAAAATTTTGTTGTTTGTTTGGTTTCGTTTTCTGGGTTTTGGGGGGTGGATTTTTTTGGGTGGGAATTTGTTTTTGTTTTTTTCCTGCAGCTCTTGAGACCAGCTTTCTATTTACATTGGAATTTAGTTGCAATATAGACTGAAATTTAATTCCAAGTCATGTAATTTTCATGGAACAGAGGTTGATTGCTCAAATTGCCCAATAAGCAGAGGGAGTAAAACGTCTGTTATTTGTGTGAATTAATATGTGTTTATCAGATAAATGCATGTATGCTATCTTGTTTTGTATCCAATCTTATTTGTAGTTCTGGGAGAAACACTGTAAGAGGGGACTAACTAGGTGATATGTTGGTACATCAAACAAAATACTTAAGAAATACAGGTATATTTTGTCAATAAAACCTTGTGGAGTTTAGCTTTGAATAGAGACCGGAGTAATTTCTGAAAATAATATTCATACTTGCACTCAATCTGACACTGTTCACTGATCACTAGACAACAGACCTGAGAGTTAGGTTGATGCAATTCAGCATGTAAACTTATTTTCAATCTGTTCGCAAGAATGTTCTTGCGATGATCCAGCTGAGTGAAAAGTTTACATGGTGTGGTTAATTAGTACCTCTTCATTCATATGTTCTGACAGTGTTAGAATATAGCTTATAGCACATGTGAAGAAAATTGAAGAACCTTCCTAAACATGTTCAAATTTAAAAACCTAAGCTGTACTGCAGTCAAATCCCACTTGATAAAGGAGGTTTTCTTTTTTCCTGTCTGCTTGTGTTAATTTTTAACTGAGTTATCCACCTTTAAGAGGAAACTTAGTCTTATTTCTCCTCCAGAAGATTATTCTTAATAACAAAAACAAAACCAAAAAACTTAAAAACACTAATAAATGCGAGTATGGACAGTGTTTCTGCTTTCTTTGATGTAAGATATTTAAAAAAAAATAATATTCTTTTGCTGGTGATAGTCAAACAGAAAAGAACCAAGCTAAAATAAGGAAGCAATGAGGTGATTCTGGGACTGGTCTAATTAAAGAAGAACCAAGAGAAGAAGATAACCAAACTGATACCAGTTATGCCTTGCAGCTCTGCCTCCTTACTGACTCAAAACTAAAAGTAGCATATAGCAATGCGGACAAAACAGTATAAATCTGGAAAAAAAAACCAAACCAGAAATTAAAGTATCAAAGAAATAACAACACAAACAGCTGCTGCAGCCCACTCTGTCTTTAAACCCCTTATGATTTTCTGGAGAGTTTATAGAAACAGCATGCCACCCACATTCATAAATGGCCACAAACAATTTTTGCTTGGGTCAGGCACCATGTCTCTATAGAAGCTCCCTCTCTATTAATATTAAAAGAAGAAGAAACAGCTTTGACTGTTCAGTCTAAACTAAACTACCATGGAAAACAGAAATAGCACTGTATAGGAAGAAACAATTGAGTGAATAACTTGCTGTAAATTGTGTATATAATTAAGTTAGTCCTTTATTCTCCTTGTGGCCTCTGTATAAATTGTGATTTCCTCCCATTTATTTTTCATTAGATTTCACCATGTAAATATCATTAAAAAGTCTGATTCAATGTATTTACACCAATTATTGCAAGTGCAATCAGTGTTGTTTCTATATTCACCTCGTGAGTCAAAGAGATTTTCTTTTTGTTCCTCCAAAGAGATATTCCTTTTGTTCTTGCTGTCTTCATTTCAGGAATCACAACTGGTAGATGATGTAGCTATCAAGCTAGACAAGTGTCTCAATCTGTGCTTCCCTAAAAAGAAAGTCAGGTGGAAATACATTTCCTTTTTTAGTGAACTTAAGCTTACTGCCTATAGGCTTGTTTTCCTTAGTTACTCAGTGAGAAAATCCACCAACCACCCAGAGACCAATGTATCACAGAGTGCAAGTTAATGGTATTTTCCTCTAACTGTCTCTGTTTGGCTGGCCTGCATGGCTTGCCTTCATATTTATCCAGTTTTCCATTTCCTCTCCAGTGAGAAGATAAATATTCTAAATCAAGAGGCCTTGAAAGTCTTGGTAGCAAGTGCTCTTAAAGAGCTGGCTAAGAATACATATGGCAAGTCATGCTCATTTTTCCACAGTTCTGGGTGACTCCAAATACTGGTGGACAAATATATGGCTTATTCTTAAGAAGCAGGAGGCTAGGTCTGATAAAAGTTCCAGTAAATGGAAAGGTGATAAAATATTCAGATAATAAAAAATTACAGTATAGCACCATAAAGAAAACAGTCTATTTTTTTTTGTTTTGTTTTTTTCTTGTGTGTTTGGTTTTTCTGGGAGTGGTAGAATGGATTTTGGTTTTTTTTTATGATTTTGTCAAAGAGGTCTAATTTTTTAGATTACATGTTTTAGTGAATAGAGGTAAATATCTGTATATATTATGTTCCCGCACAGTTGAGAGATTAGCTTTAATACTGCATTACATCTAAAAGGATCAAGATTCCTTAATCATCAATAAGACATGCCCTCAGTTGATAAAGGATGGCTTGCTAACTGATCTCAGATGCACTTGATGAAACATTTTCACTGAACAGTAGATCTTACAGTTGTCTCCATGGAGAATGATACTAAACTGGTATAAAAATTTTCATCCTAATTTTGTGTGAATATAACGATGCTAGTCAAAAAAAGAGAGAAAAGACATTCAAATGGGCAGAACAGTGCACATAGAACATTCCTAGTGGTGTAGGTAAAACACAGACATGGTAGGTAGGGGTGTACAGATTGAGACAAGGCAACCGTACAGAACTGAATGGCCAAATGAGGCTGAAGGCTTTAAAGGATCAATAGTTGATCTTGTGCTCTTACTGTAATATTATGGAAAGAAAAAAGATGCTGTGAATCTTAATTGTATCAACAGGAATACAGCTAATAAGAGGAAGAGGAGGTGACTTTTGCCTCTACTTATGGTACAGGGAAACTAATTTTGAAGCATAGCTATATTTTGAGGTCTCTGAAAAAGAAGGTTGATGGTTTTAAGGAATTTATTCTCCAGTCCTCATAAAACTGGCTCAACATAAAGGGTTCAATTCGTACTGATGGCTAAAGAGACATCAAGAATTTATTCATGAGCCTTTCCATCTTTTGGAAAAAGGCACTCCAACATTAAGAGGCAGAAAATAAAGGCAAATAACGGACCAATATAGGCACAAATAAATGTGAGCAGAACAGATATCATACAAAATGGTATACAAAACAATAGGAATTAAAAGAAATATTCCCAGTACTTTCAATGGCTTCTGAAACTGTTCCTTAGAGACACAAATAGATAACTGCATATCTCAAATGTACCAAAATTGTATTTTCATTTATGTGAACCTGAATGCTTTCTGGTTCAAATTGAAAAATCTTGTTCAGGATCAACACGTACTTTGCTTCACATTATTCAGAGAGCTGTGAGGGAAGAGAGGTGTTTACTGGGCAACAGTGATGAATATAACTAGTAGCAATAGTTACTCTGAGGTTTAATAACACTCATTAAATAATAAATAATGTCAACATCACATGTCACACTTAAAATAATTGATTGCTTAATTGTATTTTGAAGGGAATTAATTTCCCATAGAGATCAGCATGAGAGCAAAGAAGATCTTTGATTGCATTTTAGTGTTTACGAGTAACAGTGAGGGACATATCTCCAAAGTGTCACACCTTCATTTTCACTCAGAGATGTATGAAATACTTGGCTAAAGCAAATTAAAAAACCTTTTGGAAAACCCCATTTATCTGTTACATTATTATGTCCTTTTTAGTTTCCAAAGTTATTCTTAAGATGAGATATTTCTAAAAAAAATCTTTACTTCATATGGTTCAACTATACTTTCCCTATTTCAGTGTTTTCTTTCAAGAAAAAGGTAGGTGTACAGAAAGAAAAGAAACACCAGAAGAATAAGCTGTAAAACTTTTAGCAGTAGTAGAGATACTTATTTTTGTCTTATTTCTTCAGTACTGAGTTTTGTTTGCTTGTTTAAAATCACATCACTCAATTTAAAAGACTTCTAGGAGAAAGGAATATTTCATTTAATTCAATGTAAAATAGTCATCAGTCTGTACAGAAAGCATTCATTTAGCACATCTTATTTCTCATGTTTCTCTTTTTCACATGCCACAATTCCTCTAATACATTAACTTCCTATATCAGACAAAAGACCTTACTCCTGAAAATACTCTTCTTAGCAAATCTTTCATATCCTTGTAATTAAATGTTATTCTTCATGAAAGAGGGGAAGATTATGAACTTGCATTTATTAAATTGTGTAATAGGCATCTGGAATATCATAAAAATGAAACTCAAAAAGAGAGGTCTACTTTCTGAAGACTTTCTACATTACTTTATAATATAATGGAAGTCTTTCGGAGGAAAAAAAAGGTAACTAAACCAAAACCAAAACACAAACAGTTTTTCCATCAGTTAATATTAATTAAACAAATTTGAAAAACAGTAATAAAAATACTGAACTGCTATTATTTTCTATTATTTTTTACCTATTACATTTTCTATGCTATTTATGAAAGCATTTTCCCTGCAGTTTAGGTAAATCCTGCATCTCCATATGCAGAGGGTCGTCTTCTCTCAGGAGACATTCAGACAGAAGCTTAGAGGGTATAAGTTCATAGATGTATGCTCTGAGTAAACTTGCAGTATAATTTCCTTATTCTGCATTTTTACTTTTATTAATTAAATTGATTATCTTGGTAGCAAGACATCATCCCATGATACCTAGAAATCTGTATTTGAAATCAGTGATGAGCTTCCTGTTCCAAAAGACAGTACGACCCCCAGGTGAAGGAGAGTGGAGGAGGGAAAAGTTTAAAAGTTTCATGTGTCATTTCTAGTAGTGGTCCCTGAAGGAAACTACCTCTTAAGTCTGTAGCGAGGGAAAATAGCCATTACCAACAGTACTGAATGCTTGGATAGGATGACTTTGGGAAATCTACAGCCTTTGAATAGTCATAAAGAATTGCTGTTCTTATTAGAAATAGATGTGAAAAATCAGAAATGATTAATTGCTACAACAGACCAGGATACAGCAAGGAAGTTTTGCCAATTAGAAATAACAGAATATTATGCACAGATTCTGGACTCCAATCTGGAGTAGATTTTTTCTGCATCTTATTTAAAGTTTCAAAGTTCTACTTGTTTCTTTTTCCCCCTTCTCATGAAATATCTTTCATGATTTTATAATGAACTTTGACATACAGTGAGAATAGAAATATTGTGAATTGCTGGTTGAAGACTGGGTGTTTAGTTTTCATCAAGGGTTTTTTCTTGTCTTCCAAAAGCTGCAGTTTCTAAACTGCAAATGGAAGTAAATAGAAAAAAAAACGGAAGCTATTCAAACTGAAAACTGTAGTACTGAAAGAAATAGCTGTAAAGTCACTAAGCAGTTCATAGAATGAAAATTTTGCATGACTTATTTTGAAAATCAATGTTTATCTAGAAAATATTCAAACAGCATTGGCAAGCTTTCCATGATGGATTGGTGAGTTTTTATCTACCTTGATTTTTGTATGAAAAGGGAAATGCAGTATATTTGAAGATGTATGATCCAACCAATTTATGCCTGATAAAAAAAGCGTTATATTTTCAGTCATCGTTAGTAAGGCTCCTGAATATCCTAGTTCAAAACTATTTACAAAATAACCAAATGTTGCTAAGAAATGCTCACTAATTTGCAAAGTGATTCATAAAAACAAAACATGTATGCTCTTGGAAAAAAAAAAAACAAACCAAAAAACGTCCACAACTAAATTGAATTGTATTTTAAAGCTTCAAAATGGTACTTTCAATGTTCTTATTTTACTGAGCAGTTTCCAGTCAAAGAGAGAGAAAGCATTTTTCTTTGAACTTGATGGCTGATGCATTCCTGAAATATAAATTTGTGTTCACTTCTCAGCTAGTAATTATTTAATTATTCATTCCTTTACAATTAATAAAATCAAGATTATATTACCCATGGTGCATTCAGCTGGAGATTACAATTTTTCAAGATAGATGTATGAAGCTAGGTTTCCAAATGTGTTTTTAGACACTGACGTATGGGTTTTGATACTTGGAAGTACGAGGAATTCAGCAGCCTCCTGCAAGAATTTATAGAAGCTGTTCAAAGCTCAGTATTTGGAAAATATGGCTTACAAATTGCGTGTCTAAATTTAGCTCTGGACCTTGCTTTAAGTCAGTGATAGGAAAAAAACAAAGGCATTGATGGATATGTTGCATTGCATAGATACGTATTTCATCCTCGATTTCCCCACACTAATTTTTCTCAGGTTTTTGGTTCTTCTTCGTAATATTGTTGTAAAGAGAAACTTTATTGTTACCTTTACAGCTTGGAAGTATTTGAAAGGAAAGCAAAAAAATACAGTGAGCTTCCAAACTGACAATGTCTATTCATTCATTCAAAGCAATTTCAGATGCCAGATTTTGAAGTTGTATTCCATCTTACCATCATATCATTGGCTTCATCTTGGAAGAACTAACTACTTCCAGAAGGTATTGAGGACCTTTTGCCCTTGTAGTATCAATAGGACATAGTGTATGGAAGTCAGTTTTTCAAACATATCCTAAGCATGAAAAGTACCTAGTTATTTCAACAGAATTTTGGTGCCCTACTTTAAATTCTAAGATTCTGCTTTGATTGCTCCCCTGAAAAGTCAAAGTGTTACTCAACTTCATTTTGTGAAAACAAAATAACATTGGATTATTCTGTTTCCAAAGAAAATATTGAAAAATGGCAAAAAAAATATACTGGACAGTGCACTGGGAAATTAGAAGAGGTGAGGAAAAACCTTCATATACTGATCTTTGAAACATAGAAGCCAGCAATAGATTTCAAATCTGCTGAAAGTAAACAGGATGGAAGGCAGTCTTATTCCCAGCAAGATATTGCCATCTACCTGTAGGACTGATAACACTGATTGTTTCTGGTACCTTAATATCTTAATTACTTCAAAACTTATATTACTATTGACTGGCAGCATGAAAGCAGCAATTGTAGAGAAGCTTGAACTGGCATCAGTACTGAGCCTGCTGGGACTGACTCTGCAAGGGTTGGTTGCATCTTTCTCCTTCAAATAATTGCAGTTCTGTCTTTTAACACAGTCACATTAGTCTTGTGCTAATGGAAAAACCCTAAGGAAATCGAAGAGGAAGGAATATGTCTTCATTAGAGTAGGACTTCTTTTTGCACATATAGCAGACTGAGACCTTTCTCATAACTAGGCCACCTTCATAGCAATGAACATGAGGAAACAACCTTACATATCTGAATTCAAATTTTCTTTAAGTCCCTGTGTATTCAGTTTAAAATAATAACTTTATGATCAGTTGTTCTTGTTAAATATGACGAACAATGAGTTTAAACGGGACTCGTATGCCAGGGCTCTGGTACATAATTTTTAGCTGTGCTACATTTACACAAGGACATCTAAATGCATGAGAGGGCTCCACTTCAGAGTTTCAGCATGGTTTTGAAATAAGTTTCTTGACCATCTCCATTTACTGTGCTTTGGCTTGCACCTGTGAGCTCTTTAATTTGTTCTCCTTCTGAGGCAAATGAGAACACGTGATCCAACAACCACACTTAAGAATGTGGGCAGATGGATCATAAGAATCAAGTAGAGATAGCTTTATGACTCCTTTTTTTTCTAAAAATCTTTTAGCTCTGACTCTTTCCCTCTATAGATGTGCTGTAATTGTCCTGCAGTACTTGCTTCTATTAAAGAGCATCTGAAAAAAGCAGACTGAGTAAGCCCTTCTGAGAGTGCTCTCACCAAGCCTTCCTTAAACACTGATGGGGAACCATTCTCATTTCCTGCACAATTTCCATTGTCTCTCTGAGATATGAGTGTGTGTGACAGCATGCTTTGTTGCTTTCAACCACCGATCAGGAAAGACAATTACCTTCATCTTAATAATGTAATTGATTTAAAATTCATGGAAAAAAAGAAACAACCAAAAAATTAAAGGATTATCTCTGGGAAATGTGAACAATTTGGGTGGTGTTTTAAGCTTCTCTGCACAGTTACAAGTGTTGATTTTTGGTGCTTATATGCTATACATTGCCATAATACAATAAAATGTACTAAAAGGGGAAATGCTCATGTTATTTTATTTTTTAAATCATTTTGGTAAAGGATCAAAGCCATAAGTGCTAAATGAATCATGTGTGTGTGTGAGTCTGTTTGTGTGCTTGCATGTGTGTGTGGTTTTTCTAGTATTATAAAGTTCCTGCTGTGAAAACTTGATCCCACATAAACAGTGAAAATTGTTGGACACTCTTGCATCTCAGGAAATAATAAAGCTAAAGGGTTAGGTTGTAATTCATGTTCTAATATCCGTTACTTAAACAGATATACTCCAATCAGTTCAATAACAAGCAGACATTTTCTAATTTTAAATAGCAGTTAGCATCCTCAGAAAGCTAGTTAAGAAACAGAAAGTGAAGAAAAAAACTCATTTGTCTCTCTCAGTGCCTTTGTTCATGTAGACTTCTAGTTATTTTAGACAAAATCCTTAACATTTTTCTATGTTATAGAGCTCTCAACACATTGTCAGTAAAAAAGCCCGTATAGCAAGACAGAAAAACCACCACCACCAAAAAAAAATATTTATGAATGACCAATCTGAAGAAAATTTCATAAACTTATACTGTGCAGTAGGAATATCCTTTGAAAAAATGAGATAACTATTATTGGAAAAAAAAACCCTAAAAACATTACCAAAATGCTGAAAAATATGTAAATTCAAGAGCTAGCTGTTATAACACCTTATTCAGGTGCTGAATAAGAAGGCTGAGATATGGTACAGTGGCTTTTAATAAATATGTAGGGGGGTGCTGTGGTAGGTACAAAGTTTATATGGATTGTTCATAGTAGGACTGAGTCCATAGGAATTGTTAATTATTTAGACAAAATCCTTTTCATTTTTCCGTTAGAATTATATAGAATTTAGCTTACTGCTAGTCCGAAAAACAACACCCAGGAATAAAATTCAATGACACTTCTTACCAATACAGCTTATCAAATTCTAAATGGTGGTGGAGGGGGAAAAATCATCAAAAAACAATACTTGATTCCTGTTTGTTGGAGTCACTCAATGCAACAAAAGGAAGAAAAAAAACCCAGACCACCCAATCCTCAAAAACAGTACACCAAAGATGTTTCTTTTTGAAAATGCTCTTCTTCTATCCTTTCTACATGCACTAGAGCCCTCAATATATGATTTACAAGAGGCCAGTGTACCTCCACATATACCCCTGGCACTTAAATAAATAACATTGATTACCATTTCATTTTTTCACTGGATATGTGTGCCAAAGACTGCTTGGTGTTAAAAATATTTGTACTGAATTGCAGTAATTTGTTCTTTTCAAAATCCAAATCCTCTTAGCTCCAGGATGGATTTCATCTATCCTGGAATCCAAATAAAAATTAATAATTGTCATTTAACTTGGGAAATGAACAAAATTGGAAATATATGAAGCATCTTAAAGTGAAACTGTAATGGAACAAAGTAACAACTAGCTTTCTGAATAGTTGTTCATGGGAACCACCTGGGGTTGCACTACATTTTAAGAACAGCCTTGATAAATAGAACATGGAAAATCTTTTCTTTGTCTTTTTCACTGCTACTGGAGACAAAAAGGAGATTTCTGCACAAAGAGAGAGAAAGTAACTCATTCTTTATAGTCAAAGGTAGAGCATGTACAAACACAACTTAGGTAAGCAAGCTGAGTACTCTGGAGGAGAAAGGCAAAGCAGGAAATCACCACATACAGAAACCACCCTCTGTCTCCCTAGCAGGATTCAAAATTACAAAGAAAAAACGTGTAACAACAGAAAATGTTTGCTGTGCGGTTTATTCATTTTATATAAATAATGTCTTTCAAAATATAAGGCAATATCATAATTTTCAAGGGGAAGATAAGACAGCCCTAACATATTTTTAAAAAAATGTAGCAAAAGTAGGATTGAGGAAGATTACTCTCAACTTTGCAGCCCTAAGAAGAAAGACACTTTCAAATAGATCATCAAAGTGTACCCAAAAATTCCCTGACTATTTTTTTTCAAATGAATAGAACCTAGTATATTTTTATATTAATAGTAATGGGTTTACTGAATAACGTAAAGCTTAACCATTAATCTGATTATCAGATCTCCAAGCACAGTGATATCAAAGTGTTTTTTTTCCCCCCCAGACAGGTATGAAATATAGTCTGCATAGGTTTGTGTGTTGTGTCTCTCTACAGGGAGGTGTTAAATTCTGTAAGTATATTGGAAAACACAGAAGATTTCTTTACTCATTTAGTTCCTCAGGAAATTAATTGGCCAATTTCCAAATGCTTTTTCACATATTTGAAAACATGTTGCAATGGGCTATTGTTTTAGCATAGTGGCTTAGCTCACGAGCATTGATTTGGGATCAAGTGACGTTGTTGATTTAGGTCCTTTCTGAGAATCACCTGTTCTGTAAATGTTTTAATAAGGTACAAGACACATTTACTATTATGTGTTAAAGCAGGGAGGCAGTTACATAACTAGAATTTAATATCTAATTTTTAAATACCATAAAAAATACCATATGCAGAGGGACTGAGAGAAATTTTCTCAGAAAATGTGGTTTTTGACATACATGTTTAACATTCTGATCAGTTAGCATACTGATCTGCTATTACATTTGAAGCATTTTCATTGCCTTTATTTATTATTTGCATATAATCAATTTCCATATGTTTCTGACTTGAATTCTTTGCTTGAACAGCTTGCATTTTGACCCTTTGACTTTTTTCCCATTCAAGTTATCTGGAAAAAAAATTGGAAACAGTGAAATTCATTTTTCCATGCTCAAAAATGATGGCCTTTATATATCTCTTGCCTAATCCCTTTTATAAATTATGTAAAGTCCTCATTTTTTTAATTGAAAATTAGGGGGGGTTGTGATGCAGAGTAGGGTGTTACTGAAAATAGTAAGATTTTGATCTGGTTAGGAAATTTTAGACAGAATAATTTCCATCAGAACAAGAACTGAAGCCTGTTAAAACTACTGTTAGTTTTCATAACAAGAACAGTTTCCTAGGTCAAAAGGACAGAGGCAGGCAAATTGCATGAACTTTCAGAGTAGCTTTCATGGCCACAACACTCATAGGTAATGCAGGAGACTGTGCCTGGTTCAGATCAGGGACTTTAAAAGATTTTTCCTTCTTGGCTATTAATTTCCTATCATTTCCTTTTATTTCCCATGTTAAAATTTAATTGGCATTGTAACATACATAACATTGTAACATTGTAACATAAAGAAAGCAAGAGTATGCCATGAAATTAGGTTATGTGATATTATCCCTTGATGATTGAGTTAGAGTGTTTTGTTGGATCAGCAAATACTAAAGAGCTAGTATGTTACCTGAATGCAGTGAAATAAGTTTTCAAATGAGAAATTTAGTTTCACAAAAACAAAGCAAAGAGATGAGTACCTGAATTGTTATTTTCATCCATGTGCTTAATATGTAAATAAGCGGAAAAAACTACTGAGGTTAGTAGACTTTTAGATCAGTTCCACTCTCAGCATGGCTTTTCACAACTTAAAAAATCAAGAATCAGTGTGAAGATGAGCAGGGCTTTGGAAATACCAGATGATTTTATAGATTTTCAGAAACAAACTCTCTGAAGCTTCTTAGGAAGGGCAAAGCAAAATCCAAGGAGCTGTAATGATTAGCAATTAATTAGCTTAAGCCACTGATTCATTTTCAACAATTGCTTTACCATTGCAGAATCATTTTTAGTATGAAGATTTGTAGCATAAATCACTACTCTGGTGGCCTTCTATGATGGAGTAACTACAACAGTAGACAAGGTAAGAGCTATGGATACCATCTATCTGGACTTCTATAAAGTCTTTAAAACAGTCCACCACAACATTCCTGCCACTGAATTGGAGAGATAGGGTTTTGATAGATGGACTATAGATGGATAAGGAACTGGCTGCATGGCCACATCCAAAGAGTTATAGTCAATGGGTCCATGTCCAAGTGGAACCCAGTAATGAGTGATATCCCACAAGGGTCCATACTGGTCCCTAAACTATTTAATATCTTCTTCAATGACATAGACAGTGGGACTGAGTAGCTGAGTGGCGCAGTTGATTTGCTAGAAGGAAGGGATGCCATCCAGAGGGACCTTAACAGGCCTGAGGAATGGGACTGCACAAACCTCAGCAAGTTCAAGGACAAGTGCAAGGTCCTGCATCTGGGTCGGGACAAACCTCAAAATCAATATAGACTGGGGGATGAATAGATTTAGAGCAGCCCTGTAGAGAAGGACTTAGAGATACTGGTGGATAAAAAATTGGACCTGAACCAGCAATGTGTGCTTGCAGCCCAGAAAGCCAACCGTATCCTGGGCTTCATAAAAAGAAGTGTGGCCAGCAGGTTGAGGGAGGTGATTCTGCCCCTTTAATCCACTTTGGTGAGAGCCCATCTGGAGTACTGCATCCACTCTGGGATCCGCAGTACAAGAAAGACATGAACCTGAGAGTGAGTCCAGAGGAGGGTTGGAACATACCTCCTATGAAGAAAAGCTGAGAGAGGTGGTGTTGCTCAGCCTAGGAAAGAAAAGGCTCCAGAGAGACTTAGATGTGGCCTTTCAATATATAAAAGGGGCTTCTAAGAAAAAAGGAGAGAGGGTTTTTATCAATGCCTGCAGTGATAGGACAAGGGATCATAGAATCATAGAATCATTTAGGTTGGAAAGGACCCTTGGGATCATCAAGTCCAACCATCTACCCTACTCTACAAAGTTCTCCCCTATACCATATCCCCAACACCACACTTAACATGACTCTTAAACACATCCAGGGATGGTGACTCAACTACCTCCCTGGGCAGCCTATTCCAATGCTTGACCACTCTTTCTGGGAAAAATTCTTTCCTAATGTTTAGTCTAAACCTACCCTGTTGGAGCTTGAAGCCATTCCCTCTCGTTCTGTCACTAA
>JAOQGH010000001.1:44033858-44045686 GCA_025769975.1 Gallinago jamesoni
TCCAGCCACACTTCCCCAAGCCTGTAGCGGTGCATGGGGTTATTGTGGCCCAAGTGCAGGACCTGGCACTTGGCCTTTTTGAAACTCATACCATTAATGTTGGCCCAATGATACAATCTATCTAAGTCTCTCAGGATAATTGCTAAATCTCTAAGGATAATTGCTTTAAACTAAAAGAGGGTAGATTTAGGTTGGATATTTTTATTATGAGTTATGGGACAGGGTCTGTTTCAAAGCTGGTGGAAGTCGGCAAAATCAGTTCATGTTGGATATGGGTGATAAGGCTCCTTAATGTTCATCTGGCCCTGTTATTGCCTCTCTGGTTTTCAATAATCCTCTTTCTGTTTTGTGTCTTAAAGAAGAGAGTTCAAGCAAGTTGCATCAAGGAGCAGGTGAAGGAATGAAATTTGACAGACTAGTATAATTTTTTTCTTTTATGGGTAACGCTAAAATCACAAAAGAGAGCCTGAACCACAGCTGCTTAAGTCATTACTGATTGTTTCCACAGGAAGCCAAACAGCAAGCAACCACTCTGCCAGTCTTCAGTTTAAAATTTTATTACTGTGCTTAGAAATTTACAGTAACAGCCAAAATTTGTGAAAACTTCTGGAAGCACTCCTGTCCTAGTTGTTTCTATGGCATAGAAACTTTAGGCTTCTGACTAGTCATCAGGATTTGATTTTTTATTTGCATCATTTGCCAGAAACTTATATTAGAAAGGTATCCAAAGTAATACTTATTGAATTGTGTATAGATATTGCAAAAAGGGAAAATGGAGGAGCTTATTTACTGCATCCTAGTTCTACACAATGCATAGAAGACATATGAACATATTGTGATGAGTTGCTGTCCAAAAAAAGTAGATATCAACTGAAGTTACGAAAGGTAGTTTTGGCAAACAGAAGCACAGTGGCATGCCAGAATCCTCTTTGCCTTGTGTAGTCCAGTGATATCTGTTCCTACGAGCACAGACAGCTTGGTGCTTATACACTCCAAGAAACAACCATCTGAAGCGGAGCAGGCAGAAGCAAGGACAATTCCATCTACTACCTCTACACCAGTCTTCTAGTATGGAGCAGAATTTCTGCAGATCTGAAAAAAAATAGTAGCCTTAATTAATGGATACTGTATAGTTTTGGGCAAATCTCAGACTTAACATAAAAGAACAGACTATTTCTTAATTTTTTTTTTAAATACTGGGGGCAAAATCTAAGTTCCAGTGCAATATGTTTGCATGTGGGACTGCATACACTCCTACAAGATGAAAGAACGTGTTTATTCAATGCTTTTAAATGCCAGAAAAAGTTTTATAATAATGATCTAAAAGAATAGTGTTGTTGGGTAATGCAAATCTTTTTGCAATTTCTTTTTTATTATACACTTGAGGAGGTGGCAGATTTATGTTTCCTCATCTAATGCCTCATTCTTTCTTTTAAGACTTCTGTACATCACAGGATGTTGCTACTTTTCTTGTAAAGCCTCATATTATGTACTAGGTTCATTGTATGGACAACATACAAAAAGAAAATTATCTCTATGTGAGGAAAAAATAAGCAAACAAAATCACCTTAGATAACTATTTTATTTCCCTGTCTGTTTCTGAAGTGTGACATTCACTGTTGTGCCAGCGCAAGATTTGCAGAAATCTTGTTTTGGATTTCACAAAACATGGGGAAGGCTCCTAAGTACCAGGAGAATATCTGCAATGTCACAATAATTTTTAGGTGGCTTTCTTTCCATTTCTTCTTTCCCTCAGTTTTTTTCTGGGTTTCTCTTTTTTTTTTTTATGAGGGTTCTCCACAGACTCTTTTTTTTTTTTTCTTGTAATGAAAGCTGGGATTCTCTTATGATCAAAGTCTCTTGTGATTTCTCATGATCTTGATCTCAGGCCTTAACTAACCTACAAAATTTGTCACATTTTCAATAAAATAATGAGATTCAGCAAAACTGGAGGTCATTTAGTTCAGCCTCCTATTTGAAGTGGGACTTTTGCGAACATCAGATCATCTCCGCAATGACTGTGTCTATCAGAGCATTGAAAATCCCCAAGGACAGAGGTCCCTTGACATCCTTCCAGTGCTGTGTTACACTGGTAACTGCACTACCCTATTCATGAATTTTTTACCAGCAACTTCATCTTGATATGTTGTTTGGTGCTACTATGAAGAGCATAGTTCTGTTGTCTGTGTAGCTGCCCTTCAAATGGCTATAGACTTTTGTTAGATTTCCCCTCAGCCTTCTCCTTTTCTGTATTCAACAACCCTTGTTCCCTCATTTCACAGCATATGTGCTCTGGTCCCTGGTCATAATGGCAGCCCTCTCCTGAACTTCTCCAGTTTCTTCAAAGCCCACTGGAAGTGGATGGAAGGCATAATTGTATGCAGTATTCTGCATGTAACCTCATAAATGCCAAATAGAGAGTGACAGAAGCTTTCCTTTATCTTTTAGGCATATTGCTCTTAACATAAACCAATACAATGTTTGGCACCTATGCAATGACAATGCACTGTTCCACCTGGAGTCCACTGTAATCTTTAAGCTCCTACGAGGAGTGCAACTATTTGGTAGTCAGTCCCTAGCCTGCACAAATGTGTAGGATTTTCCATCATAATGTCTGATTTTAAACTTTGTCTTTCCAAAGATCAGAAGATTTCTGTTGGCCCCATTCCTCACATTTTTCAAAATCGCTTTGGACTGAAACTGTGCCAACAACTTGGCCCTTAGTTTAATCATGTACAAATTTGCCTGTGGATACACTGAGCCATGAAGATGATGAATACATATTGGGCACAGAATTGGCCTCTGTGACCCTCTGATTGCTGCCGGCTGTCAGTCAAGTCAATAATCACTACTCTTTGTGCCTGGCAGTCCAGCCACTTTTCAATCCATCTCGTAGTTCGTTTTTCCAAAGAGAGTTCTGTGTTTTGTCAATTTCCAAATGGAAACGTTGTTAAAGATGGCATCAAAAGCTTTACTAACAATAAGGTAGAGTCTCTCTAGTCTCTCCACAGGCACATAATCCCTTGTTGTATGGCAGAGAGTTTTCATGTCAGTCAAGCCCTTTGTAAATCTGTGCCAACTACTCCAGGCACATTTATCTTTCATGTACTTGGAATAGAACCTAAGTGTGAATGTTTTGTGATCTTTCTAGGGACTGAGGTGAGGTGATGCTGATCATTTTGTTCTTTGGACCTACATGGGCTACTTTGCTTTTTCTAAAGGCAAGATGGGCACAGTGTTATTTTTCTGTTTTTTACTGGTCAGGCACCTTCCCTAGTCACCTATGATTTTTCCAGATGACAGAAAGTTGAATTAAAAAATCACAGCCCACAGCTCTTTTAGCTCTTCTGGGTGAATTCCATTTCATTCCAAGGATTTGAATGTATCAAGCTTGTTTGAGTCTTTTGTGTCCCTGCTGTTTATTGCCCCATGCCTGCCTATCTCTTCCCAGGTCACTCTTCTATAAAAACAGATTGCTAATAATCCCAGGATCCTGAATAGCTACTACTTTCTTATTTCCCTCTGTGAATCCCTCATGGCTTTTCAGACTCTTGAATCAGAAAATGTCAGGCAAATGTCTCTAAGGAGAGTACTTAATCAGAATCAAATATATCAGACCTGCTACCACCTGCTACTGTCACATCTTCTGCTAGTCTCACTCAAAAAGGGAAACCATAGATCTCCAATGGTATAGGCAAGAGAGAGAGGCACAGGAAAGTGCCAAAGTGCCTTTGCTTAGAATAACAGTAGGTTTTCATCCAAGAAATTTGCTTATGGTGCACAACGGAATGGTATATCTGAATATAAAGCAAAAGTAGGTCAGCGGTTGTTTTCATATGAGAGAGACTTATCTTTAGAAAGACTAGTTTTGGTTTAAAATTAATACATTTATTTCAAACTTGCTATCTATGAAATTTGACAGTGACACACATCTCCCCCTCCCCCCCGATCCCACAGACTTGACCCTGCATCAGTGATTAGAAAAACGTGGGTAATAAAGAAATAGGATTGGTCTTTTTTCAAAGGTGTGATTTTTGTCTCTAGTAAAATTTCTAATAGGCATAACACATTTAAATACATCTCAGATATATATTGTAAGAATACAGTAAATGAGTGTTCTAGTTTTCTGCTACAGAGATGTGGATTAGCACATGAAAGGCACTTTCTATTACAGATTTCAAGAAGGAAAAATATTGCTGAATCAATACACCAGATTATATGGAATGGTGTGTATTGTCAGCATTAGTGATGGTTTTGCATAAACATTGAAAATCAGAAAAAAACCACTTCTATTTCTTGTTATTTTTAAAATTACTATTGGAACTTTTAATTTTAATCAGAAAATATACCAAAAACAGTTTTCAAGAAAAATAAAATTATCATTACTAAGTTCTCCTTACTGTTTTATCAAGAAGTCTTTCTGTCTTTCTGCCTTTGGTAATCAGTTAGCTTCATTCAAGCATATATCAAAGAAGAAAACTATTGTAAAACATGAATTCAGCAAATCAGAAATTCTGTCAATGGAAATAGAAAAAAGTACAACTATAATACTATGGCCAACTAGAAGTTAACAATTCAGTGGCTGTCTTCTGATCCTCATATTAAAATTGGGGTTTTTGCTAAAAAATTGGATTACTTCCTCTACCCAAATCTCCATCCCCCCTCCTTTCCACACACCCCACGTAGAGGAAACAGAAGTTAATTTAACCTTGTTAGGAAGTGGAGCTCATGTATAAATTAAGCTGGCTGGTAATTTGGCTTCAGCGTAGAGAATATGTATCAGAAAAGTGTATTTACTGGATTTTGTTTTCAATAACTCAGCATAAATCTAACCTTTCATTTTAAACACTGAAAATTTGCTACAAATAAGATGAAAGGCAACTTAGAAATTATAAAAAATTATAGCCAGCCAAGTAATTTACATAATTGCTTTAACTACTTGTCTTTGAAAGAATGTGATTTCCTCACACTTATTGGAATTTGGTTATAAAAGGAATTTTTATTCTATTTATTACTTCATTATAAATTTTGAACATGATGTTTAAAACACAGTAATTCAGTTTCAGACCACTATTATCAAATGATCACTAAGGTCATAAGAGGTATTAGATATTCAAACTGTTCAAGTCTTGTGATGAAAAAAATCCTTAAGTAATAAGATTTGCAGAAACAAAAATGTTTCCTTTAAATTTTTTATTCACCTTCTAGTTTGTAACTTCAAATTTCTCACTACAGTCATAATGTCTATGAGTAACCCTATTAAGAAACAATCGAAAATCTTACAAAAATCAAGGAATCAAGCCTTAAACAAAGACCTGTAAAGTTAGCGAATGTAGTCCTACAAAAGTCAGTGGCAATTTTTTCCCTGGTTTAAATCTGTCCATGGGTTTACCACACATACTACAATATTTGCAATAATATGAAATATTTTCATATGCACATTTTGCATTGTTGATTCCTGACCAGTTGATACTACTACTAGGAGGAGACCTTACAGTAGTCGTGGTGCTGAATTTTTTACAGAGTGAAGAAGGTTGATGAGAGGTATCAGGTAAACAGCATCAGAAAGTTTTATAAACCGCTTTATGTTTTCCTTTCTAGGTCACACAGGCCTTGCCCAAGGCATTGTTGATGGAAAAAAATAAGCTTCTGTAATGTTTATTGGCTGGGTACAGAGTTGAAATGTCATGTGTCAGAGTGCTGTGAAGTAATTGTGTGTGCATGCATGGTTGTAGTTGTGAAGGATACAGTCAGACTCTTGTCTACTTACTTAATTGCCTTTGTGTCAAGAGTCTGAGGGATTTGGGATTCTTACTACCCGAAACGTTATCTCATTTCACATAAATTATAACCTTTCTGGTGTGAACCATCAAGTGTGCAAGCTTAATATTCAGTCTCTAGGAGTATCAGTGCAACTGTTTATGCAGCTCGAGAAATTATTCAGCTCAGATATTAACAGTATGGATTTAGAGTAGGAAGAAAATGCTTTCTGGTTTTTTGGGAAACAAGTTTATTTCAGTTCAAGGATGAATGTTAATACAATAATTTCATTACTGTGCTTCCTAGTTGAAATAGTAATTTGTTTGAGGATTAAAAAGGATTTAGCATATTGAATGGCATATAGCTGTATAAATGTAATTACAAGAACTCAGTCATAGGGTTGTGCAATATAAGCCTTGTGTGTTAGCAATGAAGTGAGATTAGTTTGAATATAGTAATTAAAACTGGGGACATATCTGTTTTATGTTACATTCATGTACATTGTAAATAGTAGTTCAGAGGTATATTTGTCACATTATTAGTGACCTCAAACTAGGTACACACGGAATAAGATTTAGTTTAGTTCAAATCAGTGCTTTCACAAGCTTTCAAAAGTGTTTGTAAAATGTTTCAATCAGAGGTCCTTTCTGCATTAGAAAAGTTATGTACTTTGGACTGGAGCAGAGGAATGTTGATGAAATGATAAATTAGCAAGCATGACTTTGCAGTCACTATAGACCAAGGAGAGTTATAAGAATACAACCATACTAGGTCATGCCAAAGATTTATTTAGTCCAGTATTCCACCATAAAAAAAAATAAATAGTGGATATATTCAGTGTAACCATCTAGTGATACTTCCCTGGATAAATTCTTCGCGAAATCTGCAGTTTTAGCATTTTCTGAGCTGTAGGCTGTATCTTTATGTTTAACTATATTTGAGGGAATTTTCTTCCATGAATATTCCTAATCCTTTTTAAGTCTATGTTTTGACATTTACAATATCCTATGGGAAAGACTTCCATATTTCTATCATGCAGTGAACTTCCTTTTGTCTATTTTAAATCTTCTGTTTAATATTATTCAGCCTAATTTAGATTCATAGAAGATTGTGATGAGCATCAAGCTATCCAATCCAAGTTACTTCATAGTCAAGAGCAATGAATAACACTGGATGATTTATTTATTTTTTTATGCAATATCTCTTGTACAGTAAGTGCCAATTAATGACAAGATAAAAAGATGCTCTGTGGTTCTGAAAAGTGTTATGCATGTGGCTGCCATTTTTAACATTCCATTGAAACTCTTAGAAAAGTAAGGGTGTGGAAAATCTGTCCTTTAAAATGTCAAACCAGCCAAAACCAAATCTTATCGGGAAAAAAAAAAAAAAAGGATGATTCTATCATTTTTAATAACAGATTCTATTTTTGTATTGCCATTGACATCAGAAACACCTGTTCAGACCAAAAGAATGCATCAAGACCTCTCTGAGAAGATAAGGAATTTGAGGAATGCACTAACAGGACTATGTTCAGATGGTTGTAAAGTCAGAAATAGGTAAACTCTAAGCTTATTTCTCAACAGATACCACCTACTGTCAAGCATTATTTAATGTCTTAACCAAAGCCCCCCCTCAATTGGAGATCATTTCAAGGTGGTAGTCGTAACACTCCCTTTTTGGACCACAACTTAGTTATCAAGCACCAAATTATTCATCAGAAAAAGAACTCAAATCATTCTCAGCCTGAGAGTGACTGAACACTGAAATTTTATATTCTTTAGAACCCTGAAAGCTGTGGCACAGCTATGGTTGAATCTACTCTACTAAAGAAGAGGAGGTAGCTTGCTAAGCTGCTTTACTGTAGCTGATAAAGACATCTTTGTAAGGCTGGGACATGTGAAATAAAAGGGAAACAAACTTTGTAGTCACGATTATTCTCCAAGAAAGAAGTCCTGAGATTTCATGTCTGCTGCTCATTCTATTTATACTTGTTATCCAAGACTCTTAAATGGAAAAAAAAAACATGGCAAGTCCATAGATGATCTTTAAGGTCCTTTTCAACCCAAAACATTCTATGATTCTATGATATGCAATTCTTAGAGGTGGGCACAGAATATTTCTTCAGCAATGAAGGGCCATTTGTCACTAGATTACAGGGAGGTCCTTCTTCTTGATTCCCCTTTCTCTGTTGCAAAATAAAGGTTTTGTATTTTTAAGAATCATTGACCGTAAATTAATTGCCAAAAATATTCTAAACCAGGCTTGTAGAAGAGGAACATATGAACAGGGTATATTAATCAGCACTCAGCAGCTGGTGCATGATAGGACATGCAGGATGCCCAGAGACACTGTGCAAACGACTGTGTGGGGCTGTTGGAGCTGATGCTACAATGGCAAAGGCATATTAGGGAGTGTGGTTCCCAACAGAAACTGCAGTGACCCCTCCATGACATGGTTTTGACCAAGACACGGTTCCCGAGGAAAGACAAGATTGCCCAGGTACTGGCGTAACATCAGAAAGGATAGGGAGGACATGGAAAAGACCTTTGCAGAGACCTTACAGGGGCAAAAAAAAAACCCAAATCCATATTACATGGAAGGACAGATGCCCAGGCATTATTCTTGAACAACTGGATATAGATTCCCAAGGTAATGGAGTCTGGGCTTAAAACGAGATTCAGAGGGAGAGAGCACATAAATTACAAAGAAAAGTGGAAGAATGGGGTCGAACATAGAAGACTGTCTGGAAAAATATGATGCAGGAGGCTATCACACTTCCCTGAACAAAGATGTGCATGTGGGTGCCCATCCCAACTGCCCATACATGAACACATGCAGCATGGAAAACAAACAGGAGAAATTATAAATCCTTGTGCACTCATAAATGTATAATCTTATTAGCATCAGGGAGATTTAGAGGCACATTGGTAGGTATGGGCTTTCTGCAAAAGGCAGGCCAGTAAGACAGGTTGGAGAATTGCACTCTGTGCAGACGAGCACTTGAGTATGTGGAGTTTTTCTCTGGGATGAGTGACAAGAAAGTCAGAAACTGACAGTTTAAAGAAGAATAGAAAACATCAAGAGAGAAACTGTGGTGAGCATCCCCTACAGAGGACCTCCACAAGAGGAGGAAACAGATGAATTCTTCTTTACGGACTAGAGAGTAAGAAGGCTCATGGTTGAAAGCCTTGGTACTCATGGGAAATTTTATCTTGACATTTGCTTGACATGTAGGGCACAAACAAAGCCACATGAGTTTGGCAAGCCAACTTGGGGATGTACTCTACAGGACTTAATATACACAAACAAGGAAGAACTAGTCAAGGATGTGAAGACTGTTGGAAGCCTCTACTATCTATGTGATGGTAGATTTTAAGATCCTGAGATATAAGGTAAGGACTGGGCAGGGTCCTGGGCAACCTGCCATAACTGACCTTGATTGGTAGAATATGTTTGACTTGATAATCTCTTTGCAATCCCTGCAAACCTCAAACAGTCTGTGATTCTATGAAAGTCAATAGCAAGCCTGGTCTTGAGGAGAGCTGACCTAGGTTTTTTCATTTAAATACTTGGCAGACTTCCCTGGGAGGTAGCCCTGAAGAACAAAATAACTATGCTGGAGCAGAGTTGGTTGACCCTCAAGGACCACTGTTCAGGGCACAAGAATGGTCCATCCTCATGGACAAGAAGGCAAGCAAGCATGGCAGAAGGCAAGCACAGATGAAGAGGCAACTCTGGACTGAAGCAATATAAAAATATTTTTTGGATATACGCAGTCAGTAAGACAGTGATAGGATCATAGAACCCTAATTGAACAACAGAGTACATCCAAAGCTTCTGAAGAGGCTGGTTTATGTTACTAAATGTGTTCTTCATGGGACAATAATTAGTTGATGATATTTAATGCCTTTCATTAACAGCTACAATGACTCGATGAAAAGCACTTTGGCAAGTTTGTGGATGACACCAAACTAGGAGCAGTACTCAATATACTGAAGGGTAAGGTGACCACCCACAGGGATTTCAATGTTCTAGAAAAATGCACTAACAGAGACTTCATGAAATTTAACAATAATAGGGGTGGAATAACCTGCTGCAAGAGGGCAGGCCTAACTGGCTTGAAAGCACCTTTGAGGGAAAGGTCTTGAAAGTCCTGGTGGCCAGGAGGTTGATCATGAGTGAGCAGTGCGCTCTTGCGGTTATGAAGGCTAACTGCATATTGAGCGGCAGTGGTAAGAATGTAGGCAGTAAAATGAGAGGAGTGATTACCCCCATCTATTTGGCACCTGAAACCACATTTTGAGTGCTGCATGGAAACTTAGGCTCCCCAGTACAAAAAAGACGTTCACAAACTGGAGTGAGCCCAATGGAGGCTTACCAAGGGGGCTGGAGAATACACCTTATGAGAAGAGTCTGAGAAAACTGGTATTGGATTTTCTTTTCAGTCTGAGGAAAAAGGGTTAGTGAAGTCTTACTGCTGTCTTCAACTACCTAATGGGTTGTTATAAAGAAGACAAAGCCATACTCCTCTCAGAAGTACACAGAGAAAATACAGGACTGGGCAAGATCCTGAGCAATTTGATCAAACATTAAAATTAGCCCTGCTTTGAGCAAGACCTCAGGTCAGATGATGTCCAGGGATACTCTCCAGTCTACTTTATTCTGTGATTTTAAGTTATAGAAAACAATATCTGTTAAGCAGATCTTAAGTTTCAATGATTTCTGTTACAGCAGTAAGGTCAGAAAAGTTAACTTTTAACAACACAAAATATTTTAGGAACTTTTTTTTCTTTATTCATGTTTTTGCTTCTAGACTTTTCCAACTGTGATTTTATGTGCTCATCTAGAGGTTTCAGTTCTCTTAAACCCTGCTATACATAAAGTTCTGAGAGTAAAATTTCTCTTTCATAAAGGAAATTGTGTTCCTTGGAGGGTGAGTTCTACTCACATAAAATACATTTCTTTTCTGCAAGACAGAGTGTTTTAAAGCTTCGGGCCTATATGCATTGTCTAGCTGTACTGGGCACAGCTTACACCTCATAAAGCCATAACACTGTTATTTCATTTTTTCCTATGCAGTATGTGTGAATGTGTTCTATTCCTTGGTAAAATTTCTGTTTTTCCATTCTGCTCCATGGGACATGACTCTGGAACAAATATTAGTTTAAAACTATGATGTAAAGGAGTAAATGATAAAAACAGACCAGCAATAAGCTATAATATTCACTGTAATGTGTTTTATGCTTTCATAGTGCTTCTGGTTTATCAGCCAGTGCAGTTATGGATAGATTAATATCTCTTGCTTTTCATGTGGTACTCTGAGGGAACTGCTCAGATGAAGAATACATAATGCAGAACAGTTAACAGAATGAGGACCCACACGAGTATCTCAGAATATCTATTGCCAATTGGACAAATAACTATGAACAAATTCATCAATATTCAGAATGTTTGTTAAAATTAATGCTAACCTGAACTTTTTCTTCTTTTCCAGTGAACATTAAAAGCACATTAGCAATGTGGAACTAAGAGCATGCAGTAAATATTCTCTCTGATGACAGCATATATAATTATGCCAATCAAGACTTCAATTTGCAGACATGTAATTAGCTAAGCATTACTTTTGAGCAATCTAAACCTGAGAAAGACAGTTATGGCAAGAGAGAAATCTTCATGTCTTTCAGGTTGTGCAGCTATGCCTGCGTGCTGCTTCTACACACAGCCCTAGAACTGCCAGGTAATCATTGTTTTACACTCTTCACATGAAAGGAAGTATGTTTGTTTCTTTCACATTTCTTTTTCCTTAGATTCACATCCTGCTTCTCCCCTTTATGTTCACTTACAACCCCCTTCTCTTTTTCGTGGTATCAGATTATCTGACTCAAATGTTTTTTTAAAAGAAAGCAGACAGATTAATCACAGAATCACCTAAGTTGGAAGGGACCTTTTAAGATCATCTAGTCCAAACAATGAGAAAAAAAAAACAAAAACAAAAAACCCCACACCACACAAAACACCACCCAACACTAATCCATATCCCCGAGCACCATGTCAACTCGTCTCTTGAA
>JAOQGH010000001.1:44045786-44079261 GCA_025769975.1 Gallinago jamesoni
CCTCATCCAGATCATTGATAAAGATGTTGAAGAGAACTGGCCCCAGTACTGAGCCCTGTGGGACACCACTCATGACCGGTCACCAATTGGACCTCCATTTGAGTGAGGGTAAGTGATGGTGTGGGAGGAAGGAGTGGTTGTTGCGTTAACATTCATTTAGTATCCCCGTCATTACTACTAAATGAATTTTTAAAAGACGCCACCCAAGACATCTATTTAAGCATTTAGGAATTAAAAGGAAGAAAATATGCATAATAATATATACTGCTGTCATCTAAAAAAAAATATCTAATTTAAAATGGTTTATATAGCGTCCTCACAAAAATGGAACCAAGATTTTAGTCTATGCTTTTGCAAGCCTAACATATGCAAATGTTAATATATTTGAATCTTGCCAAAACATAAAAGCTATGATTATATAGTATCAATTTCACCTTGAATCAGAAAACACTTTAATGAGTTACGTTTCATATGGCACACAGTGACCATATTCTAAAATCTAAATAGCATCACTGAACAGTAAAAATGAGTTCAGTACTTAGTAGACGGGAACGCAATACTCATTAGGGATTCTGCCAGATGTATCTGTGATCACTTCATTGTGCATTGTTTGGAAAAGAAATCTTCTCATAAGACTATCTGAATTTATTCATCCAGGAAATTTGATTTCAGGGATTTTGTCAGAGCTGTTGTAATTATTGGAATGGACCCCATGCTGATAGTTTCACAGCCTGAATGTTCTTTAATTTTCATTATACTAAACTTTATAAGATTGTATTGACCAAAAATGTCATTTGCATCCCTACCCCCAGAATTAGTGAGTAAACAGCCCTTTCTGCTTGTTGTAGCTTTCCATAAAAACAAAAACTAAGACGGGAACTTTTGCTGGGGATAAGAAAAATGAAGTGAGAGAGATATACTAGAGGGGTATGAAACAGTGAAAGGGAAGAAAGGTCAGGCGGATGGAGTGGGGAAAAGCAGCACTCAGCTAAACTGAAAAGCGATATAACTCTTTATAATATATAATTAACCTCTGGAATTCATTCCTACAGGAGGAATGGCATAGCCTATTAGTGAGGCTGAGAATGTAGCTGACTTTAAATGAATCAGACATTTACGTGAGCCATGGGACCATTCAGAAAATTAACCATAGGCTATTCTTTACTTTTTATTATTATTGTGACAAAGACAGTTTCATTGATTCTGAGCAACAGCAGTCACCCAAGAGTGAGAGTTAAAAAATGCATTTGTTCTGAGGAAAGGTTATTTTTTTCCTTAAATTTTTTCAGACTTTCTCTAAAGTATGTGGTAGTGGCCACTTGCAGAGAGGGGATATTGGAATTTACAGACTTGCTGAATTTCTCTGTTTTGATAGCTTTTCTACTTACATGACATATTTTCTATAAATCACCTAGGAATGACTTATCTTTGCATGACTGTGGTAAACACTGGTCACCTCAGTCATTGTATTTGCAAAAAACAGTCTTCGCATCTAGTTGCTAACAAGAGCTGTGCAGAGCTAATAGTTCACATACCAATACTCTGGGGATGTGCTTAGTCGTGAGTAGTTCCTTTAGGCTAAAAGTCACATTGTGCAGGGTGAAAAGGTAAGCTAGGACTGTCTGAAATAACTGTCTGAATTACTTCATGAATAGTCTGCTGGCATGAGAGAATGAAAGATTCAGTGGCTTCCTGCAACAGACAGGAAACCAATTTGAATAGTAAGCTACAAGTGGAAGTGCACTCTGACAGGTGCATGCTTTGTTAGAGACTGCCTTCTCTTGTTGTTCTTATACAGTGTAGAAGAAACAAGACAAGAAAATAAAGATAAAAAAGACTTAAGATTTAATCATACAGATTTTAAGTGCTGTCATTGGATTTTTTTTTTATTAGTCTGGAAGTGAGTGAAGAGAGATGGAAGCTGAGTAAGAATTTGACAAGTCTGAAATTTAGAACAAAAGTGTGCCAGAATTTCATTTTAGGTCATAGCTCATTTAATGGACATGAAATGATTCAACTCACTCTTATTCTGTGTTCCTTAGTGGGCAGAGGTGTCCCTAGCATGCTTGCAGCAGTGGGCAGTGATTGTCTCACCCGTGAAACAACTGCAAGCAGACCACAGGGCAAGCAAAAATTTGACTGCGGCGTGGAGCAGTGAAGAGGTGCTAGTCCCCCTGTATCAGGTTACAGGTACAAACCAGCTTCCAGATGCCACTCTATAGTTTCTGCCCACTGTTGGATATTATGAGATGGTCCTCTCTCTCCTGCCCCTTCCTACCACTGATCTCTCCAGCATCTGATCCACTGAGGGTGGAGGAAATACGAGATATAGGTGCCTGAAAAATCAGCTGGACTGTGTGACACAAGATGATAATGTTTTCAAATTGAAGGTACTATGCCAGACAGTCCATGATGGACCTTATCTCTGGCAAAGACTTTAACAGTGTACTATCTTGGGTTTATTTCAGCAAATGAAGCCATTTCCTGAGCCCCTGCTCCACCTTGGAAAATTACTCTTGACTGAGCTTTCAGGTAACAATATAATAAAACTCTCATAGCTTTCTAATCGCAAGATAGTTGGGAGGTGGAAATTAATCTAAATTAGTCCCATTAGTCTAAAATGGGACTTAAACTACAAATGTAAGGAAATAGTTGAATGGTACAAAGGCCTGTCAGCCTCTAATCACCTACCAGCAGGAGGGAAACTGACAGAAAACAGTACTTCCTTCACTATAGCAGGAGGCTGAATCTCACTATTGTGAGATATCTATATAAATATTGATCATATAATTACTATATAATGAGCAAACAGTACCCCCAGAAATTGTTTTCCTTCTCTTTATATCATTTATACACTTCAAAAGCACCAAATTAAAATAAGTGGAAAACTTCCTTTTACTGACTTGCTTAGGCTTCCTGTGTCTGCTAGTCCCATCTGTGGGTATTAGAGCCACAAACGTATCGCCTTGGACTGGGAAAATATTTACTCATGACAGTCAGTCACTGAAGTTTGCTTTTTTTCATTAATTGCATGGAGATAAAGTTTACCATACTTTCCATGGAATTGGAAGCAATGCAAAAAAAAAAAAAGTTTGAAATGTTCTCTTTTCTCCTTTACTATCCAATAAAACTATTGCATACAGCTGTAGTAGCCAAGGATTTGTTAATTGGTTTCTGTGCTTTGGCACAGGTCTGAAGTAGACTCATAGAAATTGTTCTTCTGCTTGGTTACAAAGATCTGAAAATCAGCATTAGATAAATTTTCAAATAATACAGTTTGAACATATGCTGTGCTATGGCAGTTTGCTACAATCACTCGGATCCATATTTTTAAGCTACAAATCCCAAAGAGCAGTAAACATTTTAGTTATTGGTATCCACTCTATCCTCTGACAGCTGCAGGTAGCTATTATCTCTGCCAGTCTATCATGTCCTATTTCTTGTTACCTTCAAGCCTCATATTTTTTCTTTCACACCAAGTTGATGGCACAACAGAAGAAATTATGTTCATCCTTATTTTGAAGAGGGAACCTCTACATGCTTTAACAATAAAGTTGTACTATATAATGTATCCATTACTTACTGCTCTTTATAGTGATTTAAGAAGCTTCTACGTTAGAATCACAGAACTGTTTGAGTTGGAAGGGACCTTAAAGATCATCAAGTTCCAACTGCTCTGCCATGGGCAGGGACATCTCCCACTAGAGCAAGTTGCTCAAAGCCCCATCTAGCCTGGCTTTGAACAACTTCAGGGATGGGGCATCCATGACTTCCCTAGGCAACCTGTTCCAGTGCCTCACCACTCTCACCGTAAAGAATTTCTTTCTGGTGTCTAATCTAAATCTCCCCTCTTCCAATTTAAAACCATTACCCCTTGTTCTGTCACTCGTTAACAGTCCCTCTCTGGCTCTCCTGTAGGCTCCCTTCAGATATTGATAGGCTGTTATAAGGTCTCCCTGGAGCCTTCTTTTCTCAAGGCTGAACAAACCCAGCTCTCTCAGCCTGTCTTCATAGGAGAGGTTCTCCATCCCTCTGATCATCCTCATGGCCCACCGATGGACCCATTACAACAGGTCCATGTCCTTCCTGTGTTGAGGACTCCAAAGCTGGACACAGTACTCCAGGTGGAGTCTCATGAGTGCAGAGTAGAGGGGTAGAATCTCATTATTAGCAAGAAGCAAATATCAAAGCTAGAATTAATCTCAGCTACCTATACTGTACATGCTTTTGTCTTAGCCATTTGACTTGTGTTATTATCAATGAAAGGAAAGTTACTGTTAGAATGAAATTTATTTCAGCTTAATGCATAAATCTAAACTATATCAGATGATTCACAATGCAGAAAAGTGTATTTTTCTTAACTGACTATAAAAACATTCTAGATGGCTAACTCAAATGCAGACATTCAAAATAAATTGGAACCAATCCCACTAACATCTGTATTTAACTATATATTCACATATATATCAATACAGGCATTTGCAGGTTTGCTTTTGCTAGTGCAATCCAGTGCTGACCAAGATTTCATGTGTCTGCAGCTAGAATTTCTTCATTATATTTATAGAGTAAAAAGTAAATCCATTTTTTGCACGTTTTTTCCAGTTCCATTCTTGAGAATTGTGGTGGAGTTGGCTGTGTTAGGTTTATGGTTGAACTCAAAAACCTTAAGAATCTTTTCCAACCTAAATGAGTCTATAGCTCTATGGTATTTATGATTTTAAACTAATTGTTAGGGAAAGTAAGAAAAACCATCACCTATATCTCATAAATAAATGTCAAAGAATTTGGCAGCGCACAAACGTAAGCTCACATGTGTTGAAGTTTGAGGTGATTAAGACTGGAGAAACGTAAGAAATTGCCCTGGACAACTGAGAGGGATGATGTTTTTTTCTGGCTGAGAATGTAGTCTACAGGATGCTAGACCAATTATAGTCTAATTGTATTCTTCCTTTTGAGAATGTCTTAATTTATGTAGTGAACCTACTTATTAGCATCACTGTTCTACTGATGAGTGGTCCAGTGAGACCAACTCCTCTTTCCATTTTCAGGTGAGGTTTATTCTAAAAGATTTTGTCATATGAAATAATATTTTTTTCTCTTACTAATCTATTCCAAAATATTTATTTAGAAGTCCTATACTAAACCCTTGGTTTTCCTCATCAAAAAAGAGGGATATCAATACCTCCTTTCCTAAAACACTCTGATAGCTATTATTCTATATGGGAATAGCACACTATAGCATAATGTGGGGATAAAGGACCCACCAGTATAATATATCCACCTCATTCATACTGGTGCTTCTCAAGATGAACTACTTTGTAGATGGAGAACAGTTAGTACAAGACATCAAATTATTACATCTAGCCTTGATTAAATGATTAATGTAAGGGCTTTAACTAAGCAAATTATGAATCAGAAAATAACTCGTAGAGAGCTCAAAGGTCTAGCTTGAGTTAATGTGGCAATCAGAGCTAGCTTTCTGACTAACATTTGAAGGATAATATGTTCATCATATGGGTACTTGCCTTACATTAAATTAGCTGATATCCAAATTAATTCAACAATAAAAGCAACAATATGAACAATGAAACCAGAAAACTTTCTGCTCTTGCAAGTGATTTTGGTATTGTCTTCTTTTGTTTAGCCTCTGAAAAGCCTCATGACGTGATCACAGTCACTTCAGAAAGATATAGGGGACTGACCCCATCATCAGGTCATTACCAAATGACTAACCTGGACTACATTAGCTACTTTCTCCTTGATGGATGCTGACACGTTGTTGGAAGAAGAATAGAAATAAGACAGTCCCGTTTAGAAACTCCTCCTTCATCATATTTCTTAGTAAAAGGAACATGATAAAACCTTATAAAACCCTCAAAAGAACTCATAAGAGACCGCCTGATTTTGGTTGATATCCTATGACTGTTGAAAGCTAACCTGTTTCAGACATGAGGAGGTAAGAGTGAAGCTAATATCTTTTTGGGGGATTAAAACATAGCATGTCTGCTCCACTAATAGCTGCTCATCTCATTCTAGTTCTGCTACATGAACTTCTGAATTTCCACACTGCAGTGACCCCAGTTCCATCTTGGACAACTGAAATGTATTCAGACTGAAGCTTCTAAATTTCCCTTACCAGTCAAAAGGCAAGGAATAAACTGTTCCTCAAAAGATAAGATTCTTTATTTTGCAGCAAGGGAGGTCTTGAAGAACACTGGAGATCATGAAGTCTCCACCACTGGAAATACATAAAGCAGGGTATAAAACAATCTGACAGGAATAACATCTATATAATCAATTTTGCCTCAAAATTGATTTGATAATTTCACAGTCTGTTCCAAGAGCACTTTGTATCATTCAGTGACTGCAGAGTAGCCAGACTATGATATCTAAGAATATTTCAGTCTGAAATATTTTATGACATAAGACCCCAATATTTTACAATTTAACTTATTGTGTACACCAGTTGCTGCATATAATCTTTAATTTGTCAGTGCCATCTCCAAAAATAAGTGAAATGAATTTTTTTTTTCTTCTCGCTGAAGTAATAGGATGATTATTAGCACTGAGATTTGCAAACAAAGCCTTTTGGATTTATAATGTCTAAAAAACTGAGGGTTTACACATGTTCTGGCATGGTAAATGTGATTTTGAAAGAATTCATTACTGTCTATGGGCACTGATCGATTTAAAACTCATCCAGACCTAATGAAGTTTGTAACTTCTATGACCTATTATGTTGCGTGACTGTAACAACAGCTGTGTGACATTAATCTGTCCATTATGCAGTTGGCACATCAGCCTTTTCACAGACAAAAGCTTCTGCACCGGTATTTGACTGTGAAGCTAATAGAAATCTCTCCACTGTTGTCATTGTTCTGCATTCTCCAAGCTTTGATATTTTTTCTTCCTTTGTCCTTTCAAAACATTGAAGACATGACTAGCATGATAAATAATAACAAAATCAACATTCTCAAACTTCAGGAGAAAGAAGTCTGTGTGCATGTGAAATAAACAGAATGACAATGATAACCCTGAAAACAGTGGGAGAAAGGACAGAGAAAGACCATGTAAACTGAAACAGAATAAAATAGAACTTTTGTCTTAAGACAGTGAGAATCGCAGAAAAGATGTTGTCTTCTGTTATGTTGTTCATAATGTTGACTTTGTTGTTCACTTATTTTTATAATGAGATTTTACTATATTGTATTGTGATGCTTCCAAGAATAAGTGCTAAAATATGTAGTCAATGAATCAATGTTCTCATTACTTTTATGTACATTGAGATATGATGAGAAGTCATGTTAATATCTTCTGCAGTTTGGAAAATAGCAATAAATGGGTCTTATATCTATTCAATTGTAAGTGAATTTCCAAGAGATGGAGCTGACTTGTTGTCACCGCTTCTCATACACAGGTATTAGGCATTATGGATCAAGATGATATACCGTACTGACTGTGATGATTGCCTTCATTCCTGTCATTCATTTGAAGAACTTTTAACAGTTTTAGTGACAACACTGACAGGTAAGTGCTTTCCCAAAGTTTTAATCTTGAAATTTTGATTGTCAAAAAAATCCCCCCAAACAGTTTTCCACTAATGGAGTGGGAAACAAAACAATGACTCAGTGGCCTATTTTTCATATGTTTTTGCTTGTTAGTATTGCTATTGTTTCTATTACAATACCATCTAGAAACACAGATACATTCAAGACCTTTTTTTTTCAAGAATCTGCAGATTCTCAGGGTGAGGAATTGTCTGTTGCTCTAGTGAGCTTACTGTGTAAAGTCTTATCTTTTCCTCCATTGCAATGTTTTAATTTAAATGGATTTAGATTCTCTGTCTGAGTTAATGTGGTTTAGATTATACCTGAAAATTTGTATTTAAGAATTACATTGTTATTATATCATTACAACATTCTATGTAGAAAGAATCTAAATGGGGGGGGAGAAGAAGGGGGAGAGTTAGGCAGGAGTAATTGCCTGATTTGCCACAGAACATTTTGTGCTATAATTAGTCTGAGAGGGCAGCATGTATTGGGTCAACCAAGGCTGGTTGCAGTACAGCTGGAATGCAAGGTTATCCTGTGGCTGCTGAGACCAGGGACCTCACAAGTCCCTCTGACATCAGCTGCAGCAAATCAAAGTAAAGTGAAACCATGACATGAAGATTTCAGGTCCAATACAAATCTCTTGCTTCTGCCAAAGGGACTGCCTTTGCCCATCTACTGCCCGTCTATTCCTCCAGCACTTCAATGAGGGAAGTTGGCATCACTTTTGATTTCTGCTTTCACTCCTACCCAGTGATTAAGGAGTCAACCTCATGCCAGTCTTGAGTCTCTCATGTGCCAAAAAAATAAGTGTGAAGATAATGGATGTTTTAAGAATGCATTTTCTTATGATTTCTTTTGTCAATGTGTGTCTTAAATGTTGCTGGTAAATTGTCTGTATTCCCAGCACTCATAAATATAACAAAAGTCTCTTGATATTTAGTATTTTCATAAAGCCACTGGAGCTGGAATTAAGAGATTGCAGGAGATCTTTATTTTAGATGATAAGCTTCAAGTTTTCATGGTTGTTTATAAAAGCCTAACAAAATGAAACAAATAATCTGTAAGATCTCAGAAAGCAAGGGGCTAGTAAAAAGAAACACAAACTATTTTTTTAGTGTTCTATTTTCAAGCCAATACTATGATTATCTGGGGTTTGACTCATGCTTTTGAATGGTTTAAATTGGCAGTGATGTTAAAATAGAAATTTTTCCAGTTTCAAAAGTAATGCTCTGGTTTCCAAAGTTTTTTTCCGGACAGTCTGTTTTGATCTCTGCTCAAAATCTTTATTTGTTCATCTGCTTCACTGCATGGTATAAACAGTAGTGAAATATGCAATAGATGTTTTCTTATTCCTTTATTTTCTGTATGATTACTAGATTTTGGTTAGGAGTAATATTACCTGTGTCCCTTTTCTTAATGGATTGTCCTTGCTGCAATCACATGTGAGAATGGGAGAATTTCAAAAGATGATCTGTTGATGCGATGCATTTGACATCTACACTTTTGATTATTTAAAAGAGCTTGATGCTTTTCATATGATCCCTTGGACAACTGAACTTTATCTTTGAAATAATTATGCATCCAATTACCCAATAAACCATACCTTGTTCTTGATACTCCCTATTTTTTGCACTTTAGTGAAAATGTGCCCTAGTTTAACCAAAATTGTCACACTATACTGAGCAACATATATATATATATATGGCATTTAAATGCAAGACAATAATGAGAGATGAGACATTGGTCTCTTCTCTATTCCCCACCTTGTCCTAGATGCTGAAAGAATGGATGGAGAGGTGAGTGCAGTATGCAAGCAGTGGAGGAGTGGCCTTATTGTGCTCAGATGGCAGTGATGGCTACCATGGTGCAGACAATATAACTATCTCAAGAAACTAGACATTTTACAGCAAAATAAAGCAGATAAATTTAAATCACTTTCAGGAATGGCCTAGACATCAGGATATTCAGAGCAGGCATGGAATTAGTTGCTTAGACAGAGCTTGCTCATAGCCATATGCAAAAGATCATATTTTAAGTCAGTCTGAGACAGTTAATAGCTGACCAAAGCACAGGACTTTGACCTTATATTGACCTGTAATGTTTCCTTTTCTTTCAGCTTATCCTATTTTTCAACTACAGCAACAGACTGTCAATTGACCCGCACAGCATATACCAGGCTATGCCTGGAAACGAATTATTATTTCTAAATACCTGTGAAGTATCTACATCGTTATTTAGAGTCAATTGACAGTCAATTTGCTCTTTTTATGAAATCAGGAAAAACTGTTCTATGCCAGGATCTGCAGGAAGATCTATCTATCCATTAATATTTTTAATACTTCATATGTTTTAATTAATACAAATCTTATTTTATTCAACATAAATAGTGAAAATTGCTTTAAAAACCACCTTGAAAGCGTGTATGTTTAAGCAAATAACAAATGGTTCAGCTCATAAACTAACTCCTCATGCATTTCCCATAGTAAATCATTGTCAGCAGATGTTTTTTGCCAACACAATGATTAAAGTTGCACAGTTTACGTTTTAACAAAACTCTATTCACAGCTACATCTCCATTTAGCTTTTTACAGAAAATGGGAATGGCAAGGTAGAAATGGAGTTCAGAAACACTGAACTGTTTAATCTCACTTGGCTATCTGCAGGAAGGGATTGCATCAATTTAAAAGAATGTCTCTGTTTATACTTAATTTGATTGAACTATATGTGACGTTAAGTAGTTTGCACTAGATGAAAGCTCATGTTCAGTAATATCACTTTCAAAAAAAGACCTTTACACTACTTTCTTGATCAAAATAGCTATGGAATCTCTACTAACATGGGGTTACATATTCAGAAGATCTCCATTTTGGAAGTATGGAAATTATCAGTAGATTATTAATATTAAAAATGTGATTTGATACACTATGAAGTCAGCAACATAATGTTAAGACTTGTTCAAATGAACACTGTTAGGTTTAAATTGGTAATATATTAATGGGGTATGTTGTATCTTCAGTATTATTCATAATTCAACAAGTTAATAACATCATGCAGAAATAGTCATAAATGGCAACCAATTTTCTTGTCTAGCTTTTACCTCTAGATTTTATTGTAAAACAAAGTTTCTTTTTCAAAATATAATGAAAGTAACTTTTGCTGATGGTAGGCGAAAAGGCTATAAGTAAAAGCAAGATGCCTAGCATAAATTAAAAAATATTCCAAGATTTGGAATTTTTACATTGCATTATGTCATAAAGAAAATGTTGTGTGGCCGTCAAAAATCTATCCATATGTGTTCAACTGCAATTTCCAAGTGATGTCTTTGTTACTTGTGATTTAACTGCTTTCCAAAATGGATCCAGATATGCTCATATCTGCATGGAACTGAGTGCTCCAGGTGGTAAGTCATCTTATTATTTAAAACACGTTTCTGAAAAAATCCAGCAACATTACTCAGATTGTGGAGCTTCTGAAAATGTTTTGAATATAATGCTTGTAACTCTGAACATTGAAAGAAAATTCTGTACTAACCATGAATATGGAATTTGGTTATATTTGATTAGTATTTTTTGGTATTTCGTCTTTTAGTACTTGATAACTCAAGCTTAAAATGCCAGTTGGGAAATGACTAGAATTAATTCATAAAAGACACTGATAAAAAGTCAAATAAGGACAAATTGAAAACGGAGAAGACTAGACTTTGGGTTTGAGTTTTACAGATTAAACAAGGAATCTGATCACTCATAACCAGTTTTATACTCTCCCTGGTGTATATAGGGTGTGTTTAAGTTTATAATGGAAAGGAGTCATCAGTATCAACTGAAGAGCATGTATTGTTCTACTGCCTTTAATTATTACTTACGATATATGTAAAGAATTAAAACTCCTGTATTGTAGGCATGACTATAAAATGGCAATAATGAAAAAGAGAGGTAAGACCCACAGTCCCTCAAACTGTAATTATAGCTCAACCATTTTACTGAGGTTTTCCTAAATACATCATTTTCTCTCTGTAGACTCAGACTTCATGTATGCATGCAAAAATGAGACTCATATATATGGAATGAAGTTCATAGAAAATAGGATTTCAAACCTTCATAAACCTTCACACTACTTTTGCAGTGGTGTGATCAAGAATTATTAAATTGTTATTATTTATTAAAATATTGAAAGGGACCATCCCATATGATAGATTTAATTATTATGAAAATGACCCTGGTATATGTAGATAGCAAGCTATGTTCCATAAAAAAACTCATAAACCCCAGAAGTAATGAAAAAACAAACAAAAAGACAAGAAAACCCCCTAACCCACAAACTCAGAACTGAAAACTAAAACTGTGCTATCCAAGGTTAATCACTCTGGCATTGACTAACATTTGAAAGTTTTAAGCAAGCAGCAAAGCTAGTGTCCTTAAAAATGATGTAATAAAAATGTTATCTTAACCTACAATTTTGTCTGGATTTTTAAATATATGTCATGAAAGGAAATGAAGGCAAAATATAGGCTAGGGTGTTTGAGTATATTTTTGGTCAGAAAAACGTACTTTCCATTCGATTAAGTGAAGTAAAAATGGAAAAAAACAGTCATCAGAATAACTTGTTCTATAGCATTCAATACTCTAGATGAAAGATAAAAAGCCAGCATGCTCAGAGACATGGATATAGGAAACAATCAAACATTTAATTTAAGCTGCATATTAGTATTTAAGCAACAGATTAGAAGTTATGATGAGCTGAATTCAATCAATCTCCCTTCACCTAGCAGGAGAAGTATCAAAGCAAAACTGAGACCCTCTGTTGAAGAAAAAGAAATGTTAAGACAGAGCACTGCAATTAAAAACCCGTAACAGGTTCCCAAGCATATCTGAGAAACTTCAGACTTGCACTTATTTGAGATGGAAATCTGAGACACTTAGCTGATTTCAGGTGCCAAATGTAAAAGTATTGGGTCCAAAGCTAAATGTCTTTAATCTTAAATTGCTTCTTAGATCTTTAGTAATGTTACAAAACATTAAGATTCTTTGTACATTAGTGAAACTGATCCTAGGTGTTAGGTTTTGCTTGGATCTAATTTAAATTCCTCTGCATATTAGCATAAAGTAAAACCCCAATCTGACAGAAAAAGTCTGTTAGTCCGTTTTTTTTCATTCCTTCCTTTTTTTTTTTTAATTATGAATGCCACTGATTTTGTATTGACTAGATACAAAAATAGAAAGTTCCACTAAAAAAAAAAATATTTCATAATATAAAAAAATACACTATAACATAACATATTTTGTTACCTTTATGTTAAGTCATTAAGTTTTTTTATATTTCTAGTTCAAATCAAACCAAAAGGATAAACTGAAGATTTCTATAGGTGTTTAAACGTTGTTTATCTCAAACTGCATTCTGAACTGGTTTTACACCTGTACAGAAAATTCCATTACTCTTGAAAATGATCACTGGTAACTTTAGAAGTCAAGAAAGTTTCTGTACCTTCCTGTGTACCAATAGTCAGGTAAAAGGGTGTGGATCTCACCTTTACAATCTCATGCCACATACAAATGATCTACTTCTTTTAATAAAGCTACAGTGTTTATCAGTCTGCAGCTTCAGTTTAAAGTTATCATTAAACTTAGCAATAAGAAAGAACATTTAATCAAAATTAAGATCCAGGGAACTCCAGTATGTTATATAGGTTCACACATTGCTTTGATAGCTAAAGCAAAAGGTGTATAAAGAAGGTAAACACATAAAAACCAGTAAGTATTAAATAGTCACTTTACTAATGACTGTATGAGACAATGAATGCTCTAGCAATTTCAAAAGTGTTATGTTATTCAGTGCTAAAATCAAAATTGCTTTCAACTGTTGCTGAAAATTCATTTAATTTCACAGAATATTACATATTAGTTTGGGTTTTGGCCATGTGTCAGTTTTTAGAGTTGGTTTCCTTCTAATCTATTAACTGCAGGATCAATGAACCACATGTGAAAATCTCTTCTTGTCCACTGTGTTTATTAAAAAAAAAAAAAAAAAGATGAGCAGAGCCAGGATGAAGGTATTGAAGGCTGTTAGAGCCCAGCTTCACTAAACCTTATTCTAATAGGTGAGAAAATGATTTTTGCACAATTACTGAAAAGCATGGCCCAATAGAAAGAGATTCATAGAGCCAAATGGTTGGTGCTGAGGGCCTGACATCCACACTGTATGCATGGAAGGGACAGGAGGACAGGAGGGACAGAAGTCATATACTGAACTGTTGTTGTTGGTTAGCCCTGGTAAGCAACCAAACCTCACGCAGCCACTCGCTCACTCTCATGCAGCAGAATAGGGGAGAGAACGGGAAGGGTAAAAGTGAGAAAACTCATGGGTTGAGATAAAGACAGTTTAACAGGTAAAGCAGAATCTGTGCATGCAAGCAGAGCAAAATAAAGAATTCATTCACTACTTTCCATCAACAGGCAGGTGTTTCACTGTTTCCAGGAAAGCAGGGCCTCATCATCTGTAACGGTTGCCTGGGAAGGAAGATACCATCACTTTGGAACACCCCCCGCTTCATCCTTCCTCCTTCTTCCCCACAGCTATGAAAGCTGAGCATGACATCACAAAGTATGGTCAGTTTGGGTCTGGTGGGTCATCTGCCTGATTGTGTCCCCTCCCAACATATTGGGTAACCCAAATTTATTTAGGGGAGGGCCAGTGAGAAACAGAGGCCTTCATGCTGTACAAACGTTATTCAGCAATAGCTAGAACGTCAGTGTGTAATCAGTATTGTTTTGGTCACAAATCTAAACTACAGCACCATATGAGCTGCTATGAAGAAAATTAACTCTATCCCAGCCAGTGCAACTACACACTTGGTCCTGGGGACTGAGTGTCCATTAGCCCCTGCAATGCATCATCAGGCTTAACTTCATTGAACAGAAATACAAATTGTACACTCTGAGACAACTCTGCAGTGTGCCAAAGCACACTGGGTGTGCTTTGTTTAGAATAACAGATGGCTGCTAAGACAACAATTACTTCCTTTTTGTTATGGATAAACTGCAGGAAGGGAAATGTACAACTAAACACAAAGACTAAGATCACTTCAATGTAATTCCTAATAAGAATATTAACATACTTGTAAATTTTACTTTATTTCTAGTAGGATTTTTTCTACCTTATTTTTTGGCAGAAATTAAACTCATTTAAAACTGAGACTCAGAGACTATATATTTCATCTATATTTCTCCTGAACTGAAAATAATAACAATTGAATACCTATCTCAAAGATGTTCAAGCAAGTGAAAAATGCAAGAAGTTATCATTACTGCAGGATCAGGAAATCATCATTCAAGGTCCATTATCATAGGACAGGAAATCTTTCAGAAGATCTCTTGGCAATAATTTGTAAAAATCTTTGTTCTACAGAGTAGAGATTGTTTCCTAGAAACAAGATGTGTAAAATAGCTGCTTCTACTTGTGACTTCTCTTGGAGTTGTTAATCTTGTGATTACGACAATTCAGATGATGAGAAGATACATAAGATGATACAGACTTCAGTTAATTTCAGGTGATAAATGAACTCATAACTCATAAAAATTTATATTCTGTATTAAAAGAGGTTGCAAAAAGTGTAAACATGGGACATATTTACATTTCTTTCCAGATAAAACTTTTCTTTTGTCTCACAACAGACCTCCATGGCCTTTACAGAGAACTTCATCTTAATTTCATACATTATTTGTTTTTTACATCAGGTGAATTATACTCAATGGAGCCAGAAAAATCTGTTAAAGTAAGGAAAAAAAATGGGACATGGGACAAAGCATAATTTACCTGATTATATACAACAAAAATTTTAATATCATGATGTGCAAGAGACTAATTGACAGCCCAAGTGCCAGCGCTGAGCTACTTCAGAGGAATAAAGGTTGCCTTGTATATTATACTGCTGTTGGGAAGTACTATAGTACTTGAGAATGGAATAAATTTGGAGTGAACGGAAATAACTAACGGAATATTGAAAAAGGTTTCTGCTAGTTAAAGATAGGCAAATTCATTTTTAATTTTATCCCAGTTGAAAATCCTGGTCTTGAAAAGTCAGCTCAGGCTTGAGTGATGTGGTTTGTGCTCTTTTAAGGGAAGAATGAGATAAAAGGAGGAGTGACAGATAAGAAGCTTGGGAAGAATATGCAGTGAGCACTGCAAAAGATAGTAGGCACAGTAAAGTAATGATATGGATAAATTTTAGAAGTTTATAAAGGAAAAAAATCTGCACAGAATAGTATTTATACTGAAAGCATTAGATTTCTCCTAAACTGAGATTGAAGTTAGATATTTGATTGCTCACCTCTGTCTCACGTTTCCTCCAACTAAATCAAGCCACTTTTCCAGGCATTTTTGAAGGCAGCATATGGGAGATATATTTAAACAAATTCTCAAAAAAAGGAAGTGTCCTTCATTGTATAGCTGTTTCCTCTATTGAGTAAGGACATCTGGGTAGTTACTGTTCACTCACACAACTTTTCCTTTCATAACTTTTTGGGTTTTTTGGTGTTCACATTTTAGCATTTATTTTCTTAACTGAAAAACAAATCATACTGTTATGATATAAACAGCTTGTGCACATGAAGTGGACTATGCAATAGTATCTTCAGCTATGTTTGGGGAAAAAAGTGACTGAGATAGATAGTAACTAAGTCTGTAATTCTTACCCATAAGGGGTACATGGGGTTACTGACCATGTATACCCCACATGTGCATGCTGCTTTGTGTTTCTTGTTCTCAGGGGACAGCAAGAGCAATCTAATGCCCAAAAGAAGGAGAAGTGGGGGCCAAGGGGGAGAGCAAGGCAGGCAGGGAAGACAGCTACTTGACAGGACTGCCAGCAAACAATATCTAAGCAAGAAAGGCAGAGGAGGCCCAGTGACAATAACCAGTTTCAGCCGAGTCCAATGAGTGCCTGACGACTCCTTGGGAATGAAACAGGTATAAGGTTGAGCCAGGATGTCAAGTCAGCAGCCAGGAGCAGCCAATCCAAGCACAGGTATACCTAAAACATAACTCATGTTGTAGGTATGGACTAAGTGCAAGTACCTGAACTTAAAGCATAGTTCTCAAATGAAGAGGGTAAAATCCTAATGAGCCACAGCTCATTCTCACAGGTTGTTCTCAGACAGCAGTCTGATGTAGGGTTTCACAGCTGCACCACCATAGGGAGCTGGCAGGGAAGACATTGTCGAGACTGACAGCGTGCTTGGCTCTCTGGTCTTGCTTGTATGGTTAAAAGTTAAGTTAAAGCCCAAGCTTTATTGTATCCATTCATATTTTACAGTCAGGTAGGAAGGTAAATCTCTTGAATGATAATAATTGCCAGAGATTATGGTACAGCATTTCTGATAAGAGGTCAACATGTTCTCCCACATTCCTTACACGTATATGGAAAATATATCTTGGAACATATTAAAAAAAAAAAAAAATTAACAATAACATAGGAAGGCGTGCTACACCTCCAGTTTAGGTTGTTCTTACATTACAGTTTTGTAGTTTCTTACAAATTCCAGGCTTTGTCCTACTTGGATTTTCAGGTTTCTCTGTTCCTAGTAGAGCATAGGGAATTTATAAAATTGTTCAACAGTTTATGGTGTTGGCTGAAACAAATCTTGTAATTTCCACAATTTTTGTTTTGTCAGAACTTCTTCCTTTGTTTCAGGATCCTTTCAGTCTGCATGATTCTTTTTATTTTAAATTAGACAGTGAATTTTGTTGGCTGCATCATATACTTCATTATTTTGGGTCTTCTTTACATCATGAGATACTAATTGGTTGATTTTTTTCTCCCTGGAGCTTGAATGCTATGTAACTGAGCTGGCAAAACAACCTAAGGTAAGTGGGTAAGCCACAAAAATGAAAGGGAGTAATAGACTTAGTTTATGTCCAAAGTACATTTAATATATAAGGTGCAGTATTCTAAGGCCATATTTCTGTTTCTAAACTTAAGGAACAGTTTCTATCAATACAGGTTTCTGATTATAAACATAAAATGTTTATGTACACAAATATATAAAATCCATAAAATTATTTCATCCATTATAAATTGGAGATATGAGTGTTTTGAGATACATCTGTTAAGTAAAAGCCAATTTTTCTGAGCTGCCACCTGTCAAATTTCTGAAAAATATTTGCCATCCTTGCTTTGAGTAATAGTCCTATGAAGATGTGGCTCTAAAAATGAAACAAAACCACTGCTATTTTGATGGTAATAGTTAACTGAACTTGTCAGCTATTGTTACCAGAGTATTTTAACTCTGTTTTCCTATGGAAACAATGTTTATGCAGTCATGCTATTCTTAATGTGTGCATCCAGTAAAGTGTGAACCCATTTGGCATTTTCAGTTCACACGTAGCAGACTGGTGGGAATCTCAAACACCAAGAGATCCTTACAAGTTTTGGGAAACTGGATAACTAGATATAGGGGAAAGAATCCTAGCCCAGACTCCTGCCATTTTGGACTGTGGATCTGACTTGCTGTGGACCTAATCATCCCTTGCCTGGGATGATCATTTGGAGCTATTGCTACTACTGCCCCTGATCAGGTACCATGAGACTGCAGCCTGCTGGAGCATCACTGCCCAGCCCAGAGTGTTGGAGTCATTGTGGCTCCTGGATCTTGTCCATCCCAGAGTAGCCCCACTCCTGCTGCTCCCTGACAGCCAGCATAGCTTTTCTGAGAAAATTATTGTAAAATGAAACATATAAATTAAGTACATAAACATATTTTTAAAAAAAGTGTTAATGCTAATAGCAGTTTTGCTGAAATATTTAATATAAGAAGAGCTGAGGTATTAAAAGAATTAATTAGTGGTAGGTATTGTGGGATTTCAGTTTCTTGTGTTATTGAAATACTCTAATTGATGGCAGTGGAGCAAAATACAGCAGTTCTAACTCTGAACTTTTTTTTATATTTGTAGTGAAGATTTAAAGCAGCCAGCCACATTGCTTGTGTAAGTGTTTTGAACAAAATCATGAGTACCTGCTAGGATAAGCCTCAGATTAAGTTTCTCATAACATCTGGCCAAGAAACACAGTACAACATCTTTTAGAAAGAAAGTGCTAATCTAGTGCAGTGTTTACTTTCACAGGGTGTCTGATGCATAGTTCTGTCATCAAGAAAAATGTATATTGAAATATCAGAATTTAGATATAGCTGTTTGGCTTATTTAAACTTCAGGTTAATTAACATGGGAATGTAAAACAGACATGCAAAGTGACTGATACAGTGGGTTCCATCAAAAACTCAACAGCTGTTCCCTCAGCGGCCACACTATTTTCCAACAGCTGGAAGAATGTAATCCTTAATAAGAAAGGTGATTTCAGTTTCAGCACTCTGCTCTTTCAGTTTCAGGGAAACTAAGATGAAATCAAGGCTGGGTGTCATTTCTGTCATGGTTATGGCATCATTAGGAGTCTGTCCATTAGTTATAGGATCACTGACTCAGATGTCCTTCTGTCTGTATCAAATTGTTTGCCTGAGATCTAAATCCACCACCTACATTAGAAATGAGTATGCTATGGATGCTGTAAATGAGAAAATAAATAAAGTCTTATATGGTCTGGGCGCAGGGTCACTGGGTTACCCACATTAAAAACAGAATTTTACTGGGATCTCAGATTAACAGGTAAATATTCGAAAATTTAGTTTATGTTTAATGTTTTCCATGGTCTTGATTTTGTCTCTCCCCTTCCTCCTCCTGCTGCCCCTTCAAATTTAAACTATCTCCACTTGGCTGGAGTGGGAAGCAGAAGTGCTGAAATATCTAATCTTGCAAGACTTCCAACCCAGCTGTGGAGAATCAAGTGGCTTTACACAGTTGGAATACAGTTCAAAAGAGCATCCACAGTTTTTGGTGTTTGTCCAAGCATTGAGGCGCTTTGTGGTTTACCCATCACTCTTGGTAATGTATTAGAAAGTGAACATACTCTGTCAATGCATAAAAATGATATGAAAATAAATCTGCTCCTGATCTTGCTGTCCACTTGGAGGCTTGAATCTGACTGACTTCAGTGGGGGTTTCACATAGGGAATAGCTTCATGATTAGACATCTGTACTGCAAACGAGATAATATATATTAATGTGTGTGTTTTCTCTCTGGAATCAATTACAAGTGAGAAAAGAAAACTGTGAATGTAATAACTTTCCCATGGACTGAGACTGTACAGCTACTACCATTCATCTATGCAATGCAATTCTAGAAGTAAGCATAGCAGACAAAATGCAAAATTAGAAGACATGGGCAAACAAAGTCCCTTTTCATATTATACTTGAAACTAGAGGAAGGGGCAAGAGATAAAGAAATATTTTTCTTCCTTCAGTCACAGAACCTGTTAGAGGAGCTGAGAACAATACTCTTAGACTAGAAACAACTTATAAGTAAAACTATCCAGCTTGCAAAAAACAGTGAGACAGGCTTTCCCTCTCTGTTGCAGTAGAAAACAAATGACCTCTTCCACCCTCACAACATGCATATAATGAAAAGTTAGCAGCAAGAAAGGTCATTGTTGTGGGTGTTATTGGTCTGTGCAAAAATGACCACAACATAATGTTAAAAGTTTGTCATTAAGGATCCAGAGTGACCAGCTACTACACCTGGAATGACCAAATTGTTACTTCCAGAGAGGAAACTCCTGAATTGCTGTAGGCTTTACAGACTGCTGAATGGTGACATTCCCCCAGCACTCTGTCTAGAATCAATCCCTTCATTGTTCCCAGTCTGAAGCAGGTGCCTTCCCTGGTAGGCTGGGGGGAGCAGAACTGCGTGCTGGAGGGGGCTAAAAGGCAGGAAGGCAACTCCTAAGTCACCCAGCACTAGCTTCCTTTTGAAAATCCATCAATCCTGCAGGTTCTAGAGCAGTAAGGGGAGACTGAGGAGTTGGTGGAGATTTTCCCTTATCTTCCTCTCTATACTCCTTGGTTGAACTGAAATCTTTGAGCAGAGGGACACAATGGAAATGGGTCATCAGCTTGTGAAGAGAGAAGTGTGCTGTCTTCTAGACTAAGACTAGACTATCTCTAAACTAGAGATACTTCTAGTTGCTCCTAAGTATAAGTCTTAGTCATGAACAAGATGAAAATAGCCTGTTTTTTCCCCAGTGAATCCCTTTATCTGATGAGGAAAACTGTGAGTTGGAGTAGTGAAGTATGACCATTTAAACTAATTTATTATGGTCAGGAAGTCAAATTTGCTCCCCAGTCCCCAACAGAGAGTAAAATTGTTATTCTTCATTAAACTTCCCGAAGTATCAGATGTTTCTATGACCTTTACCAGGAAAAAGTTATGCAGATATAGGATTTGAGGTGAGCCTGAAACATGAGTTGCATCCTAAAGTAAGAGAGAAAGCAGATTAACTGGTAGATAACCATTTAGACGGAATAGGTGGAAGTTGCCACTTTAGAATGTTGTGTTTGGAAATACTGTAACTACAGAGAACTAGAAACAGTTTCAGGTTGTGTAGAAAGGTGATTTAGTTTCTTGTGTATGTCATTATAGATAGGCATCAGCTACCTTTTATACCCTTGAAAAAATTATGCCATAAAAAATGTTGCCAGTAGAGAACTTTGTAGCCCTCTCCCCTCCACTCAGATACCATAGGGAACAGATTATCTGGAAGTCCTGGAGATCTTATCCAGGATTTCCAGGACTGATCAGTTATCCACTGAACAGTCTACCCATCAAATCCATATCTCTGCTTGCCAAATTGGAGGGATACAGATTTGATGGGTTCAGTGGATAAGGTATTGGATGGATGGTCGCATCCAGAGGGTGGTAATCAATGGCTTGAAGTCCAGATGGAGAGCATCGACCAGATGGAGAGTGGTGTCCCTCAAGGGTCCGTGCTGGGACCAGTACTAACATTTAATCAATGACATAGACAGAGGGATTGAGAGCAACATCAGCAAGTTTGCAGACGACACCAAGCTGTGAGGTGTTGTCGATACACCAGAGGGACAAGATGTCATTCAGAGGGACCTGGACAGGCTGGAGAGTTGGGCCCAGGTGAACCTCATGAGGTTCAACAAATAGAAGTTCAGGATTATGCACCTCTGCTATGAGGACAGGCTGAGGGAGCTGGGGTTGTTCAGCCTGTAGAAGAGAAGGCTCCGGGGAGACCTAATAGCAGCCTTCCAGTACCTGAGGGGGGCCTACAAGAAGGCTGGGGAGATTCTGTTTACAAAGGCCAGTGGTGACAGGATGAGGGTCAATGGCTTTAAACTGGAGAAGAGCAGATTTAGTTTGGAAATTAGGAATGAGTTTTTTACTATGAGGGTGGCAGAGTGCTGGAACAGGTTGCCAAGGGAGGTGGTTAAGTCCCTTCCCTGGAGATATTCAAGGTGAGGCTTGATGAGGCCCTGGGCAACCTTCTCTAGTTGGGGCTGTCCCTGCTGACTGTGGGGAGGTCAGACTAGATGACCTTTGGAGGTCCCTTCCAGCCTGGACCATTCTATGATTCTATGATCTTTCAGAATAGTTAAATCTATCAAGAATGTGATATTTATAAACAGTCGTTTGCTGGGATCTTTTGACCCTTTGTTGTTATTGTTGGGATTTTTTTTCTGTTACACCTTAAATCTCTCCCAGTTCACAGCTTTGTTGATTCAGGAAGCTCAGGAGCAGGCACAAACCCCGCCTCCAGAAAGGACAGCTCATGTGTAACAGTTTCATCTAAAGAGAGGTAATATACTTATTCACTCACTTGCATGTTCACAAACCCCCAGGAACTAGTACATTGTAGCTTTCAACATTTTTGGAATCACATAATTCTATGGGAGGTTTGCATAATAGAATTTGAAGACCAAGTAACAAGTATCTCCTTCCAAACCTGCTGGAGAGCTGCTGTAACCCTGATGTAGGCTCATTTCAGAGTTACGCAGTTGCTGCCATGGTAAAAGGACAATCATCCATCTGTCATGCACACAAAAGCAGTGACGTACTCCCTGGCATGCATTTTCTCCAATTTCATATATACTGTCTCATCTTAATCATGTCACTTTGCCCCGGGCTTGTATCCTGAAAGCAGACTTGATCCTCTCTGCACTCCATGATTTGCCTGCACATGGAAACTGAAGAGGGAATTTCAAGTAGGTTGCAATGTCTCAGAGATTCTGTTCTTAAGTGTTTCTTTTCAAAGCTAATTCAGAATTTCATCACTTAGAAGCACCACTAACTGGCTTGTCATAGAAGGCAAAGTAGAATTCAAGAAATGGTCTTTTCATGCTACTAAATTTATTTTTCTTTCTATTCAAAATATGTTTATAATTGATAGATTTCTCATCCATGAGGAGATTTAAAGAACTTTTCCCTTAATACAGCTAATATGTGATTGAGGTCAGAATTTAAATTCAGATAACAGAACTCTTTGCAGTAGTTTATATTAAAACCAAACTCCAGTGCGGTAACAAAGAGCACTTCTCTTTAAAAATGAAATCATGTATACACAGTAGATAGCTGATACTTGGATCAAAGGGTGGAAAAATATTTAATACTGTTCACAAAGTTATTTTAGTGTTATGAGTGCAAAGTTAGATGTTATTTCAACTTTTTAGATTGCATCTTACAGTTAAAGACATGCCAGAAGGTAAAAAATAATAATAATATAAAAGATGTTTTACAAAGATACATCGGTTGCCAGACTTCCATACGATATTACTACTGAATTGAAACAAGATCATTAAATGGATCGGGGAACTAAACCTGTGGGAAGGGAGGGAGGTTGGTACAAAGTGTTATTTTAATTGAATTCTGTTGAACTATTTCCTACAATCTGCAAGTGATATTCATAGACAAAAAAATTACAGAATGTCTTATTTTTTAATGTATTGATTTCCTTTCATTTGAAGTGTATACAATTAGAACATTATCTGAAAACCTGGAGTATTGGTTAAAATGAAAAGATACTTCAAAGTAACCCATCTTATTTACATAGTGGAAAAATTTACAGAATATTGTGACTTGATGATGGCTTGGCTGGTCTGGGTTGATGCTCTGATGTAGTTAACCATCTGTACAGGACAATACTGTTCAGTGATGTCACTTATGATGACACCTCTTTTTGGCTATTAGGAGTCATTTTTGTAGTTGCTGTTGCTGCTTCATCCAGATCAGCTTAACACTTTTGCTTTGTGTAGCCCCAAACATGCTCAAATCTGGAAGTGTAGTTTGCTTCCATGTTGCATTCTTATTTTGAACTCCTCCAATTTAGTGCCAGAAAAATAAGACTGTGAACACAGTGGTTTTTTTTCTGCTCTGTTCCCTGTGTGTACACCTGTGGGTGTGAGTGCTTACCGTATATTCACTGAAGAAGAAACATCCAGAACTGTTAACTTCAGCCATGGCTTTGTAGTCCTTAATTAGATACACTACAGTTATTTGTCAAGGAAAACAGAGAGCCTAGCCTGTGTAATTGAGTCACATAGTGTTCATTTTTTATTTTATATATATATAATATTTATTATTGTATACATAATATATATTATATACTACATGCAATATACTATATATCATATATTCTTTATATATGTTATGTTATGTTATGTTATGTTATATTATATTATATTATATTATATTATATTATATATTATAAAGATGGGATGAACATTTTCAAGCTATTTTTAAATACACTTCAGAATCCAAATGGATACCTTGGCATCCCATTATGCTGTTTTAAAGGTGTTTGTCAGGTGTGAATTGAGCTTAGACCTGAATGTATTTATGCAAAAAAAAAATTGAAAATTACATTGCATAGGTTAATAGTCACTGCAGAAGTTAAGCAAATATTCTAATAAAAACTGAGTATAAATTTATTTTAAAAGTAATCAGTTTTTGCAATATATTTTTATTCATTTTGCTGATTAAAACTGGGCTTTTAAAGTTACTTGCAATGGACAGCAGCAGATAGCCAAGTAAGGCACTCTAGAACTTCTCATTACTGCATTGCCTAGTGGTCACAATTTTTATCTTATAATAGCCTGTAAAATATAGCAGTATTATTTTTTTCACAGGACAAGATTAAGGTACATCTATTATGATCTGGCACAAAGTAACATGAGTTCTTATGACAGTAGACTGAAACATTCTTCATCTAAAATCAAAATAAAATCAAATACCTCTCTATGTCTGTATGATATTTAACTGTTCAAATAATTCTTCAGAGCACTCTTTATGGATTTAAAAGTGAATGTATCAAGGCAGAAAAATGTTACCAGTCATGTATTTTTCAAGAGCCAATTGTAAATACAGAATAATACAAATATCAGTGGAGACTAATATCTTCCAAGTCATTTCCCAGAAGAAATAGATTCAGTTATTCAAGGCTCTTCAATGAAAAAATACCAGTGTATCAATATTGAACAATTACCTGGAAATATAATAGTCATGTTTATACTTTCAATTAAAAGCATTGGGTTCTAGTATGAGAAAGGCACCATAGGATGGGCAGTAACCTACCAGTCAGGATGCTGCCTGGAGAAACCTCTTGAAGCTGCAACTTCTTCAACTTTCTGAATCTCCTACATTCTTCCATGATTGTGGTAGTTCTAGGATGAGCTTTTATGAATGTCTCCTGTTGAAGGATTTTTGCTTATATTAATAATTAAATGTTTAGTAGACCTGAGAATGATTGTGATTGACACTGAGTTGTGGTACTGAGTATTCTGTTATCTTCTTCCAACATAGAATGTAAAAAAAAAATAAATTTATAAGGGTCAGCAATATTGTGCCTGACAAAACGATCATTTCCCACACAGATTCAGAATTAGAGTTAAGAAATGTAAAACATTAAATAATTTATTAAAGTTTCTTTGTGCACATATTTATGAATTCATGTATGAATGGATAGGGTAGCAGTATTTCTCACATTAGCTGTGGGTACTTTGTCAGATCTTAACAGAATATTTGTCTTTTTACATTGTCACCTGGCTTTTTCCCCACCTCTGGATTTCTCTACACTGTTTCCTCTTTTCCACCTGAGTAAACCTTTAGCTTTTCCTAGCTTTGAAGTATTCTTCTCAAACTTGGGAAGCAGGAGGTTAATCTCAGTGTGAGCTGTATTTTCAGCTTTTTTTACACAAAGTAAGATTCAAACCTTTTTAGCAGTCTTACAGGATTAAAAGCTCAGAACTTTGGAAACTGGTCAGAAAGTGAGCTAAATGAGGAAACAACACAAAGTAATTTAGTGGATTTGTCTGAACAGCTTTCCTCCTTTGAAAGGATTTAATTTTACTTTAAGCAGAAATGAGGAGTGTTTGAGAAATCCAAGGTCCCAAGGGAGCAGAAAAACTACAGAATAAAACTAACATATCTTTTGATACCATTGGCAATGTCTCCAAGGACAATGCCAGGAACAATTATATTTAGAGACTGAATCAACCTTTCACTGCAGAAAAGGCTTAAAGTTTACTGGTATTGCACTGTTAGGGAGTCACGGCTAAAAACTAAAACATCACGTCATACTTCGACAAAGAATGAAGAAAATGACTTTTCTTCTAATGGTATCACTGTATCGTGTTTCACATGCTTTCTTTTAAAGCAAATGCCATTCAATAAATTTAAATTAACAAATTAAGTGCTGAGTTACTACCATAATTAGTTTTCATTTCAAAACAGGACAGGTATCCCCTACCTTACTCATAAAAGTAAGAACCATGTTGTATAATGAACAAGGTATGGTCTATAAATTCATACTACTAGAGATGGCAATTCAACCACTTCCCTGGGCAGCCTGTTCCAATATTTAACCCCTTCAGTGAAGAATTTTTTTCCTACTGTGCATGATAGTAATGTCAAGTAATCTGCATCACAGAATTCCCAAGAACTGTGACAGAAAGTTGTAAGTATAGAATATCTGGAAAATTGATTTAATCAATATCTCAACACCAGGGTCATGTCATCTAACTATAAAAGGGCTAATATGGTGAATTTGTGAGAAATTTTGGGGAAAATGTGTTGAAAGGAACAGATTTACCTGATCTCAATATGAGGCAAATTATTATGATTCCTTAAAAATGAAAAAAAATGGTAGTAAATTAAGATTAAATTGCAAGTTATATTTAAAAAAGAAAATTATGCCAGGGAAAATATTTTTCATTGAAATACAGCAAATGTAGTTGATTCTACAGTTAGTACTGTTAGTTTTAAAGAAGGGCAAATAAAATAAATCCAGTCATGTAAGGGTGGAAAAGAAATGGTAGAAGAATTGGGGACTGATGATGTTGCTGATGTAATGAAAATTATACAAGATAAATACAAGACACTATGTTGAAGAAAGTTTTTACTGTAGTAAATCCTTAAGAATCAGTACTGAGGTTGACTTTAATTTTGATTTTATTAATCATGAGGGTAAACCAGTATGTACCTGAAGTGCTGTCTTTCTATAATAAAATTGCACTAGTGAACGTCATTGATGACACACAGTTGACAGACATCGTTGATAACATCACCACAGAGAATCAAGATATTAGGTAGAAAGATATAAATGACCTTAAGTTCTAGAGGAAGAGAGATGGTGTAGAGATTAGTGTAGAGAAATTAATTGGAGAGAGATGTACTTGGAGACTAATCCAATGGTGGCTCAACATTCTAAAATTTTTGAAGAATGATCTCCTCCTACAAATGTAATTGTAATCTCTATAGCACTGTAGAAAGTGTCAGTGAGCCCGACAGAGAGAAAGTAGGAGATCTCAGTTAAGTGATGCTCCATAATAGCCTTCTGACAGGAATAGTAAGAACAAGTTAACTAATTGTGTTTAGGATGGAGGTTAATTAATAAATTATTTTATTTGGGGGAGGTCTCAAATAGAGTTCTTGTCAGTTCATTTACTGTCCTATCTGAAAATGACTGTACTGCTTCTAGACCAGACCTGAATCATGTCCGCCTAACTTGTCACAAAAGCAGCTTATCTTGAGTGTCTCTGCACTCACATTTGTAGACATGGCTCAGCAGCTGCCCCACACATATGGATTCTTTTTTTAAAACTTTCTTTAAGCTAGTAGGCTTTGAGTTAGATTCAGAAGAAAATTTAAGTATGTAAGGATGAAATAAAGAGAGTACTGGAAAGTAACAAATATATTTAGGCATCTAACTGAATTGCCTCTAATTATAGCAGTCCAGATGGTTCTATGTTAACTGCTGTCCTCCATGCCTAGGAGAGTTTTTATAGCAACGTGCTTGCTAGTGGTTATCAAGCACGTGCTTAGTGGTTATTCTATTTTTCATGAAAATCTTTTATTAATTTGATACAGTGAGTAAGAAGGGATTGTAGACAGTAGAACAGTTGGACAGATTTTTAAAAGCAGCAGCTTTTAAAATCATTGCAGGCTGTGTGCTTGTTTCAGTCACAGTGGTGAGAGCCCAAACTGATGACATATTGGTTTAATGTTGCCCTTGCCAACAACTTACAGAGCTTTAGTTGTTGAAAAGTTATTCCTCTTTAAGGCTTCAGGGATTCATTTTAAATATCAAGCTGTTACAATTTCACATATAATAGAAAACTTGGTAGCTCTTGAATTCTACTTTGGATTATCAATGGGATAAAGAAAAAAACTCCTTCTCCCTAATGCATTTTTGGTTGTTACAAACCAGGCTGAAAAGGCCATCAAAACCTACTTGTTTACTGTAGCTGAGGTGAAAATATATTTGTAGTGACTGAAATTTATGTGGAATGCTTTACCTGGTTTTCTATATATCTGAAATGTATAGAATATTAGAACTGGTATGTAGCTTTGATTTGAGATGTGGAGTTTTTTCAGTTTGAGGTGGAAATTATTAATCATTGTATGTTCTGTCTTTTGAACAGGCAATCAAGAAATAACTCAAAAATTGTAAGAGTCATGATCCCAGACTGGCAATTTCTATATTACTTTTTTTTTTTTAATTACCAGTTTGACTATATTCTTATCTCAGTTGTTGCCTTCAGACAACATTTGGTCTTATTCTTACATGCCTGTTATTTTCTATTTTTCTCTTACAGCTCATTAAGGTTCATTTTTTGGATTTGGGAATTCTTGTCTGTTGTCATTGAGACGGATGACACACACACATACACATACACGGACACGAAACACACACACAATTTCGTGAGCAAAAGCCCAAAAGACCAAACTTTATTAACAAGCTCTTTTATATCTTTCTTAGGAGCATGTGTCCATACATAATTGGTTCACTCAAAGTCCAGCAGTTCATGATTGGATAACTTTTTCCTTTGTTCTCTGCTGCAACTTCGGTAACTCTCTGCTGCCACTTTGACAGCTCCTTAATCTTGTTGACTCCCTTCTTCTCAGGACTCTCAGGCCTCTGGCCTCTTCAGGGATACCCTGGTATCTGCTCAAGGTCGATGTCAAGCTCACATTCCGATCCCTTGGACCAGCTGAGTTTTCCCACACTTGTCCTTATGATCCAACTAAATAATATTTTACTTTACATCAGTGTCTTTTAAGTATGATACTGTTTGGTATGATAGCAATTCTTTGATACCCAGCTGTGGGATCTGGGGAGTCGATGTATAAGTTGGTGATTCTCAGAGCTGGGGCCTATGAGAAGCCATTGTAGAAGCTTTGGTCACAGAAACAGTTACACTCATGGACTGTTTGATGTTTGAAAGTTTCCTAGCAAACACTTGCCTTTAAAAAAATGTTCAAGAAGAGAGAAGACAAAGGGAATTTACTTTTCTTTTTTTTTTTTTTCCTAAATCTAGCTGCAGTCCCAGTAGGAATTTGGAAGAAAAAATGGCCTAGTGACAGATATTCCCATTCAGACCTTTGAAGACCAAATCTTTCATTCCTTCCCTACTACAGCTTTCTCCATTGCAAAACCCTTATCCCCTCTGTGACTTAATTCCCCGTTTGTTAATCTGACAAGGTGCCATTATGCCTTTGGATACCTATGAATTCTCATGCATTAATAATATGATAGCTGACATTAAATTATTGTAGCAACAGAGGCTGAATAAGGACCTTGGAAATATGAAATAGAATCTCTCCTGGATTATGCCTGTTTTTTTTTGTTTTTTCGGCATTTGTAAAGACACCCGGTCTCAAGAACAGCCACTATCAACATGCATGATAGTTAAATGAACACAGAACCATAGAGTCATCTAATAGTTTGGATGGTAAGGGACCTTTAAAGGTCATCTAGTTAAAATCCCCTGCAATAAGCACGGACATCTTCACAAAATCTTCACAGTTGGAAGAGACCTTTGAGATCATCGAGTCCAAACACAAAAAAAACCCAACAAAACAACCCAACCACACACACAACCCACAACACTACCCACATCAACACACCCCCCCACCACACCCACCCACAGAGAGACAAAATCCAACAGTCTCGGGCGTGAGAGCATGCCCTGAAGTGCCATGTCTACACGTTTCTTAAATACCTCCAGGGATGGCAACTCCACCACCTCCCTGGGCAGGCTGTTCCAGTGCTTGACCACCCTCTCAGTAAAGTAATTCTTCCTGTTATCTAATCTGAATCTCCCCTGCCGCAACTTCAGACCATTTCCTCTGGTCCTGTCATTATTCCCTTTGGAGAAGAGGCCAACACCCAGCCCAGTCCAATCGGACCTTGAATGTTTTCAGGAATGGGACGTCTACAACCTTCCTGGGCAACCTGTTCCAGTGTTTCACCATCCTCATTGTAAAAAATTGCTTCATTAAATCCAGTCTGAATCTACCCTTTTTTTAGTTTAAAACTATTACCCCTTGTCCTACTGCAAAAGTCCGTCCCCATCTTTCCTGTAGGCTTTTAAGTATTGAAAGGCTACAATAAGATCTCCCTCAAGTCTTTTCTTGTCCAGGCTAAACAACCCCAACTCTCTCAGCCTTTCCTCGTAGAGGAGGATTTCCATCCCTCTTATCATTTTTGTGACCCTCCTCTGGACCCGCTTCAACAGGTCCATGTCATTACTGCACCAAGGACTCCAGAGCTGGATGCAGTACTCTAGGTGGGGTCTCATGAGAGTGGAGTAAATGAACAGAACCACTTCCCTTGACCTGCTGGCCATGCTCCTTTTGATGCAGCCCAGGATACTGTTAATTTCTGGACTGTGAGTGTACATTGCTGCCTCATGCCCAGTTTTTCATGTAACATGTCAGGACAAGGAAAGAAAATCTTGTCCAGTGTATTCCTGAAGCTAAAAGAAATACTCTGGCACTGATAGCAGCAGGAACAAGAAACATGAACTGATCTGGGAATGAGAAAGACTTATTTACTATGTTCACCCACTAAAATTTAATATTTCTTTGGTGCTGGGTTTCAAAGTCTTTCACTTAACACGTTTCTTTCACTTACAGCTTACTACCAAGTTGTCTTCAGATAAACTGCATTGTATTAGTCAAGATCTTACTGCTCTTCTTATGGATGGTTAGTTCTGGCCAATTCTAAATGTAGCTGAGATGGAGTCCAGCTTAGTACTTTATGATTTGCTACATCTTTTTCCCATAACTTAAATTTCTTCTCCCATGTCAGAGTCATTTCTCATTAAACATCTCTTTTCTTCTCATAAGTACACTTGTCCTAGTTTATAAGATCCTAGGCATTTTTACAAAATTTTATTGAATGCAATGCTCAGCGGGGAAGAAATATGGGGAAGCCGCAGATACATGGTTTTCTCTCTGACATGCTGGATCCAGCTTTAACTTAGCTAGCATAAATATATGTTCCACAAACAGGAATCTTTTAAACTACCTTACCTGAAATTTTAGAGATGACACTGAAATTTCACCTTCTCCCCACTGTGGTAAACAGATATTAATTTATAAGCTTTCCAAGTAGAGCATTTTTAGTATTGTCATGTCACTAAAGCATAGGTGTCTAAAGGTTGAAGTTTCAGGTCTAACTAGAAGTTTGATCAGCTTTGGCAGCTGAGGCTTCTAAACCAGTTTTAAAAATATTAGGGAGTGAAGCTATTTTTCTCTTGAGAGAAATCTTTTCTTGAATGGAAAATATCAGGCAATTAACTTGAATTGAATGAAATACATATTAACAACTAATGAACATTTACTGCAGTTTTCATGCACTTCAGCGGTCAGGAACTGGTTCATATAAGAGAATGTGTGTGGTACCAAGACATAGTTTTTATGCATATATATATGCACCTGCATTAGGCACATGGAATGGAAAAATTAATTTGAAGTATTTCTGACTAATTTTTCTATTATCAAGTGAAAAGTTTTATTAACTATAACATCTATAATTATAACAAGTTTTATGACGGAAAAACCTGACAAGTGCTAACTTTTGCAGGGAGACTTCTATTAATTACTTTCACTATGTAATACTATAGTGATGCCTTACTCTATTCTTCTGTGAAGTTCTAGTTACTTTCATGTTTACTTGGCTGCCACAACAAATCTGCAAAGCAGAAGAGTTTTATATAAAAACCTGCAAGCAATACCTGTCTGCAGCTGACAGCTTGTAAGACTGTTTCCTCAAAAACAATATCAAGAGTATAAGGTTTAGAAATACTACTATACTACTCTTACCAGCACGTGCTCTAGACACAAGTGGATCAGTAAATATTTGTGAATGCAGTTATGTAGCATTTAAATAGAGTTTTGCAAAGAATTTTGAAGAAACAAGGAGTAAGCATTATTTTATTACAAAGGAGATGGATTATGATTGAGAAATTATGAAAGATCATTGAAATAACTTAATTTGGATGTGTTTTGGCATAAACCTTTGGTTAAGTGGCCAACAGAGAACTCTTATCCAGATGTCTGGGCATTCTTAGGGATATAGGAAGCTATTTTAATTTTACATTGAGTTATAGTAGTATTAACATAGCAGAAACCTTTAACTTTCTGCCTAATAAACTTTATGAATTCACCCTGGTAGAAGACATGTAACTACTGAAATTTAGTTGGCATTTTTATCCCATCTGTGGCTTTTGCTGATTTTTGCTCATTTTCTGATTTTTAATAAGTACTTTTAAATCAGAATACTCTAAGTTGCTATATTTCCTTTAATATATTTCTGGGAAAATTGCATTTGATAAAATTCACCGTAACATATAAACCACAAAGCTTATATCAAGAATACTGTGAAGTATTTCTTTCATCTTTTCATTGACTAGAGTGACTTCAGACACATTTATTCAGCTGTTCCACACACAAAGACTGGGAACTGGTGAAAACTCATTGCAAATATACTGTACTGAATAACTCCAGAGTAGAGCAGTTATGTCTCACACAAAAAATGTTTATGTCTGACAGTGTTAGTCTGTCAAAATGAACACTTACCTAGAAAGTTTTCTCACCTCTTTATTATAATAAAGGGGAGAGAGACCTAGTGACAGCCTATGGTGGAAAATCAATTCAGAGTTCATAGATTGGGTTACTGATTCTGACTGAAGCCACAAATTTCAACAAAACAAGGATTTGGAGACGGACCTTATTTTGACCTTCTTGCCTCCTGTCTCTTGCAAGCACAGTTGACTCTATCCGCAATATAGAAGAAAAAGACAATAGCAAGTAATCAGACAAAAGTCTTGATCTCTTGAAGATGTGGGAGGATAGAGTATTACAGTACTGCCTTCCAGCTCTGGGAGGTGTCTTACACTTCTATAAATTTTCCCTCTGAAGAAAAAAACTTTACTGAAGTGAATGCTCCAAAAATAGCAATCTTAACCTAAAAAATTTGGAATTCACTTTGCTCACAGAAGCTACTGTAACTGATGAGGAAACACTTTTCTGAATCATCTTCCTATTATACAATCTGGCTCTTTTAGCAAAATACCAAATATATGCGGACAATTTTCAATAACAAAAGCTAATAAACACTTGTTACAAACAAGTGGCAGTGAGAGATCAAATAAAGGATGGGAAGCAACCAAAGCTTTAAATTAATAATTTATTTTTTTTTTTTGCTAGGTATGAATGTCAGTTAGTACTCAAA
>JAOQGH010000001.1:44079361-44093441 GCA_025769975.1 Gallinago jamesoni
AAAGAAAAGAAAAGAAAAGAAAAGAAAAGAAAAGAAAAGAAAAGAAAAGAAAAGAAAAGAAAAGAAAAGAAAAGATGTTCAGACTGGGCATACAAGTGTGACCCACACTCCATGAATGATATCTCACCCTTGGTAAATAGCATCATTTTAATGTATATCTTTATTCAGATGTATTGACTTGTACTGTAATAATGGAAATATTACAAACAATAAATCATAGTATATGCAGTTTGGGTAGATTGGATGGTCTGTCCCCATGCCTATACTTCAATTTTACCTGGAGAATGTCATTTTGAAGACAACAAATCTTACAGAAACATACTGACTCAGGTTTGGATTTTGGTTGGTTGTTTTGTTGTTTGTTTTTTTTTCTGAAAAAGTCTTAAATCTATGATGGACTTATTTTATTTTATGGTATTTTTTAAGTGAGCAGGACATTAACATGTACATTATTAGGTCAATTACCTAGAAGACCAGTATTTTAAATTCATTTTACCTTGTTCTGAACTTGACTTCTTACACTTGCCAGGTTAAATGGTAACCATCAGGCTTGTTGAAGCCAATTACGAAGTGCACTCTATAGTTGGGTACAGGAACTGGTCTGAAAGGCGCAGATATACAAAATTTAGAAAGTTTTAATATTGTCCCTAGGCAGAGTAGAAAAAAAAATTTGTTTGGGCTGGATTATTAGCAAGCTCTTGCTACAACCTTTTCCATCTATGATTTGTTCTTGTTAAAGACTATAGTATGGCTCATTTTCCACATTTCTATTTTAGTATAAGCTTTCATCCTTCCTGAAGGATACAATATGGTGTTTAGTTTTTGATTCACACAGCATATTTTGAGCAGTATGTCTAATAAAGACATACACTCTACTGGTTGTCTGGTCTATTTAGATAATGGTAGTTCATTAAATTGATGCTGAGAAAATCTGTGCCATGGGGACTTTTTTCTATTCCTGAGCAGGGATTTAGTACCTGCTGACAATTTTTCTGTTAATTGAGATCCATATCTAAGCCTGAATGAATTCTAACAGGGAACTGCTTTCTCAGTATGAGGAGGGAAAAAGAAAAGAAGAAAAAGAAAAAGAAAGGAATACTGTTGTATCAAAGCAAACTGTAAACATAAGAAAAGGATTTAAACACTTTTGTCACTGTTTGTCTTTATCTAGATTAGAATTGCAGTTTTGTTTAGAATATGAAGAAAAGGAAATAAGCAAATCACTTTCTATTAAACATGCTCTGACAGAAATATTTGCCTTCCAGCACTCAAATACGTAACTCTAAATGCTTAAAAGCTGATCTCTTTTCATCACATCTATTTACTAACAAATATTTATTAACAGTTCAGTGGGATGATGTGAAATTGGTCGGTTGGGACCTTCCATTTGTTTCATTGTAAGAATTCTATTAATATCTTCTTTTGAATATTTTTGTGATTAATTTAGACGTGGACAAGTTTGAAGAAATATTAATGGGCTTTTTGATAGGATTTCAGAAACTGCCAAAGCTCTCATCTCCTATTGGAACGGTGTGATTTGATTTAATGAAACAAAATTGTTTCCGTCTAATGGCATCTAAAGACAAATGGTATCACCTGGAGAAGAAGAGTAGGACCTATATGACAAAAACTGTTATGCTTATACTGTGGTGCATCTGCCTTCAAGTCCTGGATCAGGTATTGTCTGTTCTTGAGCATCTGTACTCCTGTACTAAAGTGTTATGACTTCAAGATTCAATTGACTCCTCTTGCAGACCAGAAGAAGCCTATAGTGAAACCATGTGAGGAGGGAGTTACAGTCTTGATCCTCTCAATCCAATGGTATAAATACAATGCTGTATTGCACCCAGGGACCAGACACACTGTCCTCAGTGTTCAGTAGTGTTTTTGAAGCAGTGGCTCCAATTTTTCAGGTATTTTCTTTTGCAAAAGATGTTGGAGATAAAAAAAAGGAATGAAAAAGAAGAAAAAGCAAAGCCTGCATCAGTTATCGTTTAGAAAAGGAGGAAAAATATCTCAAAGTAGTGAATATTTTTTAAATGGCTGTTAAGAAAATGTAGGAAAATTTATTTTCCTCCTCCTCTCATTCATTCTTCCACAGTCACCATTTTCTCTTGCAAAATAGCTCTATTGGTATTATTTAGAGACTTCTGCTCTCCATATTTTTGTCTTTTAATGATGTTAAAGTAATATTTAAGGATCTCATTATCATGAATACCACATTTTGTTTCTCTAGTTCCTGTTCTGATTATGTGTCTGAATATCGCCCTATGTAGGAAATTCTTGGATTACCTCAATTCTACACATTGTAATTTTTAAATTAGCAGACCGAAAGATTTTACTAACTGCACATGCACTATTTAGTTTTTGATTTAGTGATTGGTTTTTTTAGCACAGTCTCACACTGGACACTTAGAAAATGTATTTTCTCATCTGGAATAAAGCTAATTTGATTACTAACATCTGTACTGGATCAGGTGAGTGCCATATTTTATTTATTTATTTATTTAATTTTATGAAGATGGATCTCTTTTCCAAATATCACATCAGCCCAAGTCATGTCTTTGGGATCTTTCAGCAGCTGTTAAGGTGTCAATAAGTGAAAACCTGCTCTCTGTCTTGCCAGCTCTGCACAGATGCTGTGGACAACTAGTTTGGGAGTAACAAAAAAATATGCCTCAAACTGCTGAAAACCAAATCTATAGTGTAGCGAGGAGTTAAAACTTCCCAGCATAACTGCTGAAATAGCATATGTAAGCAGTTCATGAAACACAGACAAGTAGACTATTATATTACTCTCTTCTATTGACTTCTAAAATCTTTCTTCTGATCTCCTCTGTCTGAAGTATCCCACTGACTAACAAAATAATCAGATATTTTTAGCAGACAGCAGGCAAAATTCCAAGTTGCAAATCCATGCAAACTCTACATGTACTGGTTTAACTAATCTTTTTTTCCTCCCAAGTCCATGACCTATTCTAGCAAGGAGCTGTGAATTCAAAATGTAGTCATTGGTGTGTACATCTGTCTGTTACAAAACTTCATTCCAGGCAAGTCATAGCTGCTTGAACAAGACCGGTCCACTTTAAGAGCTAGGTAGTCTCTCTTCAGTCAATAACTTATTACTATACCACAATCAAGTGTCCCATATTTGAAGAGAGCAAACAAACATGACCAGCCTCAACAGAATTGCTGAGTACAATACAAACTTATTTCGTTACAACATCCTTCATAGATGGTTGCTTGAAGTTTTGTAGTTTGGTATAGTCTGAACAGAAAACAAAAGATTCTTTGTAGACAGAAAACTGATTAAATGTGTGAAACAGATTGAGGATTCGGAAAAAAAATGATGAAGCTATGCAAGGGTCTGAACAGGTCTAAAACCTGTTTCTGACAACTGTTATTTCTTACAGCAATGATTTACTGAAAGTGTGCTTTGAGTATGGATAATATAAATCGCATAAGCATTTTACTGTGCCACTCTGGTACTGATACATTGTGCCTTCTATAATCTAGAATGTATAACATACATATTGAAAGCAATTTGGCTAATAAAGTCTGAAGTAGGGAAGAATTTCTAAGGAAAAAAGGAAAAATGTGCATCCAGAGAAGGAAAACATGAGCAAAGCAATACTAAAGGGAAAAAGAGGCAGAGGCATCGGAGCATTTTAACAAGTAAAGATCCACAGCACATTTTTTCAGTGGTTCTGAGTAACAGATCATGTCTCTACTTCAGCTGTTACTGATCAATCAGGGAACTGGTATCACAGATGTGTCTCTATCAGGAGTGACATGTCACAGAGAGACCAGTGGAAGTCAGCAAGGCCCCCTCTTATACAGCTAAGTATTGGGAACATTTTTGAACTACAAGGTTCACAGGGAATGCAGTCCTTTTCTTTTTCAGGTTGAATAGAAAGCACACTGTATATCTTCATTTTTCCACTAAAAACACAGAATGTCTTTTAAAAATATAAATATGCTAAGATTCTATTTTTTTATTTTCTAATGAGATTATATTTGTCTACACTGTATATATTATTTTACTCAGAAATTCAATAGAAATCCAAATTTTTTCATCGGGTCAGAATTATGACATTCTTCTACCAGTATTTCAGTTTTATATATTATCCTCCTTGGTGCTCAGTGGCAAAAGATGTTCTGAAGCATATAGAAACTGGTGACACTGCAAACTTTTGACCTTAATCCACAATTAAGCCACTGAGCCACAGCCAGATCAATTTCAAGGTTTGCGGCTCTCATGACTCACATTAAATCCAACTTAACATGGGGAACAGGCAGGAAAACGGAGGTCAGAACTGATAGTTTGGGCTTTTTAAAAAAAAATTTCTGTGATGACTGTGATCACACAAAGTATTATTTCAGGTAACTGTTCAAAGATGGACCATACTTTTCCCACTGCAGAGTCTCTCGGTATATTTCTGTTAGAAAATAGTAATAGATAGGCTCATTGCTGGAAATAATTAACTTTAAAATGGCTTTACATTGCAAAAAAATGTTTAAAATTTTCAACTTTGGCAGAATTTCCTGTGAGTAGAATTTGTAAGCACCTTCTGTAGTCTCCTATATAATTGTAAGCACAGAGACTTGGTATAACGATTTCCCTGACTGACAGTTAGTTTTGGATTCAGAAGTCTGTGTCCAAATCCAGATGGGATATAGCCTCGATAATGATACCTAATTAGTGGCTGCAGTTCTTCCACATGTTGAATCTGATGCAGGCTTGTTTGCATTGCCCTGGAATAGTGTGTATTTCAAGTCCGTATTGTGTTGGAACAGTTGTCTGCTTTTGGCCCTGGAGATTCTGCACTTGTTAGCACTGGAGATATACTGTATATAGGGGTCCTCCCTTTAACTGATTAGAAAATAATTTATACATTAACATTCTAACCAATAGACATTCTTGTTTTTACTCCAGAGCTAGAGCAGATACATCTGTTATGACATTCCCGGCTCAGGATAACTGTCTTGAAACCTCAACAGGAATGATGTTGGATACTTGAATGTATTATACTTGGAGCTCCCTCAGCCTAAGATTATAGTAAAGAGCATGTAATACACGTCTAGATAGCCACTGGAGATAATCTGTTCCATGTTTGAGAGTTTTGTTTTGTTTTGTTTTTAAAGGCAAAGTTTTCAGGTCAAGATTGAGGAAAAAAAAACCCCAACAAAACAACCTGGGAATTTTTGTCACCTTGAAATAATTTAATTGCCCTGATTTTTAAAAGATGCCAATTTGAAAGGTGTCTCAGTATATAACCCATAAAAATGAGCACCTAAAGGGACTTGAGAAAAACCTGACATTGGTCCCTACACTGTAAACTTCTGTTGAACTCAGATGACTAAGTGAAAAAAGTATAAGCCCTCAGGTTCTAATGGCTATCTTGACACATATTTACTTGTGCAGATATTTCACAACCATGCCTGAGTATTGATACTTCTATTTTGTGCAATATCTTGGAAGGCGTTGTGAAAGATGCAGTAAGATAATCAAGTTTAATACATGTATATGTTACTTCACTATTATTCTTATTTATCTCCTTATTTTCCCATAAAATATGCTTTCACACAGATTTTTCTCTCACTTCCATGGGCTTTTGTTCATTTTGAAAGGAGAAAAGGTTGGAGAAGAGGAAAATTCTAAGGGGACAGAAAAAAAATAGCAGATATGCAAGCCCATTCCTGAAATATTAATAACTATTAGGGACTTTCTGGAGGGACCTGGAAAAGAAGCCTTTAATCCCAGATAAATAATGACGTTATTGAAACAATATTACAGAAACTGTTTTAAATCTCTTTTTGGTTCCTTCTAATTTAGAACAAAAGCATGTTTGATGTAATTTAATTTCTAGGACTCAGTTCTCTCCTCCTAATTGTGAAGGTCCTATCCACAAGTAGAAGCCCCTCTATGCCTCCTATTGAAATCTCAAATGCATAAAAATAAATACTAATTTATACTTGTAGATCTTCATTAAAATTTAATTAAACTAGATTCCATTTAAATAACTTTAAAGTTGAATAAGAATATGATATAGATAGTTAATTGCGTTTAACTAAGCCACTCTGAAATTCATGAATTTTTGTGACTAATTATGTTTAAACAATCCTCATGAAAATTGTCAGGATGCAACTAACATAAGTATTGCCTTTGAATTTTAGTAATTTCAACATGTGGAGAAATATAAATTGCTGTCAGAATGAAACTTTTCAGTGGATGGCTCTGCAGTCAAAAAACATACAGTACATACTGAAAAGCTGATAAAGTCTATTTTGACTTTGAGAATGTCAAGCATTCCTGAGAATGTAATTTTTTTTTTTTTTATTTGAAGAATATTAAAGAAACACTTTATCCATCTAATGGAACACATGTACATCATTACAGTGATTTTTTTTCAAAGAACTGTGGGTAACAACAGTGGTGACAACATGGTGACTCCCTAGGATTGTGATTTGTGAGCCTGTGGTACATGAATTGTAAGGGCAGCTGATTCAGCTGTTGACTGGAAAGATTTACTCCCTCAGAAGGACAGGTGGCATCTGAACTCTCATCCTTTAACAGCTTGTGCTTGAAAATGGATTTTTTTTCAAGTGCACGTCCATATAGGCCCTAATTTAAAAGGCATGCTGAGCTGCTGTATGACTTGATTGATGCTGCTCATGCTCCCTTCTTATCCCTTTTGACTTAACAGCAATTTGGTGTTGTAGGCATTAACAGATGGGGCTTTTTCTGATTATTTTCTGCTTCAAAAGGAAGTGTCTTTCTACAATGACCAGGCACGGAGCATATAATCTTCACAGCAGCCCAACCTATACTATAACAACAGGTAATACAACCAGGGAAAACCACACAAGTGACTGCATACTTTACTGAAACTGTAGGAAAAGGAGACTTAGAAGGCAAGATCTTCTACTTCACGCTTACTCTAATGAATTCTTTCATTTATGGATTGGCTGGGATACTGTATGATGAAATGTCAAACATTATATATTCAGATTTTATATCTCATTTCTTACCAATTATGTCAAAAAGTCACAATTAACTCATATATTTTTAAAATCCTATATATTAATGCAAATGGTATTTTAGGGGAGGAGCAGGAAAGAATCATAGAATCATAGAATCATTTGGGTTGGAAAGGGACCTTAAAGATCATCGAGTTCCAACCCCCCTGCCATGAACAGGGACATCTCCCACTACACCAGGTTGCTCAAAGCCCCATCCAGCCTGGCCTTGAACACCTCCACGACCTCCCTAGGCAACCTGTTCCAGTGCCTCACCACCCTCATTGTAAAGAATTTCTTCCTAATATCTAATCTAAATCTCTCCTCTTCCAATTTAAAACCATTGCCCCTTGTCCTGTCGTTACACTTCCTCGTAAACAATCCCTCTCCAGCTCTTCTGTAGGCTCCATTCAGATATTGATAGGCTGCTATGAGGTCTCCCTGGAGCTCTTCTCAAGGCTGAATAACCCTAGCTCTCTCAACCTGTCTTCATAGGAGAGGTGCTCCATCCCTCTGATCATCTTCGTGGCCCTGCTTCAACCCGTTCCATGGACCCGCTCCAACAGGTCCATGTCCTTCCTGTGCTGAGGACTCGAAAACTGGACACAGTGCTCCAGGTGGGGTCTCACGAGTGCAGAGTAGAGGGGCAAAATCACCTCCCAAGACCGACTGGCCACACTTCTCTTGATGCAGCCCAGAACTCGGTTGGCTCTCTGGGCTGCCAGCATGCACTGCCGGCTCACGTTAAGCTTCTCATCCAGAAGCACTCCCAATTCCTTCTCCTCAGGGCTGCTTTCCAACCATCCTCCGCCCAACCTGTATTTGTGCCTGGGATTGACACGTCCCAGGTGCAGGACCCTGCACTTGGCTTGGTTGAACTTCATGCGATTTGCACAAGCTCACCTCTCAAGCCTCTCCAGGTCCCTCTGGATGGCATCCTTTCCCTCCAGCATGTCAAATGTGCCACCGAGCTTGGCGTCATCAGCAAACTTGCTGAGGATGCACTCTATCCCACTGTCCATGTCGCCGACAAAGATGTTAAATAGTACTGGTCCCAGTACAGACCACTGAAGAACACCACTCGTTACTGGCCACCACTTGGACATGGAGCCGTTGACTGCAACCCTTTGAGTGTGGCCATCCAGCCAATTCCTTATCTATCGAGTGATCCATCCATCAAATCCATGACATTCCAATTTTCAGACCAGAATGTCGTGTGGGACAGTATCAAATGCTTTGCATAAATCCAGGTAGGTGATATCTAACATCCTTCTCTTCTTTTTCAAAACCAACACAAAAATTCTACAAATGATTTGACACTTTTTAAGCAGATTGACACCTTAAAGTCTGTAAAAAGAAAAAATTAACTTGAAAGACAATGTCTTTGGCTCCTTTCCTGAAAAATATATTTGCATAGTCTAATCATGTATTGAGTCACATAAACCTATGATAGACTGAGTATATAGAACAGGACCAAGCTCCTGTCCAGATTTCCTAGTATTTCAGTATTTTCTGTGCTTTCTCTTCAATAACTTTATAACTTTAATAATCAGTATTTTGTTTTGATTTTTACAATCTGATGCTGTTTACAGAGGTGAAAAAAGATTATTCCAAAAAGAGAGAAGGCTTTACTGGCATTAACAAGATGAGAGTCTGTGAAGAAGACTCAGAATGTAGTGGTCAAAAATAAAATCCTCCTGTCTGCCCTAATTTATTACACATAGTAGCCAAATGACAGTATTTAAGTGATAAAGACATATTTTGTGTTCTACTGAAAATAGATGAAAAGTCAGAAAGGATGTAACCTTGCAATATGAGTCCATACCTATGCTAACAGGCAGCAGTTGTGCCCAGAAATGCTCACTGGCTCTCAGGCCAGTTGAGCTGGAGTAGCCCATCATGGTGTTAATAAACTATCTTGGCCTCTAAAACAGTGTGAGTGCATCCAGACTTCAAGCTGGGAATGACCTCTGCAATGCAATTCCAGTATTTGGAAACTGCTGGGAGAATAATGGCTGACATGGGCCAAAGTCTGCTAGGGATCATGCTATTAATTTAAAATTACAGATGATCAGATTCCAGTGTTAGATGACATTTCTGTTCACTATTTAATTTATTAGTGCATATGCAGCCTCTAGGTCCCCACCCACAGTCCACTACTCTAAAATAATATGGGAAACTTCCATGAGGCTAGGTATACAGAAGAAATGCTGGGTTCATAAAGCTATTTCTGTAAAACAATGTGTTTGTTTGAAAAGCAAAAGAACCTGCAGATGTCAAGCACTTAGAATCTAATTTTCAGTAAACAATATATTTGGACATTCTACTGTATCAGCAAATATTGTTGTATTTTTGTTTTCCTAGTTAATGCTTTTTTCCAACAATCCAAAATACTTTTTATCCAAATATTCTTTTGACACTGAAAGGCAATCATTGCTGTAAAGCATATATTCATGCATATGTATGTGAAATATTAAATTCAGACACACTCTAACACATACACACACCCACACGTATTTTCTAAGTGAAAAGAGCTTTTTATTATTGTCAATAATATTGAGAGGGTTTGTATTTCTGTGTATTTTTTTTTTTCTGAAAATAGGAACTGTGACAAAATATTAATTTTTCACGCCCATGCTGCCACAATCTCGGGAGTTTAATGCACATCTTAAGGAATTTTTTTCAACAATCTTTACTTTTGTCATGGAGAGTAACTGCTTAAAATATACTGCATGTTAAAAAAAATTGTATTCTATTTCATTTGTATTTTGTATTCTATTTCAAAATTGGCAAATTTTAAAAGGGTAAAAAAAACCCTCACTTTGGTTTTAGATTCAACAAACTTAATAGTGATTACAAGAAATAAAATTATAAAACATTTCAAAGGGATTCTAGAAATTAATAAAATTATATCAGAAAAAAAAATGAGTGGGTTGATTCATGACATTGTTTTATTCTAAATTTACTGTAATGATTTCCTTTATTCATTCTTAAAAGTATTTAGGTGCTGAACTACTGTCACAAGTGGTACTCACATCTTCAAACCCAGAATTTTTATGACGTTAGTCTAGTTTATGTGAATAGGAATGCTTATGTTTCTGTTTGTGTCATGGAGTTGAGGACAACAAAATTAATCAAGTTCCAACAATGTAAAATTACAACAAGGCTGTAGATCTTACTTGTGTATTTCAATAATGTGAGAACAGGATTTTGGACAATTAACACAGCTTTCTGGTTTTTCACCTACATAAAGAATATAATCCAGTGCTTGCTCTACATTAGTATCTGGAATGCTTTCTTAGCTATAAAATCTATCAGAGAATTTTGACTCTGTGATGTGTGTTGCATTGGCTAATCAAATAATTCAGAATTCAATAAACACTGTACAGAGTTTTCAACAGTCTTAAATTGGCTTGCGTGAGAAAAGTAATTATTTTTCAAATTTTAACATACGGTTGTTTTTGCAAAATGTTAACATACAAGCTGAACTATGACTGTATCATCCATATAAATTATACAGTATAGTGTACTCATACTAAAGTACATTGTTCTGAGGGTATCTAAAATAACACTTTGCAGTTCTGACATAGACCTATTTGAAGGAAGTAGATAATTACCACTGTAGCATTTCCAAATATTTCTGTGCTTTCCCTAACCTAAATTTAATTATATACAAGAAGTAATTTACTTCGTGTTCTTCAAACAATTTAAATACTTTAAAACAGAAAAACAATATAACTGTTTTAGTCATTATTTACTCCTTAAGTCTGTTTGTCATTATAGACCTATTGTTAGAATTTTACACAATGGAAATACGTCAGAATAAAAGAACAGAGGATCAGAGCACCACAGCACTACGTAAAATAAGGAACAGAGCAAGCTCCAAGTTAAATATCTCTTGGTAGTTAGTGCAGAAGTTCTTAACCTTTGGAGTCTGAAATTATGACAGTTAACATTATGAGAGGGGGATTCTTAATATATATTTGACATCAGAATGGCCTGTTTTCATAGCATCCCTAGTGCAAAATATATGCCTGTGGTGTTTTTGGTCTGAATCCAGACTTCAGATTTCATGACTCAACTTTCAACACCTCTCACTGTAATAAATCATAACAGACAGTGAGGAATCTACTTATAATGCACAAAACCAAGGCCCTGAGTCCTGGGGACACCACAGAAATCTGAATTTTCCACACCTGAGGAACAAAACAAATATTTTTGAGATTGCAAATTCATGTTATCAAATGGTGGGCTAGTAACATTATAACAAAGCAGCCCTGTTGTACAATGAAGTCCATTGAGCTTTTTTCACTATGGCTAAATTTGGCAGGTTAATATGAAACAGTGAAAATTAAATGTGAAAAAATCTCAAAGGACTCAGAATCTCAAAATTACTACAAATATGCACCACAGGACTGTTTTGGGAAATTAAAAATAGCTTTTAAAGATTAGGCTTCCTGGAATATATAATGTGGAAAAAGAATTTATTTTAATGTACAAGTATTGCATCCTGTAAAGAATTTATCTTCTCACACAGCTGAAACACACTATGAGCCCCTGCCACATCTTCAGATTTGAAGATAGATTGAATAACTGAACACAAAATGTCAGATACATCAAAAGGTTTGGAATTAGGATCATAAATATGATATGATAATTTTCAAATTAAATAAGGTTTAATAAGTATTTTTAATGCTTGTTTCCCACAGATTGCTATTTGCTTTTAAAGTTTTCTTCAGGAACAGGTGGGAGGGCAAGAGAAAAAATAGAAACCAACCAAACCAAAACAGACAAAGCAAAATTAATACTTCCTAAAGCAAAAGTGCCTCATATAAACAAGCTTGACCCCTGTTTAACCTTACCTTAGAGTCTCTTTTCTCATGCTGTATAAGTAGAAATTAGGAAAAGGGGTAAAAATACAGAGGAATTGAAGCCAGGTTGGATGGGGCTTTGAGTCACCTCGTCTAGTGGAAAGTGTTGACCATGGCAGAGTGCTTGGTACTGGATAATGTTTAAGTTCTCTTCCAAACCAAACCTTTCTGTGATTCTATATTGGCAAGCTTGTAGTAATAACACATAGTTAATTGTAAGAAGAGATAAAAAATATAATTATATTCAACTAGTGAATTCCAAATTCAAAGTTGGACCTAGCTTTGAGATTGTCCCTGTTTTAAGCAGATCACCCCAAAAGACCCTTGGTTCAATCTACATGACTGGAAAAAAAATACAGAGTTTTTGTATTCATAGGAAGGGTGCTATTCAGAGAGCTTTTGTTGTTTCTTTTGTAGTTTGTAAATAGCTAAGGCGGTCCTTTATTTTGCATGTTTTCCTTTTCTATGCTTTTCATGAAACTATCATTTTAGTTTAATAAACAATGTAGAATGCTGGTTGAAATTGAATTTCCTGGCAGCTTTTGATGTGGATATCAGAAGGTACAGAGTGTTATTTTTATAGTTTCATAGAAAACAGTTATTTTACTTAAACAAATAAAATTACTGATATCTTAATAAGCACGAAAAATTTTCGTATAAATTCCATACGAATTATGCAGGCAGTTTAGAAGAGAGGGGTGAAACTCCGAGAAAGAGCATTTATGCCTCTGACATCCTATATTATCCTGATAATCTTTGACATATTTATTCTTTAACTACGTTTCTACAGGATATATTTTTGTTCTTCTATAAATTATGGCATTTGCTGATTGATGTTTGCAGAAAACAATATCTAGGTCTTTAAACGTATAAACATATATTGGTAACATATTAGAATATAATTTCATAGCTTAGGTATTTGAAGACAAGATGAGGAAAGAAAATAATCCTCTAGTAACTGTCAAAATTAATTAAAATCACAAAGTTTTACACTTATTTGAGACTTTGAGTATCTGTCTTTGATTATTTGTTAATTTGTCCATAACAAAATGTAAGTATAAAAGAAACAAGAGTGTCAAGTGATTGTGAAAACTAACTTTTTGACCTTGAAGGAAGAGGATTTCTCAATAACAAAGACTGAATAGAGGGCCTAGAATAAAAAAGAAACTAATCTTTGAAGAATAATGACTAACAAAATTAAATTTAGTTAAATAGTGAATATTTTTTTAGTTTACGAAGTAGTGTTGAAAATTAGTAATGCCAAAAGCCAACATTATAAAAGTACATGATTTTTCCAGGCTGATATGTTTTCCTTTTCAGAACCACAGAAAGAAAGTTTATTCAGCCAGTCTTTTGGCTTAAGCTTTTTGAATTTGGCTCTTTCCTTCTGAATGAATAACAGCTCCTTTCCATCCTCAATTCTGAAAATAACAGAGAACAATAGATGAAGGTGACAGGAAGCGTGACAGTTCTGTCTTCTGCCATCTTTGCCAGGATTTGTCTAAAATATCTCAGTTCTATGAGTAAGAGGAAGTGAAAATTTTTACCAAGTTGAATTGGATGCATTTGAATCTCAGATGCAGGTTGGCTAGAGGATTGACTAACCTCTTCTAAAGTGACACATGAAAATGTTGTATATAAAGTTTTCTGCCTCCAGTGTTCTGTATGTCAAGTGGTAGCAGAGTATATAGAATTACTGTTGTCAGCATAGTAGTCATCTTTATTTGTTCTTTAGAAGGGAAATTCTAAACTCTCTCTTCCTTTCAAGGAAGAGCCAGCAGTGTGCCCAGGTGGCCAAGAAAGCCAATGGCATGCTGGCTAGTATTAAGAATAGTGTGACCAGCAGAAGTAGGGAGGTGATTGTCCCCCTGTACTCAGCACCGGTAAGGCCACACCTTGAGTATTGTGTCCAGTTTTGGGCACCTCAATACAAGAGAGATATGGACGTGCTAGAGCAGATGCAGAGGAGGGCAACAAAATTGGTCAAGGGCCTGGAGCATAAATCATACAAAGAACGATTGAGGGAGCTGGGACTGTTTAGTTTGAGGAAGAGGAGACTGAGGGGAGACCTCATCACTCTCTACTACTACTTGAAAGGACACTGTAGAGAGTTTGGTGCTGGTCTCTTCTCACAAGCAATTAGTGATAGAACAAGAGGGAATGGATTCAAGCTGCAACAGGGTAGGTTT
>JAOQGH010000001.1:44094808-44110653 GCA_025769975.1 Gallinago jamesoni
TCATTCTTCCCCTCTACTCTGCACTGGTGAGGCCACAACTGGAATACTGTGTCCAGTTCTGGGCTCCCCAGTTCAAGTGGGACAGGGAACTACTGGGGAGAGTCCAACGTAGGGCAACGAAGATGACTAAGGGATTAGAGCACCTCCCTTACAAGGAAAGGCTCAAGGAGCTGGGGCTCTTTAGTCCGGAGAAGAGAAGACTGAGGGGAGACCTTATCTACGTTTACAAGTTCCTAAAGGGTGGGTTGAAAGATGATGGAGCCAGACTCTTTTCAGTCGTTTCCAGTGATAGGATGAGAGGCAATGGGCATAAGCTGGAACATAGGTAGTTCTATTCAAATATGAGGAAAAACTTCTTTAGGGTGAGGGTGACAGAGCACTGGAACAGGCTGCCCAGGGAGGTCGTGAAGTCCCCTTCTCTGCAGATCTTCAAGACCCGCCTGGATGCAGTCCTGAGTGATGTCTCTAGACAATCCTGCTTTATCAGGGGAGTTGGACTAGATGATCTCTAGAGGTCCCTTCCAACTCTGTCTAATCCATCAATCTGTAAAAGTCTTCTTTCTGTATCCCTCCAGAAAATGTCTAATAGTTAATATTAATATTCTCAACTGAGCTAGATGCTATTTAAAGGGAAGAACACTGTCATGGTTTGGGCTGGACTAGCTACTGAGATTAACAACAGATGCTCTGCCTTGCCCCTCTCTCCAAGGAGAGGAAGGAGAAAGATGAAGAGATTTAGGAATTTAGGAAAAAACTAAGCTATTTTAATGAGAATATTAATAAATTAATATAATAATAATAATAATGAAATATATGCAATATTTACAAAACTGTATCAAGTTTCCAGGATGATGATCATGTCACTGGCAGACACTGGGAAAGTTGCAGAGTGGACAGGAGCTGGATTCCAGAACGGTATCAAAGGCAGAAAAACAAATAGAGTCCTCCTTGGATGATGGCCATTGAAGAAAGAGTGCTGACCCTTTGATCCCCAGTTTTAACACTGAGCATGATGCAGATAGGATGGAATACCAGTTGGTCAGTTTTGGGTCAACTGTCCTGTCTTCTCCTCCCTGCAGGTGTGACCCCTCTACAATCTTCCATCTCTGTGTCCCCAATGGGGCAAATATTGAATTTAGCGGACTGTAGTTGTAGCAATAAGTACAAGTAAGGGCCTCTCTGCATACCATTCCTTGGTCTTATCTCTCTGAGAGGAAACAGTTTCTGCACAATATGCTGTTAATCAAGAGTTTCAGACAGTTAGAAGAGACTTAGCCACAAAGTAAAATTACTGAACAGAAAATTGGTTCTGTTTTACCTCAAACCAGGACAAACACCTAGGTCTTCAACTTGTCTTTCTGTGAAAGAAGTTTTACCAACATTCCACTTAGTTTTAATGAAAGTCTACTGTAATTGACTGTGATTTTGCCAAGTGGATACTAGCTCCCCAGAAGGTAATAGAACTAGAAAGCTGGAGAGGAACAGCTGCTTTTCAGTGGAGCACAAGCCAGGCTGACTAAGGGTAAAAGAATTAAAAAAGAATCAGGGTCCCAGGTAGTTTAATTGCTGCTATTGATGTAAAACATGTAATATATAGGGGGAAAAACACTTCTGAAAGGAATCAAGGTTCATTAATTCTAATAAGTGATAAATTTGAAATGGTGGACATAATAACTCATTTGTATCCTCCTTTAAGAAAACTCATTGGATAATGGCTTCCATCCCAGCCAGCATAAATTTCAACTGTGAAATACAAAAAGACATGTTAATTTTAGTATATTACACTGCCGATGTGTCTTTTTCTTCCTCTTTATTGGATTCGCCTGACTCTCATGAAAATGAAGCCACTACTTATTTAAATAGAAATTATTCAAATGGAATGGAATGGAATGGAATGGAATGGAATGGAATAGAAGGTTTTCAGTTGGAAGTGACCTACAATGATCATTGAGTCAAAATTCCTGACCACGTCAGGGCTGACCAAAAGATAAAGCCTGCTATTAAGGGCATTGTCCAAATGCCTTTTAAGCACTGACAGGCAGGGGGCATCCGTGCTGGAGGCACTTCTCTAGGAAGCCTGTCCCAGTGTTCGACCATGCTTCCTTATAAATCACAGCATATCGTTAGGTTTGTGAAAAGCAGAGGGAAAGGAAGAGCAATTTTGTTATGTTTGCACACAGAATCTTTTTTGTTGAATTTTCTACCATCCTAATATAAATGAAAGGGGAAATAGTTACTTTTGCTTACATATATTTGGCTATAAGCTTTTTCATGGAATGGTTTGTCCCAGAAAAATGATCTTTCTATTTTGATCTTGAAAATTTCTTGATATTGTTTTCTCCTGTGAAATAAGATTATTTTTTCCTACTTTTTATTATCAAAATATTTTGATCAATTTAGAATGTGTTATTTCAGCTTTTCTTAAAATAAAACATAAGCAAATAATTCCAGGATATTCACTGATGCAAAGATTTCAGGCTTGCCTTACAGAAGTCTGAAAATGTAATCTTAGAATCTCTGGCTGATTAGTCAGTTTTTCAACCACATTTATAAGTTTGTGTTTTGTGTATAGGTGGAATTTCTCACTGTATTTTTGCAACATAAACCAAAATACAATATTAATTATTCTGCCACTAATTTAATATGATAAATCTTTATATAGCATGCGGCAAGAACTTCAAATGATACCAATCCAAATTTTAACCCATGAATTAAACAGCTATTAATATTTTAGTATGATATGAACCAGACACTATTCTTATTGCTACTTTTTGACATATAACGTTTTAATCATGCAAGTATATTTTTTTTCAGTGTGGATATCAAGTATCCTTAATATCTTGTGAACAACTTTGATAGAATCTTCCATTAAGTTTAAATTAATTAATCAAATTGAATTATCTCTGCCTACTGCTCTAAAATTAAGAAAGTCATAGCCCTATAAAAAGATGTGCTTTTCTTTGTTCCATATATTGTATTGATCCACTAGTCTAACTCCACCTAGTTCTGAAAAACTCCTTGTCTTTACTATTTCTCTGCCTGAACACAATATGTTTTCCTTATGAAAAGTTTCCATTTAGAAATGTGAAGCCTAGAGTGGGATGAACACTGAAAAAATGTGCTACAACTCTCTCTTTGCATTCTTACCCTTATTTACATTTTACTGTGTGTTTTCTTCCATATTCTTTTCTGACGTTCTTAAAAATGAATGAACTGTTGGTAAGAAGTATGATAATAGTATGGCAATTATCCCCTTAGGTTCCCTTGCTCAAAGTACAAGTCTTTATAACTTTTAATATTTTTATTTCTTTTTGGGAACTAGTAACTTTCTATTTGGAGTGTGTGTCCAGTGAAAATGTGAACAGCACAACACTAACTTTTCTGTCAAATACCTTAATATGAACCGTTGCCTAACAAGCCTCTTTAATTTTGTCTCTCAGGCCCAATTTATACCAGCTCTGCTGATATATAGGAGCCATACATCTCCCAGACTTGACCCTAGAGGAAGATCACTGGTGGTATGGAGCTAATGGGGAAAAGCCGTCACTAAACACCCTCCTGGCTCAGCCTGTGGGGCAGTGGGACATGGCCAAAGGCAGCAAAGGGGAAGGTGTTACGGCAGCGTGCCTATGCTCCAGCTGCTCCCAGCCGCTGCAAAGGTACTTTGCAGTTGAACATGAGTTACAAAAGGGTTCTACCTGCCCTGATTTCTACCCGGGAACTACTTGCTTTAGAAAAAACCTGGACATATATTTTTATGATCATGTCTCCTCACTGTTGTGGCATTGTGCTCCAAAGAAAAATAGCAGTACATTACAGTAGACGATGAAAAGCGATTTATTTAAGCTACGGATAATGTTTAGGATGAACAGTTTGCTGACATAGTGCATTTCTCCAACTTGTCATTGGTAAGTTTCAGCTTCTCAAAAATATACACTTCTGATTTACAGTAAGCTCAAGTGTTTGATCTGGCAAGGAACTGAAATTTTAAAAGACAAACACAATAGTCTAATATTTAGTCTAATATAAAACACATTTTTCCTCTGCTGTCACAAAAAATTGCAATGGATTTTAGGGAAGGTGGAGTAAGTCAGAGCATTTGTCAGAGAAGAAGGAGCTTCAGCTAGGGCAATTCTAACAAGCAGATTAATCAAATTATAATAGGGAATCCTAAGCACCCCTAAGTTTGAATAAATGTGTTTAGAACTTATGGAGTGTTTTAAGCTTTTGATCAAAACCGCAAAGATTACTGTTGAGTAAATTATGTCCCCTTATACTGCTTATTGTTTTCTAACAACAAGCCTGGCTATTCTGTATTTGGAAATGGATGTTCACTTCTACATGCTTCTGAGCTCTGCTCACACTTACATGACTTCTGTATTTTCTCTCTTAAATATTAACAATATGAAAAATGTTTGGAAAAGAGAAATTATCCTAGTCTAAACAGTATTCTTGTATGTCTTTCTGCAACTTGGATGGAACTTACACACTCTAGATCTTTTGCATCTCTGTCTCTATCTTCTCTCACTTTGGACCCAGAAATCCAAAACTGTGATATGTAAAATATGATAGTAGGGGCAGTTACTTAGATTGGGAATGAGTTTTTAGTTACAAAGTTCATGGCTAAATATCTCTAGACAGGCTCTTGAACTTAGTGGCACCTCTGATAACAAAAATTAGTGTCTGGAGACTTCTGACCTGGAGGGAGAGGAGTCCAAGGTGTGAATCTAACTGGAGAAACTTAACTCCATGAAACACAGAAGAAAGCATCTAATTCTAGACAGGAGTGCTGCTTAATACTCAGCCTCATGCTTTGCCCCTTTTCTTATTTTAGGCAATTCCTTCCTGAGGATGACAGTTGTAGAAGACTGCTTTTTGAGATCCCAAAAGTTTCCATGCTTGGAATCGAAGGAAACAATTTTTCCAGGTACATAAGCAAAGGTTTCTATAGCCATTTTAGATGCAATATGGTATCTCAGCCAGTCTTCAGCTGCTGCTGAAGCCTTGTGCAGATAACAGACACATAGAAGAAGTCAAGTGTAACAGCGTCTGAAAATATCCATTTGTTTTCAAGGGCTTTAAAAGGTCCCTAGGTTGCTACCTTTGATGAAGATGAGTATGCAGATTGCTATCTTTTGTACTGACATCCTTTAGCAGATCGAGGTCTTGTGTCTTGTAGACCATTCTGAAGAGATGCAATTTTTGGTGACCGTCCAAGAACTCCTGTAGGGTACTGCATCATAAATCCAGTTAGGATGTTACATTTGGGAGGCTATAAAAAATTCATTGTGTTTTATGCATGTTTCAAAGTGGGAGATGGTTTTTCCCTTCCAATTCACAAGAAACAAACAAACAAGCAAACAAAAAACAACTAACAAAAAAAAATCCCAAACAAAAATCCAACATTCCAAAAAAGTATTACCATATATCCTCAGTGCCAGCAAAGAAAGATGAATCTTAGAAAAAAATCTGGTAAGCACAATGTATACAAGCCTTCACTTACTGTGTAAGATTATGGGAATCTACATTTATAATTAAAATATAACTGGTTCAAGGTAAATGAAATCCAAAAATTTTTGGGAAATTTCATAGTCTAGCAACAAATAATGTGAAAAGTTATTGCAACTTTTTTTAAGTACTTCCATTGTTAATGTACCTCAATCAAGGGTAGCTTACATCTATAATTTATTACAAGCTAATTAGTTAAGCCTTTGAAATATTCAGAGCAAATTTAAAATACTACTGTATAAGTCAGTAGCTGATACACTGTTTGACATTTAATGTAATGAGCAGATTGCTCTTAGTTGAACTAAAAATGAAAAAGCATGCACAAGTGAATTTTCCATAAAAATGAGGTCTTCAGGTCTTAATATTACTATGAAAATAAACTCTTTTATAATCTACAGCGTGTACAAAAAATACTTGAGTGTTATTTTAAAATCCTTTTCTTTTTTTCTGTAAAATGCTACTTTTTTTCATCTTAGACTGAGTCAAACAAGACATAAGAACATTTGTCAGTCTGATGAGCAGCTACTGCTGACACAGCAGAAACAGATAGAAGGAGAAAGACAGGCTTTCAGTAAGCTACTAAGGTAATTAAGAAAGGAACTTGTGCAAACAATTACCTGTGGACTCTGCAGTAATGCTTGTAGCCATAGCTTGGGTGTAAAACATTCCCCTGTATTTTTAAATGTAAACTCAAAGGGAAGGCAAGAATACTATTTTATACTGGCTGATTAAGTAAATAGAAGACAATACAGATTTGTAGAAGGCAGAACTTTTCTAGCCAAGAGAAATGGGTCAGGTATTTGTCAGAGCCTTGAGTGCATAGACAGGCCTTAATCTCTCTGAACCCTCATTTCAGCTCAGGCCTGAGCAACCAGTCCTCCCATGAGCTGTCAGAGGTGCACCTGCCTTGAGCTCCTGCCTCTGGGGTGGATCTTGGACCCTTGTTACGTCTGTTACAACCCTGTCTCCCGCTTCTGCTGATTGGGTTCAACCCTGGGAGAATGATGGACTTGATTCATACCCTCACCTTTTCTGGGGCTTTCAGTGAATGCTATCACCAGCACCCAGCTCTGCCTGTAGTGCTCAGACCCTATGGGACCATGTTCTGTTATTGAAGGCACAGCCTCTGCAGGGGTCACCCTTGGATCCTGTCTTATCCCCCTCTTGAAGCAGACCTGCAGGTATTGAAATAGGAGAAAACTATAGAAATATACTGAACACCCTAAACTGTTCTTATTTATTTCCAACATTTTTTTTTTAGTTTCTTGTTTATTGCCAAAACTTCGCTTTCATCTATTTTTTGATATGACATATTGCTGATAAATATACAAATGCAATGCAATGCAATGCAATGCAATAAAATATAATAAAATAAAATAAAATAAAAGCAATAAAACCTTTCAAAAAACCTTCACACATTTTTGTCCCTTTTCTGCTGTGACTCCCAAGGATATCATTATGACCAGTGTAAGGGGCAGAGAAATGACTCTTCAGAGTAGTAGAACCAAGGCCCTAAATGTAAAAGCCGTACTACACCAGCTGAAGCTCAATGTGCAAACATCAGCCATTCCAGTTTAGGCATAGGATCACAACCCTAAGTTTTAAAGAAAAGCAATCCTGCTGTGTCAGTCTGAAGTAGGAACACACAACTCACGACAGATTGCATCAAATAAGGAAACTTGGACAATTACCATATTTAGCTGAGCCAATATAACTTATGAGTTTGCCTTGCCTGCATAAGTTTTTTCACTGAGATTTCAGTTAACAACAGCTTGTGGTTAGATCCATTGAACCAATTGGAAGTAAATTGCAAAAATGGCATAAATTAGTGATGTGAACACAAACTTGATTTCTACAGATAAAAATGTACATGAACAATTTAACATCTCATGATGGAAACCTATCCTTGTTTATCTTGCCCATTAAGACCTGCTTCACATAGTTGAGTCATATCTAGGTTTTTTGTGTTGTAACAAAGTACAAAGGGCTCTTCCAAAATGCAGATGTTTTGCTTATGCTTTTTTGATGGGAATAAAGCCCGAATGTGTAATAGTGTGATCAGTGGGAGGTATTTAGAAGTTCATAAATAATTAGATCTTGCTGACAACTAGCAATTTTTAAAAATTAATTTTTAATTAGAGAATCTGAAAAATCTTATGAGCTGCAGTTAATGCTGGGAGGGCCTCTCTGGGGTTTGTCACTTTATGTAATAAGAAAGATGCTGTTGTACATATCTCTGCTTATCTTTGTGATCCAGTCCTGTTGTATAAAACTAATAGGGTTAGAAACAGCAATTAGAACTATCCACTGGTAAATCCTATGCATGTAGATCATAAATTACAAAACAGCTAGCATTAAAAGGGACTAATAAAGGTCATCTAGTCCCAACATCCACCCTCCACCATCAATCTGTAATTTTTTATCCTTGTTCTAAGTTGTAATTTAAAGAAAGCTAAAAAAGAATGTAGTATCTTCCATGGGTTTTACATTCAAACAGCCTTTTATGCATTTAAAATCGGGAGTCCTCTACTCTAGAAAAGTTCTGTACTTAATGCAAAACTCCAAGCCCTAGTTATATCTGTAGACATACTGAGTTCTGAGGACCCATTTAAAGCTGTTATCTTTAGAAATTTCAACCTTAGAACTTGGGGTTAAGAAAAATGTCTGATAGCACTTTTGGCTCATCTTTGATTTTGATGATTTATACGTTACTCCTATTTTGGAAAGTGTTCTGAGCAGTAATGGAACGATTGGGAATAACATGTAAGTTTCAGATACCAGGGGACAGGCTTGGAATAGATGCTTTGCTTATGGTTCCTGAACAATTGCCAAAGATAATATGTTATGTGTTTCTCAAGCCAAAAAGAAAGAGGACAGTGGGAAGTGACATGTACAGAGGAAATTAGTGTGAGAGATGAATTTTGCTTGAGTGCTAGTTATAGGGATACCTTGAGCCCCTGAACTCTGGGCACAGTGTGAACAAGTACAAAAGGGAAATTGTAAAAAAAAACATTTCAGCAGAATTGTTGATTTAATGGAAAAAAACCAACAAGGTTATGAAAAAAAAGACCTGAGAACATAATTTTTGGGCACCTTGCCTCACATTACTTGAAATATATAAAGCTAGACAATATTTTAGAAAAGAATCTGATGTGTTATTTTGTTCTTATCTTTATTTAAAAAAAAAAAAAAAGCAGAAAGATTTCTAGCCCCATCTTTGTGCAACTGGCTGCATTTCTTTAGACATCTGTTGGATGTAAAATGATATTTTGCACTTCCTTTGTGAGAAATTGTGACCAATTCTCCTTGCCACCTTCCTATATGAATGAATTAAAAGTATTGTTAAGGTGGAATGACAAGCCATGAACCTCTAGAGTAGTAACAGACATAACATCTACATTAGCTCCCACCACTGGTGTACTTACCTGTACTGAAGGATGAATCAGTTTAGACTGAAAAAGAGTAAATATGTCCTTACAGCAGACAAGTAGAGCAGAATATTGTGACTATAAGCAAAAAAAATTTTACATCTAATTCTACTGTACATGTATATCAGTGATAGTATTTTTATTCCAGCAAGTTTGTAGTATGTGTATTAAACAAATGAACAGCTATATTTTAATAAAAAATGAATTTATTTTCATTTGAAAGTACAAATAATTATGTTTCAAGGAAGTTTTTGTTTTCTATTCATGGAAGTAGTTTGGGAGACTACTACAAAATCCAGTGATGTCAGTGAAAGTCCCACCATTGATGATGACAGACTTTGAAACAGGTTTCTACCCTCTTAATCCATAAACTGAAAAATTACTATTTGAAATAAGTATCATAATATAAATTTTAGTAACAGTTTGACCAAAGGAAAGATTTATTGAAAGTTTTCAATTTCCATGTTTTCACATTTGGCATTTTTTCCCCCCAGAATTTGGCTGGACCAAAACTTGGAACTTCTGGCGACCTTGAATCCCACAGTTCTTCATTGAAATACCTGCTTTACCAGAAGTGAAACTGGTAAGAATATGATTTTCAGTGAGGAGAATATGTTCTTCAGTGTAGCGAGACAGATGCATAGCTGGCTTCCGGTCTTTTAGAAGACCTGCTGAAAACCCAAGCAAGCTTATCTGCCCTGAAAGCTTCTTCCCCCCACATACTGCCAAAACCAAACAACCTTCCAAACAAACCCAATCTACTAGATTATTTTAATAAAACATTTTAATAAAACAAAACTAATGCATTTTCCTAAGTGTTTTTCAAGCATTTTCAAGCAACTCCACTCTGAATCAATGAGACTGTAACATCAAGAAAATTATCAGAAAATTAGAAGTGTATCCATAGGTAAATATAGCTATTCTTTCTCAAAGACATCCATAATACATAAGATTTTATATGTCTTTTTCCATCTACTGATTTTTAAAAATCATTAGAGGCCATTTTTTAAAAATGTGACTCTCATTGTACTGGTAAAGGCATAGAATCAGAGTATACATTTTTTCTTGGGTTGCATTTGGTCTTTTCAGCCAAAATTATTAGAGATGTTTGACATTAAAAACATCTTAATTGAAACCTAGGAACATATATAAATACTCCATGTTACAAACAGTTCAAGATACTTTATTAATGAAAAGAAATTAAATTATGTTTGTTTCCTGAAGAGCTCTTAAAGTAAAATACACTGTATTATTTTACTTTTTTGAATCAGATTTTTTACACCAGAATTCTAACATTGAAATGTCACTAGTTAGTCACTAGCATGGGTAATAACTGAAACTCCTTTCTGTCTTCAGCCTTTTATCTCACAGCCCTTGTCTCTCACAGATATCAGTATGAAGAATGCCCTCTAACTGAAAGAAATGTGCAACTACTTGGATTTCAACTTTAAGTAATTGTGTCATTTTTATAATATATTTTCAATAGATCATTCATGTGCTGTTTCTAATTATTGAACTAATGTTTTTCAAAATAATGTTAAAGACATGGAACATACTGGCAACATTTTAACAAAATAGTCTCTCATAGTAACAGACATCAACATGTGAAGCCTGGAAGTTTCATTTCATTCTATTTTATTAACTTATCTTTTATACTATCTTTAAAAGATACTTCATTTAAAACTTTAGTGACATTCTGTTAAAATGGTGACCATATAAAAATTCATTCATTTTTTATAACCTTTCTGACATAACATGATTGGCTAAGCTTCCAATATTAATTGAAGTGTTTGTTTTAACCCTAATGTCAACTTTTACTTTGAAAAGTTTAATTGTTTTATGCAGAGAAAATAATCTCCAATGGGAGCAAAAGCAATAGTGTGATGCAATGAAGACCTGGATTTTCATTCCTATAATTTAATTGCATCTACAGATTCAGCCAAAAGTAAACACTCAGTGGAATTCTCATATCTGTTCTTATATTAGACATACTTATTTGGTGTTTAGGGCTGGACATATTTCCATTGGACTTTTGATCTGAAGTCAGAAAGTTCTGAAAATATTTTCAATGTCAGGTATCATGCTCAATCTATCAGTTTATTAGAAAATATGGGAATTGCTTTAAAAAATTGGTAAACTGTATTTCTGGAGTGCAGTTATATCAAATTGAATATCTCTTACAAAGGATGAGGTTAAAAGTCTATATCAATATTAATCTGATGAATAAAATGATGAAGTATGGCCCAAATAACTCTGTGGCACAGACTGTAAACAGTATTTTTTTTTTTAATTTTTAAGTAACAGACTTTAGTGAAGAACATGTAAAAATATCAGGAGTAACTTACTGTAAATTAAAAAGTCATAGCAAAATACCACCCAAGAATCCATAAACAGCTTGATTTTTATTTGATCATGTAAAATGCCCCCATGCCAGGGAATATCAACATATTTGCTTAATATGACTAAGTGAAGCATGTAGATAAAATGGTTCTCTTCACTAGTGAGATTTGCATTGTCTGTCATCTTTAAGTGAAATATATTTTCTGTTTGTTGATTTTTACACAAATCCAATAAGATATTTTGAAAATTGGCAGTGCAGAACAGCCTCTGTTTAGGAAAGGAACCCTGCCTGAAGGCAGGTTTCTAAATCTCTATTTATCTGATTAGTTGCCATATGTTGAAATAGCTGATGGCTTGACAGTGGAAGAGGCTGGTTATGAAGCAGCTCTGGAGGCCATATGACTCCATTCATTTGACCTCAGGGTGTATCTACTTTGCTGGACAAAAAGGAACTTGAGCTGGATCCTACTGAAGTTGCTCAGGAACTGGAGAAAGAAAAAGTGAGCAATATAGATCAGCACATTGCTGAGAATCAGCTAATTAGTGCTGCCTTAAGATGGAGCTAATTAACCTTGCCACTAGCTACCATGTTAATATAGTTTTACTATGACCCACAATTGTACCCATATCCTTGACTTCCCCAGGTAGATATACTGGTTCACCAGGTAATATTTAACATAACACTATATTGTGCAGAAACAAATGATCATTTATAGCTAAAAGTGAATTAAAGAGCTAATTAATGGTCCTGCGATTAGGGAACACAAATATTTCCCTTTCAGGGCTTCAGGGGCCTCTGTGAGGAGGGGCTGGACTGCACTGAGATGGATGCAGACAGTTCCAGCTGGCGCCAACCGAACCCCCGCAAGGCAGAGCTGAGCCCTCAGACATGGTGGGGGCCCTCAGGGAAACAGATTTAAAGAAGGGCAAAACCCTTGACAGAGGTTGAGATATTGTAGCCAGCCAAGGTCAATTTACCACAGACGACACATAGCCCAGAAAGAAAAGGTGTTAATGGTCCATTGTTTATTATTCAAAATTTACTAGATCGATAGGATCCAACAAATCTATGCTCAGTCCTGTACAAAATAACCAGTTTAGTTTAAAACAATAGTGCAAAATTACTCTCTGTTGTGGTTTAAACCCACCCAGCAACTAGGATTACACAGCCTCTTGCTCACTCCCGTTTTTTTCTCTAGAAGGGCAGTGAAAAGAGGGAGAAAAGGAGGGGAAAGGGACAAAAACCTCATGCGTTGAGATAAAGACAGTTTAACAGAACAATAACAGAAAAGGAAAATAACAAAGATAATAATAATGGTAAAAGAATATACAAGACATAAGTCACTCACCACCAGGTGGATTGGTTGCCTAGCCTGTCCTGAGCAGTTTTTTGTTTGTTGAATTGATATGTCCTCCTTCCACATTAGAAAAACTTCTCTCTTTTTGAGCTTTTTCTGATGTTTTTATAATCACTATAATCCATAAAATAATAATTAAAAAATAATAAAATTAAGAAATCCCCCAAATCATTGCCAAACTCAATTCCTTCTGTGAAGTCTAATTATGCAGGCAAGGAAATTTTTTTATCTCATTTATGTGGTGTGTGTTGTGTTTTTGTAATATTGTATCTTTCCATAGACAAAAAGGCTTGTTATTTTTCTGCCATTGTAATGGTCATTATGATGAAATTTCCAACTCTTTAAAATACCTCCCTAACTCCCAATCTGTCTTGTATTAACAGGTTTTCAAACTTTATGGTTAATACTGTTTTCTTAAATTTCATAAGGAGCTTGCAGGTAAATCTTAATGGCAGCAGGTAGTTGCTTAAGCAGTAGAAGAATTTTTTGCAGATTACCATCATAAACCATAGCTAACTGTTTAGTTCTTATGTGAACATACACTATTTGAGCAGGTACATTTTAAGCTGAACACCTATAAGCAAAGTTTGTTTTAAGAAAGTCTGTTCCTATCAGCTACCCTGTTAACAGAGGTGAGGCTTGATAATTTACACTCATTCTACTAAACAAAGGCATTCTACTAAACACTCAAAACTGCAGAAATATAGCAAGGTCAACAAACTTGAGTTTTGTCCTAATTATTCCATGAGGTCAGATAGTCTTCACTCATCTTGCTAGATATCAATGAAAATCTAAACAAGAATACCCCTTTAAAGATTTTGCCATTGTTAAAACCTAATTGTACTATTTTGATCCATGTATGACTCTCAGTAATTAAACTCTTCCAGGACGTGGGTCAATGAGAAATTAGTGTTTACTGGATAGCTTTGCAGTACCTCTATATTATGTACCTTTACGGGAGGAGAAACAGAGCTGCAGAAAGACTGATTAGATCAGGACTTTAGAAGAATGGAAGAAAACGTGAGTTTTTTTACTAGAATTAATTCAGTCATGTTTTCCCTGCCACCTCCAATCAAAGAGATTCTTTCACTTACTTTGTAGTACAGGACAAATACCTCTCATGGAATCATCTGCTTTGCTTTCCTGCTGATTACTCTGTACTTCCATCTGTTGGGAGGTTTTAAATATTACAATCCTGTTTTTGCTTTAAAACCTGATGATGTTCTTCCACATTCACTGAAAGTTTGAAAAAAATGTATTTTACTGTTTGTTTAAATCCTGTTTCCCCCAGTCCTACAAATGTTTCTGTAGAGGACATGGTGATAAACAACCACAAGTTCAGGTACCACTATTGGTGCTTGAACTTGATTGCCTAGGTTACTTTCTTTTTGTTATTTTAAACTTATACAGTTAATGGTCAGTATTAAATTAAAAAAACCCCTCTTTCTTTGCAGCACGGGTGTGGTCATTTTGAAATTGTAGCCTGTAGTTGAGTAAAGGTAAATTTAAAAGAAAGTCTTTTGTCTGTTGTCTTGGATTTGCTAGGAGTTCTTCCTAAAAAAAAAAATGAAAATTCACCTCACTAAGCAATACCATCCTTATTACAAGAAATTGAAAACAGTGGTAAGAAGGTACCCTCTTACCACAAAAAAGACATTGAGGTGCCAGAGTGGGTCCAGAGAAGGGCAACGAAGCTGGTGAGGAGTCTGGAGAGTAAGTCTCCTCTCTTATGAGAGACTGAGGGAGCTGGGGTTGTTCAGCCTAGAGAAGAGGAGGCCGAGGGGAGACCTTATCACGCTCTATAACTGCCTGAAAGGAGGGTGTAAAGAGGTGGGGAGTGGTCTCCTCTCCAAAGTCACAGGAACCAGGACAAGGGGAAATGGCCTCAAGTTGCACCAGGGGAGGTTTAGATTGAATATTAAGAAACATTTCTTCACCAAAAGGGTTATCAAGCATTGGAATAGGCTGCCCAGGGAAGTGGTTGAGGCACCATCCCTGAAGGCGTTCAAAAGACAGGTAGATGTGGTCCTCAGGAATATGGTTTAGTAATTTTTATTTCTTATTTCTTTTTTTTTTTTGTCAGAGCTGGGTTGATGGTTGGACTAGATGATCTTTAAGGTCCTTTACAACCTAGACATTTCTATGATTCTATGATTCTAAGGTAATGTATAGACAATAGGGTCTACTCTTCTGTTAACAAAGTAGCTAACCTGTGTAGTATATTTTAGAGTTATGAAATTATCTGCTTAACTTGGGTTACATCATAATAAAAAGTTTTCTTTCAGAACTTTAAGGACTTTCAGGACTAGTAAGAAGATTATCTTTATGCACCATGTGTCTAATGCTTTGGAGATTGTCATACTACTATACTTGCCTATATTATTGAAGGCACTTACTCTAATTCTTTATCTGTCAGATCAATACTTAGCATTTTATGCACTTAATACTGTATAAAACTTCTGAGCCCAATGAAACTGAAAACACTCCTCCACATGTCAGTTGGTTTATGAAAGAGGTTCCTTCCTGCGTGAAACTAGTCAAGAGTACATGCTTTAAATAAGTTCGGTGAAGAGAAGATTTTTGCTATTTTTGTTCTTAGTTGTGCTGTGGTGGGAGACAAAATACTAGATTTGTACAGACCTTTGCAAACTATTAATTGTTATTATGGCCAGTTTACAATGAACTGCTGCCATTTTTATTAGCACTGATACTTTTATTAGGTCTATGTATGGTCCCGAATTATATACTGAAATTATTAATGGTGAAAGGGGTTTATCAGCATACACATACATAAGATATATGATCAGAGTTTAAAATAACAATTCAATTCTCTTTCATTTTATAAATGAAAATTTTTGTTTGTTGTAATTCTAAAGTAATACTTGTTTAAATATTTAAATGATAACAGTTTTAGAAATGTAGACTAATATAAAATACAGTTCTATGCAACCATGATTAATTAATTAATTAATTTTAAATAGAGTTCTCAATGCTCATTCTCTCTGGTCAAAAATGGTCAAATATGGGCCAAACGGGGATGAACTAAATAGCTTCAAAAAGTATTTTAAGTAAGCTTATTAAACCACAAGTTCTGGAGGATGTCTGATTCATTACTTTTCTGTTTAATTGGCTTTCACAGGGAAGGGAAGGGAAGGGAAGGGAAGGGAAGGGAAGGGAAGGGAAGGGAAGGGAAGGGAAGGGAAGGGAAGGG
>JAOQGH010000001.1:44113453-44124943 GCA_025769975.1 Gallinago jamesoni
ACAGTATGAGAAGATCAGGTTCGAGACCTCTTAAGGAAACTGAAGGTGCATAAATCCATAGGACCTGACGAAATCCACCCATGGGTCCTGACGGAGCTGGTGGATGAAGTTGCTAAGCTGCTCTCCATCATATTTGAGAAATCGTGGCAGTCTGGTGAAGTTCCCACAGACTGGAAGAAGGGGAACATAACCCTGATATTCAAAAAAGGGAAAAAGAAGACCCAGGGAACTTATAGTCCAGTCAGTCCCACCTCTGTACCTGGTAAGGTTATGTAGCAGATCGTCCTGGAATCTCTGCTAAGGTACATGGAAAATAAGGAGGTGACTGGAGACAGCCAATATGGCTTCACAAGGGCAAATCATACCTGACAAATTTAGTCACCGTTTATGATACTGCCACACAGTTGGACAAGGGCAGAGCTACAGATGTTGTCTACCTAGACTTGTGCAAACGATTTGACACTGTCCCGCATGACATCCTGGTCTCAAAATTGGAAAGTCATGTGTCCTTATCTACACTTGGTGGATAAGGAACTGGTTGGCTGGCCGCACTCAAAAGGTAATGGCCAATGGCTCAGTGTCCAAGTGGCAGACAGTGACAAGTGGTGTTCCTCAGGGGTCAATACTGGGACCAGTGTTATTTAACATCATTGTTGGAGACATGGACAGTGAGGTAGAGTGCACCCTCAGCAAGTTTGCCAATGGTGCCAAACTCGGTACTGCGGTCGACACGCTGGAGGGAAGGGATGCCGTTCAGAGGGACCCGGACAGGCTTAAGAGGTGGGCTCAGCCAAGTGCAGGGTCCTGCACCTGGGATGTGGCAATCCCAGGCACAAATACAGGTTGGGTGGAGAATGGTTGGAAAGCAGCCCTGAGGAGAAGGACTTGGGGGTGCTTCTGGATGAGAAGCTCAACATGAGCTGGCAGTGTGCATTGGCAGCCCAGAAAGCCAACCGTGTCCTCTGCTGCATCAAGAGAAGTGTGGCCAGCAGGTCACAGGAGGTGATTCTGTCCCTCTACTCTGCACTCATGAGACTCCACCTGGAATACTGTGTCCAACTTTGGAGTCCTCAACACAGGAAGGACATGGATCTGTTGGAACAGGTCCAGCGGAGAACCACGAAGATGATCAGAGGGATGGAGCACCTCACTTATGAGGACAGGCTGAGACGCAGGGGTTGTTCCACCTGGAGAAGAGAAGGCTCCAGGGAGACCTTATAGCAGCCTTTCAATATCTGAAGGGAGCCTACAGAAGAGCTGGGGAGGGACCCTTTGTCAGGAAGTGTAGTAAAAGGACAAGGGGCAATGATTTTAGATTGGAAGAGGGGAGATTTAAATTAGATACTAGAAAGAAATTCTTTACAGTGAGGGTGGTAAGACAGTGGAACAGGTTGCCAAGGGAACTCATGGATACCCCATCCCTGGAGGTGTTCAAGGCCAGGCTGGATGGGGCTTTGAGCAACCTGCTTTAGTCACTGCCCATGGCAGAGGGGTTGGAACTAGATGATCTCTAAGGTACCTTCCAATCCAATCCGTTCTATGATTCTATGATTGTATTCCCCAATTGTATTGGAATGAACTGAAGAAGTCACATACTGTCTAGTAAGTATTTATTGCTAGATAATAGGGGAGATATAATTTTATGTTCTTACCTTCTTATGGATGTTTCTCTTTTCTATTTATTTTAAATTTAAGTGCCTAAACTATAACTTGAGTGGAAAGCATGGTTATGTTCCCTTTTAGGTTGAGTGCTGACCACACTCAACACCACAGTAAGATTAAGGGAGCTGAACTGGCATCTGGTAAAGTATTTACTGGTCACAAGACTCTGTTGTAAATAAGCAATTAACCATATGAGTAACATACACAAACATAGACCAACAGACCAAAGAAACAAAAAAACCCCACTGAAAGTATTTCTTTGCTTAGGAATAAAGAATCAAAAAAATATAATTTCCAACAGAAAAGGATATAGCTGACCTCTGTGGATTACATATGATGAATATTTCAGCACTTTTCACATTACTGAACAGGGCTGAAAGCTGAAAACATACTATAAAGAAACTAACCATTATGTGTTCTAACCTAAGGAGGAGCAATTGGACAAAGACGGATTTTCTTTTCTTACATATGTGTAGCAGCTCACTCTAAAATTACATTGAGCTGACATAGATTAAACAGAAAAAATGTTTAATATAAGAAACAGAAAAAGAAAAGCACAGCAGAGAGAAGTATATATTGTATGATATGCTTTTAGAACTTGGCATTATTAACAAGCGGTAATGTAATTGGAAATGTTGCTTACAGTGAGGTGCAAGTCACTATAACAACAAAACAATTCCTGAAATATGTCTTATAGTGGAAATATTTATATTTATTTACAGTATTTTCCATTGATTGCATTAATTAAACTAAATTAACAGATGAGGTAGTTATTAAACTCTTGTCAAGAAACAGTGGACTTGGCAGTACATAAGAAGATGCTTTAAAGGACATTTTTTCTTATCACACTAATTGCTTCCTATTTTGGCTGACTGCCATAGAGCTATCTCCCAAATTATGGACTAGTGAAAGATTACTATATTAGCAAGTCAGCGTATATTTGTAGTAGAAGCTTCCTTTGTATTTTTTTTTCCTTTTTAAAACTGTGTGAAACGATGGGTCAGACAAAGTTTAAGGACTCTTTGAAGCACCACTAAAAATTAAAATGGTCTGATTTTCCAGAACTTGGCTGGCTGCAAGTCCTATGTATATTCTGCTCCCTGATGTCTCCTATCTAGTTGTAAATAAACAATAGATTAAGCTATTATTTTCAGTGGAAGCTATTGTGGCTTAGGAACTTAAGGGAAATAAAATTGATAATTTCAGCTAGATAGATAATACTAGGAAATCTACCTCCCTTAAAAAGCAGTTACAAATTATTGCCAGTTTACAGCAAGTAAAGGAGCTACCTAATAACAATGTTGACTTAAGCTGGTTGTAAAAACCAACAAAACATTTCATTTTAGAAGTTTATAAGGGGCTATTATGGATCATTGTTGGTGGTATGAAATGAAGTCTTTCATTTTACTTCTCTGGCACAATTCTTTAACAGTCTGCAACCTAGGTTTGTTTACACTGGACCACTCTTAACAGCTGCTAACACCATTCTCAACACCATGTAAATTAAGCTAACTTCTCAAGGAGGTATTTCTCAGACTAGTCCTAGCAGAAAAAAAAAAAAAAAATTAAAAAGGCTAAGTCACTTTTTAGAGGCCTTTCCTAAAATTTTTGTTAGTTTCTGTGGAAGAAATCTCCCAAAACCATAAAAATGGTATTTTAAAAAGAGATAGAAATAGTTTGTTCCAAATAACCACTGACAGTCTGACAAAGTCAGAAATAAAATTGAGACATAGAAATGCTATTTCAGATATGTTCTTAAGTAAATTTGCAGAATGTGACATTTGCTTATTATTTATCCATGGTATATGTATAGTAAAACCAAAAAACAGCACCACAATATAGCAGGATCTTTTGCATAAGGTGATCCTCATGCACAGAATTGAGTTTTTTGAACAGGGTGGTGGTCACTGTGCATGTGCCCAAGGCCACTTGTGAAGTTTTGTCAAGCTGGATGGGATGAGACTCCCTGAACCTCTGTTCATCTGAATTCATATAGCCACCTGGCCAGTGACCCCATCCACCCACTCACACGCAGGCATGATCCATGCCCTGTCTTAAACTTCATATAAAACATCTATGTGATCATTCCAGAGCTTACAGGAACAGTTTCTACTGACTATTTACAAGTACCTTGTCTGTGTACATTTTGATCAATCCTACAGCAGGAACTGCCTGGGAGAGCCTCTGGGATTGCCAGGCTCTCAGCTTTTGCCATACTGTTGATTTCCAGTTCGAGCAACAAGAATACACTGCGTAGCTTCAGGCCAAGGAGGGTCTCTATATACTGCATCAGAAACTAGACTTTAAAACACAACTACAAGAACACAAAAAGCAAAAGGCTTCAGCCAAAATATACTGAGTTATCTCACCTGAATGAAAAATTAATGTTTGATAAAGAATTAGTCAGATGCATAATTTATGTAAACATCACCTAAAAATGCAAATCTCTTTCCCTTGTTTTGTCTTTTATTTCCTCAGGATGTCTTAGTTCAGGAACAATAACAGAATGAATTTAGTTTCAGCATGCATTTGGATGGGAAAATCTTTATTGTTTTGTCCTAAATAAGCTTATTAAGGCATAAATTAAGATGGCTTTCTGCCTGATTTTTGGTGAACAAATGCATATAATGAGGAAAGGAAAGTATATAAATTAGAACATTAGATGTGACTGCTTTTTTGTAGCCTAGAACTTTATAGATAAATGTTATGCAAATACTGTTTTTGTTTTGGTTGGTTTTGGTTTTGTTTTTTTTTTTTGGGGGGGGGGTAGAGATGTTTATTATTTTTTAGCCTGCAGAATTAAATTAATCTTGTCAATAAAATAAAATATGAATTATGACTAGATCAAGTTTTAAGTAAATATTGCTGACTAGATTAAAAGCAGCAAATCAGAAAGTTTAAGCTAATCTCTGGTCTCAGCCTAGTCCCTTAACTGTCATTCATATTGAATAGTGCAGCCTTACCACACATTGCATTGATTTCAATATGTAAAGGTAGTGAAATTAAACTGTTGATGAAGGCAACTTATAATTGAAATTACAATGTTTTTACCAAGGCAAAATTAAATGGGTTTGGTCCTCTTATAGTAAAGTTCACAAGAAAATAATTTAATTCTGGATTTTCACCTGTACTGAGCTTTAGGTACTGTATTATTCTCTAGTTTGAACATAACATCAGCTGCAGATAACGTCAGTCCTTCATATTTGGTTTAGACTATGGAGCTTATGATCATTTTGAAGGATATTATGATCATTTTGAAGGAGATTATGGTCATTTTGATACATATATAAACAAAAATGTCTACAAGTTTTATTCAGAGTCAGCATTTTCAAGCAGTAAAGCATGATGGACAGAATTCATAGACATTGGTACCTTCCCAATTAGAGATCAGACGCTTTGTTAATAATCAGTTCACCCTATGGTACAATTGAATGCAGTCACTTTGCTGTATATATGCATCCACAACATAAAAATATGTCATTCCTTTAGAAAATACATCAATATTTAAACACAATTATGTAAGTTTAAAATTATAGTTATATAATAAATATATTGTATTATATAGTAAAATAAAGACCGTTGCAAAATTTGGAATTGTGTTGCAAAATGTGCAAATTTCTTTGTGTTTGATGAAAATGGATTACAGAAAAGCAAACTTTTTATCTCCATATGGAACTATTATGAATGCATTCCCATTGACATAAATGAGGCTGGAAACAGTAGAAATAGAATATAACTCAATAGCAAAAAAGACCTGGGTCATATACTTGGGGACTAATAATACTTCCTATCAGAACCTGAGAACTTATCATTTAGAAAGAGAGGAGGACAAAAGTCTTGGAGTATTAGTTAATCACAATATGACCATGAGCCACTAATGTAGTATGTCTGGAAAAAATGCAAATTTGATCTTAAAACACATCAAGCATGGGGTTTTTTTTTTGAGCAGTGATAAGATGTTCATGCTGTTGTACAAGACTTTGATGTTCAGAAGGGGGCTGCTACTCTAGCTCCTGTCTGTTGACATTCTTCCCAAGTCAGCTCCTCCTGTTCCCACTTGTGCCAGAACAAGCTCTTAAACAGGGAGCAGTGAGACGAGTCTAGGGATACTGACAACAAAATTCTTAGACTGGAAAGACATTGAAGCATGTTACAGGACTGATCAGAGGGAGAAAGATGAGGTATTAGAGAATGATTTTAGTATAACGTTGCTTAGCTTTTTGTTATATGTAATGACTAAGGGTAAGGGTTTTCAGTGAGAAAGACACTGCTGAAACTTAGCATCTGGTGCCGCAAAGGCCAGTGTTCATACTGAGACAAGATGGACTTTTACTTATTGAACCATGCTGTCTGCAACTATACAACAGGAGCAATGTGTATCTTGATTGCAGTTGTATTTTGGACTAATTCACAATTTCCTCTTAGTAGTACTCATGCACAGTAGTATCAGGTCTGAAACATGATATATGATAACAAAACAATTAAATGGTTAAGTACAGACTATTAATAATAAATCACTATCATGCAATCACAAACGCAAAAATGTAAAATAGCCAGGAATAGCACAACTAACGAGCATCAGATAAATCTTTAAGTAATAAAGTGATATCAAACATCTTCTGTCTGAAAAAGAATTAACACCCTGGACCATAATTAACATCCTTACCAAAATGCAAGGAAATATTTCAGAGAAATTGACATTAAGGGAGCCAACTACTCCTTTCATTACTTATGAAACCATCACAAAACCAGTCTCACATGTTCCCTACGGGAGAAACTGATGAAGTGTACAGGAGGAACACATTCTATCATGAACGAAATGCCAGGGTAGACTGGCAAATAAAAACAAGTGCAAAAGCCTTTTTGTTAAAGGAAGGTTCTATTATCTTTCAGCACACTGAATATTGATCAATAACCTGTATGTCTGAGGTTGCACTTGCTGTCTAAGGAGAAGGTAGTTGATTTCTCAAATATTAAGAATGGTTAAAAAGGGTTATAACATACAATCTCTAGATAATGTCTTCTAGAGTTTTTCATAGGTACCAAAACAAATATGCACATCTGCATATGTCCTCCAATATAAATTAAACCAATTTCTAGGTATCAAATTTTAAGCATTATGCTCTTATTCTTAGGAAAGGAAGGATAAAAGCAGAGTCTTTGCAGGATTGTTCATAAGACTATTGAGTGATAACAGAAAAACAGCTACTTGCAGATATCTAGGGGAAAAAAATACATTGACTTCATATAGCCTTTGAAAGAGCAAAATATACATAATCAGTCCATAAAAAGGATAATCAAAATATACTCCTGGGTTCTCTGGTGCAAACTCAGATGTGTGACTTCTTTTTGTAGATTAATAGACAGTGAAAGAAGTAAATATTTGTAATAAAATCCAGACCTCTGTAAGTCTGAATGATTAACATAAATTAGTAATGGATAATAATATTCTTTAACCTTACAGAAAGACACTACTGGAAATTAACAGGGAATAGTCACCATGAGAACCTCAAGGGAAAAACAAAAAAGCCAGTTAAAAAATCCCTTATTGCCCATTTAAGAAGTTAACTGAGGTGCAGAATTTGCTCTAAGACATTTTGGAAAGTAGCCTTAAGAGGTCCCTGTGTGGAGCCAATTTCCAATTGCTAGGTGCAGTGTAAGTACTTTGAACAAACTGGCTTTCAGAAAACAGCATCAGAGGCTCTGTGCAACAGTAGATGGTTTAAAATTATCTTGAACATCTTACATGTATCTGACGGAAAATACAATAAAACTTTGAACAAAACATCTGTATGCTAATAACATCACCAGATGTAAGGGAATGAAATATAATTAGGGATGACTTAGTTTATTCAATTGTAAACAAAAAATAAAGAGAGTTGCAGAAGAAATAGAATAGGAAAAGAATATTTTTCTTCAAAATAGGTACAATTTTTTTTTGTGTGTGTGTGCAACCTAATGTATAGGGCACTTATCCAAAATAGAAGATTCATAGTTCATTTTCTTTCAGTAAATAAAATTTTAAACTGACATTACCCTGTTTCCAGACTTCTCAAAAATCTTTAAAAAAGTTATCTTGTTACCATGCAATATTCATGTAACAATCTAGGGATGAGTGTGGTTGCATGCTCTGGGATGTGCCCAAATGCAGAAGAGGGAACTAAGATTTTGTTTCCTTTCCCACGTATCCTAAATACACAATTTGGATGAAACCAGCAGAATATCACTTGTTTCTTATATGAGGGAAATAATTTCAGCTCACCACTTCTTCTCTGAAAGCAGAAATTCATGTCCTTTGGAAGAAATCAAGAAAACAATGGAAATGTTTCTATTTTTGCATATTCTAGGCTGAAATATATTTCTGACATCTTGGTTTTGTTACTAATATATAAACTTAGAAACTAAAAATGTCACAAGCTGAGGAGAGGACAAAGCATATGAAAACAAATGAAGGAATCTACTGCCCCAGATTGAATGCCCAATATAAAACATATTCTGGAAAGAGCTACAAAGGGAATACTGTTTAGCAGTGGAAAAATTTACAGCCTTATGGAATCTTAATACTGTGCATGAAAAAGTATAATCCAATTCACATCTAATGCTAGAAGCTATATAGTTATACTAGATGACTACATGAATTCAAGGAAGTGGGGCTACCAGGAGGCCATATATGAAAAAACTATGACCACGGTATGAAAATTGTACTTTTCAGGCTATGAAGAATGCACTGAGAAGGACACATCATCAGGAAGATAATGCTGATGGTTCTAGAAAATGTTCTTCGTGGCCACAACACACTGAGGCTGAACAGAACTAATTTCAGATCATTTGGGAATCGGAGCACAACATTTGGGAATCTCCCTGGTAGTCCATGAAGGGATAAGAAGGCTGAGTTGTCAATAAGGATGACCAAGAGACTGACTTTCATCTGGCACTGTCGGTGCAGATGGGTACACCATGTAGCCCATTACAGATACTGATAGGGTGAACATTGACAGTTGCTTGCTGTGAAGGATACAAGGCTGCAATGGAAAACAAAATGGTAGATTTAACCCATTGATAAACTAGGCAATTACTTGGGGACATAATAGCCTCCATGAGAAGCAACCATGGGTCTGCTGCCCACCTAATGATTGCAGAGCACTGGAGAAGGGGCCACTCTTAGCTCTTGGCATACATAAGACACAGCCTTCTAACAGGAAAGTTTCCATTCCTATCTTTCCCATATGTATGAGAGCATCCCTCCATCTGTAGGTCCCATGCAACTTAGTAAGCAAAAATTTGTAGAGCAGCTGAAAAGTTTCGACCTTTACAATGGCCTGTTGTTTGCAGGCGCTTTTGTTTTTTGAATATTTTTTTTTATTATTCCTCTGGAAGGAGGGGTGTACAGGTTCAAAACCCTTTAGTTGAGAAAGGGGTGTTCAGAAGCTCAGAAGTCCAACTTCATGAAGAAAGGTCAGAATTTATTTCATTTACCATAATAAACTACTTCTGAATAATAGAATATAGATCAAGCGGTCAAAAAGATAAACCCCTTGAAAATTTATTCTGATTGGTAGGATTTTTGTTGCTCTATGGTATTTATTTTTTTCCACTCAGGCTATAAGCAATCAAACCCTATAGTCTTTCGCTTTGCTGCAAGATTTGGCTGAGAAAAGGAGAATTTATTACAAAAGTGCACAAGGGGTAATGATAAGAGAGGCTGTCCAGCTGTATGACCACAATTACGTCCACATAATATGTAGGAGTACTCTTTTCAATGACCAGTGCTAAAACAATATCTCTTTCCTCTGATAAAGTCAACCTAGTTTATTATGTTAACCTCATGTGTGCGTGGCTGTAGTCTGTGTTACTGATAATTTGAGATTCCTGGGTGAAAGGGCCTTTGTAAAGTGCTTTACAAATAGATTAAGAGTCAATTAAATCCACATTTGTGATGAATACATCTACTCAAAAAAACTCTGTTATGCTCTGTCTCATTCTCTGTGGTTCAGAATGAAAAATATAATCCTTGATTTGCAAATGTGAGATGGTAGCTATTTCTAACAGCTAAATGATTTTCATCTTGAACTCTGCTTATAGTCTTTGCTCAAAAAACAGCAAGAAAAATTGTCTGAATGCCAGAAATGATCATTTAGATAGAAATGCTTCCTGGTCTGTTGCCAAGCACTTGGAAAGGTTAATGAAAACATTAATACTTTACTCTACTGGAAAAGTGGGTATTGTTATCTTGGATTATAAACTTACCTTACTCATAAACTTGGATTCTATTTTCTAAGAACAAAGTTTAATGGAGAATTTGAAATAAAAATAAATGATCTGACAAGGAAAGAAAAATTTATTGGATTGAATTTGAAAAAAAGCTGCAGTTTTGGCTTCATACATAGACTGTAAAATAAGGAGTCTGTTTGTACAAAACAGAATAAAATGTAAAACAAGAGAGACTAAGATTCTGCATAGCATACACAATTACACTTCCAAGATTTAGTGATACTTTACATCTACTTGATATCTGCTTAGTGTATTGTTATGGTAATTTGAATCAGAGATGTAAGAGTTCTATTAAATTATCATAGTTATAGAATGGATTGAGTTGGAAGGTACCTTAAAGATCATCAAATTCCAACCCCCCTGCCATGGGCAGGGACACCTACCACTAGACCAGGTTGCTCAAAGCTCCATCCAGCCTGGTCTTGAATAATTCCAGGGATGGGACATCACAGCTTCACGGGGAAACCTGTTCCAGTGTTTCCCCTTTGTTCTGAATGTTTTGTTTTTTCTACTCTTTATATGATTTCATGTTCATACTTTTCTGGTAAGTGGTATATTTGTTATTTGTGATATATTAAAATGTTGGAGGTTTCTTTTGCAGAGGTGTTTTCCCCTGACCATTGGATTTCTTTTTTTTTTATTTCTTTTTTTTCTTCTGTTACTAAATTTCTCATGGTTTGGTCTAAACTAATGGTGTAATTCCACAAAGATGATTAGGGGCCTGGAGTATCTCTCCTATGAGGAAAGGCTGAGGGACTTGTCTCTTTTTAGTCTTGAGAAGGAGACTTAGGGGGGATCCAATCAATGCATACAAATACTTAAAGGGAAGGAGTCAGGAGGATGGGACTGGTCTTTTCTCAGTGATGCCCAGTGACAGGACAAGAGGAAATGGGCACAAACTTGAGTATAAGAAGTTCCAGCTAAACATGAGGAGGAACTTCTTTGCTGTGAGTGGTAGAGCACTGGAACAAGCTGCCCAGGGAGGTGGTGGAGTCTCCTGCTCCGGAGACATTCAAAACCTGCCTGGACAAGTTCCTGTGCATCCTGCTCTAGGTGGACCCGCTTTGGTAGGGAGGTTGGGCTAGATGATCTCCAGAGGTCCCTTCCAACCCCATATGATTCTATGATTCTATGTTTCTTCATGCATTGACACAGTGAAAACTGAAGCACTGTTCAAATGGTCACTTCAATTCAATATTAGCCCAAATTTATCTCTGAACAGTATGGCCTAAACAGTATGGCCCTTTCCACTTCTGCCCCCTACTTATTGTTTAACCAGTGTTGACACAAGCAATATATATAACTACAAAATTAACTGAATCAGGGAATTGATCCAACTGTGAATTATTCTTTTCACTTGTTAGATTATCTGCAAGGGAAGAGGCTATTTTCCACTTGATAATACCCCTGGTCTGAGTTGCTTTTCATCATCTCATCACTTTCTCATCAGTTGCTTTTCATCATTTTCATTGTTTTCATCACGGTGAGGGTGACAGAGCACTGGAACAGGCTGCCCAGGGAGGTCGTGGAGTCCCCTTCTCTGGAGATTTTCAAGAC
>JAOQGH010000001.1:44130354-44171665 GCA_025769975.1 Gallinago jamesoni
GGAACAGGCTGCCCAGGGAGGTCGTGGAGTCCCCTTCTCTGGAGATTTTCAAGACCCACTTGGATGCAGTCCTGAGTGATGTGCTCTAGGCGTTCCTGATTTAGCAGGGCAGTTGGACTGGATGATCTCTAGAGGTCACTTCCAACTCTGACAATTCCATGATTCCGTGATATGCCTAGCTAAATGCCTACATTTCTTACAAATAAACAACTCCTGCTGTATTAATTTTCAAATGCAATTGTTTAAAATGAACTAATAACTGCTAATTATATTTGTGCTCAGTTTCATCTCCTCCAAGTTACCTGGTGACAATGTAAGTTTTCCCAGGCTAAGCAACCAAGTCATCTTTCTATATAACAGAATATATTTTGTCAGGCAAGGTCATTATTCTAAATGAAGTGTCTTCTTTGTAGACTACATAAGTTTCTGGCTAAGATCTGTGAAAACCCAAAAAGCTACTTTCCCTTCTATTGTGGTCTCCCTGCAAAATATCTCTTTACTTCCCACTGGTTGTTATATCTCTGAAGGTTGAAGCATTAAGCTAGATTTCTGCTAATGATAGCATCCCATGAAGCTCAGTAGTAGGGCTGAACAGCATCTGACAAGTCACAGTGAAAGAAAAGAATATCTTCCAGATAAAGGCCATTCATTTAATTCATTTTTTTCACCACACAACAAGAGATTGCAAGCAAAATGCAACCTCGGTATCCCAGCTAAGGAGTAGAAGAATTGAGCCAATTCCAACAAATTGCTGTATAAAGTAAAACTGCACATCCTTCCTGAAATTCTGAACACAACAGTCTCATGTGTGCCCTTCACTTAGCTTGGTTTTTAATCGATCATTACTGAAAGTCCCATACAGTTTATCGGCTTCTATAATCAATTATTGCTGGGTTCTATCGCTCAGTGTTGCTCTCAACTTAGCGAATGCACATCTTGACAAATGGAGCTCACTTGCCCTGGCCTCCGAATAGATAGATAGATAGATAGATAGATAGATAGATAGATAGATAGATAGATAGATAGATAGATAGATAGATAAATTTTAAGTGTTACGCTTTGAAAAGAACAATTTTTTTTTTATGATTTGGCAGAATTCAAGTTCAATCTAGGCCTTGGAGAATAACTACACAAACTCTCTGTGCTACTGTCAGTATTATTCACATGCTCACAGAGCTGAAAAAGAAATTTGAGCTATTTGAATTTTTCAGCCAGTAACCTTTCCCCCCCTTTTTTGTATTATTCTTGATTTTCTTCCACTTGCCTAATCCTTCCCACTCCTGTAGGGAACATAATCACAGGATATTTTAGTAATATGGTGTTATTGTAGATCTTGCATCTGTAATGAAATTAGTTTCATTGCATTAGTGGGTCATTTTAAAAAAAGATTTTTTCCTCTTCTTTGAAAGAATATAGATAATTTGTGCAATGAATCTGGAAATGATATTTTTTTCAACTTTTTGTCTAATTCATGACCTATTCATGCTGAGTGCTTTTGATGAGAACTCTTAATTCATACACAGCATGAGGGAGACTTGATAATTTTTTAAAAAGTTAACATTTCAATGCACTCACTGTTGCCTTGTAATTTTTTTCATGTTATACAGCTGACTCCCTGTCATGTTTTTTTTGCATACCTCAAAAAACTTTTGGTCCAATTCCTGTCATAAATTTGTTTCTATAAAATCATATGGTGATCTCATCATACCAGTTTAGCATTTGAATCAAAATCAACTACATTTTAAATTGAATTCTTAAAAAAAGTTACTGAGTTCTTTTGTTTTTCCCACTGTACTTCCAGCACTGGAAATTTGTTATGATCTGGTGTTCTTATGTCAAACATAAAAAACAAACTAAGTAATGGAGAATGTAAATATGGTCCAGAATGTATTCTTTTAGGTAAATCATACTTGAGATATGCAGGGGTTTTCTTCCAATCACTGCTGGAAATCATTATTTCTGAAGAAGGCAACTTACTAATTTGGGATAGAAGCTGGGCTACAGAAAGAATTAGATCTTCTAAAAAGCTCTGTATGTGCTTTAATGAGGTCATCCTGTCTCAGGAAGTTATAAAAGATAATTTAACTTTGCATGGTGTTCTTTTTCATTATTCCACTTTATCACTAATATAAATTATTTCCTTTTCTTCATTGAGTCTCTGGTAATGAGATATATTCATCGTCACTTGGATTTTCAGGATGCTCCGTATTTAGGCATAGCTTACCATGTAGGCTTTGTTGACAGCCTGTTTTGGAGAGGAAAATGCCTTCAGAGAGCCACTTGTTTAGGCATTTCCAGGGTCTAATTCTCTTTCCATTAACTATTGTGGGAAACTTGATGAGAAGTTGAGCCATATCATGTTTCAAAGGTATAACTTAGGATAGATGAAACCTAAACTTCCTTTGTATATTTTTATTTCTGGAGAGATATATTCCTCTTAAATGAATGAAACTTTGATAAACAATATTGGGTGTTTATGCAACTATAATATAATTAATTCATTGAACATTTCATATAATCTTTAAAATTTGCCTAATTTCTGAGGTAAATAATGACAGTAATGATATAAAATAAACTTGTTTCAGTAGTTTTAAAATTAAAATATCTAATATTTTTACCCATCATTATGTATTTTAACTTTTCCTATATATTTTTTTTTCATTTTCTTTTGATGTCTTTCTCTTTTCTTTCCAACATGGAGCTGATTATTTAAAATTATATTTAGGTTTTCAATAGTCTTCAGTTTTAATAATATTCATTAAAAAAAATAAAAAAGAATCATACTAACTACCATCATCTCAACCTTTTTTTTTTTTTTTTGTCATTCCTGTTTCCAATTTTTCTGCTGCTTCTCTTGTTTGTTTGCTGCTAGAGACAGATTGTTCTTCCACAATTTAACATTTATTATCTTTCTAATTGGAATACCTTTGATTTTCCTTAAATAGTTACAAAAGTTAAATGAGTGCTGAAAATAAAAGAAGGAATATCTACATTAAAAAGCTCTTACATTTCAGGATAAATTATTTCCAATGAGCAACGCAATCAACTAGTAAGACCAAACAAAAGCCAAAATTCTAAGGTTTATTAGATTGTCAAATGTCTAATCTCTGAATGAGATTTCATATTTTCAATATTAAATATATTTGTCACTCATTGGTGAAATGACCACATGTAACGATCTATAATCTTGTTGACAAATCATTTTCTCTTTTATGTTGTTCAAGTAACTAGACAGACAATTGTAAAAGGTTTTTGGGTTTGGGTTTTTTTACCAATTGTTTGCTTTATCCTTTCACATCAGAGTTGCCAGATGTGCAATCTTCAGACTAAATATACGCTGTGAATAGCCTAACATGGCCTGATAAGAAATTAAAGATATAAACTCTGTCATAGTTTGTTAAATATGTAGGACACATCCTCTGACAAGTAGGAAAGAATTAAGGAGCTGAATTTACAGCTAGTAAACAGTGGTGGAATACCATTATGTGAGTAATACCATGTAGAGTTCCACTGTGTAATAACTCATATGTAATAATCATAATACTATTAGGCATTTTAACATAATAATACTAAACAGTGTTCAAACTGATTGGCACATCACCCTTATGAGAATTACAATCTATTTTTTGTCAAATAATTGTGTTGATAATACTATTAGATGAAATTTTGTATTGTTACAATTTTTTCTTGTATGTTAGGCTTTTTACTTTTGATGAAATAAAGATGCAAAGTTAAACAATAAATAATTTTAGGCACTAACCATACTCAGAGGTTATCTTGACAGAGCAGTTAAAGGGAAACTGCTGTAGATAACTTCAAACAGCCTTATTGGTTGTTTTGGGTTGGGAAGTGAAAATCAGTAGACTATCATGCAAGTCATCCTTATTCCCTGTATGCTACTGGTTATGAAGCACTAGTATTGCTTAAGCTCTCCATAAGCCAATATACAGTCATTGAATACAAGTACACCATCTTATACTAGTGCTTCCTACTGAAATGCTTAAATGCTTTTTAAATTGCACCTCATTTATTTCATTACATGATAACAGTTCTGTTTTATGTACTTGCACCTCTTTGAAGTATGGTAATGAGATATTTGTGTATATTTGCTGTTTACCATAAAAAAAGCCAGATAAATGTAAGGGTGAAGGAAGAAATAAATCTACCTGAGTTGATGATTTGGCCCTGTTCAAGTAGAAAAGTTAATACAAAAGATTTCTTCAAGCATAAAAGGTATAAAATGAGACAAAACTAAAATAGCTAAGTGAACCGAGAGGAAAAATGTATCACTGCCTGTTAATTTTAGACAGCATATTTTTCCATAAAACACCCTCACTGGGGAGTGATACTTATTGTTCTTTTGAAAGCAATTACTCTACTGTGCAGCACATTACTCTGCAAAAAAGAAAACCCACCCACACAAATAAACAGCAATAATAATGATTCTTTAAAGCGTCCCCCGTGTGCTGTGATGTATCTATTGCTAACCCACACAGTAAATCTAAACTGTTCAGCAAACACTATAGAATGTATCTGCAGGGCTTAATCCAGTTTTTCTCATTTAGCATTCTTAATAGTGCAAAACTGGCTGCAACAATACAGTTCAAACAGCAACATTTCTAAAGTTTATTTAAATTTTCAGAAAACAATTATAGAAACTAAGCCATTGTTGAGAAATCAGATAAACAACTGAATAATAAAGCATTAGAAGGAAGAGCTATAGGTCTTCATGTTGCAACCTACTTTGTATTGGTGCTACTGGGTCCTCTGTACCAGCAGAGGACCTGCTTTCAGACTCTTCATTCTAGACCATGAAAAATATTACACTGTTTGAACCTGCTATTAAAATAATTGCCTTATTTTAATAATCACACACTTTAAAGCTAACTTTCTGCAACTCTTCTCATTTGACTATGATAAATTATTGTATTTCCTTTCATCACTAAGTGGAGAGATCTGTTTAATCCCTGATGTCTGAAGAAGTGTGAGGACAGTTTTGTCTTTAACAAATTTGATGGTGGAAGAGGCATCAACTCTGGAGTGGATAGATTAAAAAAAGTCTCTGCAAATTCTGAGTCACCTGTAATGATTTTAGTATGGTCAAAGCATGTATGAATTTTGTTTTCTGCATTGGACTAGCCTTGGCAAACACCCAGATGCTCACTCACTCCCACTCTGCGGTAGGACAGGGGGAGACAATAGAATGAAAAAGCTCACAAGGTGAGATAAAGACAGCAAAATCAGTTACCAATTGCTATTATAGGCAAACCAGATTAACTTGAGGAAAAATTTAATTTATTGCAAATTAAAATAGGTTTGGATAGTGAGAAAACCAAGAGATAAACATTAGAACCTTTCCTCCCCTCTTCCCTAAACTCAAATTCACTCCACACCAGACTCCTTGTCCCTCTTTGAGGTCCAGGGTATTGGTTGGGGGAAGTTATGGTTAGTACATAATGGTTTCTTTCTGCCACTTATTGCTTCTCACACTTTTCACAGAATCACAAAATCATGGAATTGTCAGAGTTGGAAGGGACCTCTAGAGATCATCTAGCCAAACTCCCCTGCTAAAGCAGGAACGCCTAGAGCACATCACTCAGGACTGCATCCAGGTGGGTCTTGAAGATCTGCAGAGAAGGGGACTCCACGACCTCCCTGGGCAGCCTGTTCCAGTGTTCTGTCACCCTCACCGTAAAGAAGTTTTTCCTCATATTTGAATGGAACTTCCTGTGTCCCAGCTTGAGCCCATTTCCCCTTGTCCTCTCACTGGCAACCACTGGAAAGAGTCTGGCGCTCTCCTCCTTCAACCCACCGTTTAGATACTTGCAAGTACTGATAAGGTCTCCTCTCAGTCTTCTCCAGGCTAAAGAGTCCCAGCTCTCTCAGCCTTTCTTCATAAGGGAGGTGCTCCAATCCTTGAATCATCTTTGTTGCCCTTCACTGGACTCTTTCCATGAGTTCCCTGTTCCTCTTGAATTGGGGAGCCCAGAACTGGATGCAGCATTCCAGTTGTAGCCTCACCACTAAAGGGAGAGAATGACTTCCCTCGACCTACTGGCCACACTCTTCTCTATGCAACCCAGGATTCCGTTGGCCTTCCTGGCCACAAGAGCACACTGCTTGTTCATTGTCATTTTACTGTCTACCAGGACCCCCAGATCTTTCTCTTCAAAACTTGTCCTCAGCAGGTCCACATCTAACCTGTATTGGTGCCTGACTTTCTTCTTCATCAGGTGCAGGACCCTACACTTTTTCCTGTTGAACCTCATGAAGTTCTTCGTTGCCCAGCTCTCCAGCCTGTCTAGGTCTTGCTGGATTGCAGCACAACCCTCTGGAGTGTCAAGCCAGCCCTCCCAGTTTGGTATCAGCAAACTTGCTGAGGATACACTCTGTCCCCTTGCCCAGGTCATTTATGAATATGTTGAACAGGACTGGGCCTACTATTGACCCCTGAGGGACCCTTTGCTCCAGTGCAGGCTCTCTGCAAGCCATGGTTCCTCCAGGAATATCCTTTAGCTTTCTCATGGGTCCTCTGCTAGCTTCAGTGTGGAATGTCTGCTCCAGAACCTGGAACACTACTTCCTCCTTATCCTTGTCTTTGTCTTTTTTCTTTGTCATTGCTGCTGTCATTGTCCTCCTTCTCCTTCTCCTTCTCCTTCTCCTTCTCCTTCTCCTTCTCCTTCTCCTTCTCCTTCTCCTTCTCCTAGAGAAAGGTAAAGCACATTCTGTTTTGCAACATGATCTAAACTAATTTAAGAATCCATCTTAAACAATATCCAATATAATTACCCTATAACTACCACCTGTAACTGCCCAAAGGAGAGGTCTATATATTTCACAGAAATCTTTGATGAAAGCTGAGGTATTTTGATTATAATAGCATTATGCCTAAAACATTATTATGTCCAATGAGCAGAAATTTTAAGACAGTGTCTAGAGTGGAGACTTACTATCAGTTTCAGGTACTGTACATGATCTAGTAAACCTATTTATAAATCCAAAGATATTAGTCAGAGCTCAGAATTAGCTGTTTTCTACAGCATACTATAATGTAGCACTTTTGATTGATTATATCAGGAGCTGACCATATCTTGTCCACAGAAATTAAGAGTGCTCAGGAACCTAACCCAAAAAATTCTACTGTGGTTTGTTGTTTTTTTATTATGTAAATGCATTGTAAAAATCCAATGGCTCAACAAAAGTAAAGAAAATGTTATATAGGAAAGAGGTCATCAATTATTATTTTCACAGGCAACATCACCTCACTTTTCATTTACTTTTTTGAGTTATTCTTACACCTTCAGTGCCTGTAGTAGTTGATCTTCTTTCCTTTCTATGTTGAAGGTTTCCACTCCTGAGTTAAATCAATTGTTTGCATGGCTGTGTTTTACCTTTGTGGACAGAAATTGCCAATAAAGAGACTAAAATGCTAACTAATTTTTGTTTAAACAATATGATTTATGACTAAAATTGTAATTCTAAAAGTCTACTGCTCTGAAAGTTGCAGCTTTTGTTCAGGAATAATATTTTCAAGAGTGGTTTTCCTTATAGGTTGAAATAACAAGAGTTCTTGCAAAGCTATTCCACATTATCAAGGGAAAAAAAAAAAGATATCCACTGAAACTGTCTTTCTTAGGTACATTTTTCAGGCAATTCAACTTACATTTCATTTACTTACTTCCAATCTCTTTTTACCACTCTTTGCCTCCCTGAATTGTCTTCATTTACATATTGTTATTAAAAATTTTTCTATTCTTTATTAATTTACTCAAAATATGATTGTAAAAGGTCAGCATTCTCAGGGTGTATGGATGCCTGGAAGGAATATCTTGCATGTTTAAATTTATGTATGTGCTAGGATAAAATACAATTTGATCTATATTATTAAAAAGTTTTCAACAACCATGACCGATTGTTACAGTTTTTTAATCTATTGTTTCAGTGTGAATACACTACAACAGTAAAAGAATAAATTTTAAAATTTATTTCCATTGACATTTTAATCCAAAATTATCTGTGACTGATTGTCTCATAAAAAAAAAAATGTTCAAATTTTTATAATTTCTGATTTCCTGCTGCTATGCTGTACATGGAGTTATGTCAAATCAAATTAAAAGAACTGGGAAATTGCCCTTTGTATGACTTTAGTTTCTTCTCACATCTCCAATAAGTTATATTTTATTTACATGAGGCCTGAAGCAAAGCCACTTTTACTTAATAATAGTTGACTTACTGCTAAGAACTATGGTTTTAGACTTTGCTTTTAGTATTTAGGTTAACCCTAGGTAGATTTGGGAATCAATTATTGAGTGTACTTATGGTTCATATGAAAAAAAAAATCCCACCTTTGAGCTATATTTAAAAAAAAAACACATTATTTTTCAAGCAATATTACTTAGAATTAAGTTCGAATGCAGTTAGAGTGCTAAAGTTGAGGATCTTATGAAAGAATACAGGCAATTAAATATGGGTTTCATAACATTTGTATATATATCAAGATGCAGTTCAGAAGTTTAGATTCTAAATCTAGCTGCTCATATTTCCACAAAAGGGAGATTTTGTCAGCACTGCTGTATCCATATTACCAAAATTCTCATAAGTGATAAAAACCAGCTTTCTGTGATAAGGGATAAAGCAGTAATAGCACAACAGCACAAACTGTGAAGACATGATTGGTCTCTTATTCACAGAGTGATTTCAAATTGTCAGAAGGGACTGCCTGTTTTAAGAAAGTCTTTGTGGGGAACATCTTCAGCAAAATTGAATAATAATGATTCCATGCACTTAAGCACTTTGTGCAGGATGTGTGTTTTCCTGAACTCATTACATTTTTACAATCATCGAAAATGTGTCAATACAGCAAAATGGTTATGTTTTGTACAAATGATCCAGGACACATCCTGGGAAATATTTCTTTAGACACAATGTATAAAGAACTCCCATTCAAGTAAGGAATCTAAGAGGAAAAGGTCTGACATTTTCATATTTTGTTCTCATTTCTGTTCTGAGAGACTTTGAAAATATGAGAAAGAACAATCTGGGCACACATAGATTTTTGTGATTAGGCACTTTCTACACACTTTTCAATTTTGGTTCCTTAATCCCATTAAATATTATTTGCATAAAAGGTACATACTGAGAGTAGCTTTCATTTTAACTGGAGATTTCTTTAGTGAAAGCTCTGAGAATTTGAGGCTCTATTAATACCTTTTTTTCATATTTCTCAGCCTATGAAATATATTGAAAAAAGCATCTTTTAATGTACACATTTTAAATAAAAATCTTTTAATCCCTGATGTGAACATTCAACCTGTTTCGTTTAATAGGCCTTTAATCCATTATTCAGAGTGGTTGCAATCGGCAGGAAACTGTGTTCATAGAATCGAAGAACTTTCAGGTTATCTCAAAGGAAGATGTGAATTAAATTTTATTTAGCAATTCACGTGGAGTATGTTGCATTAAATATTCACTATGTTTGTCAGAGGCAAAGAAGGGAAAAGAGGAAAAAATCTCAGACCTCTGAGAAAATCCCTTTACAGATTTCTGAAGTATTCAACCACAATCAGATTTTTGCTTCTCTAATTTAATTGTCTTCTTGCTTTTAACTGCATGAGACAGGGGAGCTTTTCAGGGGTTTAGTTTGGCTTGTGAAGATGTGCAAAACAGTGGCTTCTATTCTTCTTATAAAAAGCTGACGTACCAAAAAAAAAATATTGAAGATTTTGTATCAGGAAGAAGTTGCCTGCAGAAAGTGAGGTAGGCTAAAGAACATGTAGATACAAAGCACAGGACCATTTAGCAAGTCTTTATCTTCCTTGCTTAGTCCTACATGGAAGACAGAATGAACCAAAGAAGGAATAAACTATTCCATCTTGGTTACTTTCTTTCCTTCAAATAGACCATTTCAACTTACATTTAGGGAGCATTTCAAGTTACAACACATTATTAATGCACTACTTAAATGAAAAGGACTGCTGGAAAGTCACAATTAGTTTTACAAAGATAGACATGCAAGATCTGTGTTTTACTCATGTGGTTTAATTCCAATATGTAAAGAAGAGAGTTGGGTTTTTTTCAGAAAGAAACCTAATAAAGTGAAAAATACTTTGTGCAACAGAGAACAGACCTTAGTTTAAATTGCTTGATTTGAACCCAGAATTTGAATCTTAGCCACCCGATACTGCAGGTAAAATTTTCCATTGTCAAGTAATAAGCTCATACTGTTTCCTATGTCAAGAAGAATCCTGTGTCAGGAAGAATGGTCTTAAATCTGTATCCTAAATCACTGGCTATTTGGATATTCCTTATACATTTTGGAGAAAAAAACACAATTCAAGGAATGAAGTATTACTGTTTCTGTGTCTAAACTACCTTGTGAGTAACGATCTCTGTCCTGCGGGGCTATCACGTTTTTTAGACTAACTCCTTTGCATAGTAAAAGTGGTTGCAGTTTTCTTTGAAATTCATGTCCAGGCTGGACCAATTACATACATTACAGTCTGCAAGAGAAAGACCTTTTGATAAGCATGTAGAGTTTTATTTGAATTAAAAAGTTGGATCTTCTATTAAGTGAAAAAAAAAAACCCTGCTTTCGTTCTTGGTGATTTTGCTAAGGGCACTCTGGGGCTTCTGCAGCACAACTGCAGTCAGAACAATGCCCTAACAATTATTGATCAATCAAATGCAGAGTCATATAATAGCCATCATTTAGTATAAAATTACTCATTTTATGTTTTCACCAGGAAGTCTATTTCTAGTATGTATTTTTCTAACTTATAATCTTTTTAACATCAGTTCTTTACTTGAAAATTACAGGCTTTCTGTAACATGCAGACTATATGTAGTAGCAGTTTTAGCAACTGTAATTGGAGGAATATACTAATGCAAACAGATGAGTACTGAAGATAGAGTAAAGAGAGACAAGAAACAGAAACAGAAAAAGAAAGCATGAAAAACAAATGAAATACACATTTAAATTTAACTTCACACATGTTTTCATAAAGAAACAAATATGTCCAATTTCTATACTTTTTGTCATTTCTACCACTGTCTCAACAATTTCTATTTTACAGTAATTTTGGTATGGCAATACTCACCTCACTCTTTGAGGTGTTCTAATGTGTTCCTTACACAAAGTATACTAGTCAGCAGGTAAGGTTTTAATTATGGCTTCTTTTATACTTCTTTTTCCTGGATCAATATCAGACTTTTACACCATGTAGTGCTTTATCTGAACTGATCAAATTCTGTCTTTAAACCAATCATTAATATTCTTACTTTTCCTATTGGAACCACGTTCCAAAACACTATTCATTCAACAAAGAGAAACTGTCCCTATAGCTTAGGTACAGAATCACAGAATCATCTAGGTTGGAAGGGACCTTTTAAGATCATCTAGTCCAACCAATGAAGAAAAAAAGCCAACAAAAAATCCCCACAAACAAACAAAAAACCCACACACCCCACACCACACCCAAAACCAACACCAATCCACTACTAATCTGTATCCCCAAGCACTATATCAATTAAATGTACTTTATATTTAATTGAATAATTTTAACAGTAATTGTTCCCAGGGCCAAAATTGTTAGCTTAACTTTTATTTTTTCCCCCACTACTAATTCTAACATACATTTTTAAAAATAAATACTACAATATTTTAACCTTTCTATTATTCTACTAACCAGCTGAAATCTTTCTGAAGATACTTAGAGAGGCTCCTTAGCAGTTCTGTCCTGGATACAGGACCTATAAAAATTCGATCTCCTAATTATTCTAATGAATATACTTCTAAATAACACTCCTATTTTCATATCAATATTTGATCTAGAGACTTCAGGGGAATTACTAGCTGAAGTCATACAAGATTGTTCATGGCAAACCTTACTATTTGAATACTCCATATAAACAAACCTCTAATATCTTGCTATTAAGTTTTCACTCGAGTAGCTAAGATTGGAGAATTACTCTCACATTAATTTTGTATCTGGATATCCCAAATGATAAAGTGCTACAAAATATAAGAAAAAAATGCCATGAACAAGTTATTATACACTAATAAGAGAAATCAACAATTGTTACACTATAGTTTTTGTCTTGATCAAGATACTAGGTGAGAAAATATTTTCAATTAATTTTTCAATGTTAAATGATATTGCGGCATGATATTTTGTTTGCTTCTGTTTCAGAAAAATGTTCTTAGTTTTTTAGACATAAATATGTGAAATAAAGTCAGAATTGGTTTCTGTTTCAAAATATGTACTTATAATAGGAGATATAGTTATCTAACTTTCAGTGTAATTGCAGCCCTTTAAAAGATTTGTTTGAGGGGGCCATTGTATTTTTAGTCATCTTCTGATCTAAGTATGTGTATCTCTGTGTATGGATACATAGAGATAATTAAGGCCCAAAGTTGTATACACGTGTGTATATATACACTTTTTTTCCCCTGTCTCTCTATCAATTGATCTGTCTTCATGGATAGTATACTCATATGGAATATTGGAATAGACCAGTTAAAATAGCTCATTCTTGAGCAAACTTAGGGATGAAAAGAATTCTGGCTCGGGATCAATAAGTGAAGTTGACTCTCTAAGTAATTATGTGAACATCATAGTTGTAATTTACCTTTGATCATTTAAGAAATGTTAAAATCCACTTTAGTACACTTGTGTTAGACATGATTTTGCTCTCTTTTTTTCCACTGGGAGAAATTTACAGGCAAACAATTGCAAATTACTATATACAATCACTTTTCTGCTCTGGTGTTACCTCCATTTTGTGAGAGATGATATGGATGTGAAAAGAAATAATTATTAGGATTTTCAGACTTTGTTTAATAGGACACCAAAGACTAAAGAAATAGAAAACCAAACATTTACTGTTATGCCCTTCATGACAGGAAAAAAGTGTTTACTTCCATCTTCAGAAGTTAAAATAAGCTTACACTCAGTTCAATAGCTGAAGAAGTACTCATGTAAAGTCTATCCTGAGCTTTTAAACAGAACCTTACAGTTCAAAGAAAAGTATTAATTGCTTTTTAATGCATCTGATGGTATGAACACTGCTTTTGTGTTCCCTTAAATCCAAATATCTTACAAAATCTTTCAGGTTGAGCACAATAGAACATACTCCTTCATGTTGTTCAGTAATAAATTCATGAATCTGTATTTCCGTTTGTAAGCAGACTGAAAAACTTGTATCTAACTGTGCCTTTAATTTTCCTTGTAAGCTGTCCAAATTTGGCCTGACAGCAAAACTCATCTGCTTGCTCAGTTAATTAAGAGACAAAAACCTTGTCATTTTATCTACTTAATCTCAGTCATATGGCATCACAACATACCCTAATAGGAAAGACAGAGCTCCGAGTGTGCTGGCTAAATATAGGTGTAGATGTAGGGGTTTTTGACCTGGAAGAAGGTCAAAAGAGAGGAGAGATGATACTCTGAGCTTTACTCAACAGTGATCCCACATGAAAGCATCATTCATGGATGGATATCACTTAGCCTTCTGTTCAGTCACAAGACTGTCCTAAATAAGAGGGAGTGGATTTTAACTAATCAGTTGGATATAGGTAAATACAAAATAGTAGGTGAATAATAGTCCACCAATGGCAACCTAGGATAAGCATGAATTAATTGGCTTGTAACAAATGAAGATCCTATAGCTTTGGCAGGAATAATACTATTCATGCAGTGATTGTGTCTTGCTAGAAGAGTACCTAAATGTTATCAGGAATGGATTTTTCAATAGTGTCATCTTTAACTGTGCTCTTTTGCAAAGCTTGTAGAAGTAGGACAGATACTAGTCGCTATGGTGATTAACTTTCTAGGGGCTTTCTGAGGCTTTAAACATTTATATTTAAGCCTTGGCTGTGCATTGTTCTAAACCAGTAGTGTGAAAAATTGCAATGACAAAGCTGTAATGGTGGTTGGTGATGCAGCAGAAAAATAAAATTCCTATCCAATCTACCCACTGCATTTAAACAATTGAGTTTGTGAAGTGAGTAACATCACTCACAGAGGTAAGCATCCCTGATGAGCTTTCAGCAGCATACAGGTCCCACTTTTGCCTCATCCTACAAAACACAGATGAAAGATATCTATCTTGAGGAAGAAGCATATCAACTGTTAGGGATTTGGGAAAAATACGAGTGCAAAACTAGTTCTGTGACTTCTAAAATTGCTGCAGCAGCTAAAAAATCCCTGCCTCAGGTGGAAACTCTAAGCAAAAAAATGAATTCTCAATGTTACCAAATCCACCACTCTATACACAGTGACAAAAATAGACAATATGCTTCTCTGCTTTAATTTTGCATTTTATTTCCTTTGAACTTTCTGCTCTGTTGATGTGGAAAAACTACTAAGGCAAACAAGTGACACCGTTTGACAAAAGATAATGGAAGATAGGAGAGTAAGGCTGTTTTAGGTCCAGGAGTACTTCAGAAGATACAGAAGGCTCTTCCTATTTGCATAAGGCACTGCTTCTGAGATGAGATGGCTTCATTCTGCCTTCATGCAGCATTTTCCCTACATGTCACATGAGGACCAGCAACCCAGACTGCTGTTTTTGTTCCTTTTTCCCACTCATTATCACATTAGATAGTCCCTAGAACAGCTTTCTGTGAATAAAGTAGACAGAAGGGTGGAATGATTCCCTCCCTGTCCTAGACTGTTCTCTTTACTCACCTTAAATGAACAGTTTGATTTGGCGAATTTTCCCAGCATTCAACTAATAAATTGCTTTCCTGTGTATAAATCCCACTGAAATCAGTGAAATTACTCTAGCAAGTGAATGCCTACCAGTGTGACTAAAGAGTGGCAAAAAAAGAGACAAAAACTTCAACTTGTAATTGAAGATGTAGTTATTATTGGCTTGTTTTCCATATTAGCCAATAAAAAAGCTAGTGTTCGGGGAAGGAAGAAGATACTTAAAAGCCATATTTTTGGCCTCCTTCTTCATTAACTTGAAAGCTTCTTACCTCCTGCCTGCACTTTTGAAGGGCTACCTTTCCTAGTTCTTTCAGTTTAGGAAATATCTACAAATAGTTTTATAACTTTCATTTTGCTTTGCCTTGGAAACAGAGCTGTACAGGGTACTGAGTTAATATGTAGCAAATAAAATCAAGAAACTGATGAATTTTGTGATCAGAATTAAATTAGATGAAATTAAACTTTCTGGGTCAACATTACCTTTCAGCATTCACAACTGCCACGATTCACCAGTCAACTCCATCTGTTCGTACCAAACAACTGTTTTTCTGAAATGATAAATCATATTTTTATTTGAAAAAAATGAAAAAAATCTACATAAACATACATAATTATTGCCTAAGTAGAAGCATTAGATAACATAGAACAACTTATTAGCAGTAGATGTGTCCAAGTGTAATAGAAAATAGATGTAGGACTGCATAAAGACTGAGGGTGTTCATAACATTCATTCATTATGTTACACAGTTTTTATGGGATGACACCAGGGACTCTGTCATCTTGCTCTCAGGAAGTTTATTGTAAGCAATTTAAAATACGCCAAAACCAAGAGAAAGCACTATATAGTAGATAACATGGGAGACTAAAAATGCAGAAAACTTAGATTAATGGATAATCTGCAGAATTTGTGTGTGATCTTGGTGACTTGAGCAACCCACATGAATTTATTTCCACATTTGTAAAATGGTAATAACGTTTGTCTATGAAAACAGAAAATTATGAAGTTCAGTGTAATCATATTTTTCAAGAATCTTGAAATTCTTGTATACAAGACATTATTATTTATTGTTATTTCATCTTTTACAGAAATCAAAGTCTGAGATATGAAAGAGTACAATTTAGATGTCTTTGCTGTATATAATATATGCTATGCTGGTTAAATTAATGTAAAATCAAAGGTGTTTGACAAATATTTATAATGCCAGGACTAAATCTCTTTGGAAAATTTCTGTTGGAATACTTTTCAATGGGAAATGTTCACAAAATTGATGTTTTATGTCTGCCATTTTGAAGTACTTACATTTTTGGGGGCCATAGATGTAAAAATTAATTGCACAAAGGTAGTGAGATATTAGGAAGCAGAAGTACTTGGTCTCTGCCTGTGAGGCTTTCAGCAATTTCACTTGCCACCAATAAAACTGGTAGGAATTTTGGACAGAAAACAAGCCAAAAATTTCTCTTTATGTTATCCCAAAACCACGTTTTCCTGGTAATCCCTTTGCTCACAAAAGCTGTATTTTTATTTTACATCATGAAGGGCAATGACACAGGTTTCCAATATTTTAGGGAGATTTTAAATTTTCTATTGTTGTTCATACAGAAATCCATTATGCAAGTAATAGACAAACTCAAATATTTCTGAGCATCATGCTGTTGCACAATATATGCATGCCATTGAAGAGCCTTGATATAGTATGATAAAACAATTAATACATATAGGACACAGGCAGTTGATCTGAATAGTGACTTATCTGAAAATCCAAGGATTTTCTATGTCTTCTTCAATGTATGAATTTCAATTGCACTAGATTATGAATGTAAAAATATGTTTTAATAATTCTTGTCACATTGCAAAATGTGTTTGTTTGATATTCTGGGACTTCATGAAAATAAAAGGAAATGTAGGCTACAATGTGACAGGATATTGTTCAGAGAACTTCCACTGATCCATCTTCTTCCATCTCACATTATACTGATATCATTTTTCTAGGAACTATTGTTGAGAAAGTGCTATGGCATATTAAATAATTATTCTTTTATCTCACAATATTTCTATTTCCAAGACTTCCAAGACTGCAAGACTTTCCAAGGGGAAAGAGGTCATCTTCTAGTAGCTTCACCTATGGATACATGCAACAATTTTAAATTTATTTTACTAAGACCAAAATCCATAAAAAATTTTTGCACTGAAAACTGTATGTTTTCCCACAGTTAAACTTCTAACAAGTTACTTTGATATACTAAAGAATTTCAGTTTAAATTTCCACCAGGCACACATACACATTTTGTTTTGCCACCTGCAACACTGAACTCTACTTACTGTGAGATCAGACCTCATCTGGAAAATACACTTCTGTCATTGTAGCAAGGTACTTTGGGGTTTCTTTTCTGTTGATAGTACCTAGAAACTACTAAGAAACTAAGAAACTACTTCCCCTCAATTAGATATGATGTTTCAGTAGCAAAAGAGAGATTAATTCTTGGGCTGATGGAATATGCAAATGGGAGATGAGAACAGAAAGATAACAGTATAAGGGTTTTGCCACATGGCATATGCTTGGCTCCTACATTTCTACATTTACTTTCTGCTACTGCTCCAAATGAACTTCTTTTGTCTTCCTTATTCCCAGTACTCATCTCAGAGGCTTTAAGAAGGTTTAACTGCAACTTAAACACTGAACATTACAGCTGCAAAATCCAGGTGCTCCATTGTAATATACTTTTTTCTAGCAACAGCATCTGGACACTTGGCTGGCTGCACCATGGAAAGCAACTGGCTCTAACATTGCTTGTATTGGCATCCAAGGAATTGCCTAAGGATCACTCTGCTGTGGGGCTGGCTGGAACATGCTACCCAGCTGGAGGTCATAGTCCTTTGATAGGCCTGTCATTGTCAAGAATTTGTTCAAGTTTATATACTTGAGAATAAAATCCTGTTCAAATTTCTCATGATCTCTTCCACATGTAAATCCCTATTATGGTACAAAGGAGCTTATCCAAATTCATTGGAGTTGATATAAGGAACTTTTAAGGACCCACAACTTTGGCTAACTCTCTCCCAATCCATATAGTACTTAATATGCCACAGAAAACTGCACTTCTGTCTTACGTAAACCCTTTTATTTATCTTTATAAAGCTGCTGTGAGATAACAGTTTACACTAAAAATTAAGAGATCTTAATCTGAAATGTACAAAACCACCCACAAAACAAAAACCAGAAAACAACACCACAAAGACTTTAAATTGTTAAAGCAAATAACCTAAGGAAAAAAAGATTGGCAATGTCTTTCAAGCATACTTCTTATGGGCATACAGACTTGTGACTGGAAATATTTCCTTTCACTTAGACGTTCAAGAATATATACAAGAAGTTCAGAAAACCTCTGGTAAAGAGGTTAAGGGAGCTGTGTAATTAAGAAGATTAATAATATTTGCTCTATGTATGTAATTAGACTGAAAAAGGTTTTTTTCTCTTCAGTCAATAATGTATTTTGTAAATTTATTTTTGTCTGGTTTCTTTTTTTTTTTCAAGTTACAGACACTCAATAACAATGAACACAAAACAAACAATAATATTTATTCCAAAATAAGAGCACAACTCAGAGCTTTTCTTCTACGTACATGGGAAACGGCTGGCAAAACAGTTCTGTGGATATTATTAATGAGCCTGTGTGTGCTCTTTCCTCCTTCCAATGACTTCTAGTATTTCTGAGCTTCTCCAAGAATCTTATTCAGCCTTCTACATCTAGAAACTCTTTATGCATCAACCAAATTCCAGCAAAGAGACACACTAAATACTGTTAGTTCTAAACCATTGCTTTGGAAACTGTCCTACACAAATCCTTTGTGAGAGCAGAAAACAGGGTGCAGAGGTCATCTGACTGCTCTGCTGCAGTTTACCAGCACCCCAGTTTCATGTAGCCTGCAAGGCAACTATACTTACCCTAATGTCAAACTACAAAATGTACAGATATGCAAAAATATCTTGCTGTGCATACGTAGATAGCACTAAAAGCATTTTCTTTACAGGAAAATCTCTGGGTCTTTGTTTTGTTTTGTTTTGTTTTTCTGGAAAATGTATGATTATTGGTTAATATGCCAGGGAGTGACAAAAAAAAATAAAACAACTACCTTAACACAATTCTTTGGCTTTAGTTGTTTGTAGAAACATGTGAAAAACTCCATGCTGATCAGACAGACCTCATGGTAGGATAACTTTATTACCATTTTGAGAAGGGCAACAACCTGCACCAGTTCTCAGACCAGATTTATGAACAATTGCAAATTATAGCTGATTATTTTAGTAGCAAATAAGGTAGGAACAAGTGCAAAGAGTACCTACCATAAAACCTGGAGTAAGGTTAACATTAGGGTATTCCTGTGTCTACAGTTTGCTATTTGACAACTGTGGACAATTTTTCTTTAGGTCACACATCCACAAGGTCAATCCCTTTTCTTTGGCGTTTCTGTGTTTAAATCACCATAAAAAGAGGCAGGCTCTATATTTAGGACCTCTGAATACATATCCAGGGCATATAGATTTCTCCATTAACTACATCTATCTCTTAAACTCCTAACGGAATCTAAGCACTGTTATTTCCTAGCTAGAAAATTTGTCACTTTTTCAGACATTTCAGTACCTAGGATATCTACTGGTGATCTGAATGAGGTCATAACTTCAATTACTTGCATTTCTCCTTAACACTGAAGAAAGAAATTACATTTGGTAAATCAAAGAGATTCTAAGACACTTTGTGCCATGATGTTCTCTGATGAACCTACAAAATATTTCATGAAGACTGTGTATTACTATATTAGTCATTATTTCTCCAACTCTTTCTGAATTTTCTTAGGAATTCTCATGTGAGGTGAATAGAAAAGTTGTCCATTTACCACTATTCATGGTCTGTTTGATTAGGCAACCATGGGGTAGCCAGTATTCCATCACATTTTGATCACATTATTTAAAAAAAATGCTGGAAAACTTCATTAAACTCAGGAAACAGGAGAGCAAAGAACAAGACTTTTTTTCCATCTGTTCATATACCTGGAATAGTAAATTAGGAAACACATTCAGTGGTTTAATGATGAAGTCAGTTGCCCAGACAAAGCTCAGATCTACCGAGGTTACTGGAGGTACAGAGCCTCAGTGTTGGCAAAGCCACGGTCTTGTTTTAATGAGTCACTTCGTTCAAATGTGGGGAAAGTAGAGGAGAAACCCAAGTGACTCTGCAGGAGCCAGACTAAATCTGTCATGGCTATTGCTGACATAAAGTTCACAAGCCTACCTCACCAAAACTGGTTCTTTGCAGATACACAGAGGACAGAAGTTCTCTATATAGCTCTTTCCAGTGGCCATGTAAAATTTTCTGTTGTTAATGGTTTCTGGCCCACACTTATTGACCAGCTCTTACAGGGATTGCTTGGTGGACTGGAGTTTGATATGGACAAAGGCATGCCAGGAGCCATTTGAACAGATAAAGAGTTTAGATGGTGAAATTCCAGTGTGTGGCAATATTACCCATTGTTGCCTAATTTACTACTATAGATGCTGCATATTTTCTAGATTTATCCGTTAGCCCCACTGTATTATTCAGGTTACTGGAAAGTTGATTGTAGTTCACATTAGGCCAATAACTACTACTTCCATATGTCATTATTTCATTGTGTTGTTTTGCTTTTGTATAACTTTTCGAAAATAATTATCTGAGATCAAATGCACATTGCACCATTGTGCAGTTTTGTTGGAATAACTGATTTATCAGTTACAGAGAGCTGTGGTTAAAAAAAAAAAAAAGAGAAAAAGGATCATCTCTACAGCTCCTGTTGCTATGATAGAAGGTGCCCTTTCTGCTGAAGCAGCAGAGAAGTCACTAGTAACTATATTAAAATATGTTTTTTACTTTAATCTTCCAATGGACTTCAGAGAAATACTTAAAATTATAATTCAATAGCTTTGCTAACTTGAAAAGTTACAGCTGTCTTTTTCCTTCTTCCTCTGCAGAGGGGATGAAATAATAGCACCTTATCTGATGTAATCCTTCAACACTTAGTCTTTTACTATTTAGATATACATATATTTTTCGATTATAATAATTCAGTATGATAGTAACAGGGAAAGAATGTAAGTTCTGAGTAGTGCCAGTTCTCCACTGTCTATCTTCTTGTAATTAAAGAGAAGAAAAAAGTGTTTTCCTTATCTGATTTGACAAGAGTTATGCAAATTCTCTTCCCAGCATTCAGTCCATCAGAAATACATGGTTGCTGCAGCATTTCAAAAAGATATTGCACAAAGCTTTGTGTCTCCTTTTCTGATTCACATGATATTTTAATAAAGACTAATTTCTTGAGCATATAGTGACAAGAAGAGCTTCAAAAGTACAATATCCTTCAAAACATACTTGAAATAGGCATTGGACTAGACTTGAGGTAATGCTCAATGTAGATTTTGTATCCAAGACAGTAAGCTTTATTGACCATGATAAGAACTTCTGTCTTAATTCTTCAAAAATTAATAGGATCAAGCAATATAAATTTATATTAGGTTTAATGAATTATTGGTCCAACTTAGACATGGCTTCTCTAAAATTATGCATTGGCAGACCAATGACTGAAAGAGCAAGCCATTTGTTCTGATAGGAGTCTTTTTTTGTGACTCTTGTCTTGATTTTCATGTATGTAATAGGTTTAAAATCTGGCAGTTGCAGACACTTAGAAGTTGTCTGCAGGAAAATGCAATAATGCATATTTCTTGATTTCCAGTTATCTGGCTGGAATTGAGTACACGTGTCTTTTAATGCATTTTGGGGGTTTTTGTTTGTTTGTTTGATTAATTGATTGGTTTTGTTGGATTTGTTTGTTTGTTTGTTTTTGAAGACTTAAAATAAAAGAATCCAAACATAAAAAGCCTACAATGGACAAATTGTGCAGATGAGTACCAAATGTTCCTTGGACACTATATAGTGGCAAGTGGATTATGGTGTTGTGTCAACATAGTATCTCTAATCCTGGAAGTTTTTATATGGACCTTTGTTTAACAGAATATCTCCGGATCTCAGTGGACAAATTGTTCTAGCAAGTAGGTGGAAATAACCACAACAGCAGAAACATTTACCATGTGCATAGGTGCTGCTAGAGATTATATATTTGTGAAATATTTAGGTGTACAAAAAACCTGTAGAAATTCAAAGAAAAACAGTGGAAAGAAATCTGCATAAACCATAAACACACCATGTCTATGCATGTGGTGGGCATCTAGTTCACTGTTAAGTGACAGGTCTTATAAATTTTGCTTGATCTGATTTTAACAAAATAATATTTTTTCATTAGTTTTTGCTGCAGCAAATTATGAAAAAATTGGCAATAGTATGCATTATTTGAAACTATGTGGAACGAGTTGAGGGATTGGTGTATAATAAATCACCTGCAACAGATGTTGCTCATCTCAGGGCATGAACTAGAGAACATGTTGGGATAGATTCTACTATATGGATGCAAACTTTAAAATCCTTCCAAGTGTGAAATTCCCCCAGGCTCAGATCTTAGATCCATGTCTAAAAACGGGCAGGACTGGTTCCCTCTTTGAAAACATACCAGGTCCAAAGGAAGATTTTGCATGTAATTTCTGTGTAAAAACAGGATGATGGTTTTCACTACTGTTGAATATGAAGTAAAACTGAGTTCAGACTTACTTTGATGGGGAAAAAGAAAAGTAATTTTTTCTCTGATGGAAAATTTAGTTTGGAAAATAATCAATCCTTTACCTTTAACCTGTAAAAAAATGAAGTCAGAACAAATTATCTTTATAAAAATTCTACAGGAAAAAATGATATGATTCTGGCTTTAAGCTCTCCCATAGTAAGAAGAGGAAACTCAATGGAGTTAATATTTAAAAAGCTAGATCAGTAAAGGAAGTATCATTTAGTGAAGTGAATGGTAATTCCCCAGCAGTCATGCTGTAAGAGATCAATTTTTTCCTGGTCTGTATAGTTAGCACTAGGATAATTATATAACATCATCAAGAATAACAATTAAGATATTAGTAAATTAACAGAAATAATAAATCTCCACTGAAAGCACAGATCTGCATCTTTTCCTTTCTAATTGCATAGTTGTACTCTGGAGTTTTTCAGTTTTCTGTAAGTTATTAGATATGGACATAAGCAGTATGGCAAAATTGCCAAAACCAGAATATGAGCTAGGTCTTACACAGTGATATAGTATTAATACCTGAATTTGATTTACAGTAACATTCATAAAATATACATGACTATTTCACCTTATCTTTAGTTCTGAAAAAAGTTTCGGCAACTATATCAAACACATAAAAATAAATCCCTTTTAAAGGACTTTTCAAGATTGTATTAAGCAGATATTTTATCACTGCCTTGAAACAACTGTAGGAGAGAAAGTTGAACTTGTCTAAAAAAATAGTACCTTTAGCTGAAAATACTTAATATTCTTCTTATGGACGATGAATATGTGACAAATGACCATCAAGCTCTGATGCTTGTTGAACAAGATATGAAAATGTACTTTTGAACTTAACAAGTTGCATTACCCAGTCTCTCTGGCTGCCAGGAGATTTCTGCTCTTGATAATAACGATCTCCTAATTCAGCTCTTGTCTGCCATTCTAAAGTTTGGATCCAGAATATGTCACAGTTGCACTGGTGAAGAGAGCACAGCTCCTGGCAGCCACTGAGGAAGCACAGCCTGTTAAAGTTCTAGGGTTCTAAGCTGCTGGTTTTGAGTACAGGTAAATCACTGAGCTCCTAAAGGCCTGGATTAGAGGTTTTGGCAGGATTTTGCACACTATTATTTGGCAAGGTCATTTCCTCATGGTGATGTCTTTTCGTTCAACAACGCAAGAAAAAAGAGACTGTTTCCTCAAAGGTGGATATATTTGGACAAAAGCATCTGAAAGACTTTGAATGTTGCTTCTGGAAGTAGTCCAATGAAGTTAAAAGGATATAAAAGTCGGTGCCAGCCTTCATCTTTATCTTTGTGGGTTTGCCAGTTACAGTGGGTTTGGTCTCTGTTCTGACAGCTCAAGCTGTTCTTTGCATTGGTTAGCGAGAGGCAAGTTAAATGATATTATTTCTCACGTCTTTTCCTTACCAATCTACCAGTGCAATCCTTGTATAATATGAAACATTCTTTTACTCTTTTTGATTTGTTGCATGCTTTCTTACAATCAAGGAATTTGTATTTGGCCTCAACTTATAGCCAAGGTGATTAGATTCTTGATGGGAGTCCTATGCTACATGAGAGTCTGTTAGGAAATAAAGAACAATTCTCAAAACTTAAATACTGAAAGTGAAAACAGAGTGGCACAGCTTCAATAGATCAAAACAGGATACTTTTAACTTGATTTCTGAAAACTATTTCTAAATCTGTCTTTTCCTGAAGAAAATGTCAGTGACTTTAAAAACTCACTTTCCTTTAAATTTTCCTGCCAGCACTGCAATTTAGGTTGCTCATATTCTTCCTTCCCCAAAAAAATAAGCAGGACAACTGCATAAATTTATTTTTCCTTGCAAAACCAGAATAATTGGGTGCCTATATGTCTACATATGTATGTATATGTAAATGTATATATATTCTTAAAAATTAGGTGTTGATCACCTACTAACCAGCAGTCTAGTTGTTCACATCTGTGAATGAGTCCCAAGGCTGTGGAGTTGGAGAATTCCAAATCTCTTTTGAAATCTTTTGAAAAACTGAGACCATGTTGGTGGCAGGAGAAAAGCCCATTCCTCTCACTCAACCACTAGTTATATGTATTTATCCATAATAATAATAAAAGGAAGGTGTGACTTTTTTCTAGTGACAGTATAATTATGATAACTTTCTGACTCCTTAATCTCCATTTCCCTTTAAAATCTCAACAGTGCAAGTAGGACTCATTTGATCTATATAACTGACCTGATATAAAAATAACCAAAGTGCAGAGTTTAAACTTTAATCTCTTTTTTTTGATTAGAAGACACTACGTTTTTCTCCCCCTACTTCAGAAAAAGATCTTCATTCAACAATTAAAATATTTACATTACAGATTTTCAAGATAGCTTTTTTAGAGAAGTGTTACCTCATACTTTTATTCCTGAGGGGAAAAAAAAAACTATTACGTCTTTTGTAAATTTATTTTTATTCCTAAGTATTACTGCCTAAGTGTCAAAATAAGGTCAAGTGGTGGCAATAAGCCCAACAGAAATAAACAACTCATCTTGTGATTTGTCATAAGTTACTCAACTGCAGTTTGCATTTTAAATTTTCTTAAATTTATAACAGTTAGTTTCATAAACTGAAAACAAGAACACTTTTAGTGTTATGTAGCACATGTATTACAGATTTTTGTATTTGTTTAAGATGTCAAATCATTAGCTGTGTCCTCCTTTCCGCCCTTTCCTAAGACAGCTGAAAAAGGAAATCTGTTTAACCTCAGCAGCCTCAGAAAATTAAACAGAACAAAAGATGTTGGAATGTCTACAAATTTTAAATTACCCTGGCAATAAGGCCAATTTTTATTAATCAAATGGGACAATACCTTCAGCTAGTGTAAATTACAGAGTTCCATTGGGATGTAATATATGTTTTTATAAGATAATTATTCATGTTGGCACCATTTACTATCCACAATCTACTTCAAATTGTTTTTTATATCAATACATGTAGACATATATATATATAAGTACATACACATATGCTTTTGGCTCATATTTTTTTTCAAATGGCATAACATTTAGGGAACATGAACCACACTAAGGAAGACTATATTTATACCTCCACTTCTCTGCCCGTATTAAAGAAATTACATCAGTCTCCACTATCAAACTGTATTCAAACACTAAAAAGGTACTGGGAATGCCACATTCCTTGAAGAAGCAATCCTGAAATTCTCTCCCAAACTGGATAAAGAAAGGGACAAACAAGCAAAAAGTAAGCCAAGTTCTTACATTGGACTGGAAATCTTGACCTTCATATTTGTGAATCGGAAAGAAAGGACAGACAGAAACTCTTTATACTGAGTGTATCAGAACTATGTTTTGCAGAGGTTTTGTCTTTTTATCATATGTCTAGCTTGGGGTGGATGAAAATATGAGTTCTATGGCAAACCCATTAGCATCAATATGAATTTATTTCTATTAGTGCCACTGGACAGTTCAAGTGCCACTTGTAGGAAGCTGCTTCAGGTACTCTAAGACACTGTTATAGGGATCTTCACTCAGAAAACTCTATGGGAGACTGCTTTTCTCACAAATCATCTTTAGTTTTACTATCCTTGCATTCTTACTCAGCACTGGTATATTCTACCTATATGTTTTATTATGGATGATTTCCAAACATGAAAAATTACAATATTTTGCAAGGAACTAGAACACCACACACATTTTGATCAATATGGTGAGTAAAAGCCTCTTTCTCAGCAAGTTGCATACAATCATTACTCTTCACCATTAGTTTCTTACTCTTCAGCAGAATTCTGGGTGACTAATTAGAGGCTAAAATGCAGAAGGGAAGAAAGGATGCAGAAATAGAAAATTGAAATTAGAAGTGGTATCTCAAGCACCAAAACTTGCCTGAAATTTATTAATATCTTTCCTTAAAAACTTGATACCAAAATGATTAATATGCATGCACTTCCCGTGATTCTGTTGATTGACTGGAAATGCTCACATGGCTAAAGACTGGTCCAGGATTAAGACTTCTCAAGAACATGACATAAATCCAACTAGTTATTGGTAATCGACTTAAAACCAGCATAGAAGGCTAGATTCGATATCTTTTCTGTCGTTCAGTTCTGCAAAGAGACCATAAATACTTTAGATGGAAAGCAACAAGTAAGAGGTAAAAAGCAATAAGTAGATAGCGATAAAGTAACAGGATAATATTGTTAGGAATTTTTGAATTGTCCTGTGAGTCTCCCAACTTAATTCCAAAAGTAAACAAATACTGAACTTTGGTAAGAGTTTTCTTTACTTTAAAGAAAAGTATGCTTTTCTTTTATGAAAGTATAAGCTGACTTGCAAATCAGAGAAAACAACTATTACTATGACATGAAATGAAAATGTCTGAATAATTTGTTTTTCTGGTTACTTATCAGAGGCCTCATCTGTATGACCTCTTGCAGATTTTTGCTTCCTACAGCAAGCATTTTACTTTTTTTCCCAATCTCCCTATGACTGTTAGTGCTACTGATCATGAAGTGATTAATTCAACTTATAAAAATATATCAGAGCAGTAGGACTTTCATAGTTGGAGCTTATATCCTCTGCTCCTGAGACCCACAGGTTTCCAAAATGAGTCTGAATTAGAGAGAAAGTCTCTTTCCCCACCTTCTTTACAACCTGTTCCCTGCTTACACATAAATTGAAATCCTTTATATTCCTTTGCTTCTGATAAAACTAGGAAAAAACCAAACCAAACCAAACCAAAATAAATAAATTAAAAAAACACCAAAAAAAACCCCGACACAAAACCCCCCAGATAACCCCTCCAGATGCATGGAACTTGTTCTATATTTCTTGTAGTATGGGAATTTTTAGGCATGTTCTCTAATTGGAATAAACAAATAAAACAACATTTTCCTGTAAATGGTAATTTATCTGGAAATCTGGAACACTTCAAGCATACTTGAGACCTTGAATAAATAATACATACAAATAATTATAGCACTAGGAAGAAACAATGTTTAATCACAGGACAAATTGAATTTTAAGCATATTTCAGTTTTATTTTTAAGTGACAAATCTGTTTCAAAATCTAAATAGATTTTGAAGGGTTTAGAGTGTTCAGCAGCCCACATTATCCTCAATTTTCCCATTATACTCAGAACTTCTGAATTCAGAGAATTTTGGAAATGTAGCCTCCTCTTTCTGGAATCATGAGAGCAAGCGTTCAGAAGCACCTACAATCTAGTTAGCCTCTTTCACTAAAAGCCAATGGGAGATGGACTGAAAACTGCCCTACTTACTTATGCATCCCCACAAAAAACCTGATAGACCAACATAAGCCCTATAAAATTCTTATTAAATTTGGCAAGAAAACTGCAGAGACACAATGACTGGAGGCTGTTTGAGAATAAATTGGAAGCATCATCCATGGATTCTCTTTTCTCTGACGGCTTCCTAGCTGTCCATTTTTGCCCTTGTGAGCAACAGGATAAAGGCTGAACTGGGTTCTCCGAGCTGCCGATCCCTTTCTCCATTCAGCAGCAGTTTAGCAGAGAAGGAATTACTTAAATGTGCAGCCACAGATTGAAATCTCTATGGCAGCCCAGAGAACTGCTATGCCCGCAGGAAGAATGAGTGATAAAAGAACATACCATAGATTTATTACTGCAGGTTTCCCAGTGCCTGAGAATTCTGCAAGGTGTTCTCAAAGGCTTTGCACAATTTCTTCTCTTTGTGGAGCTCTATACTTGCTAAAGACCTGTGGTGCAACAGAAATGGGGGGATATCAGGCCTTCAGAAATGGCTCTCATTCCCAAAACAAAAGAGAAAACTCTTCAAGTGTTGTGAGATAACTACTGCTTTTATGGGCATGAATGGAGCGTTGCATATTTCCGGTGTAAACTTGGTAAGGCACAATTTGTTCTGAGCCAAACTGCCTCAGAGAGGACAGTGAGGCACCAGATGAGACCTAAGCAAGATCTAACAGTCAAAAGAAATTAAAAAATAATTAAATCATCATAAAAGAGTATTAATAATTAGGAAGATCAAAGTTTAATTTTGAACTTTTTTTTTCATTCTTTAAAATGACAGGCCACAAATATAATTACATAGAGTCAGGTTGGAATCAGACTGCCCTGCAGACAATTTCTGTCCCTTAGATAAAAATGAAGATTTTATGATGTTTTATTTTTATATGGACAATGCAGGAGAAGGACAAAAGTAACATATGAGTCACTCTGAATTTATGCAAACATAAGCTTTGTTTAATTTAAGGAATGAAGAAAACTGCAGAACCATCCTTAGATGAACCAGCTCACTAGCTTCTGAACAATACAAACAGGTGTATTTTATGTAACTCCACAGCACATTATTGTATTATTATAATTATTATTATCATAATTATCATTATCATTGTCCCGGTAACTTCAAGTCCTAATCTTGAAAGACCTCACTTCTCTAGGTGGTATGCAAACATATATGTGAAAAAGATGACCCTTATTGAAAGAGTACTCCCTTAACTATTCATTACAATTATAGCTCATTTCTAATTTCTACCAGATACTTTCTAGTATAGCAATAATGACCATCCACAGTATGGGTCACAGTAGATTTTGAATAGTGTTTCATTTATAGGATTGCTGTATGGAATTTCTAAATAAATGATGTCAGTATCAGTTGTGTGGAAACTGGTTTCTCAGGTCTAAACCTCGCTTAATTCCTGTTCATTATTTGGCCAGTGGTCAAATTAGGGAGATTATTATCAATTATGTTCTTATTACTAGTTCAGGTAACAGGATTCAAATACTGCTGTTTATTGGAGGGTTGTGTTGTTAAAGTGAATATAACTGAGCTTTTTGCATATTTATTTACAAAAGAAAGTAAATCTCTGCAGAAGTTATCTGATCTAACTCAGTAATAGCAAACTTTGATTCACCTAATAAACACATTTATTTTGTGTATGAACTGCTAATGCAAAACCCCACATTTTTCCCCAAAAAGTGCTGATAAGCACATAAAAGAAAGCTGTACAAGTCAGACACTAAGCTTGGAAAGGTGGAAAGATAAAGTTGAGGATCTTAAGTTTGGAGAGGTGGGAGACTGAAAAAAGATGAGGAAAGGGAAACACCAGAAAGTCGGAGATGAGATTTTCATAGAAAATTTGTGAAGTTAAAGTTTCAACTGCTTAAAAAAGAGAACAGATTTTCCAGAAGGATAAACGGACAGCAACATTTATTAGGTGCTGAATTTGGGCATGAAAGCAGCTTTCAAATGTCTATCATGTAGGAGTTTGGAGGAAAAAGAAGAATACCTATATTTTGCGATCCATTTTTAAACATTTTTAGAATAATCGCTAATCCTGCTGAGATCAGAAAGATAGTAAGAACATAATGAGGACATCAGAAAAGAAGGACTCACTGTTCAAGCCGACTGAGATTTCACTGATAACACAGGGATAGCAATATACAGGACTGATGCCATTTCATCCCGGGAAGAAGAAAAAAAAAAGAAAAAAGCAAACCCCCACATATTTCCATGCAAAGTTTTTTCAGAAGTTTCAGTTTCAGACCACTGCTAGATTTAGTATTTACTCCTACTTCATACATCTTAACTTTATACCAAGACATTTCATGGAAATTAAACCACCAATGTGTTGTGGAACGGTTAATATCAGTAACATGCTTACAGTTCTTTTATAAATTCCACAATAAACTCAGTGATCACTGAACAGGCATAGTAATAGAACTTAAAATATCCCCATTTACATACGTATAGACCTGGATTCTTCTGTGCCAGTGGAGTAAAGATTATTGCATACATTTAAACATTGCATACATATAGACTGATATCAAACTTTCTGGGCAAAGTATATTAGTGGCAAAGTGAGATAATTATGATTGACTGTGAACTAACCTAACACCTATTAAAGCTTTGCAATTTTGATCTTTATTTCTGGTCAGGATTTATACCTTGCTTTTAAAAGAGTTTACTAACCTGACAGACTTCAGGCCTGATTCACATGCTCTGCAGGAATAGGAACTTCTTCATTTGACTGTAAAGCCATTTGGAGAACCACTTTTTGTTTTGTTCCCAAAATAGTTTTCCTTAAATTGTCAGTTCAAGTCATAGTCATATCAGGTCTTCATAATAGAATTTAATGTCATGGTAGAAACTGTTAGATAGCTAGTTTCAGAAATTTAAATTGCTGGTTTGAGGTATTTTGGGGTTCATTTTTAGCTTTAAAATGTGCACATATTACATGAAAAAGGTACTGCTGTTTGAATATATTTTAAAACTGTCGTCAAGCTTGTCCCCTTTCAGTTTCACAATTGTCAACTAGACCACAGAGTATTTTCTTACAGTATTTCCACCTTAATTCTTGTTACATCTGCTATATTTTATCTAGATTAGAAGCTTGCATTCTAAAGAGGAAAAAAACAGTCAAGCATTACTCTCCTTCTTCTTTATAAGTGTTTCCCAACAACACTAATGTGACATAGTGCTGCACATTATGCAAATATGACCATTTTTTTTCATAGTCCCTTCACAGCTTACAAACTCATGAATCCTCTACTGACTTGTCAGTGAATAACTGATGCACACAATTAACAAATATAAATTTATAGTCTCATTTAGAGCAATATACATTTAAAATCACCAAAAAAATAACTTCTTTGCATATACAAATCTATAGCACAACCACCAGAAATGGCCAATAATTTTATGTGAACTGATTTATTCTTTGAAAAGTTCTAGTAGTCAAATTATAAAATTAAATCATACATTTTACTTAGGGATCCATGTTGGTAGCACTTTTTATATTTTTATTTTTATCTATTTACATTTTTATCTGAATTTTAATAATCTTTAGGAGAATTCTATATTTGTATCGTTAGTTGTGGAACAAAATGTGTATGTAATTTTATTGATATTATTCCTATGTTTCTGCTGATACATACTGGGAATTCAGCATTCAACCCCCCCTTTCTTTTTTAAATTTCATCTGGGAAATTCAAATTCTGCTTGATTCGTGAATATTTATTCAAGTATTCGCCAGCTCATCCAAAAAATGCATTTAATAGAATATAATGATCAAATTGGAATTTAGCATGACACAAACTTCCATTAGCCTGCCAGACCTCAAGAGGAGTGAAGTAGAAGCATTCTGATCACATATCATGCCAGAAATATACCACATATTATCAGTACAGTATTTTCCCATTATTTGCAGAAAAACTCTCCTCCTTTTGATTTCTTTCTGTATAGTGAAACTTCAGTGGTAAACAGGTTTGGTAGGGTGGGGATTTGTTTTGCTAACTGCTGAAGAACAGCAGTTAGATAGTGTAGAGATTATTAATACGTTACTGTTACGATCTGCCTGCCGGCTGGTTACAGCCAGGCATACCTCAGAGCAGCTCTGAGGCTGCTCTGTTTTTTAAGACAAAAGACCCAGGCTGACCCAAGAAACAGAATAAATTTGGTCCACACTGATGCTCTAACATGTACCCCATACAGTTGAAAAGTTTCTCATACCTTAAGTTATTGGTTATGTCAGTGATACAATAAGAGATAAACATCTAACCTCTCTGTGTAACAAAAGACAGTTGCAAAATATTTCAAGTTCTTTCAGGCCATGGAACTCAGATTTCAACAATGGCTGTAAATTCAAAAGACTTATTCTGCACTCATTTAATACATAGACAAATTTGAACTCTCATGTTCCAAGGAGTGAGTCCTACTGGAAAGTCCATGTCCTTCTGTAATGTATGTAAATTTATCTCCTTTTTTATACAAATATATAAAAAAGTTCAATACATATAACTCAGTTCTGGGTCCTGATTAAGATTTTACAATGCTGATCTACCTTTTGGAGATGAAAACTGATCCCAAACTGCCATGCTGGAATTCAAGGTAGTGAAGGATACCAGAGTATGAGAAAAAATGATCTGCCCCTGTTAGATTCCAGCTACTAATGACCAGATCCCATTCCTCTTTAAAACAATTTTGTCTATAGATATCTGCTGTAGAAACCTGCTGGAAAGTAGATATATCTGCAGTATATATCTGCAGGACTACAAGACAGATTTCTGTGTGTATTTCTCATTGTGATAGTGGAGTGAATGGTGACCTTACAAGAACATAGACAGATGGATATATATAAATTCCTTTCCTTGGCTGCCAATGAATAATGGCAGGGAAGAGCAATCTAAAACTTCATCCACAAAAAAATGAAATGCTGAATGCTATTTATATGAGTGCAAAATAAATCAATATGAAATTGTAAATCTTTCCTGACTTATTTTTAAAGGAATACATCCCATTTACAAAAGGTCATAGAGGAAAATTAGACTACACTATTTTTTTTTTTTTAAATAGGTCTTAAATTCCAGAAGGAACTGTAGCAATGAAATGGACATTTAATCAACAGCTGAACGGTGCATTTCAAAAAAGTACTTTATTTTCCACTGACAGGGGAAGGTTGGAGGGGATTTTAGGCAGACTGAATAATTTTGTCTGTGCTTCCACTCAGCTTCTTTCAGACTTACACTCTAAGACCACCAAAAAGCCCCCCAAAAATAGCTACATAGGCACCATCCAGAAAGTCATTTCACTGAAATGTGTATCAGTTTTCTCAGGAGACCTCTTACAGAAAATTTGGTTGAACAATACCTTTAAGAAGCAGTTTTTAAAACAACACTTCTCCTAAATGATGTGGTTCTAGTGGAAGAAAAAGTCTTGACTAGGCTGAAATGTATACATCTCAATGAGCATTAAATAAAGGGTTTTGGTTTTTTTTTTTTCCTATTTTCTTTCCCCCTGAGAAAGTGTTCTGTACTCTGCTCCAGGCTTAAAGTTAGGTCTTGTTCAGATAAGTAATTAAACTTATAAAAATACATTTTCATTTTCACTATGCTTAAACAAATTACAGAATGGGTAAAGACTAAAGACTCTGATCACCTATTACTACTCTTATGTACACTGAACCTAGGCGCTGCAATTGCTTCTCTCCATTAACTGTGGAGAAGGTACGGCTGAACTGATGGAACACAGGACAAATTACTCATCAATGTGTTGACCTTAGAAGGTATAGTGGATGATTAAGCCTGCCTTACATTCCCTAGCAGGTAGTTTGAATACAGTCTTAATTACTACTGTCATTTTATGTTGCAGGTATAGCTCATGTTAAATGTACTTCATGGTTCAAGGTTAATTTTTCATGTTACTACATGGAGAGTTGTGGCATGAAATTCTATTCCCCTTAATGTAAATTATTTTTGCCATTGAAGTAAATGGAGCTAAGAGGTCACCCCAGGTGGAGAGGTTTATCACAAACTGACATTAAAACTGATTAGCTAAACATTTTGAAGGTTTTTTTATCCACATGTTGTTCTAACAGAGAGTGCTCATTTTAACCACCAGAAAAGATGAATGAGTATTTTTCTCCTTCTATTCCTGAAAACCTGTAGTTCTTTCAAAAATTATCAGTGTTATAAAATAAAGCATACAGCATGCTTTTGAAAGTTATATTAGAATTTGTCACTTTATAGGTCAAACTTCATAAGTCACTTCAATGTAATCCTGTAATTAACATTGCAATAATTTGAGACTGGTTGCAGAGTAATGAAGAACTATACAGGTACTAGAAAATCAAACATAATCACCTGTGATTTTGCTCCCAGTTAGCACTGAGATCTTGATGCTCCTTTCCCTTTGCAAGGTTATAGGAGATCAAACATAAGAAAGATGAAGGACCAAAAGTGAAAAATAATGACTTTCCTGGCATAATCCCTTTTTCTTTTATCTGGAAAGGCTCCTTCCATGTTAGTTGCTCTCACTTTGGAAAACAGGATTCTCATATCTAGAGTAAGCACCTCAGAGAGAATGGATTAGTTTTCTCTATTTCCTTATTGACGACATCTACATGATTTCCATCTGCGGTTCAGCCTGTCTTCAGTATTTCAGGTTTCTAATTTCAAGTAACCAAGTGAAAAAAAAAAAAGATTAGAACCTGGTAGTAATTGTGCTTGCTTATCTGGGATATAGAGAAGTACAATTAACTCACAAAAACAGAGGAACAGAATTCCCCCCCTTCATTCTTACCTTGGTATTATACAGATTTTTATAACAGCTATGCCACAAATACTCCAAACTTTTGTCTTAGTCTTTGTTCTAGTTAATGGTTGAAATTTTGCAGAAAGAAAGCTAGTCTTGTGCTGGTCATTTTGATTTAATATTACTCATTGTAAGTCTTGGAATCCAAAGTATATATTCCATTAAAGCTATCACTGAACTTTGAGCTTTGATAAAATTTTAAATTCTATTTTAATTTTCAAAAGATCTATGATGTAATAGCCAGACTTTGTATGGAAAGAACATGCCACACAAATATTAAATAATGGAATTTCCTTTCTTAACTACAAGATTAATTTTTTTGTTAGTAGATCATCATCATACTTTAATGAGCATTTAGGAACTATTTCTGAAAAAGTAAAGATTTGAGACTGCCAAACTGTTCTCTGCAATAAGGTCTCTCCAGAGCCTTCTCTTCTCCAGGCTGAACAGCATCAACTCTCAGCTTTTCTTCATGAGAGACAATGGTACAATGAAATGTGTAAAATTCCTGTTACCTGCAAATAAAATACTGAAGGAGACAGGCAAAGTCAAAGTAAGGCATACCATACACTGTAATGAAACATTTCTTCTGCTAAAAAAAGAAAATATAATTTTGAGTTTCAGCATTAATAGTCTCTGCAATCAAAAGAAAACTACTACTGTTTCCTTTTGTGCATTTTATCCACAAATAATGGAAAATTACTGTAACAGGGTAGCTACAGAAGGATCTAAGCTCTTGCTTGGACATAATGCAGGTCCTTTATACATGTCAGAATTTTTCCTCTATTTAATGATCCTATAACAAGGGAAAATCTGTTATTCGAGCTTTTTGTGTTATTTGCCATGTATACATGAGGATCATGAATAACTAAATTTAAAGAAAAAGAAAAGATTTTGTGTGTGTCTATGAACTGCTCATGACTCCTGGAAGATGATGGACCCACCAAGTCTACTTTATTGAGTGCATTTTGTTTGATATTATTTGAACATGTAGATATGATAGAAGCTATAATATGTGTCTTTACTGTCCCTATACTGGGTCTTAAAATATTGTGTCATGTCTTCTGTGTGTATATTACAATAAATATAGTCCTTTCTGCCTTTACTCACTCAATTAGTGAAACCAAACATTAATGCTTGTTTGGAAACCAAGTCTGTTTTCTTAATATTTTTGCTGCCTATTTTGCTTTAAATTATACTAAAATTCTTGTGAAAGTGACCGTGATTCTAGTTAATATCTGAAAAAAATGAAAAAAAAAAACCCAAACAATAAACAATGTCCATTCAGGACATTCTTCTGACACTTGCTCTTATTGTAAAGTCCTAAATGTGACAGTCTTACTGATAAGAAACATCCTATTTCAGAAATATCATGAGCTTGTCTGGTATTATAGTGAATTTCACAGCTGCTTATAACAAAGCAGTGACCATCACTATTCTGTCATTAAAAATGGTGTTCATTGCCTTTTAGTGTTCACTATAGTAAACTAGTGAGATTCCTGCTTTAAAAAAATCTTGTGTGTCCCAGTTTCACCTGACATAATTTTTTTTCTTAGTGGTTGTTGTGTTTTCAGGTTTGGTATGAAATGAATGTCAATAATGCATATTGGTTTAGTTGTTGCTAGGTAATATTTATTTTTTAAAGGATTTTTTCCACCTTCCCACAGGAGCTGTGAAGAAGCCTAGAGAGAACAATAGAATGGTCAATGGAATACTCCATACCATAGACTCATTATATAAATGGTGTTACCTGGGGGTAATCGCAATCACTTCTCAGGATGGTGCGAATTCACTAATTTATGAAGTGGTGAGAGTGACTTGTGTCATGTATATTCTTTTACCATTGTTATTGTTATATTTTTCCTTTTCCGTTATTTTGTATTAAACAGTCTTTATCTTGACCCACAAGATTTTTTCCTTTTCCCCTCCTTTTCTTTCTCTGCTCCCTGCCCTTCCCAGGGGAAGGGAGACATCTGCATGAGAAGTTGCATAGTTCTAGTTGCTGGCTGGGGTTAAACCATGACACTATGTTACCATACAGCCTGTGCAGTCCCTTTAGATTTTTCCTAAAAACAACACAGAACTGCTGGGTCATTCATATGGAATGCATTATTAATCAAGCCCACAAATATCAACAGTAGGAGACAAAATTACTAGGCAAAAAGTTCCTGGTTTAGAAGTTTTTATTTCTCTGCACATGAACTGCAGAAAAAAAAAGATGGTCTTAATACTATACTGGATAATAGTGTCTTTCAGTGGTTTTCTCAAGCAGAAGGCATGTGTAATAGAAAGAAGGCATAGGATGTAGACCTTTCTAGTGGATTTTCTTGAAGCTGAATGATGGTCTCAGACACCGTTATCAGAATTTCATGTGAATCTACAGCAGAACACTGGATTCATTGATTAGACTAGAATAATCTATCTCTGAGATTGACCTAAGTGATACAGGATGCTTTTCTCAGTCTTAGATTCCTTATTCTTTTTAAAAATACATGCTAAGTTCCCAGCAGCATTTGCAACAGTGCTAATTAGATAGTTGATCACGTGCACTGAAAAAAAGTGAGAAATTATGGAAATTATTTTATTTCCCACAATGCTAGGAAATATAGAGTGTGGCTTGTGACACTGCTCTGTAAATACATAGCATAGGAGAAAGTGTTGTCTGTGTATAGCTGGCCTTAGTAAAGCTCCAGAGATTTAATATAGGAGCTCAAGGGTGATGAAATGTGACTAAATAATTTGTTCTGAAAATACAATACAATTTTGAAGTTTTATGTAACTTCCCTGAAACAGGGTATTACGAAAATATTAACTATTCCAGTAACTTCTGCTATTTCTGGAAATTCCTATCTAGTCTACTATGTGAAAGGACATTAAAGCTTTAGAAATTTCCACCTAATAGAAGCCTCTATATTTCTTTATATAAAATGTGTTTATATAAAATTAATAATGACCTTGTAATAACTCCTGTGGTTCAGTCCCAGAATCTTGATGTGAATAGCCCCACTAAGATCAAGAAGAAAGTGGAACCAAAAATTACCCTGACTATAAGAAAGATCTGCAAGTGTATACAGGACTTACATTGTTTTCTAAGCCCGCTATAGATGAACTGATACTAGAAAATGCAAAACCTCCTGAGGACTGTTGGGAGCTTATTAAATGTAACTGCTTTATAAGTTATATTCCCTGGATGCCAGTTCAGACTATACCTGTTAATTTTTCTGAAGTCTGGGTACATTATTCTTTAATTTTGTATGTCTGGAGTCTAACACATAAGAGAAAGGGAAGCTCATTTCACCATAGCATCTTCGATGGTAAAGTGCAAATCCATCATTCTAAGGGAAATGATTGCATGCCTAGGCCCATTTAAAACTGTTTGTATTTTAATTGCCTTCCTTATTTTCTCCTAACAGTCTGATATCTTCCCTCTTTGCTCCCTATTCAAAAGAAAAAGCTCAAGGATTTTTATAAACATGACAGCAAAATTGGAAGAAAGAGAAAACAAAACAAATTGTTTCTATATTCATCAGGAGAAGCCAAGACAAAGGTGGAAATTAACAGGGAAAGTCTGTTGCATAAGATTCGACATCCGAGACTTTCTCCAAAGGCTTAAGCAGTCCCCGCACAAGCAGCTAAATTTGGGTTACTGCCATTAGAAAATGTAGAGGTAATCTTAGCAACTTCATTGTTTATTATTATGTCTTTGGAGATTAAAACTGACTAGGTTCCTAGATGACTCAGAAGAATATATGGAGACAAATCTGGTAATGTGGAAGAGGCAAAACAGGGGGTTCATTGGAATAAAAAATGTTAGTGTCAGCAGGGGAACACAATTTTCATTTCATAATATGATGACATTATCCATCAGGAGAAATGAGTAAACCATATTGCTGATATTTATCTTTGATAAATCTTTACAGTAATGCTTTGCAGGTAACTATTCTATTTCCAGAGAATCACTATGATATAAAATACATATATACAGCCTGTACATATTTCTAGAAAGTCTTAAGTTGCATAATGGATAGACCATATATATATGAACACTTGCATGATCTATAAGAAATTTAAAATAATTTTTATTTATCATGGCTTCATTATTAAATATGAAAAGCTGAAAATTTTCCAACTGGGCTACAGAAAATCATTAAGATGCGCATTATTATTTCTAAGGGTTTGGTGAATAAAGACTTCCTAAATTTAGTTTGGAAAGCTGTTTAAAGCATTATATGTGGTATCAATTGCCCAGTATCTTATTTTTGACTTCTGGAAGATCTACCACACAAGATAGAAGAATTGTAGCTGAATGATGTGCTGGTTCTGGCTGGGATAGAGTTAATTTTCTTCACAGTAGCTAGTATGGCACTGTATTTTGGACTAGTGCTGAAGACAGTGTTGATAATACAAGGATGTTTTAGTTACTGCTGAGCAGTGCTTACACAGCATCACGGATTTTTCTGCTTCTCACACCACCCCACCAGTGAGTAGGCTGGGGGTGCACAAGAAGCTAGGAGGGGATACATCCAGGACAGCTGAACCAAACTGACCAAAGGAATATTCCATGCCATTTGACATCATGCTCAGTATATAACCTGGGAGTAGAAGAAAAGAGGGGGAGATGTTTGGAGCTATGGCATTTGTCTTCACAAGTAACTGCTATGTGCAACAGAGCCCTCGTTTCCTGCAGATGGATCAACAACTGCCTGTCAATGGGAAGTAGTGAAAGAATTCTTTGTTTTGCTTTGCTTGTGTGCACAGCTTTTGTTTTACCTATTAAACTGTCTTTATCTCAACCCACAAGTTTTCTCATTTTTACTCTTCTTATTCTCTACTCCATCCCACCTGGGGGGGTGAGTGAGAAGCTGTATGGTGGTTCGTTGCCAGCTGGGGTTAAACCACAGCAATGATCAAGCCAATGGTTTCCAACACATTTATAGAACAGGCACTTTCATTTTGTTGTTTAAATTATAATCAGACTTTAAATGCTTAAAGAATGGAGCAAAGCGACAGATGTATTCTGTGCTTGTCAATCAATTTATCCTGATTTGTAATAGCTACCAGCCAGATTAAATAAAAATCTGGCTCTCACATTGTGGAAACTGGCACAAGGTTGAACAAACTCACTCCACCTCCAAGCCCCATCAACATTCTGGACTTAGCATGAGCTTCCACAACGTAGAAGCCAGATGGAGATTTTGTTGAAACTGGCCTGGAGATATTATCTTTATTAGATTTGTTGCAATCATACTGCTATCATTTAATAAATTATGTAGCTAACAATAGAAGCCTAAATTTTTTTTGCAGTTTCTTATTATATAGAAATCCTCAGACTCCTGAGCAATGATTTATCCCCATTGACATTCAGACCCAGGACTGAACTCTTTTGGAGCTTTTGAAATAGACTTTCTGGGGGTTTGGGGGGTTTTTTGGGTTTTTTTGTGGGTTTTTTTTGTTTGTTTGTTTTTGTTTTTTTTTAAATCACTTGCTTATGTATCTTGCATATTAGTTATATAATACTAATTTTTCTATACAATCTATTATTTTTTTAGTAAATTGTTAACATTCATATTTCTCTAGAAAGTGAATTAATGCAAGAATCTATCTTTCAAGTCCCTGTCCAGTAAAATATGCACATGAATTACATCATTATTAGAGGACCAGAGAGACAATTCAGAATAGAAAGCAGAATTAATGTTTTTGATTACATGACTTTATGGAATAAAAACTACAGGTCAAAATTAAATAAAAATGAATTCTGAGACAAATGAATCACACATGTGCCAGGAAATTTTCTGTGAGCATCAGCACTGGGAATTTAGGGTTAGAATTAGAAGAAAGATACCACACATTTCATTTCCTAAAAAACATCTCTGAAAGGGCAAAAGCAATTTCTCCTTGTATTATTATAGTAGCATTAAGAAACCCAGACATGCTTAGGCAATAACAGTTGTGAATAATAGAAAACAGCATGTGATTATTCAGTTATTATTAAAAAAAAAAAAAAAGAGATGGAGGAAAGAAATGTAAATCCATTCTAACACACATCAAGCTCAAGGGATATTGTCTACCTCAGTTGAAATACCTTATGTACTACTTGCCAGCTACAGTCTGTCCTGTAGGAAGGATACTACTAGTCATTGCCCAATGAACGTCTCTAATGAAATCTTTAAAATTTTCTGCAAATGGAGAAATGCCATCTAGCAAAAGCAGGAGATGCAAGTAACAGTTCTGTTTCTATTCTTCCAAGCCACCGATTGCCATGGACTCTGACATTCACTTTCAGATTAAAACATCAAAAATTATCTGTTCATATGTGAACATCTGTACATGAAGTACCAGAGTTTCTCATATAGTCAAGTAAGATTTAGTTAGCGCAGCTGATAGACCCTGCAGAATGACTCCATGAACAAAAAAATGTTCCAAAACACCAATGACCCACCCATCCCAATACTCTGTCTTCAGTGATAGCACTAGTGCAGGCTAATAGTGGAACGTAACACATCCTGGAGCATAGGAGTCTTCCTGCTTTTTGCTTGAAGTTCATTGCTGTACCTGCCATCATTTTGCAGATTTCTCACATATTTCAGGGTGTCTCATATCGCATTACATTTATACAACTAGTTCAAGCCCTTGTAAATATAATTAGTGGAGCATACAAGCAATTCAGTTTGTCTTGAAGCGTGTATTTACTGACTGATCAACTGGATGGTTCACTGGGTTACATTTTCCTCGAGTGTAGGAGGTTCCTCGAGTGTATGGAGGATAACTTCCTGACGCAAATGGTAGGTGAGCCTACCAGGGGAGGTGCCTTGC
>JAOQGH010000001.1:44171842-44228914 GCA_025769975.1 Gallinago jamesoni
GTGGTTGGACTCGATGATCTCAAAGGTCCCTTCCAACCACTAAGATTCTGTGATTCTGTGATTCTGTGATTCTGTGATTGATCATACTGGTAAGAACTTCAGTAAGAGCTTAAGAATCCGGCTCAAAGGTAGACACATCTATGCAGACATCCACATTTAGCTGTCACAATTTCAGATTCACTCACACCCTGAAAAACATAGTCAGTTATAGCCTTCCCTCAAATATAACAGCTCTGTAACATGGTTGTAAAATAACATTTTTTTTCATTGTGTTCTCAGTTGTCAGAGATAACTGAAAAGCGTAAATATACAAATTTGTCAGATACAGAGTACATCAACCTGTACTGAAATAGTCCTGAAATGGAGCAAATGTTCATACTGCAGCAATTTTTTTTCATTGGTTTAAAGTTCCAGTAAAAAATTATTCAGATGAAAGAATACAATAAAGCAGCAGAACTTTCCTCCCCTTCTTCTCTTTTGAAAACATTCATTTTCCAAAGCCTGCATTTCTGCTGAGCAATTATTTTCACAGAAACTTCTTCATTGACCCTAATAATCAATATTCTGTTAGTTTGAAGGCTGTGGGAGTTAAACCTTTCTGCCAAAGTATGATCTATTGTTACTAAGCTGCTTGCCTGTGCATTCTGAAGATTTTTAACTTGGAATTTTGTCTTTGACATGCTGTACTGTTGTTACTACCTTTGGCACCAAACATTGGCCCCACTGGAATATCTCATCATCTGTCTTGGGAGTGATTTTTTTTGTGGATGAAGGACACTACCTAATAGCTGCACACATGGCTGCAGAACAGTTATTTCTGTGGATTAGAGCTCATTGACGTATCACTGTTTACAGAGGAACACTAGTAGAGTTTTTCACAAGCCAGTGTTCCTGCACTTGCTCTTGCCTGTCTGTCCTGTGTGGGAGATAGCTGGCTTGATAAGTTTTCTTAATATCATACATCAAAAACTGATCAGAAACGTTGAGAATGTTATCCTTTGAACAAAATAAGATTAATCGTGACCAACAGAGTCAGTACATTTCCTCTGGCTTTACAGAATTTTCTACAATGGCTGGCAAACAATGTGGAAGTAGAAATGCTAGTAGGCAGTATGGTACAAGGCCCTTGCCACTACAAGGTGCTGTGATTTATGTAGGTCCAAGGGGAGACCGGACAAAAGAAATCCACTGGGCTCTGTAAAGTGAAAACATTGTCTAGCTTTGGAAATAGACACAGGGAGAGTATTACTCGGGGCGAGTAATACATCCATCCTGTTCTTACTCATCCAGAAGCATATGCTTATAGATTAGAGCTAGTTACATTCCCTGCTGCAAGTCTTCACATATAGTGTAATATTCTTCTTAAAGTAAATTCCATAACAGTGTTCATTGGGTTTTTAGTTCTTTTTTTTAAATTTCTTCTGGCCTCTAAAAAACCCTTCCTTATCTAAGAAGCTTCCTATTGAGACTCTTTAAAGTGAGGCAGTCCTTTGTTGTTTGAGAATTACCGCATATTCGTTTAATCCTTTGAGACTGATTATAAAACAACTTTTAATTCATCCCGGACGGTGGCTTTTAGCCACCATGAAATTATTACAGTCTGTCACTGTTCTATAAAAAGACAGTTACATTAGATATATTGCATGCATTAAACACCCATAAGAATTAACCCCTAAGGGACAACATTGAACAATAAGTGTAAGAGTTTCATGTTTGAGTTCAATGCCTTCCATTTTAAACTCCCAAATTCTTAACATCTCAAATAGATAATTAAATAAACTGATATAAATCTCTTCAAGGGTTTCATTTTAAGTTTTCAGTAAATATGATTTAGTCAAGAACTGTCGTAAATCTCTTGATATACTGGCAGGTAATGGACATAATATGTACAATTAGTGAAATCTTTTTTTTTTATCTTGCAGACATATAAAGGACTTAAAATAGTGATTTCTCAATTTAGTTATGATACACATAACTTTCCCAATGTTCTAGAAACTGCAACTCTCTTGTCTTAAAAGATAAATAACTGGATTAAGAAAGTACATAAAAGAAGACTTCACCTTTCCCCAGTTGTACTAAATGCTAATCCTTCCTTGTTAATTGAAGACTCTTGGAGATGATAATTCTTCAGTTAATTTTTTAGTAGAATACCTTAAATTCAATATTCTAGTGAGTGCTCCATATAGACGTATTTCCTCTGTGTTTTGAACTTTATTTTACATTCCTTTTCATGGCAATTTAATTACTGTGAATGAATCCTCAAAACCTCAGTAAATGAAAAGTAGAGTTGAAGACAATATATATTCACATAAAAGAAGACAAGAAAGCAAGTGAGACAGATTTTTTAGTCAACAATTTGTTAGGAATTAGGAGGTTGCAAACAGAGCAGAGGAATGAGGACGAGATAAGCCATTGATGAGAGCAGGACCTGATTCAGTGATGCAGGGGAAGAGAGTCAGGGGCAATATATTTGAACTAAAGTTAACCATGACATGCACTCTAACATTTTAACTAAACAATGACTGTTGAAATTGACCTCTCATAGTTTTTAGTTTGATTATGAAAATGAAGTACAAAGAACATTAGAGATCATGTGGTGTTCAAACTGTACTTTCATTGCATGTCTCTCCAGCTGCTACGTGGGGTACTTCGCCCTTTTGCAGCACTCTGATACTGTTACTATTTCTTTCTGCCTCAGCACAGCTCACAAACTCTGAGACAGACTGCTGTGTAATGGCTTGAGTCCCTGCTAATAACAAAGTGGACGCTGGTTTGACATACAAAGACAGCGTAAGGGGCCTCAGAAGACTTCAATAGACTGTTTTAGTATAATTCCCCCTTTCATTTATCATGTCTCTTAGACTGGAGATGCTTACCTCCTAATCCAGTTCTCCCCAAAATTTTGAGCCCAAGAATATTAAGTTTATTCTTCGGTTAGTCCCAGCCATAAGTATGCAAATATGTTCATATCCACTGAAACCACGTGATTGAAAATTAGGCATTCAAGATAAAGATTTTTAATTGTTTTGCTGAACCTAGCATATGTCCAACAAAGGAATCAAGCCTCTGCTATATATGTAATATCTAATATGAAACCCAAGATATGTGTACTCTCTTCATGTGGCATTTAATTTATGGTTCAAAGAATGATGAGGATCTAATAATAATAACAGTTGTACGAAGGGTCAGTCTTTCATTTTCCGCCTTAATTAAATTATAATTCTGTCATGAATGTATCCAGTCTTTCATATATCTTCATGTGCAGCTTAGTATCCAAGGTGGGATGACGACTGAATCTGCCCCCCTTTATTGAGCACCCATCAGAAAGTAATCTTGAGTTCTGACCACTGAATCTGGAGTTCACTATAGGCCAAATATTTAACCCACTAGAACACTGGGAAATTAAGTAAACATATACTGAAAGGGGGAATAAAAAGTTTAGCTGTTAGTGACATTTTTACAGAGGAAAAAAGTAAAATGAGAGTACAAGTTGTTCTGAACAAGCTAGAAGTAAATTATTTCCTGAAGGACAGAAACAGAAGACAACTATTTAACTTTTGAGTAAGATACCTATTAAAGGTGACCCACCCCTAAATTCCTTGTAATTTGTGTCTGCTTGTACGTAATAGTGTATTCCAGGAAAGAATAAGAAATAGCTTAAACTATCTTCATAACAGGAAAAAGACTTTAAGAAAGATCTTAATTTAAAAGTCACAGTAATGCTTATGAAAGGATTTTCTAAATGTGAACCATCTGGTTACTCTGACAATTTGGAGGTCATTTTTATTTTAGCATATTAAGCCCAGAATTAACTGTTTTGGCCATTATTGTTAATAGCAGATCCTGCAAACATTTTGAAAATATGCTCCATTCCTAAAGCACTTATTAGTCTTGTAACTAAAAGTATTACAATTCAGTGATGTTTAGTAGTTCAATCGCCAGAATTGACTAATATAAATATATATTACATTAATGTAAATATATTCATGTATCTACCCAAAACCACTAAGCAGTCATACTTCATATCTCAAAAGTGAAGAACTCTAGGTCTTCTCCAAGAAATACAAAAGAAATTGAAATGTCTAGAGAATAATTTGAAATCTTTTCTCACACAGTGCTTCACACCCAGCCAAATTCCTTGGTTATTTAGACTCTAATCTTGCAAAGGGAAGTTTGTGCACAAGGATTTGTATGAACTTCAACAGGAAGTTGCAAAGTCACCATAAAGGTCAGTTGTTTTCTAAGTCTGTCAATCTACATGTCATTGGAGCCAAAGTATCAGAAAGCATCACTGGAAATGATTCAGGTTTACACCAGAGAAAATGTGTATAGAGTTAGACTTCTGCTGGTATCTAAATCTCATCTCCGCACATTTTAACAAGTAGGGTTTAAAAAGAATTCCAGTACAGTTCATCTTTTCTTAATAAAATTGATTCATGTAGTTGAAGTCCTAGCCAGGGCTGTTAGAGTAGCTAATTTGAAGATAAATCTCACTTTTAAGGAAAGATTTGACCCTTGGATGCACACATGCAACTTTCATTATGTTAATGGAAGCCACATTCATGCATCCAAGGGCAGAATTTGTTCCTTAGCAAAATGATGTAAAGTAAACAGATAATAAAGTGCATCAGTGCAGTAAGGGAAGCTAATTGCATAGGAGGGATTTCCAATGGGGTGTGTCTTTAAAGGCTGGGGAAGGAATCTTTTGAAATAACACACATAAAACACACTAGCTTATAAAATCTAAATCCTTCTAAGTGTTAAGCGAATAGATGTGTTTTGCAAATAGAAGACAGAAATGAAACTAGGATTTCCAGACTCCTTTTTTTTTCCATGTGGAAGATGAATTATGAAAAAAAAAGAGGAGGGCAATCATTTATTTTTAGAGACATATTCAAAACCACAAACACCATGAAAAGATTCACTATATTTGTTGAAATAATGTTAATATTACATGTATTATACTACTTATATTGTTACTTTCTGCAAGGAGTAGAGAACTCTCACAGAATGGTCTGGCATGTGTTAAGTTCTGCATAGAAAAATACAGTGTTGATTACTTGCTGTAAACAATATGTCTGATATCAGGTGAAAAGAGCCCAACACAATATATGAGAAGATGAAGTTTTTCTACCTATGCGGTACAAAATACAGGGAAGTATACTGATTGTCTTGAAACACCAAATGTTGACTTTGAGTCTTCAGATCAGTATTTTTGTTTTCAAACACGTAACATTGAAAGTAAAGAATTTTCCCCTTTCTTCCAAAGGTGTTCCTTCAAACTCTTTTAAAGTTGTTTTTACCAGTCCCCTTCTGTAAAGCCATAGATCTAAACCTCTTTAGCTGGAAATCCACTAGTAAGTGAAGCAAGTAACCTCTTTCTTCCTGGGATTTTTGCCAAGATAGACCAGCTGACTTTGCTCAACAGAAACCAAAAGAAATTAAGAATGGAAAGGTAATCACCAGACTGTTTAAAAGAATAAAAAACAAACTGCCCCTGAAAAAACATGAGATTATAAAATCCAGTGCCATTTGTATTATATTAATTCATTGGTTTTAGCTAGTAGACTACCTCATCAGAAAAGTTTGTTTCCTTACATTGTATGTTGTCTCCCAAGACAAGAGAAAGAAAGGATACACATTTGGAAGGCACCACAGTTCCCATATCGATTGTGACCATATTTATTCTCTTGGGCAGGAGGAAAATTTCCCTAATATTTATTTTCCAAAGAACGCTGATCTGAAATAATTCACAGAAGCAGCAGCTACCAAAGAAGACAAAAGCAGAAGGAAATATAGTCCAAAAGAAAGGAACTACACACTGGTGGGACCTATATTTTCATCCACCAGGGAACAGCTGTAAACTTTTTTCTTGCCAAAACGGGTAACGTATTATCATCTTATGGCAATAACAACTGGCACAATATACTGTACACCAGTGGAAATGGATGCAGGCATGGCTTGACCATGAGTTTTTTCTAAGTTTCTTCTAACATAAGACCTAACGTGACTTTCCCCACCCAACGCAAAGTTCACTAGTCACACCCTAGAATTGCTCTCTCCTGACATGTAAAGCACATCAAGAATGACCAACATCAGGAGCTAGACCACTAGATACTCAAGAATGTTTTCAACAAATAGCAAAGCCATAGCATTAGACACATTTTCCAGTCACCCACAATTTCTAGTCATTTTTTTATTCTAATGAGACTTAGTGATGAGTGTGGTTTTGGTAGTGCTTTTAAATTAATGCATCTGAATACTGTTTTACACCGTTCACCCTTCTGCAGAGCTACTTTTTCAGTGAGGTGCTCCAAGGTGCCTTCCTGAATAGATTAAGATCCCAAAGTACTAGATGGAAATACTCACAAAGAGTAGCTTTATTCACTGGTAGTGTGTTCCCTTTCCCAGAGTTTACAAGTCCCTTGTCTAACAAGAGAATCTCTCTTATTTGCAATAACAATATCTTTTCACTTCAGGAAAAATATTAGTTACAGTTAGCAGGTTTGATTGAGCCCCTAGAGGTTCTTCTTTCTGTCTTTCCCTATGCTATGTATTTTACAGACAGTTAAAAAACACTCTCTAGGCAGCTGGGAGAAGGTCATCCAAATGGTCAGACATAGTAAATATACCAGACCTTGCTTTGTGAAATCTAGTCTGATGGGAATCAAATATTTTTGTCCATTTTTACCTCATCCTGTTATACAGTTAGTAAAACAGATGCCTTAAAACCAAGCAGCTTTTCTAGCAAGCTCTTTTTTAGTGTTCCTTATTCTCTAGGGTACTCTAATCTAAAATCATGGTTAGGAGAGTTTTGAACAGTGGGAAGTTTGGTGAAACCTTTCCTTTAAGAAAACTAAAACAACAACAAAAAAAAGAACAAAACCAGAGCAATCTTGTAGAAGAAGCAAATATAATGCCCAGAGTTTCCAGTCTTTCTAGTTTGGTAAAACAGTTCTGAAGTTATTGAAGGGATTTTTTGATAGTGGTGAGGTTTTTTTTAAGAAAACTTTTCTTAAATTGTTGTTGAACTTCTCCATACTTGTTGATATGTTCTGAATTTTTATAAAAAATTATTGAAAAATAGTGACAATGGGTAGATAATAACTATGTGACAGAACACAAAGAAAATATGTCATAGTTCAGTAGATAAAATATTTACCATATATAATAGTCTTATGAAAAATTCTTTAATAAAATCTTCTGTGTGATTAACTTGGTCTTCATGTGTGAGCAGTTACTAAAATGATGGTTAAACTTCAATCTGTGGTTCATTAGCTGCAAGGAAGTACTACAGTGTCAGCTATCATTATTTATATAGTATTTCCTTGAACATCGAAGTGAGATAGAAGGTGTCTTAGCTAGCTAACCACTGAGGACTTCTGCAGCAAGTTTCATTTATTCAGCAGTATTAAAAAGCTCAATATCTTGACATACTATGAAATTATTTGTTTTTATTTTCATATGCATAAACACACACACATACATATATATATGAACACATATAGACATTTAGTTTCTTTAACTTGTGGTTTGCTGTATCAAGAAATTTCAAAAACCTTAAAAGAGGATTTAACTAGAGGCTCAAACATGTGGTCTCTTGACTTAAACGATGTAGAGACTGGGGTCAATAGCAGATTTTGGCCTAGGCTTTTCCTGAATATACAGATGCCAAAGAATTAGAAAGTTGGCTTTTTGTCACTTGCAGGTGTGAAATGTTTAATACATGTAGCTATGGTGATTGAATAAATAAGAGAAAAAATATGGAAAAAGTGGGAGTTGAGACTGGGAGCCTGTCAAGAGACTTCACCTTGTTTAGGCAGAACATTTTTATTATTGACCAAAATCATATGCAAAGTCCCTCTTTTACATCTATGAACATAAGTAACTCTTATAGAAAAAAAAAAACAAAAAAAAAAACAAGAGCCAAAACAAGTACAATTTAAGATATAAGTCTGCAGACTTCTTGCATGATTTTACATACATAATTGTTTTATGAAAGACAAGTAAGATGAGCCTTTCCTTTGAAATGTCACTCTTCTACGTCCTTCAAAATATGCCCTTTAGGGCTAATGAGTTTAGGAGACATTTTGATCTCCTCACATATTCCTTGAGGCACTTTCAAAACTGAAGGGGTAACATTTCAAAGTCACACCAAATGTCAATATTCCTTTTTGTCCTTAGCTAGGCTGCCGTCACCATGCAATAATTAAAATGGCACTGCTCTCCTTTGTCAGAGTTCTCTGTTCAGTTATGGTGAAAGCTGTATGTTTTCAGTCCCAGGAAAAGGCCATTGCCTGAGCTATTTGATGGTTTAAGATTTTGAGAACAGGAAATCTTACTGATAACTCATGATGGAGTCCTAAAAGCTGAACAATGTAAACCTCATTACAGTCAGAAGCTTCTTCACATAAGTCACGTTATTTTACACTAAGATAGATTAAGATGACATAGATTGGGAACATATTGGGGTAGAATTTGAGTTTCCACCTTTTTTTCTCCTTTTCTTCAGAAGAAGAGATGTAAATATTTCTTCATGGTTTATCATGACTTTGAAATGATGCACCTGAGTAAGTTCAGCCCCAGCAAAAGCCTTGCAAGTTTAAGAAGTTCTCAGGATCATACTGTGACTGGTGCTGACTAATGATGCAACAAAGAGAAAATGATAAAGGAAATACTCTTTTTTTCAGGTAATTTTTTTAATATGGGTATCATATTATTAACATGCATGCAGATACCTAACCTGTGATGATAACTCTTTATAGTTCTTTCTTCATTAGAAAAGTGATTTATTGCTGACAAATTGCTAGAAACTTATTCTGCATGAAACTAAACAGAATCTAACTCCTATTTCAATTGTTATTACAGAAAGTTCTCTTGATTATGAATGTTACCTATCATAACGCTGCACATAATTTTCTGAATCCAGCTTATTTTCAAAATTTTTTGAGTCTTGATTGAGAGAAATATTTTGAGCTATTTGGAGAATGATTTCTACTAACACCTGTCAGAAACAGATTCACTCACTCTGGAGAGTCATCTTTCTCCCTATAGGTGACAAAGCTGTATCAAGTTAATACAAGGAACTGCATTAAGGAATTTTCTTTTTTTACTCCTCCCCAAAAGAATTTTTATTTGGACCTTTCTGATTTTTTTCCCCTGACTTTTTAAAAAATATTTTTATTTTGCATTATATTTCACTGTAACAACACATCAAAGGCTGAAATTGAAGGAAAGCATTTTGATTTCCCTGTAATATATTTTGTAATTTTTTTCTGCAATAGAATGATTTTGACTTGGGTTTCATTTAGGGGTTATTTTTCAGAAATTTGTTTTTATTTAAAATCATCCCTAAATTTCTGAAGTCTGAGAATCTTTATAAAATGAAACTTCTGCCCTAATAGCAGTTAGTGTTAGTATTTTTAACATTATCACATAATCAATATCATGGTTTGTCAAAACAAAAATGTAATTTATTAGTAACACCCTAAAAAATCAGCTCACAAAGGAAAGACAGAAAGAGCCGATAGATGGGAAGGTACCCAGCTTTTGTTGTATACGTACTGATTTTTTTTTGGTATAGGCTGTTTTGCTTCCATGCAGTTTATAGCTCGGGGAATCTCTTTTTCTTTCAAGCAGAACAAGCTAAACCACCATCTCGTTATTATCTGTTGACAGCGAGAGAGACTGTAAATCATGACTCGACACACACCATCGTGTTAACTGAAACAATGCTGGCTGTAATCATCTGGAGCTTTTCCAGCTATGTTTGAACTACACAATGGACAAAGGAGTCATTTGAAATGCAGATGTAACATTTTTGTAACACTGTGTCTACAGACAAGGCCGGGCTGCCTGGCAATGCCTTTTTAATATTACTGTTTAGTGTAACCAGTGTTTGCTTATGTCAGTCACCTGCTATGTCAAGACCAAGAGGTCAGATCTTGAGGCTGACATGGCTGGCAGCCTAGAAACCACTTCATTCACGTTGTGTTTTCTCAGGCAGACTTGCATTCAGCCATGTGAAAAAAAAAGGGAAAAAGGGAAAAGGAAAGAGAAAAGCAAAGCAACCAGTGCCCTTTCTGTCCCAGGCTTCCCAAGGACTTCTTCCAAGAGTCTGCAAAGTTTACTTTCCACTGACTCACAGATAAATGATGTTTAGTTAATGTCGATACAAAATAACAAAATAAAACCTTTATGAGGCCTCATGCTGTGGGCAGGATGGTATTGGCTGATTTACTAACACCCTGATGACCCCTTTCTTTCCACTGTGCTGCCTGATGATTCCATGTTGTGTTTTAGTGATCATTTGGGAAAATGCAGTCTTTCCTTCTTCCCTTTCTTCTTTCCCCTTTTCCTTCCTTTCTTTTTTCCTTCCATTTCTTTCTCTCCTTAAAAACAACAGTATAAAATCTTGTGTGTAAATTTAAGTGCCAAGAATATACTGAGTTGCCTAAAAGTCTCCAAAAAGAACTAATGTATTTTCCTTCCTTGTTCCTTCAACTGCATGTTTTGAATGTAGTTATACAGCCTAAATGAGCATGCTGTTTTAATTTTTCTTATATATAATAGCATGGTGGCCTATGAAAACACAGAGCTCTCAGCAGGAGTTAATTCTAAAGAAAACAATAAATTTCACATGATATAGTCAACCACAAAATAGCTTACCAATTGCTTAGTTATATGAAGCCCACCTGTTCCACTTCAGGCAAAATTCCCACTGAAGTTAAAAATTTTCACAGATTAAGGACTTTGTGACTTGACTTTAGTTACCAGCCTAAATTAATATTTATAATAGCTTCTGATTTCTCAGACACCTCCTTCTGCACAGAGGGGTGGGGAGGATTTAGATCACCCACGGGGGTGATTGTGAACAAAACTGTTCTCAGATATGAAAACCAGCTCAGGCTTTGCAGAATAGTCCCACCCTAACTCCTATAGTATTTCTGCTAATGCCTTGTTCACTCTGCTTTGCCACTGCTTTATCGGTGATGTTGTTGAGGGAAATTGGACAGATTGGTAGATACAGAGGTATTTTTAGTAGGAACCTGTGTTTCCTGTTGTTACTGCAGCTAAGAAAAACATATCTGTGTAGGTATATGTTACAGCCTCCATATATGCTATGATATCATAGTATAAAATCTAGCCAATTAAAACAAAAGAATGTTTAAGTTACCACATAGGAGGCTAGTTCCCAAGAAGTCCCATATAATTCCCCTGTTCAGAAAGCAGGAGGTGGGAAGAGGATCTGGAGCAGAGATGGGAAGAGTGTCAGGAACTTAGCAAGCACCACTGTAGTTCCAAAAACAAAGGATCAATGTGTAAAGAATCAAAGCTAGTTAGTGAACAAAGCAGCTGCACAACAGCTGGATTTACAGTGTTGAGGCATGCCATTTAACATTGAAATGGGAAGAAGCTGGGGAAATTTATCCCTTCCAAAGCTAGGGAGTCTTCTGTAGGCAAGAATTGTTTATTTAGCAATTACAACAAGAATATCTTTGTTGACCAGTGTTAACATCAACTTTATATTCCTATTTACTTTAACCAGTAAATTGAGAGAAGTATCTATACACAATGTATACGGACTTTAAATCTTCACTTAAAGGAAATTACATGTTAGTCTTTGATAACTGGAAACTATCAGAATAAATTTGTCAAACAACATAGTTTCCCTGTTTCTTTATGACAAAAAGAACAGATCATTGCTGATAAACTTGCAGATACCATTAGAGAAGCTCAATTATTTTTGTCGTTTAATTGTCCAAAATGCACAAATTTAAATTTTATTTGTACACTTTGATTATCTGGCCTTGGGACTTTTGAATAAATTAGATGTTGTCTCTATTGCTCTATTAGTACTGTTATTTTATAATACATCTGTTCCAGTGATAATGTCAGTCATTATCTGCTAATACAAAAACAGAAAAAGTATCAGCAGGAACAAAGTCTAATGCAACAGCAGGGAAAATGTGTGCAGAAGGAAGGAGAACAGTGTAAAATGTCTACTAAACCAAAAAAGGTACTCCAAATACAATTTCAGAGATATTATCTTCATAATGAAACAAAATAGATGAACCCAAAATGAGATTAAGTTTATATAGCAAAATGAAACTTTATTCTTGTGAAAGATCTCAGTTCAAATTAGTGAAACTATGATGTGATTTACTAACCTTTTGTTATTTTCTGAGAGTTTAAAATTAAGTTTGGAAATATTTATGAGTTTGAAAAAAATAATCAAGCTTATAATATAGCAGCAGTTCCTATTTTGATTATTTTTTCTAAATTTATGTTAGAGGCATAAATAAAAGTAAAATATCTGATTCATTGGCTGGTTAAGCAATTATAGTCCTCACCAGGAAAAAAAAGAAAAATAAACAAATATGCACAGTAGGACACTTGCTGCCCTGTTCTTTGTCTCTAGTTAAGTTGTGCATTAGGATGAGTATGGTCACATGGTCTCATCTTCCTCATATTTGGGCTTGCAGGAGATGATTCACATCATATACTACAAAACAGAGCAGCATTAAGAGACCTAAACAGCCTGTCAAATGGGAAATACTGAAAGATACATGCTGATATCTTTCTCCATCCAATCCATCAAAGCTCTTGGAATAGTGGCCTCTGACTTTAAGTCACAGTTTCTAAATAATCGTATCTTTTATACTACCTTTCCAGGCGTGGTTTTCTTCCAGTGGAAAGCAGGAAATCCTGGTGCATTGTTATATAATCTTCTATCCAAACAGTTTATTCTTGTTCTGTCTTCTTTGCTGTTGCAGGCAGGTCTGAAGTCTGTGTTCCAGCATTCCTCTTCTGTGTAGTTTCAGAAGAACTATAGAATACCCAAGCATACCAGTTATCACACACCAGTAATCAGTAAGAAGGATGAAAGAAAATACCAGAAAGTTTCAAAAAGACAATACATGTTAACAAAGGTGCCAGTACTTCGACACAGAGCACATATCCCTGAAAAAGGGAAAGGATAGGCAATCAGTGAGATGATTCCTTCAACCTTGGTTCCAGGCTGCCCACCATGCTCTTTGCACCTACTGAAACCGTACCTCCTCCCACTATATCAGCAAAAAACTTATCTTAAAGGGTATCCTGAACACCGACTTCAGGGGTCAGCAAATTCAAGTAAAGCATCAGTCAGTCTTCTACAATCTTATAATTACTCAGTAATAGGTATAATTCCTGTTCATTAATATCTAGTTACCTACCGACACGTGAAATACAAATAACAGGCTGCCAGTAATGCACCTTGTCTTGTATCAGCCTGGGGCAAGAGAAAGACTTTGACTTCCACATAATGAGAATAAAACCAGCGACTGGAGACTGTGAAAGCTGCCAAATCTCTGCCTCCCTGCTGCCAGGAATCAGTTGATGTTATTTTTTTAAGTTTCCAGGCCATCTGCTTGTTTGCTTGCTTCCAATTTTCTCCCAGGTGTCTGCATGCCAGTTTTTAGAGCATCTCATAGTGGAAATATCATGAGGTGAGGAAGTTGATTGCCCATGAAAAGAAGTGGTAGCAGCAGGAAACTCTTTTGCACATGTTATTCTCCTCCAACTAAAAAAAAAAAAAAAGGTCTATGTGATGAACAATGGAAAAAAATGTTGAATCTTAGACCAAGGATGCTGAGGAGATAGACTTGTCACAGTCATTAAGAGGACAGGAATATAAGGATGTCTCTAAAGGAGGAGTTAAATTAGAAAGAATTTGAAAAATAATTATAGACATGAATACTTAGTCTAAGGTCTTTTCATGGAATCATAGAATAGTTAGAGTTGGAAGGGACCTTAAAGACCATCTGGTTCCAACCACCCTGCCATGGGCAGGGATACCTTCCACTAGAGCAGGTTGCTCAAAGCCCCATCCAGCCTGGCCTTGAACACTTCCAGGGAGGGTCATCCACAACTTCCCTGTGCAACCTGTTCCAGTGTCTCATCACTCTCATAGTGAAAAATTTCTTCTCAATACCTAATATCTAAATCTCCCATCTTTCATTTTCAAACTGTTACATCCCATCCTATCACTACACTCCCTGATAAAAAGACCCTCTCCAGCTTTCCTGTAGGCACTCTTCAAATATTAGAAATTTGCTATAAAGTCTTGCCAGAACCTACCCTACCTACCGTACCCTACCCTACATTATCCTATCTATACTTCGTTATTTTTTTTTATCCAAAATGTAGTTTGAGTCTACATATAAACTTCTTCTATTCAGATATTGCTTTGCTATTTTTAACAAAATGTATTTATTTGTTCACTCATATGTTTGTTTTTCTCCTATCTTACTTCTGTCTGCCCTTTCAATAGTAATTTTCACATTAATTTCCTGTGAGGAATTTGGTGACAGCCACTGTCCATTTCCAAACAGGATAAATAGAAGTTGCAAGGGACACAACATATGAAGACTTAATAAAGACTTAGTAAGTTGTAAAGTCCTATCTATCCATATTCTGACAACTGTACCACTGAAGTAGTCAAATAAAATGAGTGGTTATATATGTGAATATGCATATATGGAGATCTATGCAGAAGAAAAACATATCATTTCAATGCTCCTATTGTAGCTGTGGTAAAGAGACATTGAAAACATTCACCAGTTGACAAAGATCTAAGTTGCATTCTATTGCTGATATCAGTTTCTTATTACCACTCTCACCTCTTGTCACCTTCCTATAGTTTTATCGTTCTATGTTTTTCTAGTATCAAGACCATCTGTTTTCTGTATTTAAAGTAACACTAAAAAAAAGTTGCTGACTGTCCTATGTTCCCTGTAAGCTGAAAATTCATCTATTCTGTTTCAGATTTGGCATGTACATGGGATTATTTTTTTTTAATTTTGACATGGAAGACAAGGGTAAGTATGTCATGAAGACCAAAGGCATTGTAAATTATTAGCATAGCATCACACACCTCGTCAATTTGATATTTTACTAATATGAACTAAGTATCAGGTATTTTTGCTTTTGCAGTGCACAACAGACACAATTTCATTCATTGTTTATCTTATGCTTGTTTATCTCTTTCTTGGTGCTACCAAAGGTTTTTGTTAAGCCGTTAGAATACTGAAGCTTTTGGGATCTGGAAACATAGAAAATTGCCTAAAGTTTCACATATATGGAAAATTTATATTGACTTGAATTGTGTCAGTTAAATTATTCTGGTGAGATGTGAATTTAAACTATTATTCATTTTATGAACACTCTTATTCTGAGACAAAATGCTGATGTCACTTATGCTTAAACTCAGCTGAAAAGCAACGCATCATTTTGTATAAATGTGTATCCACACAGGAAGTCATACTAAGTCTGACTGGTATGGAAGGTCTTTTTATCAACATGCTTTGCTCTCTTTCTGGAGGCTCTGACACTAATGGATTTGATCAAAACTGTACTTGCTATTTCTCTGTTAACGTAGCCTTTCTGATTTGGTATCAAGATATTTTTTACAGAAGACATTTGTCAACGCTTCTTTTTTTAAAACATAATAATAAATTCACCATTGTCTGTTTAGCGTTTCTTACAATACAACTGAAAATTGGCAAATTTATTTGGTGGAGCATTTTGATGACCACTGACATGACTTTGTAGAAGAACAGTCTATAATTAGTCAATCAGTAACAGTAAGGATGGCTTTTATAGCTACCAGATGGATAGCTTATGTATGTGTTTAGAAGTGTCTAGACAGAATTTTGAATTTGTATTTTCCTTTAATGTCATCAAGCATTCTGTAAAATTACACTAAAATACAAAGGACAGTCATATTTCTTTGAGCCAAATAAAAGTGATTAAAATGTAATTTACAGTGTGTTTGAAACATGCATCTCAAGTTTTGGCAATGACATGACCTCTATACTAAAAAAAAATAAATAGAAGTACACCTCATGAAAAATACAATACCAATGCCTTTAACAAAGCAAAATTCATATTGATTGCAGTTCTGTATTAACATTGTATTTGTGCAGATTCTCAGAATACCAACAGTTAATCTATCACAGCCAAGTTTGCTATATATTAAGCCTAAGAAATCATATTTCTTTCATGAAAAATAATGTTGATTTTTCCTTTTACCTCACAAAGAAGGGAACTTAATTTTACTTTTCTGCTTTTGCAACATCTACAACTAGGAAATTAAAAGTTTCAGTCTCTGCTCCAGAACTGTACTGAGGTTTAAACTTCCAAAAGGTTCTTTAAACTCATCTAATTTTTCTTCATTTTAAACCATTCTGTCAGGACTTCACTATGATGAGTATTACTTTGTGGAAAGTCTGCAAAAATAATCTCATAGGGAATTATCTTTCCAGTAGCTTATTAAGTTCCTAAAAAGAACACTCTGATTTTCAGTATCCAGCTGTTTGCTTTTAAAACTCAACATCATTAGCATGTAAAAATTAAACTGAATTAACTGAATTTTTTATGTGGCTGCAAATAGATACATTTTTTACATGAGAGTGAAAACACCACAAGTGGTACCCAAACTTGCTATTTGTAGCATAATTTCTTACAGTATTTGCTCTACAAGATGTCTGCATTGGAAAAATATCCAACAAAGATGTATTGATAGCTGTTTATTGTAAAAAGATATGGAGAATCTGCCCCTAGTCCTACTAGGGCTATTTCTACAATGGATGATATAAATTATGATAGTCTCTGAATATCAAGTGTCACACTAGTACATTCACTATTTTTAGAAAGTTATTAAATACTATGCAGACAGTCAAGTAACAGAGACTTTCTATTAGTAAAATTTGTTTTCCTAATATGATGGCCTGTCATTGGAACCAGTTTACCTTAATAAAAATAAATACAACATGGAAGGTCAATGGTTTGGGGGTTGTTGGCTTGGTGTTTTTTCATAATAAATCTCCATAAAGGTTACACCTTATTTAATACCAGGCGCAGACTAGAAAATCTTCCAAACTCATTTAATAACAAACATCATGTTTTCCTATGCTTACTAAGCTATAATCCACTTAAATTGTAATATATTAAGAAAGTAATAATAATGAAACTCTCAAAATGATGATATTACTCCTCTTTGCATGAAAACAACACAATATACCTCCAAGTGAGGACAGTAGGTAATTTTCTTCTGAATACTAGAGAAATGTGAATGAAAGTAAAAAAAATATAGTAGCACCAGCAAGTATGTGTGTGTGTGTGCATACTATGTACATATTGGGTAATACGAATATACATTTAAGTTTTTGTAGGAAAATATTAGCGTATGGTGTTTGCTTGCAGATTAATGATTGGCTGATATATTAAAATACAGACCATACTTCAATAACTATTTCAGTTACGGGCAGCATACGGGATGGATGGTACTTGTTTGATAGAATACTAGCAGGTCCAAGCATTTTTTTTCCTTTCTGTTTTTCTATACTTTGAAAATAGTTACAACATGATTTATACCTCTTTGTACATTTGTGCAATTTACATTATTTTTAGAATTTTTTTTTAAATCATGAATGTATTACTAATGCAGTTATTCTGCATTTGTGTGAATATATTTCTACAGAACAATAACCAAGTTGACATTCTAAGTATCAATTCCTTTGTACGATGGAACTTAGAAAACTGAAGTGAGTGCATTGGAAACATGTGAGATGATTACATTAAATCTTGCTAACATTTAAATGTGTTTAAAATTCTTTTTTCCTAAGAGAAAATATGGGGACATCCAACAAAAAGAAAAATCTCACATAGTGAGATTCAAGTGTCTCTTAATACATGAATTCAGATGATTGATTTGGAATGAGAAAAAAAACAGTCCATTGTTGGATAGAAGGTTAGACTTTAAAATGCTCCCTGTAAAAAAGTTAGGCACATTTTTTTAATCCAAAGATTAAAAGGATCCAATCTTCGCTTTTTGTTGGAACCAGTTTTTGGAATGCATGTCATACTGGCACATATATTTTTAGTACCTTTTTTCCTCACTATATCTAGTGGAAAGTGTGTGGATAGCCCTTCCCATGCAGTCACTGAAAAGAAATTAAAAATAGAAAAGATTGGAAAGCAGAGTCATGAATTTACTTGAAGAATGACAGCTAAGATAGATGCCCCTTCATTTGCCTATTCTACTTGCATAAACCTTTGCTTCCTTAGTGAGATAAAACAGTATGTTCTTTCTGGTCAATAGAAAACTTTAGGAAGCCATACTAGGGGCCCTTCCTTAACAATAGTCCTAGGAATCCAAATAAGTCCCAAGTGCTTTTTGTTTTACTCAATTACTTACATTTGTTCATCTTCCCAAAGCAGGTGTTTTGGGCGGGCAGGAAAAGAGTCAGATAGCTGAACTGCTCTATTTTTATGTCTCTTTTTAAGTTGATGTGCAATGTCTAAAATTTAAACATGAAAAAATCCACCTATATAAAAGTCCATATCAAATATAATATCTGATAATGTGTCTGATCTATATATCTGATATCTGATGATAACATGTCAAATAATCCTGTCTTTATTTTCTCAGGAAAATCTCTCCTAATGCAAAATAACTGGTTTCAGATAAGTTTTTTTTTATTTATTCCTTAGTATTAGGTGTTTAGTTTCTTGTACTTTACCATTGTATCCTATGTGTCTCACAGGACTCTTCAAACACCTGTGTACACCAAGACTATTCTTTTATCTCATGCTAGGAACCCTGAGGAAAAACTGGCGGAGGAAGGACAGGCTCACCTCCCCTAAATGCACTCTGCCTGTAACATTGAACCAGTAAACACTCAGTAAGTCCTTAAATACTCTTGAAGTAAATGAATCTGATTAAAAGTTCCCTGTAAATCAGGGCCTCAGCCTTATAATTCTGATAGTTTTTTGGTCCTTACTTTATGAGAAGGCAGTGTTGGTGGAAACTTGCTGCAATAAGCAAGTGTTTGCTTTTCAGTTTTCTCAGAAAACTATTGCCAACCCACGAGAAAGACAGCTGTATGGGCATCAGTTCACCTACATGCTATGGAATCAAATGCAATTATCTAATTACCTTACATAGTTTGTGTTCTACAATACAAAAATTGTTATTCAGTTTTGTAATGCTCTTAATAACTTTAAAAGAATAATATTACTGCAGAGCAGCATTAACACTGGGTTCTCCACATCTTCTTTTGATCATTACTGCAGTGCTGAGCCTTTACTTTAACTTCTTTAACTGCCCCATAACACAAAAATGAAATTTCCAAGGAACCTCTATATTTATGTCAAAGTAACTGACAAGTAAGAAAAGTTATAGCTAAGGAAATAGCTGTACTGTCCCATTGTCTGCTATCACTATATAAACAAGTACTAGAAGATACCTCACAGAGACTGTATTTTAATAAATTAGGAGAATAGTGTGATTAAAAGTCATGGATTCTTTTTATTACATATTTTTAATGCTACCTGCCATCTGGTGGATTTAGTTTTGGCCTTAAGAAAACAATGGTTTTAGCTGTAATCAATCAAATGCATTATAATGCTTTGTGATGAAACTGATATTTCACTAAATGTTGAAGTAACTGTCAGCCTGAATTTGTACCTGATAAGAACCAATCATCAGTACAGGGAATGTCATCAAGGCTTTTAAATGTTCTGCAGAAGCTTAGCAGCTTATACATAATTTACCAAATGGGATTTAAAAAACTCAGAACAGTTCTCCACATAGGAAATCCATACACTCTTGATAACAGAGTTAAGACTCTGCTCATTTTGATTGCTCTGCAGCTCATTTAAGTTAAAAATCAGTTTATCTTTCCAGTCTTTACAGTGGATAAACATACCAAGCATGTAGAAACTTCCAGGTGTGCTACAGAGGATTCAAACAATACAAAGTTTCCTGAATAATTTGCTTGAGTATAAATAACAGTGCAAGAACAAAGAAAGATTAATAAGTTTACCAACAAATCCATTGATTCAAAATACTTGTTGCCACTTGAACAACAAGCATTCATCCTGTTTGATATTCTAATCCCCATGAGTGTTACCCTGTGTGGAAGATCCCAGCAAATGATTATTATTTCTTTTGTTTTTTTCTTCTTTTTTTTCTTTCCCTTTTCTTTCTTCTTAACTAACACTTCCTCTTAACTAACTTCTCCCTTTCCTGAATGTATTGGCAGGCACCCCATCCAGCCAGGACATAAAAACCATGTTGGAAATTGAAAAACAGATGCGTCTTGGGCTTTCATTTAGGGGTCCTGCAAAAGGAAATTCCCTTATTGTTTGAGATGACTTAGAGAGTCCAGATAAGAATAAAAAAGGCCTCTGCAAGTGTCTCCTGTTCTTTTGTGGGGTAGATTATTCTCCCTCAATATCATCTAGGCATAAGGCTAAGATTTGAGTCAGTCGTTGTTAAGGGTAAGCCTGGGTCTTAAATTGTTGCTGTTCTTTAATCAGGACCTGTGTATCTCATTTAACCACAGCGATGAAGAGCATGAACCCTTGCTGGTCCCAAAACTCAAATACTTCAAGAATTACAGAGTGATAATTTATATCAGTTTAACTTGAGGGTCTTATTTGAGAAATATTACTTCCTTTCCCATCAAAAGGCTGAGCCGTAACAGTAGCTTTTTTTTCACATTCGGTGTAGAGCTACTTTTCCATCACTAAACCTCACATGCCCCTAACAAGTAAATCTTGTACACTGTTTCTAATATATTATATACATATAGTATTTTATCCCTAAGTCATGATATATTCTGATACTTCATTTCAATGGTATCTAATGAAAAAGAATTAGGAAAAATAGGGTGAATGTAGTTAAAAGGTAGAGAAATTATGTCCAAAGGCATCTTTAAAAACATTTTCTATTGTCTTAACAAAATGAAATATCATCTTAGGCATTGCAAACTATCAAAGACCTAAAAAGTGGAAGATATCTGTACACATTTCATAAATATAAAATCAATGGGTGAAAGAAATCATTAAAGTTGGTCTCACATTCAGAATATTTATGGTTTACAACATGCTTATTTACATGCATGTATTAAACATAGACTTTTTTGACAGTTTTGACATTTTGGGAAATGCAAAAATTTCATGACTAGATTTATCTGGTATGACATATCTTTCAATAGACTCTTTTTCTCTTTCCCTTTCTCTCTCTTTTTCCCAGTTCAACCAAATGAACTCATAGTCTTAGTGCATGTAGGTGGATTGTCTAGTTGTATCATTTTTAAGCATCTGCCTTTGTATTAACTTAATAATAAATGCAAAACATATAAACCCTTGAAAAAAATACTTGAAAAATATTTATTACAAGATGCTTACTTCCTTTTTATATGAAGAAAAGTTATTTTTCTTATAGATTTTAAAGCCAGATAAAATGTTGACATAGGTAGATCAGATTTGATTATGTTATATGTCACCTTATAGTTGATGAGTATATTCTTACATTAGGAGATCTTATGCAGAACCTTATACCATGGAAACAAAAATAATCTAGAAATGACCATTGTACATAACATCCAGAAGTGAGTTGCCACGCTACTTCATTTAAAGTTATCTGAGTAGGTCCCTTAGGCTTTGAAGTGCTCTGGGGTGGAATTCTAAGAGTAAGACCATTCAGTGCACTGCACAGAGTGAATCTACTCAGAGAGCAACACTGGGCACAGGCAAGGACTCACCTGCAATCATTTATGCTGCATGAAGGACCATGTGTCTCTTAATATCTCTAACCTCATATCTTCCCCTGAAGGCAGACACTTTCATTATTTTAAAGGAACAAATGAAACAAAAGGAAGTCTCTCTTTCCAAGATTTTGTTTCCTTTGTAAAAACAAGAGACTGAATTATCCTAGCTTTGGGGGAAAAATTATAAGCTTTTGTCAGATTTTTTTTTTTATTCTTTTTCCCTCATAAGAATAAATATAATCGTCCAAATCTGGAGTAGGTCTGCAGGTCTCATGTATTAAACCTGAGGGAACAGGTATAATTTACTGGGCTGTAATTACAAAAATGACTCAAGTGCACAGCTAGGGAAATCTGTACTAGAAACAGAAAAATTGTAGACATTTGGTTAGGAAGAAAAAAAAAAGTTAGAGTATATTAGTCTTTTTTTTTTTTTTTTAGGAAAAAATCTCCTAAGAAACTCCTACATTGAAAAGGATTTTGTTTGGAAATCTTCTTATAAACATCAAAGCAGAGAGAGAACTGCTCTGTAGAAAATGATACCATAGTTAAACTATTTAAAAGCTAATTCAAACTCAGCATGTTGCCATTTTGGGGAGAATGACAAAGACATTTTTGCTTGCTTCGATTTCTTCTTTCCTCAAAATGCATAGTAGAAGACATTTGACATTTATATATTCACTAAGCCTGTTTGTGGTTTAGGACATCCTTTGGTTTCTTTGGAGATTGTATTCACCAGAAGTAGTGCTGTGTGTGGCCCAGTGGCTTCATTATTAAGATAAAGCCTAACCAAAATCCTGTTTGCCTTGCACATAGCATGTGCCAGAATAAATTAAAAAAAAAAAAACTTGACAATATCTATATAAACATTATGAAGAAAGGTAATAAGTGCCTTTGAGAAAACACTTTTTTTCTTTGTAAAGCCTTAGGACAGTTTTCTGTTTAAAAAGAAATACAATTATAAGTTAAATCATCATTTGTGGTAAGACATAATATTCTGTAGAATTTTCTTCAGTGTTACGTCTGCTCCCAAAATATAGTTAAGAGAAAGCATTAACAGCTCATGCTCATGTTATTTCTTAATTAACTCTGCAAACAATATTGAAATATGAGATAGAGTTTTTAAAACAAAGAAAATATTGTAACATTTATTAAAGTAATTCAGTTTTTGAAAATATATTTTAAATATTCCACTCATAAATCTCATTCTTGTTTGAATTTTACTTCTATTTTCTCATTTGAAGCCTTGAAATAATTTATTTGATTTCATGGTGATGGAAATCTGGTTTAATAAAATGTTTGTTTATCACATTCTTTAAAGTATATCAAATGGTATTTTCACTTGCAAATGCGTCTTTTCCTTTTGCCATTACTTAATGATAGTAATTAAAATAATTTCATAAATTACATAATCAGAACATTAAATCTGATGAGAGTAATCTCAAAAATGGAACTTCTGTTTCAGTTACATTATCCAAATTGTATAAGTTGGCAGTATTTTAAAATAAAAAGTCTCAACAGTAGAATGTTCATGCAGAAGAATCATTCTCTAATATTTCTATCAACTTGTTCAAAAATATTGTTCACCAAGAAATTAAAGAAACTCAAGAGTCCAGAATCTCGGACTGAATTTCATAAGTTCTCCCACAAACTAGTTTGTATATGCCTACAATTTAAAGACAACAAACTTTTCTATATTGACACCCAAGTCAGTTCTAACAGGTAATGCCGTAGCAATCCTCTACCCCCATCAACCTTTCTCATGTTCCTTAGTTGTGTATCAACTGATGCTGAAGATTAGTCGCTAAATTAATATGAATTATCTTTATACATGATGGTATGTGTTTCAGGATCATTCCTTGTTCCTCAAGAAGCATTTGAAATGCTTAAGGAAGATTTTGTATGCGTTGATTTATAAATGACATTCACAAATGCTCTTTGTTCTTAATTTTCACTTTTTTTCTAAAGATAATTTTAAAAGGAAAACCACCATGTGTGGTCTGAAAAAAAACACAACAGCAAGTCTTGCTGTAATTTCAGACTGTAGAAGAAATTATTTTCCAGTACATAGGTAGGTATGTAACTAGATTTTTCCATTAAAAGACCTGTCGGTTGGTGGCAAGAATTGGGCAAGAATCAAGTCACAGGTCTCTTTAGCTTCTGAGTTATGTCATTTTTTCTCCAAAACAAGGGAAAAAAATCATATAGTTTATAAATTTAACAAATAAAATGCATTTGTATATAAAACATATTTTATTTAAATACTTGTGTAATGCAACGGTCTATGATGTTACAAGAAAGATCTTTCTAGCCTCTTCAAAACACATTGGTTAAATAAAATTCTCCTTAACTCCTTGCCCCATCAGGTGATGACCAATCTTGTAACATCCTGGAAATGCAGCTCCTGTTGCTAAGGATAGGATGGGTCAGTTTCAGAAATATTCAAACTGTGCATATGAAAGATACAAACATCTCAAAAACTCTCCTCTAATATTTGTTGATGATGGTAAGAAGACAATTTCTGCAAGCAGGAGAAACTTTTTCTTGAGTCCCTCAGTCTGTGCTTCTTATGTAGGGGCCTCCTGACTTTCTAGATACTTCTGCTCTGATCCAAGTTTTCAAGCAATGAGTTGGGGAGCACTCCCTATCTTAAAGCCAGCCAGCTTTAGGATGTAAGCCACTGTCACAGGTTCTTCTCTTGCAACACTTGGATTTGCTTTGTTAAGAAAAATCTGCATCTTGCTACAACCGGTGCTGGAAGAGTCTCCAGCTCTGTATTTTATATCACCATGATAATGAGCTAGGACTAACATTATCATGATGTATAATAATAATAATACTTTTTTTTACTATGCCAAAACAACCTCTGAAATAATGATTATGCATACAGTTGTGCTTACCTGCTTTTTAGTGAGGGAATGAACATGGTTGAAAGCTAGTGAAGGAGCCTAACAGAGATGGTAATCTTTCTTTTAGATATGGTGAAACAAGAAAATTGCCAGGTTCTGCACCTGGGATGGAGTAATGCCAGACACAAGTATAGATTGGGAGAGCAGTGGCTGGAGAGCAGTGCTGCAGAAAGGCATCTGCAGGTACTGGTCGAGTATGAGCCAGCAGTGTGCCCTGACAGCTAAGAGGGTGAACTGCATGTGTGTGTCAAACAAAGCACCACCAGCTGGTCAAGAAAGGTGACTATCCTCCTGTATCCAGTGTTGGTGTGGCCTCAACTTGAATACTGCGAGCAGTTCTGGGCCCAACAATTTAAGAAGGATGTGAAGGTACTTGAATGTGTCCAGAGGAGATTCACAAAGCTGGTGAAGGAGTGGAAGAAATGTCCTCTGCAGAGTGGCTGAGCACTCTGGGTTTGTGCAGTTTGGAGAAAAGGAAGTTGAGGGGTGACCTCATTGTTCTCTACTGCTTCCCAAGGAGGGGAAGAGGAGAGGGAGGTGCTGAGCTGTTCTCCCTTGGATCCAGTGACAGGATGGATGGGAACGATTCAAAGCTGCACCAGTGGAGATTCAGACTTGTCATTAGGAAGCATTTCTTTACTAACAGTGTGATCAAAGACTGGAACAGTCTGCCTAAAGAGGTGGTTAATGCCCCATGCTGTCAGCATTTAAGAGGTATTTGGATAATACCCTTAATAATATGGCTTAACTTTTGGTCAGCCTTGAAGTAGTTGGGCAGCTGGACCAAATAGTTGTTGTAGACCCTTTCCAACTGAAAATATTTGATTTGATTCAATTTGATTTGTTTTGATTTGATTCTATTCTGGATTGGTTATCCAGTTACTGAAGTCAAGTTAATGCAGTCAAGTTAAGGATCAGCTCCTATGTCGTCTTGCCTAGGGTTTAATGAATATCTTTATCTTGGAGGAAAAAAAGTAAATATCTAATTCAGATGAAATATTGGAAGACCTTTATGTAGGAAAAGTTTATGAAAAGAGTTATCTTTCTTCAGAGGAGCCATTCAATAAGGAATTAAGAACGGTGTCTATGGAAGTGGCAATAATATGAATAGTATAAGAGAGGCTACAGAAAATGGAATAGTAAATAATTTAGAATATTTCAATGGAAAACAAACACATAGCATCTTTTAAAAGATTTCTAAACAGCTTCTATAAAAGGCAGCAAAACAGGAAATAGCTTCTCTTATATTCCAAGGAAGATTTTTGACTTTTAAGTGAAACATTATAATAGAATCTGAAAATCTACTCGCACATATGTGTGGCTTTCTAAAGACAAAGAATAATGTCATTATTAGCCATAGTACAAAGGGTTTGGTGTAAAATTCAAGAGAAAAAAAAAAAAAAAAGGTCTAAAGAAAAATGTAAAGCCAAGGATATGACATGTCATTAATTTGGTAAAAAAAGTAGAAGGCTATGTGGTAAGCCATTAACATTATAAAACAATGTTTGGTTAGAAGAATCTTTTTACCTTAAATTAAAATCCTACCAGGGCTTTCACTGTTGTAATCAGCCTGGATGGCATACATATTTTCAAGAACGAGCAAATAAGGACGTTTTTGTGATGATTTTCATCAGTGAAAAAAACCAAAATCCCTCTCCTTGAGATTAAGCACAGGATTTTATTTGGATCTTTTTTGCTTCTACATTCCTTTACAGTATGTTATTAAAAGGCAACTAAAAAGTGTGGTATGCTGTGTTATTTTCATTTGCTGATCACTAATAATAGCTTCTAATGAAGAGGTAATAATCTCTTTTTACTGCACAATTGACAGTATACATGTATATACTATATTTGTATGTAAGTCCAATATGTAATACATACATATTTGCTTATATCGTGTCTTTTTTTTTTTAATTAATTCACTCATTTTTCTTGAAGCATCATAAATAGGCTAGACTATAATCTAGGACACCAAAATAGACCTGTGTTTGGGGATTATAAGGAGAACTCTGAATGAACTGTTTTATTCATATGTTTGATAGCAAAGTAGATTAAGAATAAAGAAATTACTTCCACATGACACAGATGAAATCGCAGAGCATTTTTGCCATCCTCTACATTGCATAATATGCATTGACAGTAGGATCACCTAGGTACGTAAATTGTTAATTTTCCAGTCAAGGGTCTCCATCTGCTATACTTTGCCACACAAGAGTGTAACTACCAGGGAATAAAATGTCTTATTTGGTTCACTTGACAGCCTGGATCACTGGCAAAATGTACTATGGTTCTCAACGAGTGACAGGTGATAATGTAGATGCTTCTTTATGACCTGAAGCTGTGGATGAAATTTTCAGTTTTCATAAGGAAGATGAAATTGCATTGCAGACACTTTAGCAATTCAAATAGAAAGCTCTGACTGTTTCATGTCATAAACCTGCAGAATCAGACAATTATATAGGTTGGAAGAGACTTCAGAAGGTCACCTGTTCCAGCCTCCTGTTTGAAACAGGTCCAATTAAATCAGGTTATTGCTAGGTCAGTGTCTTGACCACCTGAGTTTATGTCTCCAAGGAGGGAGACTCCACAGCCTCTCTGGGTAATCATTGCCAATTCTTGATGAATCTCATTGTAAAGCGTTTGTTTTTTTTTCTCCTAACTAGTTAGAATTATGTCTCCCCTGAGTCCTCCCTTCTTCAAACTCTCTACACCATTCCTTATTTGTATACCTTTATAATGTAAAAATTGTAACACTTTTATCTTTGTTCCCTGCATCAGGTGATTGTCATTGTCCCTCAGATATTGCTTCCACATTCACTTGTTCATCAGAAAACTGTCTGAAATTCTGGAGAAGGTTTCTCTTTAGCTACAAATATTCTGTATGTAGGTCAAGCAAGTGCTCTGGAATCTCCTTGGTTTTAGAGTAGTGTATTTTTGCTAAGTGTATCAAAAACCCAATGTTAATAATGATTAGCATAAAAACCTTTTCGTAACCCTCTCTGTCAGAGAATGTATGTCTGTGTGTGTGCATGAAATTTCAGGCAACTGTTGGTTGTGTTAACTGCTGTTAATAATATAGCTCATAAATCTGAGCTAGATTAACTTGCCATTCGGATTTATTTAAACCTGAATATTTGTTACATTATTTGCAATGAAAGATTGCCTTCTGAAAAACAGCTTCATGCAGAGTCTGAACACTCTCTGAGTGAGCTCAGTAAGCTTCTCATTAATGTTTGAAATTGAAGTTATGGATTCATAAATTTTTGTTTTTTAAAAATGTGAAAATTCTTAAGAAGCTTAGAGGATAAAAGCATTAAAGAAACAAAATGGCAAAACAGTGTAAAAAAATGAATTTTTAAGCTTTAATAGTTTTTGCTTATTTGTGTCTAGTAAGGTATGATGCAGTTTTACATAAGGTCCTGTCTAAGATTTCTTAGGCGTATGCAAAATAATGCTTTTATTAAGATGATGACAATGCAACATATTTCCAGAAGAAATTTCTAATGGTACTTTAATAAGCAGATCTTTGTTTCTAAATTAATCCACACTGACAGAGACAGATAGTGAGAGAGGCTGCCATATATGATAAGACACAGTTTTAAAGCTCATCATTGAGATTTTTATTTTGTATTTTTCTGTGTGTGTCTCTTGAGTTATTCGTTTCTCTGTGTGATTTAAATAACAACACAGCAAGAAGAGTCAGAGAGTATGGGTAATGCAGTTAGCATGGATAAGCATTATGATCTGGATAAAATAAGAATTCAGCCCTAATAATTCTGTTTATCCAAAATATATAATCTGAATTGGAGAAACAGAAGAAGTACATTTGGCCAGACCAAAACATCATTAATATTTAGTACCCTGCACCCTGAACGTGGTTAATAACACACGTTCACAGGAGATATTGAGTATGGGGCATTCAAAGAATCATCCTTCCCTTCACGTTTCTCAGATGCTAACAATAAGTGATTTAGGGATAACTTCATTTAGAGATTGTTCATGGATCATTGCTTTCAATAGCTTCGGTGAATCTACCTAATTACTTTTAAGTCCATTATACTTCTGCCTTTCCCTGTATCCTTATGCTATGAATTAAATAGTGATATAAATCATTAAGAAATACTTAGCTTTGTTTTCTTGAGTTTTGTAGGTTTTGTGGGATTTTTGCCGTCTGTTAAAATTATGCTGGAGACAGTTCACATGAGATACTGTGATTACCAATCTTTTTAACCATACTCTATTCACCATTCATAAGGTCTTGCATAGACTTCTCTGTGTTTTCCAAGGCTTTTGAAGAATCCTGGTTTATTCGTTTTCTCTTCATATCAGAGCCATTACATATTTTGCATTATATGTGCTGTCCTGTATATTTTCAGTTCCCTCTGCAATATCCATTTTGAAGATATATCCCAGTGAATTGTTCATTGTGGTACGGAACTAAGTTTTCATATTTCATTTGTCATTTGCTCAGATAAATGTCACTGACATATGTAGAGCTGAATTTTCTTTGCAATATCTCCATCTGCAGTTTTTATCTCCAATAAAAACTAAACCAGGAATAGTGTTTTGAAATATGTTAAAAATAGGGGTAACAATAATTCAAAATTTTCTAACAAGGGTAACTTTTCTCTGCAAAGTATTTAACAAAAATATTTAAAAATACAAAAGAAAGCAATATACTGAACATTTGCATCACGCTTGTATTGATCAAAGGGATTCATTTCTAAAAGGAGGAAATATAGACTGTAAAAATTCTGAGATTGCTACATACTTGGTTGTGATTTAATAAAATGACTTATCAGAGAAGTGACTGTTACATGTTAGTCAGGCTTAATATCTGAGATCACTCGGGAGTGTTAAATGTAGAACTGGCCAGAGACAATTCCATAGTGGTTATTTCTTGTTCCATTCACAAACTCGCATGCCAAAAGACAGTAAGAAATGATCAAACTCTTGGTGAATATATGTCATAATATGCTATTTCCTCATATATTGCTCAAATATGAGATCTCCTCTTGGCTCCTTTTTGAGGTGTGAATATTTCAGTTCTGATATACAGTCACTTTCATCTGATATTTTTGGTTACTTTATGCTGAAGTGAGATGTGTGACTGAACATTTGCAAGTGTTGGCATCAGGAATATGAAAGTCTCCCTGTGCAGTAGACTAAGATACATGAAACACAGATGACATAATTCTTGAACTGCCATCCAGTTTCCAGATAAATCTTGTGGAACACATCCAGGAAATTAGTGTCTATGATCAGCTAAATATTCTTGCTTGCCAGCATTTGCTTTCTGTCTATAAAACTGGCAGATCATCAGGAAGTCTTAATGTGGGTTTCAGGTTGGCAGAAGAGGAATAAATAAACTGCTCTGAATGTCTGAGTCAAAGGGCATTATAATGGTATTTAAGCAGACTGTCTAAACTTTACCATTTTGCTCCAACTAGCGAAACTTTATCTTCTATCTTGAAAAGCCACAAAATACCTTTTAGGGCAGTAGAGACACTGATGTACATATGCAACCTGTTTGAGAAGCCTAATCTCTGCAGAACACAATTACAGGTTTGAGGAAGTCAACTTCACAGGTAAACTACAGTACATAAGTGTTCTTCAGTAGCATTCTGGAGCTGATCTCTTATATCACAGTCTTGTGGTTCTTTGGGTTTTTTTTTTATTGATATTTAGGTAGATATTTCCCCTTTTTTTGAGTAGTTGATTAAAGTTTATCTTCCTAAATATAGCTCTTTGAAGTCTCCTTTATGTTGTATATTGGTTTTTAGCTTGGTCTGAATTTGAAGAGATCATGCTATTATCCTGTCCTCCAAATATCTTGCAATCCTACTGAAATCAGCCTAGTTTAATGCACAAAGATGTATTTTTTGTCTCTGCTCCATCACCTGAGCATGACCTACAATACATCTGCACTCTGCAACATCCTTCTACTGCACTTGTGAACCACAGGCTTAACTCCTCTTTGAGAATCATTTTTCTTGCATTTATCTGCTTCCTAATGATTGTTATACCTAGACAATACTTCTTTGGTATGTTTATGAAAAATTTAACAACAGCACAAGCTTTATTGTATTTCAGACTTATTACTAATTTTGACTATCCTTTTCATGAGGTCGATGGAATTGTTGAAGTGATCAGATTGACACTGAACACCCTTAAGAAGTCCATATTGGCTGAGTTCATAGAATCTTAGAATCATAGAATGGTTTGGGTTGGAAGGCACCGTAAAGATCATCTAGTTCCAACCCCCCTTCCATGAGCAGGGACACTTCCCACTAGAGCAGGTTGCTCAAAGCCTCATCCAGCTTGGCCTTGAACACTTCCAGGGATGGGGCATCCACAGCATCCCTGTGCAACCTGTTCCAGTGTCTCACCACCCTCACTGTAAAGAATTAGTATCTAATTAGTATCTAATTTAAATCTCCTCTCTTCCAATTTAAAATCATTGCCCCTTCTCCTTTTACTACACTTCCTGACAAAGGGTCCCTCCCCAGCTCTCCTATAGGCTCCCTTCAGATATTGAAAGGCTGCTATAAGGTCTCCCCGGAGCCTTCTCTTCTCCAGGCAGAACAACCCCTGCGTCTCAGCCTGTCCTCATAAGTGAGGTGCTCCATCCCTCTGATCATCTTCATGGCCCTCCGCTGGACCTGTTCCAACTAATCCATGTCCTTCCTGTGCTGAGAACTCCAAAGCTGGACCTAGTACTCCAGGTGGGGTCTTTCGAGCAGAGAGTAGAGGGACAGAATCACCTCCTGTGACCTGCTGGCCACACTTCTCTTGATGCAGCCCAGGATGCAGTTGGCTCTCTGGGCTGCCAGTGCACATTGCCGGCTCATGTTAAGCTTCTCATCCACCAACACCCCCAAGTCCTTCTCCTCAGGGCTGCTTTCCAACCATTCTCCACCCAACCTGTATTTGTGCCTGGGATTGCCACGTCCCAGGTGCAGGACCCTGCACTTGGCTGAGCCCACCTCTTAAGCCTGTCCAGGTCCCTCTGAATGGCATCCCTTCCCTCCAGCGTGTCGACCGCACCACTAAGTTTGGCATCATCGGCAAACTTGCTGAGGGTGCACTCTACCTCACTGTCCATGTCTCCAACAAAGATGTTGAACACCACTGGTCCCAATATGGATCCCTGAGGAACACCACTCGTCACTGGCCACCAACTGGACATTGAGCCATTGACTACTACCCTTTGAGTGCGGCCAGCCAGCCAGCTCCTTACCCACTGAGTGGTCCATCCATCGAACCCATGACTTTCCAATTTTGAGACCAGGACAGTGTGAAATGCTTTGCACAAATCCAGGTAGATGGCATCTGTTGCTCTGCCCTTGTCCACCAAGTGTGTGGGAATATCATAAAAGGCCACTAAATTTGTCAGGCACGATTTGCCCTTGGTGAAGCCATGTTGGCTGTCTCCAATCACCTCCTTATTTTCCATGTACCTTAGCAGTGATTCCAGGAGGATCTGCTCCATAATCTTGCCAGGCCCAAAGGTGGGACTGACTGGCCTATAGTTCCCTGGGTCTTCTTTTTCCCTTTTTTGAATATCAGGGTTATGTTCCCCTTCTTCCCAGTGGGAACTTCGCCAGACTGCCACGACTTCTCAAATATGATGGAGAGTGGAGAGCAGCTTAGCAACTTCATCTGCCAGCTCCGTCAGGTCCTGTGGATGGATTTTGTCAGGTCCCATGGATTTATGCACCTTCAGGTTCTTTAAGAGGTCTCAAATCTGATCTTCTCATACTGTGGGCAGTTCTTCATTTGCAGAGCCCCTGGTTTTGCCTTCCATGACTTGGGCAGTGTGGTTTGAGTCCTTGCTGGTGAAGACTGAGACAAAGAAGTCATTCAGTTGCTCAGACTTATCCATGTCCTGGGTGGCCAGGTCTCCCATTTCCTTCTGGAGAGGGCCCACAACTTCCCTAGTCTTGCCTTTGTCCCTGACATATCTGTAGAAGTTTTTCTTATTGTCTTTGATGTTCTTAGCTAGATTTAGTTCTGCTTGGGCTTTTGCTTGCCTGATCTTGTTCCTGACCACTCAGATTGTTTAATAACTTATTCCAGAAACTTTGTAAAAGACAAAGCTGTGAGAATTGTTCTGTTGTTCCAGTGTTCTTTTTCCTTTCCTTGTCACTTTCTCATTCCTTTAATATTGAAGCATGAAGATTTGTAATATTTCAAACATTTTGTATCATTTGTTATTTAACAGTCGCAATAATTAATGATCTTTCATATCTCTTTGTTTTTATCTTTCTTTTAAAATATAAGTAGAATATTTTCCTGATGCTTTTTGTGTTCTCTACTAATTGAAGCTTACACTACACTTCAGGGTTTCTGGTTTTGTCACTATGCACTTTTTCTATGCCATGGTCAATTTACCTAATTTCCACTCTTGTATCATACCTGTTTGATTTTTCAGGTCATTTAACAGCTCCTGATGTGAGCATAATTTATTAAAAATTCTTGCCTGTTCAATCTTCTAGGTCACATCTTCCTTTTAAATAACAATTTTGAGAATGAACTGCCATAGATTCAAGTAGTTCTGTACTAGATTTGTTACTTCAAGTTATTAAATAATCTCCATTCTTCTGACGAATGTGTTAACTTAATGTCTGTATCCTGACTTGAACAGACTGCAGTGAATTTTATAGTCCATTTGCTAAATTCTATTACTTTAAGAAATGTCAGATTGCAGAAGAGAAACATCTATCACTTTCAAGTGTTTTGGTAAGGTCTCCCAGCTTTTCTCTTGTAGATATTTACAGTGTATTCCAAAACTCAAAACAAAGTGTTGATTATAGAAATTTGCACAAATATGGGATCTGTAAAAGATGAGATTGGTTTGTTTTTTTCCAGTACATTTCTTTAAAATAAAAGGCAAAACCCTCACTTTTTTTCTGATGGTTTGAAAGGGATCTGATGAGATCTTTAAGTTAAAAATACTGGTATCCATTATATGACATGTCTAGTCAGAATTAACTGTAGAGCTTTCCTAATGTATTTAAAGAAATTTCTATGAAATGCCAGGTTGGAAAAAACAGTAATTTTTCCATACTTCTAACATTGTATTCTTTTGTGTATTCTGTATTGGCAAACTTCAGTTCAGACAGTAATTTTTTATGCTGTCAGATGAAGCAGCTGGAAAGTAGACCTTACCTTTCAGTTTCCTTCCTTTTGACAGTATGTGTCAAGAGTGCAATGTGGGTTAGATTAACTTTAATGATATTAAATTTATGATTGTGACAACAGATAATGGTACTAAATTAAAGTCTTTGGTCTTTCCATTTCCAGGGACTGGTAACATAATAATAATTCATTCAAGGATGAAAGTTGATAACTAACTTCATAGTCTAGGAGTACATATTTGTAACTTATAGTCCACTGTCTATTCCTCCATTAAGGTGGCATATAGAAACTGAAAATGTTGCTGCCTTACAGCAATAAGTCCACATTCTTACAAGTTAAATGTACTTTAAATTTTTAAAATAGGGTCTGGTAGTTTGATTTTTATTAAGTAAAAATAGAATGTGAATTATGAAAATTTAAGTTGCCAAGATCTAAATATAGGGCTGTGTACTTTTCCCTTGATAGTTAAGATCACAATGTTAACATCCACACCAGTTTAGGTAGCTTCACTATCGTCACTACCAGAGTAATGCTAACAATATCAACAAGCACTGTAAAAGAAACATGGGACTTCTTTCACTTCATCAAAGATGAGTGACAAAGTGAATTTCTGTTCTTTGTTTGAAAAGGTATTATTTTGAAATTATATAGGGCAGAGACTGGACAGGATAATAGCTTTTTAATATAGATTATCTTTCTTTTCAGTATTATCAGCATGTTATCTTCAAATTATTCAGGCACTGAAATCAATATAAGTTCTTGCACATCCTGCAGGAGTCACCGGTGGGCTTCATTAAATTCAAATAATACATCCCTCATAACTGTCCAGACTTCACTGCCAAATTTTCTGAAGAAAACAGTAATCATTAATTTAACTGTGTTGGTTTGTTTTATTATTGCTCTAGAATAAATTTAAATATTTTTCTCACAGCAAAAAAAGGAGAAATAAAACAGTAGGTGAACTGAGAAGGAGATCTGCTCTCTAACTTCAAATGCAATGAAATTAACAATTAGGAAAGACAAGAAATGCAGCTATATGCAGGAAATCAGTTGAATTTAGATCTCCAGAAAATAATGACCCATGACTCCTGTATATAATTAACAAAGTATTAAAAAAGAATTTGCCCCTCAACATTGATTTAGCCATCTTATTAAACTATGACAGAATTTACCAAAATTTGGAGGCCATTTTCTCTCCTTTCCTCACTAGATTTACAAAACTGCTAGAGAAGGAGCATCCTTCTTGGCATGTTTGGACAATAGCCCAGTGCTTCTGGCATTCAGCAGGATACTACTGACCCATATTCCACTTCTTAAAATCTCAGTCCTCTACTTCCAAATAAAGCACTCCATTCAGGTCAGAGTATGCTCCAGTCCATGTCTTCCACCCTCTGATCTTAAGACTGCTTTTATCCACATGAATAAATAGCACTTAATAGAAACATGCATTAAAAGCAGATGATTCAGTTCTTTGATGAGTATGCTAACTACCAAACTAGAGACTTTCTCACATAACTTGCTTTTTGGCCACAATGAACGCTGAAGTAATTGTATAAAATGGGTGGAATTATCCTAGCATTAAAAGTAAAGTACTCAGTATGTCAGCATTTAGACACACATATAGTCTGATCATTCTGACATATTAGCAAGTCAGGACCACTACAAACTACCCTCTGTTTCATGAAAATAGTTCATTGTTCATGAACTATTCATTGTTTTATTTGTGTAGTGTGAACCAGAAGATGTGGACACAGTGCTTAAGGCTCCTTAACTCACTCCGTTCTGTTCAGAGAGATGTAGGTCACAACGATTCAGGTGGAAGCTGAAATCTAGATGTTATATGTGCCCTGTCAGTGGTCTTAGTCACTGACTTAACTGTGTGAGACAACTTCAGGAGTCAAACCTAATAGGAAAAAACTTTCCTTCTCCTCTTTCTTAAGGAAGAGAACAAGAAGAAAAGAGAGTAAAGCTTGTCCCCTCCTCTCCTTTTCTCTCCACTGTACTCCTCTCTCTCCTCCCCCAATATTTCTACTAAAATTCTATTCAGAGCATGTTTTGCACTTTCCATTTGTTTTGTTTAAGATGACACCATTATTATTCTGTGAAAATACAAAATTTTTTACAAATGCAAGCCCTCTTTTAATGCCAAGATGTTTCACTCTTAAACTTGGGTCACATTCAGCTCAGTAAAGTTGTAAAAGTGAAATCAGTGCAGTAGCATTGCTGACAAGTTCAGTTTAAAACCATAGATAGAATGTAATTCTGTCTGTCTGCTGAGGGATGGGGAATGCTATGGGAGACCCCAGGATGTTAGTTATTTTTTCAGATCAAATGGACAATGCTTAAAGGCGTGGTTTGCATCTGGTGTCCATCTTGCTTTTGCTTCAAGGAAAGTTCAGGGAGGGCTTTGTCTCAAGATGCAATCATGATGTGGTCAAAATGCAGGCATGAATGTGGAAATCCGAGTGTTTCCCTGGATCACGTAAAGCAAACTAATCCACAGGCCAGCTTTTATGACCCATGAATTTCCACAGGGGACAATAAGAGTGGTTTCCACACAGACTTTTCTTAAGTTCAGGAACTGTGACCTCATTTACAAAAAACAAATCAAATTACATCAAAGCAAAACAAAAATATCAGTCCCTCATTACCAATTTATAATTTATTATTATTATTATTTATTTTGAGGCATAAATACTGGAAAAGAATGGAAATATTAAAAAAATAGTTCCCCAAAAATAGGAAAGAACATAAATAAAACTACAACTGAAATGCATACTTCTATACGAAATCTATATCTTAAGTTATATTTTGGAGCAAAAGTTCGGCTTATCACCAAAAATCATATTGATTTCATTTTCACTATCCAAGCATCCCATAGGAAATCTTCATTGATTCAAGTAGTTAAATTAGAGCAGTCTTTCAAAGGATCAGGCCATCTGGAATCAGATGGTATATGAAGACAAAGAGAAAGTGAATGTCATTTTGGACACTTCTTTTTTTTTTCCCTTTTTTTTTTTTTTTCTTCTAGGAAAGTAGATATTTTCTAAGATACTGCAGCAATAATTTCAGAAGGCTTATCAAGTGACTTGTTCGTACTTTAATCTTTAAGTGAAAACATCTGGAAGACATTAGAAAAAACCCTTCTGCTCCATTGCCTGTTCTCCTCCAGTCCCTTGTAGCTTTCCATAATGTCACAACAGTTCATACCTATATAAATAAATGACAACACTCCAAATATATTTTATAGTCCCGCCAACTTGCAGGATCTTTGAACATGGAGGTAAAGAACTGGACCACTTCTACTGAATTACAGATTTTGATTACTTGGAAACAAATGTTTTTAAACAATAACATTAAAGTTACAGAACTAAAGAAAAGGTCAGGGAATTCTAATAATTTATTTTTGTATTTTTAATTGCAATATATTAATGAATTTTTTAATGGTTATTTTTAGATAGTACTGGCTTGTAAAACAGACATCAGATATATGCCAAGGTTTCTCATAGACTGGCATGAATAGCACCTTGGGTATTTAACTTTCTTCAAAATAACATATGTCCCATAACAAGTCCACAAATTAATGAAGATGATGATAGTAGCATTTCCCTCCATAACTGCTACAGGCGGTGAGTCTCATTACTGTTGCTGAGGCTGCCAGTACAAGTACCCAACCAAAAACCAGCTGGGTAAATAGTATATACATTATGGTTCCCTGACACTTCATACTTGTGTAACAGAACATAAATTGTAAATGGGAGAATGTTTCTGCCAAAGAAATTTTTCTTTTTTTCCCCTGCTTTGAATAACATTTTTTAAATGTCACAATGGAAGAATGCATACTTCCTATTACACTAGGCTTTCAACTCCCTGTTAAGTTGCCTTATATATATGGAATTGGAAAATGACTGTACAAGAATAATTCCATTACAGTGATGTAAATTAGGTATAACTTTACTAAAGTAAATTGAACCATGACAGGACAAAGCCAGCATAACTATGGAAATCAGGCCTCAGCTAGTACTTTTTATTATCAATTAAAGTATAGGGAAAAAAGTGAATGAATAATTAAATAAAAAGAATGTTTAATTTCCATTCATTCTGAAATTAAACAAAATCTTCAGAAAAAAAAAAACTTTAGAAAAAGTTTAAAAGGCATGAGTAAGAACTTAATATACAAAAGAATGTTATTCAAAAGACAATAGGTTTTGAATGAAACCCAACTTAAAGGACACATTTTTTCTATCCTTTTTATTATGCATATGAAAGTGTAGGATTTTTCTGAAAAATAGAGATTAAAAAATGGGGTTTATATGTTTGCATCTATAAATTCAAGGAACTGATGGAAGAATACAGATGATTCTCCTTGAATATCCTTATCTTACTCATGAAATACCGGTACATCCACAAAAATCTGTTGGTAAACTTTTTGATTTCATAGGTAAGGTCAGATTTATTTTTGTGTGAAAGAAGATTTTGATACATTGCCAAGGCTTATTTTACATTTAGACAGTGAAACTTAGAACAGTGGAAAATCTATTCAGGTCAAGGTAAAATCCTTTTGGATGCTTGTCTTTGACAAGCTAGCATTGGCAATGATGGCTGGCAAGAGAATGTAGCATTCATTGAGGAAATTACAGTGGAAAGAGCAGCTAATTTTATAATGAAATTAAAGCAATTTCTGAGCAAGTGTCAGCTTTCTTATCACAGCAAAATAATTTTCTCACCCATGTATCCTGTATTTTCCAGAGCAGGTGCAAACTTTAATGTCTTAATTTGTTTTTCAATGTCATATTTCGAGTAAGTTCTAAACCAAGTACACTTAAAATAAAAATCTGTGTAATATAACTATGAAAATATAGATACTTTATGCAGAATATAAATATTTGTAAATATATGCATATAACATTGAAAATTTTTAGACATGGTAAATCACTCTAAATGCTTGACTTTTGTATCAAAATCCATCTTCTAAATATAAAGATGAGAACATCATTAATCAACTATTGTCTGTAACATGAAAAATATCAAAAAGATAGCAATCTACTTTGCAGTGATATGAAGAAGTGATCGCATTTCTCATTCGTCAGGTTCCCAAAACGTTATTTGCTATTGCCACTCTTCTGTGTACCTTTGGTATTTTATCTCTATGGGTAAATGACCTAAACTGTTCTTGGAGAAAAAGAGAGATGTGGCATGAGAAAGCAGCAGTGAGGGAATGTGTGCATTTTATTTTTAAAAGTAAATGGAGCTGGAAGAGGAAAGACAAGTTAACTCTCATGGAGTTTTCACAGAAAGCTAAAAAGCAATGCCCTGCACGTGTACAGTAAGTGAAACTACTATGTCAATGGAATTACTGAAGCAGGTACATTTCTGCCCAGATTTCAAATTCATGTAGTACTGTTTGATTAAATGTGGTGAATTAATATGGGGTGTTCTCAGGTAACTTAAGTAGGCCCAACTGAGTAAAATGTGAGTTTTAAGGTGACATCCTACCTACTAGTGCTACTACTGTAATTTATTTTTTCTCTTTCAAAGCAACAAACTTTCCTGATAGAACTACTGATTATTAATGTCTATTTTTGCCATTTTATATTTTTATCTTTTCAGATATTCAAACTCATTCATCTATGCATTATAATCTGAATTCCACGTGCAGAAGATCCATACAGCACAAATATGTCAAATGCTACAGTTAGGATATGTTTGTAATGTGTGAATGAGAATGTAAAAATGCCTATCATTTAGGCAATATCAAGGCAGGCGTAAGTTTAGGAGTTTTGCTTTCCATTACCTTGAGCAGGTGTTATGCATTTTCATTCTCTTTCCAGTATTGTATTCCCTTAGCAGGTATTTGATGTAGACTGCAAGGGGTCTATACCACATAGAAGGCTGAAGAAATCACATTCACAGACGAGCTATAATTTAATGACTATTGAGTTTTCATTTTTAATTCTTGTTCATAATGAGATTTTCACAGCAAATAATCTTGCGTGCTTTTGTGTTTTCAATATTTTTTTTATTTTAATAGATATGTCTTTTGCAAGGAAAAAGCCTTAAAAAAATGAGACCCTTCTGTCCCTCCTGGGTATTTTTAAAGCCCATTAAAGCATGTGGGGTGGCTTTTCAAACTTTTTTCCCAGATTTTTGTCAGAAAGCCTTTTTAATATTTAACAGGATATAAGATGAAAAGAATATTTAAAAAGGAAAGAGTGTTAAAACTCGTTTAGAATAGCTCTATGCATTCGTGGATGTTAGAGTAAAATTGACATGAGCAGGAGACAAAAAAGAAACTACAGAATTTTAGTGTATATTTACGGCATCGAGCAAGGATGACTTATCCTCTTAAATGTTATTGAACACCCCCAAAAAGGCCAAGAGACATGGTTTTTCCTCTGTTATATGTTTCTTAGGTTTACTGTAATAGGAAATAATAAATAAAAAAGTCAATTTTTTTTTCCTCGTGGAATTTTATTTTCTTTCCTTAATTTTAATCACAAATTTAAATCCTTAAATCTCATTAAACGTCCCTTAAAATGTCAGTACCCAGTAAATGTACCTAATACCACTAATCATTTTATCCACGTGTTAAAAAATTCTGTCTTCTAATGCTAGAGGTTTGTGATGGTTTTTAACAATAACTCTGCAAAATATACTTTCTGGCGCAGACAACATCTTTCATGTTAGAATTTTATGAGTCTTGCCATACTAATACAATTGTTAAACAATTCTCATTCCAATGTTATTCAGTGTAATAGGAGAATATGTTACAAGAATGCCTATATCTTTAATAGTGCAAATATTTAGATAAAATTTGCTACTAGAAATATTCTAAAGTTTTTTCTTTTTATGAGGAAGATATTCAAATTCTATCATCAAGAATTTAATTTTAATGTACCTAAATTGTTAGATGAAAACTTTAGACATAAAAATTAAATGACCTGTGATTGCCTAAATGTCACAAAACAATGAGAAGCTAAAGTTAAAAAAATATTTTTCCATTAATTAAGAGGCATTGACTAAATTATGTAAAAGTAAATAAATGATATTTTTTGAAAGGTTAGATTAAAAATCAAAACAAAACAAACAACATTATCTTGTTGGTGGTTTACTATTTAAAATACACATAAAACATCAAAACAATAAAACATAGGTAGTAAGATGTTGCCCAAATCCACAGATATCAAGGTTATTACCCATCATAGAAGCTAGATTTTTTGCATTGCCTATGTCTATGTAAAATGCACTTAAAACTACTTTAGAGTTTAACAAATTTTGTAGGGGAAAAGGAAGTCTTGCTTTTTTAGTTTCCTGATAAAAAAATTGCAGGTCTTTTCTCAATATTCTTAATCATTGCTGCATGTTTTGATAGTAACATTTTTAAAATCTTTGTAGCTCAATGTTAAATATACTCTGTTCACAGTCAGGAATCAAAGCAAATCCAGTGCAAGTCTGTTTCCACTAAACTCAGCAAGAACAGTAAAGGAATAAGGATTTCAAAGCTGCATAGGAGTATATTGCATGAAAGAAAATAAATCAACCCTCTCACATATTTCAAACACAGCTCAGTGTTTAAAACACATGCTTACACAAGTTAGAAGTGAAAGAAATGGATATTGGTATAAATTACTTGGAATTTTCTCAGTGAATAAGTGAAAAGTTATTTTGCATAAATGTTTTTTGTAAATATATGTGGGTAGGGGATATTCATAACATTAAATAAATCTCAAATTCACACTTCCACCTGTGTGTGGTAGCCTGATGTTAATACACCTGCAGGTAATATAAAATTAAACCATTCTGAGTGACTCCCACTCTTCCATTAAGCTAATGTGTTATTTTGTTTCCTTGTTAAAAAAGAGAACTTTATAAAATTACAAACTCCAAAACCAGGCCTAATATCACATAGCTTAAGTGATATCTATCTTCTGGTATAGTCACAAGAAGAGTGACTGAACTATCATTATAATATATTTTAAAAGTCATTATCCAAAGATCTATGCCTATTTTTTCCTGTAGCACCATTTTTTCCTGTACCACCATTTTTTGAGGGTTTTCAGGGTTTTTTTTTAAGATCTTCATATGTGGTAGAATGTTTTTGCTGTAATTTATTAGAGTGCATTACTAATTAACTTTTTTACTTTTTATTTTCGAACCATAATAGGAGAAACAAAAGTTTAAATACTGGATGGGTACGAAAAACATTTGACAACAGGTAAAACATTGCTGAAAATGAAGAATTTCAAGTCTTATCGAGAAAAAAAAGGAGAGATTAATCAAGTGTGATTATGAAAAATCATTTATTAACATCCATAATGTAACAAGTGAGAATCTAGTTATGTCTAGGAATATATGTAGTATTACTTAGTATGGTTGTACCAACTATATTTTCTGTGTTAAAAGACTAAAGTTCTATAGTTTTAGGAGTTTTAGTATCAAATGTTACATGAAATAAAGATTTTTGAAAAGAATTTTTTTTTTAAATCCAAGATATCTTGACATTACATTTATCTCTCCAAAATCACTATTCGATTGTTATAACTTTTTACAATATACCTTCCATGGGTGCAAAGACTTTGGTTATTGAGTGACTGTGTTAATACACCTGAAATTTTCAACAAAAAATAGAAGACTAATAGTTTTTTTCTGGATTTTATGGTATCTCACTGGGCATGTCACATATCTGTTACATGACATGAGAAACTGGCATGTAACAGAGCAATAGGATATGAGTGTACCACATTTCTAGAGGAAATATCACTTATTGGCTGGTGTAATATGCAAGTGAAGACTTTGCGAATTTTCTCAGTGTTGGTTATTGCAATTTTATCTTCAGCTATGGATGGGTTGCTGTTTGACATAAAAATTGTGTGGAAATGATTCATTGAATCTACAGCAGGGTAAAAAGCCAAAATAATATTAGTGTATTTGTCAGATACCATTTTCTTTCTTAGTTTCCAAAATTTTCTTATTCTTTTGCTTGATGTGTTAAAAAAAATCTTCCAAAAGAGACCAAGTTTGTGGTCTGATTCCATCTTCTAACCAGCCAAATAAATACTTAATTCTTTGATGCCTTTTAATTCCATTTAGGCTGTATAAACCCTTCCTAACTACTGAAAAATGAATGGTAAATGTACATAAGCTTGTATTGGTAAATGTACAATATATATCAGTCTGAAATTTAAATCAGTCATGAGAGAAATACATTGCAGAGATGAAAATTTCACCCATCAAGAATTACCATCGATGTAATCAAAGAGACTGATATCAAAACAATACAAGGGAGAAAGGGAAAGTATTTTCAGAATAAGCAAAATCAACATTCTTGGAGCTTAGCCTACCAAAACCCCCACAGTTATCACTTACGTTGTGAAATAACTGGTGTATGAGACAATTAAATGCTGTATTTACTTTCATCCTCCGAATAGTCTTAGAGTTGTGACTCAAAGAAGCACTAAGAAAATGCAAAGTCCCGTTTCTAAAGATGAGGTCATATGCCACTCATTCAGAAAATTATACTATTGATAAGAAGATATATAGAGGCCAGTTCCAAGACCTGAAGAAAACTCAGAATTAGTTGACGATTTTTAATTTTACTTTAAAATCATTATCTTGCTGCAGTATTCGTATAGAAACTTTGATAACCTCACGATTACAGTTTTGAGAGTCACAAGGAAGAAGAGATTTCTATTCTCTTCAATATAACATACTTTGCTGTTATTTACCATTTATTTTATTAAGAAGTTCCATTTCAAACTTCATCTGGTTCGTAAAATTCACACAATTTTTAAGGGGGCATTAACGTTGCTATCCAGATGTGATTAATTGTACATTATGGAGGGAATTCCAGAGAGACAGCATAAGGGTTACAAATGTTGAAAAAGATAATTCAAAATTGCATCTTTTTTCAGAGAAAGAACAAAATTACCTTAGAAATGCTTCTGTGTGTTCAATCAATAGTGACAGAAAAGCAAAGCCAGTAACAATAGATAAACTAATTTGGACACAGTAAAATTCAAACAAAACTTAAGTTCAAAACAGCCTTTGGACTAAACTATATTGTTCCTTGTTTGGTAAAAGTGTGCTTGAAGTTGTTGTTGTTGCTCTGTTGTACATAAATGCCCATAATTCCCTCTTTTTTTTTTTTTTCCTAGAGACCAAAATATTTAAATGCCAATAAAAAGTATTTTTTGCTTTTAGCTTAAAAGAGGATTGTTGAGAACTCTGCATAAAAGCATGACCTTTCAGATTTAAAGTTGTTTTTATAAATTCACCAGTTTTTCAAGTATGTTTGTTTGAACAGAGAACCTTTTGAGATTTTTCCATCACAAACGGACATGTGCCTTATTTGATCATTAAATCATGCATCATAATTAAATGTAAAAGCATAAAAAATTATCTCATCCCGAGACTTAATACTGATAAAAGTTTCAATTTAAGAACAATATGGAGAGAGAGAGTGGTACTAAGAAACTGTGTTGCACTTGATCACAACATCTTTTCAAAAGCAAAAGTAGTTTTATTTAAGTGAAGTATGTGCTTTTCTTTTTCTCTGTCAAACTTCCACCTTGATGAGAATAAACCTTTTGCATATTTTAATTCTCAACTCCACTTTATCAGATTTCTTATCTAAAATATTATTTTAGTTATTGCTACATAAACATTGTTTATGCAGAAGAATTATTTCATCCAAAATTATCACAAGAATTGAGAAGAAAAAAATAATTGAAAAAGTTGTGATAGTAGACCCTTTAATTTTAAAGTCCTGCTAGACTGTTATCTAAAATTCTTTTTAGATCTAAGTTATCTATCCTACTTTATTTGCCAACGTGGTTAGCGTATGATTTTCTCACCCTACTACAGGCAGCGTTGAAGACTGATTGAGCTAATTAATTTCACAAAAGTTTGGCATTTTCTAGGATACTAACCAAAAGGGATTGTAGGTGATATCAAAGCAGCCATCTGGGGACAAAACCTTCCTTCTCCTTTTCTTGTTTGGCCTTTTCTTTTCTGCCTGTTTCTTGGTGGCAAGCTGCATGTTATGCAGATGTCTTCCTGACATGTGCATAGATGCTTTTCAAGTGGTTTTCACAGCACATGTTCTTGGTTGAGATCTCCAAGAAATTTTGCCTGAAAAATGAAACCAAATCACTTGGGACTTCTGTCAGTTTTTGAAAAAAACAGGAGAAACAATATCCATTAGGGTATCATGGGGTTTTGTCATTGCAAAAAAATTTCAAGGCTGGTGTTTTGGTTTTGGGATGTGCAATCTCAGTGGAAGGAACTGTAAAGATCAAAATATAGAAGTGTATAATCAGAACGGATTTATGTTAGCTATGTATTATATACAACATAAACAGGGAAACAAATGAGATTTTTTTACAAGTGTAGAAGCAATACTAATGAAAGAACCATTAGAATGGGCATTGCAAATTGGTTTTGCTCATTTTTTCTGTCAGTAAGTTGACAAAGTGCATCACCCTCAGAGAACTTTCTGACTTCCATAATGTTATTTCCAGTGAAGGAATCCTTTTTAATGTCTTTGATCCAGTGTTTGCAAAAGAGAGTGGAAGTCTTGGTGCAGCAACACTTTTCATACAGAAAAAAGAGACATTCTGCATATATGTTTTCTCAAATGCTAGTCTATCTGTCTGTGATAGTTTCCATATGACAATACAGGCAAGGATAAAAATATGCAGTTATTTAATTGTGGTTTTGTAGAGGATTTTCTTTTATACTGACAGAACTCTCTCTTTGCTGTTTGTTTAATGATTCTTCAAGATTTTCAGATAAATTAAGCAATTACAGAATAGATCAAGCAAATCAATATGACATTTTTCATGTTATGGTATGATGTTAGTCCTTTCCCCTAGACATTTGATGATTCTAATTACTTTAGCCTTTTTTGAGTTATAGCTAACTCAACTATAGGTAATTAATCAATGCACATTTTTAATAATTACAAAAATTAATGTTCCAATGAAAGTTTGGTAAATGTTCCACTTGGAAAAAGTTCTGAATCCTATTTTACCCTGTAGAAAATATTCTTATTTATTTAGTGAATACACTGAATATTTTACGTTGTTGTTAGAACGATGTTCAGTTTATATAAACTTTGTTATGGATTGCACTAGATTTGTCCCATCCATGAGAAGATACTCTTGCTCCAGTGACATTAAGATCTGTTAGAAATAAGAACATCCACGTAGTAGTTATTGGGACACAATATCTTGAAACTGTGAACTGTCATTTCTGCCTAATATAAACTGTTTCATATCATGTCTTTGTCTGATACATGATCGTGGGGAAATTATTACAAAATAAGGACAGATAACACTATTTATCATCAAACAAATCATAATATTAAAAGTATGTATCACTTTTAGCTGTTCTGAGACTGCAGTAGCCTTGTTTCAAACTGCCTCCCTACTACCCCCCAAGTTTTTAAAATGCATTTAGGCAATTATTATTCTTCTAAACAGTAGCTAGCACTTGAATAATGTTGGGAAACAGGGTATACATTCTTCTTACAATGATGTTGCATCATCTAAGTTAGCTGTATTTTCCATGCTTTCTAGCTGTTGGTCTGCAAATGTAGTCATTGGGACAAACGCAGGCATTGCTGGTGTCCTATCTTAAAGTTAAATAACTAGCTGAGGTCACAGTTGATCAATACCTCTTTCTTTCGATGCCCTCTTCAAAAAACTCAAAGGAGCTAATGACTGTTACAGATACCTCTTTGCAATCAAAACCACATTGATTAAATGAGATACTTCTCGTCTGTTGTCACATTGCCTTTGGAGCTTTGTATTTCCGTTAAAGCTTTCCTTTTATTCCATTACATATTTTAATCAAACACAGCTAAAATAACAAAAAAGACCTGGTTAATTTATTGTTGCCACAGAAGAGCTGGAAACAGCCTCTAGGCAATGCATTTTTGCTATCTCTTAGGGGTAATAGAGCATTCATACAGTAATGTATTGATTTAACCTCACATATGTCGAGTAACCTTTCTTTACAGAACTTTACAGTATGCAAAGCCCCTTTTCTAAGACATCATAGAGTACGATTTCAAGGTGCTACACAAGAGTTTTAGCTACATGACTTCCATAATGATCAGAATTCTGTGAATATCCATGCGAACTTTTAAAATCATGCCTTTATTTGATCAGTTACTGCAAAACCTTCACAGCTGAGCTAGCATTTTCAAAGAAATAAGATTCTGACGTAGTTTGATTTAAACATTATGGTGTGAATTATTGATTTATTGAAATTGATTTATTGGAAAACTGATCTGGAAAAATACTATTACTCCAAAACAGAAAGTTAGAATGTTGAATAATTAGTTTTAGTTTGCCTTTATTAATTCCTTCAACAACAAATGTTTTTGGTTGCAATATTTCTCATGATTGAATAAGAGATTATAGTGACATAATCAAAGCCTGTCCTCAGTTCTCCAGAGTTTCTTTCCTTTTAGGTGATATTCTCAGGCAGAGAAGAGCACCAGATACCACTCTGAGATGCTGTGACTCTTCATGTCTTTAAAAAACAACCATTAGAATGAAGATTGTCTCAGATTGAAACCATAATATTGCTTCCTGCCTATGTGGTTCCTTGTTTCATTCTTACATTTTTCAACAGTGAAAAGGAGTCATTTACTTTGAAATGAAGAAATCATTATCCATACTATATCTAGTTGACATTTTTTTCATTTCCTGTAACTTTATGCTCATTTAATTCTGGTGAAATCTCATTTATTTAGATCTTTGCCCATAGCATAATGTTACCAAGACAATAAAACAAATGCTTGTATAGAATCACAGATAAGGCTACCAAATTTATTAATATCAGTCATTTAGTTTTAGGTATTTCAAATTGGTACATCAGAGAATCTCTTTTTCTCTATAGAGCACTTTAGAAACTTGGCTTTTAATTATAGGCGCTCATTCCTATATTCAAAATCCAAGTTTATATTATCTGGAAGTTTACAGTTCACCACCAAAATGTCCAGGAATATAAACTGTCAGGAGATCACTGAAGCTTAGACAAAAATTTGGGGGGGAGGGGGGTAAGGAAAAAAAAAGATTAATTTATTTTCTTTTTCCAAAAAAGAGCAATAGTTCCCTCTGCCTGCAGCATCCAAAGCTAATTTGAAAGTGTTTGGGGAAAGGGCACCCTATTTCTTAGTTTTTCTTTGGGAAAAAGCAATCTGAAATGTCAGAGAGACAACTAACATCTTAAAAAGCCTCAGTTTTTCTAAAACAAGGGATGTGGCACAAGAACGTTCTTTATGGAACAATAATCATTACTGTACCAATAAGCAAAAGTTAATGTAGATTTTTAGAAGATCTCCAGTCTTCCTCCTGTGAAAGAAAAACCTTATTAACTCTGACACTTAAGTTAGCATATCTTGCAAATGTTGGAATACTGTTTGTCGGTTCAATGTTAGACATGATCGCATCTACATGTAGTGATCACATCACAAGCAGTGAAACATGAGCCTGAAAGTAGATTTGTATTTTGTGAATGAGCAAGGAGGAAAAAGAAATTATTTTACTCCTTTCTGCCAGCCATAACCATATAAGAGAACTACATAACCACTATGGAAACAAATACAACTGGCTGAGAGAAATGGAGAAGCTCAGGTTCTCTGAGCCAGGGTTCAGCACCTGAAGTCAGGGGAAGTCTCTGCAGCAATGCAGAGGTCAGCCAACAAGCACTAACAGGCCTTTTGGAAGACTAGTGATAGCAATACTTATCTGAGCAACGTGTGTGGATCATTCAACACAAATATAAGGTGAAAGTATAATACATTTTGCTGTGTAATTTCTCCCAAAGACATCATCAAAGAGGCAGAAATGAAGAAGTCAGGGGAAGAAGGGACAGGAGGGAAATCATGACTTGTCTTACAGCATGTTAGATTTCTTGTTTCTTCTCCTTTTTTATTTTATTTTTATTTCTATTTTATTCTCAGGTTACCAACATGAAGATATATTATGCTTCTTGAAGTATATATAAACTATAATCTTGAAGATGGATGAAAATTGTTTCTGGTTTGGGTTTTGTTTTTTCCCCCCAGAATATCTTAAAGTAAAAAAACTTTTTTTTAACATTCACATAACTACAACACAGACAACTAAGTAGGTCTATGTAGTCAAAAGTACTCAAAAGTTCATTTTGGAAACAGATTTATTTGACAAATGGTTTCCTTGTCCTCAGAAAATATAGAACCATCTTGTTTTACATATAAAAAGAAAGTTGCTTTTCAGCAGTTTCATCTGCTTTTAGTACTGATGAGAATGGTAAGTAGAAATAAAATGTCCTATCTAATGACTATGTTGGCTATGGCTCCTGTTAGTTGATGCGCAGTTCATATAATCCTTACAAATATCACTATCCAGAATTTTTTTTCCCCCAGAATTTTTTTAATTTTAATCAATGATCTTACTTGATGCAGAAATAACAGTTTTCACCTTTTACATCACTTCACCTTCTTTGAAGTAACACATAATTATTAGAACAGACTTTGTTTAGGAGTAACTTTTCAAAACAGTTGCTCAGCCCACAGCAAGCAGAAACGCAGTAAAAGCAGTATTCTATCAGCTTTTAGGAGTATGTTTGCTGATCTGTGAAATATAAAATGGTACCCAGGGGAAGGAAAGTCATGCCACGAATTTCGAACCTGTTTACATGACAAATATCCAATGGACTGTAAGACTGATCTACAGAGTTTCCTGCAGCAATTAAGTAAACAATATCACCAAAGCAAAAAAAGCTCTTGCTTCTGTGTATCAGAGTTTATACAATAGCTTATATCAGTTTGTAGGTCATATTAGCAGTGTGCCACTACATTAGTGTCTCAGAAGAACGCAGAGGAGCACAGCTTTATTAAGGAGGTTACTGCCACTGCACTTTTTACTTCTGATGAAGTATTCTCCATGTGATACCTAAGAAACTGATAGGACAGAGATGGACTTGCAGCAAAGATTGTCAATACTGAACCATGTGGCAATAATAGATGCTATAAATGCAGTCAGCATTCTATTCTGTTGGGGGATTTTGTCTGACTAAAGACAGGAAGGATTCACCTTCAAAATATGTTTATTATTTTGTAATGTTGAGAAATAAATGAATGGACTATGTAAAGTCTTTTCCTTAACTTACCTATAATCATGAGAAATCATTTCCTTTAACATCTCTCTGATATGCTGAATGAAAATCTCTGATCCTGAAAGGAAATATTAACTGATTGGTTCCCTTTGCCATACAGGATGGTTTTAATTCTCTTTGATGCTACTGGAGCTGAACAGCACAGAGTACACTTAATATATGGAAGAGGATGCAGGAGAGGGAATGAAAATCAACCTGAATTAATGAAACCTATGTCCAGGAGATAAAAAGATGTTAAGACAAATTCAATTGCCCCTTACCCCCGGTAACTCAGTTTAAGGGAATTATGTAATTTGTGCTTGTGGTGATTCCCTGTCTCGTGCTATAATAAAGTATGCTTGAAAAATACCTGTTAACATAAGCTATTTTCTTCCATTCAGCCACAGCAGAAATCATGTCTGCTTTATTTTATAAAGGTGGTGGAGGAGGGACTGTTTTAAAATGACTCTTTCAGTCTTCTTTCTTGCAACAAAATTTTGGTTATTTATGAAACTTGAATACATGAAGGTGTTCATTGACAACTAACAGCTTTCTTGTGTCTGCACAAAGAGTTACAGTGCAGTTGCACTGTTGGGGTTGATGGAAGTTCAGTCAAATACACGTGTTTGAAAGCAGAGTAGAGCGCTCCAGACTTTAAATGTGAAAAACAGCAGAACTTGTACAATTTAGTTCAGAGTATATGAAAAGGAATAATTTCCCTCCTGTCCCCACTTGCTTGAGAATCTGCAGATGTAAACTACATCAAAACTGTGGGAGAAAGAAGTTGGGGAGAGGGTGAAATTAATGAGCATCCATAATACTTCCAGATAAACAGACATGCACATTTTATGTTTCTATTTTTAAAGAGAGGAAAGTGACATTTTTTTGAAGTAGAGCTGAGAGAGCACCTGGTGAGGAAACTTGTTTAAAAAAATAAATAATAAAAAAGTTCTTTTAAGTTGGCCCATGCTTGCAAATCTTGAATGAAATGGATTGAAGTAAATGGAAACTTTTGAGTAAAGGGAACAAATTAGTCCACTATCAGCAACACTAATAAAACAGTAAATCAGATGAAAACAGTTAAGAACAAGCCAGAATGGCTCAGTGGTAATTGATCATCTGTGAGGTTTGGGATTATGCTGGAGAAGTGAATGAAATAACAATTTTAAGTGAAAGGTTTTTGGAAAGAAGAGGATTGCAGACACCACCAAACTCCTTTCCAAGGAAAATTCACATTCTCAGGCAAAGCTGCTATTCTTCATGGCAGCAATATCTCCACCCTTGTTAAAGGAAACCTGTAGTATTTATAGCTGATCTTTGTATTGGTTTATTGGGATACAGCTCTGTCATAGTCCACCTCCAGTTACGATTCTTTTTACTATAAGAACTTGAGGGAATTTTGATCTCCCTGAGTCTTCAGGCTTGCAGAAGATTCTCATGTGTCTTATGTCTCTTAATCCCTTCTTTCCTTTTCTCTTCAGCAAAGGACAAAATCAATTACATCTTTCTTTACTTCCCCCCATCTAATAAAACAAACGACTCTTCAGAGCTGATTGACAGAAGTGTTTAATGCTGGTCATTGCTCTGATCTTGTTTATAGCATCTAGTGCTACAAGGCAGCAAATAAGCTATGCAAAGCCTGTCATGGAGACATCAAAGAGAGTTTTATGTGGGGTAGTCGAATCTGTTCAGTGCCCAGCTCAATCTAACTTCAGGACCAGATTCCTCAACAAACCTAGGTGCAGATTCCTGACAAAATTCTACCCCTGACACTGCTGGACTAGAGAAAGGAATAGGATCAAATAAGGTGGGCTGCTTGACATAATCAATCCTATATAGCCATGGTGCCAGCAGTTGAGCCACCTATGTTTCCATGAGAGTGAAGCAGTCTGAATTTAGATTGCATCTTTCCTTCTACTTACACTAGAAAACATCAAGGCCCCTTTTAAAGGGCCCTAGAGTCATGTGATATGCAACGTATAAATAAGTTGGAAAAAAAGCCTAGGCAGGCTAAGCACAGATTTCTGCATGCTTGATGACACGTGACGAAGTAATAAACCCAGTTTTTCTCCTCACATGTGTCCCAAAGCATTCAATGGATAATACTGCAATAAAGAAACAGTTAAAAGTAAACATTCAATTTGTTTTCCCCTGGGATATGATAAAAGATTTGATGCAAGAAAAACCTACCTTTCTCATTTTTTCTTTGTCAGAATATAACAGAAACTTTGGAACTCCTGCTTTTTTTTTTTAACTCTTCTGTCACTACTCCTGTGATTCCTGTTGCCCTCAAATAAACTTTTGTTCATTCTTGATTGCTCCATAGATTCCCATGCCTTCTCTTTTGATATAAGCTTTCTCAGAGATAGGTAAGCTATTTTTCTGCAACCAGCTCTGCCTCATCCACTGCTTTTGGATCTCTTCTTCTACCTCAAGATTTCCTTGCCTTCAAATTTTCTCATTGTAAAAATTTTATTCCTTCACCTACTGATCCCTATACATGGCTCCAGTAGACTAGTTCCCAGTTCCATATTTCATTTGGATGTATGTACCTTTGTATTGTCTTCAGTTTTAGTTCTTAATTTCTTTTACTATCACTGTAGACATCAACTGAAGAATGACATCTTCCTGCTCCCTAGTTACAGCATCTTGCAGGTGTATGGTTTTTACTCCACTAGAAGTTGTGTTGATTTAAATATTGAAAAGACTAATGCATTAATTTTAACAAAGGATAGAAAATCCTGGTCACAGCAGAGTGACCGGTTCACAGGTAGACACTAATTATAACAAGTTGTAATCAAGAATATCCCTTTATTGTTAAAATTCAGGTCAAGATTTTGTTACAAGGGGGAATGTAACTGTTTATGAGGAATACATTTTCCATCATACAAATACAATACATCATTTCTAAAATGTCCTCCAATTATTTTTGGATGATAAATCTGAGAAATTTTTCTATTTTAGTAGCCAGTGGTTGTTGAAGGAAATTATTATCATTTATAATTGCCAGTATTTCATTTATAAATGAAGTTTTACAAGACTAATCCTAGAGCAGTTGTTATAGACTGCAAGAAACATGATCTAACTTAAAATGAAAATGAAAAGACCTGAGCCTTAGAAAGATGACCTGAAGGAGGGCAAGGTGATGAATACTGTTACAGGGATTTTTAAAGGAATTTTCCTCTCATCTAGTAAGACCCAATTTTGAGACAAATGTTTGTTAGAGCAGTGGAACTAAGTAAATGGGAATTAATTACCAAAAAATTTTGAAACAAATACACAGAACAGAGTTTTCTTTTTTAACAGCTTTCCTTCATCTCTGTCACGTGCTCTTTGGTCTTCATTTCAGCCTTTGTCTCTTCTAATTGTTCTTTTGTTTCTGTATAGAAAGTTTATGATCAGAAATTTTACAGCTAGATATTTGACTGTGTTTGATAATTTTTTAAAATATTCTTTAAATGTGTTAATGACTGGTCATGTTATTCAGGTATGTTTTGATTATAACTTCGACATTTACAGGTTTTCTTCACTCTACTTGCTGTCAAACTACTTTCCTGTCAAACTGAGGCTGGAAATGTTTTTTGATCTAAACCCGTGTCATATGATTAAATACTTCCTTGATGATATTAAAGCATAATTATGATTCACAGCAGGGTGTTCCAGAATCACAATGGATCATGACTTTCAAGTCATAATCTCATCTTCAAAGGGTAATTTATTGGAAATTTTGGATTATAGTTACTTGTCCTGCCTCACAAAGCAGCATTTTTCTGTTCCTACTATGGTAGAGGTCCATAGGAAGCAGAACATACATTGGAGATTCCCAGTGGTGTTTGGATTTATCCTTCAGGATTATAAACTCTCTGGAATAGCATTTCTACAGTAATCATGTAAACAAAAGATATAGCCAAGAACTAGTAGACATTACTCATAAAATCAGAAATGCCAAAGATCTTGAGGTGTCTCAACTACCGTTACAAACAGATATGTCCAAGTGCTACAATGGTGGAAGAAAAAGGAAAATACTAAGCAGATAAAATGTAGTTTTCAGTACCTCTTGGGAGGTCTATTGTTTTCCTAGCCTGCTATTAAAATGATTAGCATTGAAAGCTACAGTACTTCGATAAAACTGTTATTTATTCTCTCCAAAATGCAGAAAGAAGGGGAAAAGCATACAGTCATGCTCTGTCCTCTGCTTTTGATCAAAATGATAGATAAATGTTTCACATATTTTGTATTTTGATGCTCTAGTACTTAATTATGGTGATTCCTCACAGAAATGGATAATTATAGGATACTGTACCTTGGTTAGAAAGATTTCAATTCAAGATATAAAGAAATTATTTGTGTTAAGTGTGGTTTTGTTTTTTGGTTTTAAGTTTAATTTATGCTTTTAGGCTTCTATCAGACTAAAACAGGAGAGAATAGAACAGAATGTAAACATTAAAAAAAATGTTAAAATTAATTTTATTATATAGAGTTGTTAAGGATAACAGTTACCAAACCTTGGCCTCGGAACTAAATTCACAGATTACAACTTAATAGTACAGTAGGACAACTCCGTGCAATTCTGTTCCATAATCAGAAATGTAATTTAAAAGGGATTAAGACTGGTGTGATATCCGCCCAATGCAAGAAAAGCAAGTAAAAGCAAGCCAAAGGAAAGCTCTTAACTATTAACTTAAAATCCATACAGCAAGTTTCCATTAACAGAGAGTGCCTCAGCATATTCACATATTCACCATCAGGCTATAAAACATACTATATGTAATACATAAATCTTTAACAGGCACTACCTTCCACTCATATGGTAAGGTGTTACTAAAAACGTGATCTCAACTTTAATTAAAGAAGCATTTCTACTATAATTAAGACTGGAATATAATGCTCATTTTTCTCCTAAAACTCCCTAAAATCCCCTAAAATTTATTTTAGGGAATAACTGTGACAGTGTTTTGGGAAACACACATTTCAATTTTTAAACTTGCATTTTATAATCCATCATAATAGACAAGAATGAAAGTGTTTCAAATGTGTTTCAAAAATGATGGCTTTCAACCTTATTATTCTTCAGATAATGCATAGATAAGGTATGGAATAAACTTCAAGAGATCCATTCACTCTTCTTCAAGACAAAGTTATCAAGACTTAAACCATTTGCAAAAAAACACCACCATTTCTCTAATTGTCATTAAAACTATCTGTTCTTGTGTTTCCTATAGAAACTAATGTTTTGCTAATATTTGACCTCAGTTTGTCTCATCACAGGAAATTTGTTATTTTTTTTCATATCCATAGAGAATTCTCACCTACAGGGAATGAGATTATTCACAAGGTAAGAAGTCATATAACTAATGACAAACTAACAATAATTAAATAAGAAAAAGTAGTTTAGGCTGCATCTGAAGCTATAAATGTAGGGATTATTGTGCGAAATAGAGATCCTCTAACTTTTCAGATTTCCTCAAATCTGAAAAGAGGCTCCCATTCAGGCAAAGTGTCATCGTGTTTGTTTTGACTCCAGAGCAGATTTGAGATGCACCTTCTAGTTTGCTGCTATGAAGAAAGGCAACGTGGAGTTGAAGTTCCACACTGTTTAAAGTGATGAAGTCGATACATATTTTTTCAAAATCAATTACTTTACTTAGATTTTCCTAGCTGATACTGTGGAATTCTCTTTTTTTTTCAGCATTTTGAAATACACCTAAATTTGGGACACTTTAGAAGACTTAAGTTTAAATAAACTTAATCTTCTTAGAGACGATTAGTGCACCCCTTTCATCTTCTCTTCAATTGTTATTTTTTGCTACATATTAACCATCTCTATTAGCCAAAGTGGGTTTAGTGTTTTCTTAGCATTTTAAGTGACTGACATGCTGTGATAATAGACCACAGGCTTTGAATAGTATACTTGATTTCAAGTCTTTAGGAATAAACACAAATAATTATTAGAAACAATAAAGCAACCATATGACACTACAGTTATCTGCAATAAGAAAACTGTATTTCATGCAAGTATGTTATTGTGGTTTGGCCGGAGACCTAGTTAAGCAATTGGTAAATGTGTCTCTTGGAATCAGTTCTTGGCCTTGAACAGAGATTACTTAGTTCACAAAATTAAGATTTCCTGCTGGGAAATTGGGTAGTTTCAAGTATGCTTTACCACCTTAATGGCTATTGCAAGATTCGACTTACACTCAGAGGAGAAGCAAAAGCTTCCATTATACAATGTGCTGTGAGTAACATATGGGAAGCAATAAGCTTTGGAAGATCATATACCACCTGCACAATTAGTAAATTAAAGCAAACAAAAAGGTCAAATTTAGATGGATAGGAGATAAGTAGTGCTGGTGAATGCTTTACTCTTTAGGAAGTAAAACCTTAATTTTAGTAAAGTATTAATTTAGTAAAATTAATATTAAGGATTGCTATAATTTCAACTATTACCCCTGGATACTGCCATCAGATTTAAATGTATAGTTATGTGAATTCCAGAATAGAACCCAAAGCTTTGATAGTGACTCTGATATAGCTTTTTCTCCCTGTGACTTGGGAAATAACTTATTTTTCCAAAGGTATGCAAAAAATCTCCTTACATGTGCCATGAGGTTAGAGGAAATTTATGCTCTAAAATTTTCTAACACTTAAACAGAATGAAGTGTAACATAAATGTTGGGTTTTAAAGGTCTTCAAAAATGCAGTTTTTTAAAGGAAATATTCTGAGTTGATTGTTATTTTTTAACAAATTTCATACTTTTACAGGAGGTTTTAAAAATTGCTTCAGAATGATTGGTTATCTGTAAATATCTGTAAATATTTTTTTTCTGTTGTATGTTTTGTAGTACATTGTAGTACATTGTCGTGGTTTTGACCGAATTGACCAACCAGAACAACAGATGGCCCCTTCCTCCACCCTCCCCCTAAGGAAAAGAGAGGAGAGGAAGAGGGAAAGGAAAAAAAACTTCTGAGTTTAGAAAAAACTAAACTACTTTAATGAAAAAAATAAAAATAAATAATGAAATAATAATAAGGAAATAATGAAATAATAATAAGGAAAAGAAAAAAAAAAGGGAAAAAAGTAAAAAAAGAATATATACATTATATACAAAACCGTATCAAGCTCCCAGGGTGAACATCACATCACCAGCAGGCACAGGGGAAAGTCCCAGGTTGGACTCGGTGATGGACAGGATTCTGGATCTGGAGTCAGGAACACTCGGATCGGGATCAAAGGCAGACGAACAGACAGGGTCCTCCTCGGATGTCGGCCATTG
>JAOQGH010000001.1:44229014-44252325 GCA_025769975.1 Gallinago jamesoni
TAGTTAGAAGAGGCCCAGTTGAAAAAGTAAAATTACTGAACAGAAAATTAGTTCTGTTTTACCTCAAACCAGGACATACAGTTGTCAAACTTCCATACAGTGGGAAAGGCAGGGATTTCTATATAAGTGTATGCCTGTCCAAATGCCTTTAAGAACATTCTAATAGTTTGAATATGTTAAAATCAGTTTTTCTTTCCCTGTGCTACATCAGTTATACCAATATGAAAACTTTTATTCACCACCATAATTGCTGATGGTATAAAATATAGCTTCCTACAAAGTGTACAATGGAGTATATTGTTTCAGCATCTGCTAAATGTCAGTGCAGAATTTCAACGGTACAGAATTGTGCAATCTTTCCTCACAGAAGACATCAGTCATGAAAAAGTGAGACAGAATTAAAGAGTTAGCCATTCTTGGCTCACATTGCATCTAATTCAGGCATGCATGACCCATTGCCATCATTGTTGTACTTATGCCAGATGGTTCTGATTATTAAGAAAAGCAGCATTGCATGCTGAACATATAACAATAAACTATTGTCATATGAATGGAGAACTTTTGCTTCTAAGGGTTATAAATATACACATAATAAAAATAAGATGACTCTAACTTCACATGTCATAGAGAACAAACAAGAGCTTATCAAGCACATTACAAATAGAGCCTGGATAAGGAAGGTACCCTTACTAGCTTCAAAGTGATTTTCTTTCTTTTTCTTTTTCGAGGGAGGCATGGGAAGGGTAAAAGTTTACACTTCTTACTCCTCTCAAGAAAGCCATTTCCAAGAGCAGATACTTTTGAATAGTTAAGCAGAATTTTTTGTCACATTATATGTTATCACTCTGTCCTGACGTCAGATAGGCTGAGTTATATTTAATGCTTGGGGAAAATAGTCAGAATCTTTGATAAATAGAATTTCCCATCTCCTCCTCACTGATTTTAAACCAGACACCATGAAAAACCTGGACTCGTAGCAAATAATAAACTCTTTTAATGTCTTCATCAGGGAATAATAAAATAAAGTATGTATAAAAACATACCCTTTAGCATATGAAAGCATAGAACCATGTGAACTTATAAAATAACCAGTAGATACCTCATTTTGATTACATTCACATATTGACACAACAATGTATGCCAAATAAAACTCTCATGAAGCTTGGAACTCAATAAGACAATGTAAAAAATTCTGGGATACAACTTCCTGAAGTGGGGTCAAAATCATCATGTTCTACTAGAATTACTTGAAAGGGTAAAATTCCTAGAAAAGATATCTAGATATCTGGGGAAAGAGTTGAAGAAAAAAAAACCACATTTGGCATATGTCTTACAGGTTTCATAGTGACTTTATCCATCCAAGACATAGGTACAGATGTAAGTTTTTGAACCCAAATAAATATGGAAAAAATACAAAGATTTTGCAGTACACTGCAAGAACGTTAACAATTCATTTTGAAAAGTGTACTTTCCGTTTCTCATATTTCTGTAGTATTTTTGGCCACACAGAGTTCTGGGCTGCTTTTATTAAATTTATAACTGAAACACGGATTTAGTGAACATAGTATTTCAGAAAAGGAAAAAAAAATCTGATGATTCTTAATGTGGTATTGATAATTTAAGTTAATGTTACTGTAAAAATTGCAGAGGGATTTAGTATTTGCTCATAATTCTGGTAACACTTATTTCCAGATATTGAACTAACCCTATAACTTTACAGCCAAGAGGAACACAGCATTAAGCCAGGGAAGAAGTGAATAAGGTAAGCTTAAAGCTCATTTGGTAATTCCCATGATTGCATGATGTTCCTCTGGCTGACTATTTCATCCAGAATCAGGAGGTCTATACACAGACTGATGACCCTTCTCAAACCTTTATCTGAGTCTTCTAGTCAAAAGTCCCAGAGCTCAGGAACGGGGCTAAAGTCTCTTCACACCTAAGGATCCTGTTGATCATTTTTTCCTTATCATCTGTGGACAGGAGAAACCACCATAGCAGGGGAGAGGAGGGGAGGAGAAGGGAGAGGAGAAAAGGGGAGGGGAGGAGAAAACTGAGATTGATGCTGGAGCACACATATCATGGTTCTAGCCCACATATTAGCTCTCTATGGTTTGCTGGATGTATAGGGTGAATAGATGAATAGAATATTAAGTGTTGTGATTGGGAGGAGAACTATTTCACTGCCCACTACTTCCTGGAACTGTTTCTCTAACCTAGGAAATGAGCCTTTGACTCATTGCTTTCCTATATTATTGACATTAGCATTAAATGTATTCATTTCTTATGTCATTGTTAGAGGGTAATTTTGAGCAGTGAGAGAACTTTCTCAGGCAGATATCTTCTTCTTTGAGAAATGTGAGAAATGTGATGTTTCTCTTTCTGTAAGCAGATACAGGTCATATTTCAAGCACATCTTATAAATCAATCCAAAAGGAAAGGAAAAGAGAAAAAAAGAAAAAAAACCCCACAAGCCAAAAAACCTGGGCAAAACACAATAGTGATCTCTGTCAAATTTAGGGCAACTTCTAGCACCAAAGGTATGAGTCATTCCTCAGGTAAAACTTTTTCTCAGAGAAGTGGGGGTTTTCCCCTTTCTTTTTCTTTTTTTTCCTTTCTCTTTTTTTGACACCAGAAATCTATAAATTGCCTATTTAGTATTACAGTAAATAAGTGCAGTATTTAGCCTTTGACTTGCCTACTTAAATTGCCAGTTGTAGCCCAAGTGACACTTTTTTCTGAAAGAAAAAGAAAGAGCTAGGTCAAAGAAAATGACACAACCTCAAACAGAGAGAAAAAAGTAGTGAAAGAAGGGGTAGCACATGTTTTCACATTCCATTTGCATGTGCATCACATGCACTTCATATATAACACTCCTGATGCTGCCAATGAGAAGTTTAAAGAGGATTTACAGGTTACTAAATGTCTGGCCTCACCTCCAGGGTCTACATCTCAACCCTGTGAGGTCAGTAAGAATTGTGCCATGGGATTTAATTCTGTGTCAGTTTCTTTTGATAAAGGCACTGAAGCTGCTCAGTATGGATAAACCTAAATCTATCTACCTGCAGAACTTTTAAGATGGTTGCTAGGTTAGTGGCAAAAAGAGATATGGCGAGTTTATACCTGTGTCTGTGCTAGGATGCATCACCAGTAGGTTATCTTGAGTCCTGTTCAAAAGGCTTGCTTACACTCCTCAGCTGTTTTGTTGTGATCAAAAAAGGAATGATTGCTCCTAAGTGACCATACAATTACTATTCTGATATAATTCAATGTTTCGTTGTTGCTACATGATAAAGCTTAAATACTTGAAAAACAACTGAAGGTAGATGAAGGCTGATTTGCAAGTAGGATATTGGCCTGATCTCTTTGAGGGGAAACACCTACTTTGAGCTTTCCAGAGGCTATAATTTTCTTCTACATGTAGCTTGGCACCAGTAAATCTGAGGGGTTTCTATCTTTTACGTGTCCTACTCTTGTGCTTAGCATCATTAATAATAGCTGAACTATTAGAGCTTTAGAGCTCCTCTGAGTTCAGAGTAAAGACTGTCACCGTACTGTTATATCTGAGTGCTCTGGAACTCTGTATTTTATTTTTCCTTTGATCTATAATGCTAATGTTTTTTAAGACAGGGTTGACATGAGATTCAAATGTAATACCTGTTTTTAGGAATAAAATTCACTTAAATAAAACAAACAAACAAACATATCAAAATGTAAGACCTAACTTCAAAAAGCTAACAGTTTTGACTCTATCTAGAAACATATTTAATAAAATTAAAATATACGGAAAAATAGTCTTATGGAAAACAAACTATACATTATAGACTGCTAAATACAGGTATTTCCCCAGACACAAAACTGGTAACAGAGGAGCTGAGAATAAAAATAGCATCAGAGATCTTTGCATCAGTAGCTAATCAACAAGGTGAGTAGTGGTATTAAGTGGCAGCATTTCATGTGGTTCAGCCATTCCATGTACCTTCACTGACAGTTTTAAAGGTGTGACTGCAGCATGTGTATACACATGTAACATATGTATAGTTGTATATTTATATCTGAAGGCTCACGCTTACGTTTAACTTCTGTTTGCAGAAAAAAGATTTTGGTTAATGAATTGATAGAAGTAAGAGACCATTTCAAAATATATCCATTCACAAATATTTCCCACATATGTATAGAAAAAAAAAAAAAAAGGAAAAAGAAAGAAAAAAGGGAACCTGAACTGTAAGCTTTCATACAGAAATGAAGCATAGTTAAAGGGTTTGTTGCACAAGGCTTCTTTCCTTATATTTTAAACTGGTGGATTTGTGAAGTGACATAGTTGACTATGTCTCTGAAATTCTGCTGACACAACTTGTTTTCTTAAGCTCTCTTGCCCAGGAAAAGGCTTCTTTGGAAAATAAAATCACTTTGTGACCTCTTAGACCTTTTCAAGACTCCCAGGAGCTTGCCTGTAAAAATGTCATTCAAGACACCTCAGGCCTGACTGTCTTTTTTTTTTTAAACAAAAGTTCTTAGATAGAGACATTTGTCATAGGTGTAATTCAGTACACATTTTATTGAAAGGCTGTGTTTTTTACCCATCTGTAAAATGTCCATTTTAGGTGAATTAACCTGTATATGTTTTGTATTTATGTCACCATACCACTACTTTTTAACAGAGAAACGTACCAGTCAAAGTAGGTGTTACTCCATATGGTCCATATTGCTTTGATTGAAGAAGCCAGTTGTTAGTGCTTGAGCCTTGTGTAAAAGCTGAAAATTACAGAGCATATTGAGTTTTAGAATGCCTTGAACAACTGATTCAGGATTCATTTCATTATTGCAGATGACAATTAAAGATCAATATTGCCGTATTCTTAAAGTGAAGACAAAAACTAGTTTGCAAGAGATGAGCAACTGTATTGGACATAACTGGCAAGATTATTTTCCACCTGAGTAGAAAAATAAATATTCAAATGCAATAAACATTTGAAGTTCTTTTTTATGGTCATTTCAGAAACTGAAACTCCATTTTTACATTACCAAGTGTGAGCATATTGTTTGCTTAACGTAGTCTTTATTAACCGTAGACTTTAAAATTAATGTTGTAGAGAAATTTTTCTAAAGCTGAAATATGGCAAAGGTAACAAAAATCCAAATGAAAAGCATAGATTATGTAAGCATTTCTTTTATGAAATACATAATATTCAATTAATATTTTTACCTCATAAAGTTTTTCCTTTTATTTATCTTTTCTTCCTGAGACCAGTGCAGCAGAAGCTAGTTTACTGCTACATTGGAAATTTTAGGTAAAAGATAAATATCTTGGAGTTTGTTATGGCTTGCCATAACTTATCCTCATAGAAATGTGGTGTGCCATACCCAAAGGGAAAGGCACAGAATGCTAAAAGTAAATACAGATTTCTCTGCATGAAGTTATAGGAAGAATGGGGAATGGGACCAAAAATACACTTCCATGGAACAAAATGATTGTATGTAATTTGCTGTAACTATAGTGACTGTTCTAATTAATAAGAAATAAAACAACAAAAACTCCTGGCAAAGCCTTACACACTCGTTTTTTTAAATGAAAAAGCATGACTCAATTTTGAAAATTCTTGTGGAATAAATAAAGAGCTTTGTCTTTCACATGCTGATCTGCGATCTTTTTTTTTTTTTAGCTATGTGTGTTTTCTACTTTGTTGGAATCTGTCCTGGGTAATAACTCTTTCAGAAATATAGATAGATAAACTTTGGCATAGTTATTTCTCCTGGCAGGATTCTCCAATAATTAAAGAAAACCAAAGAAGTTTCTTTTCATGCATTTAATAACAGGCCTTGATAACAACACTGGCAAATGGACATCAAAAGGAAGAACATGTCGTCCTGGATCTGTTCCGATATTCCAAATGATTTCTAGAAGCTAGCTTTAGATCTCTGTTATTTTTGCTGTTAAGTGCAGGTGCCATTAAAAATGAAATATCAAGTCCCTCAGGCCGAAAGTGGAACAACTGTGCAATGTCTGTCCTGTTGGTGAACTCTGATAAAGACCAGGGAAGCCTTCAAGCATTACCTTGTATGTTTTCCCAGATGTTTAGGACTTTCTTGTATATCTCAATTTTTCATGCTTTTTCTTGCTTTTGCTCCTTCCTTTCTTATTGCCTGCTAGATAATTAGATCTTGGGAGACAGAGTAGGAAGTCTATATTTTCCTTTGGCTTTCTTGATTCCTTCTTTACATTTTCAGATAGTGGAAAAACCACATAGTCCTACCTCAAAGATATACTGGAACATTTATATTTCCTAAGGATAGTATAATGTATCAAACATAATTAAATAGAATGATCACCTTGAAGTGTGAACTAAGCTGATCCTGCAGGTTGGGTGAGAACATAACCTACAAGTTTCATCTCGTATCTTGTAGAACACAAGCTTTTAAGAAAAGCCTGAGTACAATAAGAGATGGTGTATATTTAATTACTAATTCTTTTTTTTTTTTAATTTGAGAAGTATTGACCATGTTTTTAGAATGCTAGAAAGAACATGGTGTGCCACCTTGTGTCAATTTAATTTTCATCAAGGAAAAGAGGTGACCCTTATTTTTCATTATTATTTGAATATTGCAAACAGAACAAGTCTCTTCAATTTTCTCTTTGCATAAAAACAGTTTTTACCAGGGATCTATCTCTATGGAAAAATGTTTGGCTCACTCCATCCTATAGGTTCTTCCATCATTATCCCACAGTCTTCCTCCCTCAAATATCCTTAGTTTTCATGCCTTGAACCAACATGTGCAACTTTTTCCCTTAATGTCATGCTATTAAAAAATTCTGGGGTTTGAGTTTTTTCCCTCTGGGTTTTGGGGTTTGTTTTTTTTCCCTGTGGAACTTTTATTATTTCAAGCACTTGGAACTGAAAAAATGAAAACAGTAATTAAGTTGCAGGCCATAGGCACCATGGACTGTTCAGAGTAAACAGGGACAAACAGCGTGTAGCACAGACCCTGCCAAAAGGAAGCCACAGACCACATTTTTGGAGTACTAGATATAGCAGTATAGGTAGTGGCTTTTTCTTCAATTCATTCTAATTAGAACAGAGGATGACCATAAAATCTTGGCCATCTATGGTTGGACCTGGTTCAGATATAAAATAGCTAAATGTAGATGTTTGTACAAGGCCTGGATGTCCAAAATCCCTTTGCATTCAGACAGATACATTCAACATAGTGAGGACAATGCATCTATCAGTCAGGCAGATAAGTATTTACTTTCAGAGGATCCCCTTTGCTCTGAATTCTATTGACATATTTTCAATGCCTAAGGTTTAATGAGATGAACTCCAGCCTAACAACTTCTTTTGCATATTGACAAACTACTGAGCAAGAAATCATATTTTACTCTGTATATTAATCTGGGTTGGCAGTGTCACTAACTTTTGAACATCTGAGCAATGATCAATACGAGAAGCTTGAAAGCAGTGTACAGTTCACAAACTACAGAAAAGGGAACACAGGCAAAAAAAAAAAATTATCCTCATTTGTCCCTTGACTTTCCTCATAAAATCTCAGGAGCATTCTCCTTAGTTGCAAAAAGAATAGCACATAATAGATCCTGTATACAGAGGATCAGTTGACTATGAAATGAGAAATCCAGCTGTTTCTTTATAAATCTTCAAAATCCAAACCTGGATTTTGTTTAAATAAATGACAGAGGACTAAAAGTTTCAGCAACCTACTAGAATAATTCTTCTGGTGATGGTAAATCTTCTGTGGATTGCTTCTCAACTAGACATTGGTTATATGTTTGCATCATTTCTTAAAAAGTCGTAAAAAGAACTGGTTTATGACCCATATTACATGACCAAATAACCTCGTAGTAAATGAAAATGCTTAGTCTTAACAAAATGTAAACAACCTTGAAAAAAGCAGTTTTCCTTGTTTGTGTAGTGTATGAGTAGGTTTTATTCTGTTTATTCCTTTGAATAGTGATATGATGACACATAATTCTCAAAATGTTCACATCAGAAGTTAGCCAGAAGCATAGAAAATATTGTAATTTTAAGAGGATGATAGCATTTTAGTAGATTTAGCTACATATATCATCTAACGGTTTTGATTTTTCTGCTTTTCCTTCCCAAATTTGAATGTGTTGACTCATAGGCAAACTTTGAAGGACTATTTTTATTTATTTATTTATAAATCATGAAGAGTTGCTTTTTCCTACTCAAAATCTGTCAGGTATTTCTGATTGAAGTATGGTATTAAAGATTCAAAAAAGCATGAGTTGATTAGATAAAATATAATAATATATAATAAGATTTTACTATAAAATCCAAATTTCTTGGTCACTGTTTCCAACTCTGTATGAACTTAACTGTAACTGCTTTAGCATAATTTCATGCATCTTTGCAATTACTTCCAGAAATCTTTTTGACATTTTTCAGATTTACATATAAAATTCATAAAATCACTTCTATTTAAAAGCCAATAAAGGTATTCTAAGAAACAAAAATAGATAATTAAATGCAAGTCTTTGCAGTGTCAAAAGCTAAGAACCTGCTTGAGAACATATGACTAAGTTTGCACTAACTTTTTTTGTCATATCTGTCATATATTTTTCTTGAGAATTTATACAACATCGTATATCAGGTGAAATGTTTTCCGGTATTGCATATTTTATTTTTAAATGTCAATTTAAGAAATGTAAAGTTTTGTTAGAAAACACTAGTGGGTGTTTTTCATTAAGTACAGAATTGTTCCAAAATTAATAATTAAATCCTGCTTCTATGCTCAGTTTTCTATGTGTATTAGTTATATTCTCATATGAGAATGGAGATTTTAAAGTGCTCCAGAGAACCTTAAAGTTTTACTGGGCCAAATGCAGCAGACATAGCCGTACTCAGCAGGTCTTGTCACTACAAAATGTGGAAAGTGACTGTCAGACTCTCACTACATACCACAACAGGGATTGGCCCTTCACTTGTTTTCCATCCCCCAATTTAAAAGGATTAACAAGAAGTGGTGGTTCATAGAAAACTGCAGAGGCAGCCTCCCAAAGACCCTGAACAACAGAATCCTGGGCACCTTCCCAGTCAGTGAAATACTTTTTAAGCAGAAATAAGGACTTACAGCAGCCAATCAAGACAGTGAAATTTGAGGAAAGTGTCATTCACTGAACGATGAAAAGAGAAATGAACACTGGAAGTTATAAGTATTAGTGTGTAGGGTACCCTTCCTAGCTTTTTCCTTTTTTGCAAGAGACTTCACCAAACAGGAACTTTCGTTAGTGCAACATTCTTGCACAAGTAACTTTCTAACAGCTATGACAACATAGTTTGGGGAATGTGGTAGGTACCTAGATTTCAAAAATTAACAATATAATTGGCTTTTTAGTTATTCAAATTGAACCATAATATAGAAACTGTAGGCAAATATTTTGAAACAGTCTTCTTGTGGTGATCAAAGATGAGATCTCACTGGATATGCCTATGCTGCATGCTAGAGGCAAACCCAAGTCTAAAATCATCTTACAGAACATAAACCTGAAGATCAGCCTGTGTCTTGGGAAAGGTATGCTCTGAAGAGCATTGAGACCTTATGGTAGAGCAGGCTGAGAATGTCAGGAGCTACCCAAAAAACTGGCTGAACAACTGCACCCAGAGGGTGGTGATTAGTGGTGCAAAGTGTAATTGGAGGCCAGTAAGTAACAACGTGCCCCAGGTAAATGCTGGTCAAATCCTATTCAATATCTAGATGATGGAGCAGACTGTAGCCTCAGCAAGTTTGCTGATCAAAACCAGAAGTCATGGATGATATACCAGAGCATTGTACTGCCATCCTGAAGGACCTCAACAGGCTGATAAGAATCTCATGAAGTTCTGCAAGGAGAAACAAAGTCCTGCACCTGGAGGGGAACAATGCCATGCACGAGCATATACTAGCAGATACACCCAGCTGGAAAGAAGCTTTGCAGAAAAGGACCTGGAGGTCCTGGTGGACACCAAGTTGAACATGAGCCATCAATTGTTTCAAAAAATTTAATGACATCCTGGACTGCATTATGCTAAGTATTGCCAAAAACTTGAGGGAGGCAGTCCTTCCCCTCTGGTCAGCACTGGTGAGGTCATGTCTGCAGTTCTGTGTCCAGTTCTGGGCTCCCTGTTGCAAGAGGGTCAAGGACATACTGGACAGAGTCCACTGAAGGGCCACAAAGATGATACAGGACTGGAGCATCTCTCCTATGAAAGAAAGTTGAGCGAGATGGGACTGTTTAGCCCAGAGAAAAGAACTCAAGGGATCTTAACAAAGTCTATAAATAGCTGAAGGAAGGGTGCAAAGAGGATGGAGACAGGCTCTATTAACCCTGCTTTTTTTATATATGGCAAAGTTTTACCCAAGGTAATAACTTATGTCCCCATTCCATTTTGCTAGAAGTTTTGTGGACCTATCTTTCAATGTCAAAAAGGAACTGAACAGGTGTCAAGAGGATGGGGTAAGGTTCTTCTCAGTGGTGCCTGGTAACAGAACAAGGGGCAACAGACACAAGCTGGAACACAGGAAGTTTTGTTTCAACACGAAGAAAAGCTTCTTTACTTTGAGGGTGACAGAGCACTGGAACAGGCTGCCCAGAGAAGTTGTGGAGTCTCTTTCTCTGGAGATATTTAAAACACACGTGGATGAGTTCCTGTCCAGCCTTCTCTAAGTGAACCTGCTTGGACAGGGGTGTTAGACTAGGTGATCTCTGAAGGTCCCTTCCAACCCGTATAATTCTGTGATTCCGTGATTCTGGTCTCTTGTAGGCTACCATCCAAAATGTCCCCAGAAGTCTTTTAACTTTGATGCAGAACCAAACAAACAAAGAAAGGAATATTCTAGAACTGTAAGGAGTCACAAAATTCAATTTTAACTGATGAAATGGAAAGTGTTTCTCAATTAAAAAGTATTAATAACAGCAATTTGAAGTCTGTGATAAGTTTTGATAATTGTTCATTTCAATCATTTGAATTTCACATCTGGGCCCCCTATAACTTTGATATTAAACCCTCATTTTTCTTTTTTAGCCTTACAATATATTCATTATAAGAAAAACTGTTACCAAGTTATCAATTAAATGCAAAGAATTAAATTAATGGAAAAACTTCACTCTATTCATTAGAAGACAGATTTTGTGTCATTAAATCTAAGTTATTTAGTGTAGGAAATCTTACATTATTTATATATTTGGTTTTGGGATCACTGAAAGCTTTTTTTTTTGAGATAAGATGTTCTTAATAGATTTAATTAACTTTCTTTCATTTAGTGAAGATTTATTTTAAGAAACTTTTTAAAACTACATTATTCACAGACGTTGACACATTATTAAGAAGCTAAGCCAGGTGATGTTTGGAAAATTGTGCACTTAGAGTTTACAATTTCATTTTTCCTTTGCATAAGCCTTACTGTAGTCTGGAGAGGTGCAATGAATGAGTTGGATGATTATTTAGCATGACTTTTCAGTTTTCTTAGTGACTCACATAGTTTGTATTTACATAATAATTCTGCATTTAAATATATCTTATTTTTCCTTAATGACTCCAAGCACAGTTTGCTCATACTGCATATTAGCACTGTGTTAATAAGACTTCACAACCTTTGCACTGGAGCTTTCTCAGAGCACAGAATTTATACTGCCTACAACCTGCAATGTCCCAAAATATATCCTCTTAGAACAGTGAATTTAAAACTGGTGACCAGTGTATTGTGCATTTCTGGCACAACCAAAATTAGATGTCAATCCATTTGAATGATAAAAATGTTTTGATCTCACACAAGGAATACAAACAATGCAAAACAAAATGGAAAAATATCTTTATTTAGGAGAGACTTGTTGGCTGAAATAGACACTGCGGCATCCTGTAGAAACCAGAAAAACACTGGTCCCTTCCTGAAGAAAATTCTATTTTTCAACTGCAGTCCAAAACAGGAAAAGATTAGGTTTTAGGTTTTTTTCCAATCTCTAAGACATTTGACAGATCTACAGTCAACCACAAAGCAATCATATATATATAAATCTGACAAAACCAACTTATCATCTCAAATGAAATAATAGCTCTGCTTACCAGTCTTCCACTCAGGTTGACACCTCACACAAACTTATGTTACAGAAAAGATGTAATAAAGTACATTAATGAAATCTGAGGATTTTAAAAAAAATATCTAAAAGAAGAATTAGAAGAGTTATATTTATTGTATTTCTGATCTGAAATAAACAATCACATTGCAGAAGATCCTAGGGCTCAAAGAACATGCCCTGAGTGTGTGCTAAGTCTTAGGAAGAATAAATTTCCTGGAGCAAAGTACAGAAATATTATTTCTGGTACCTTGGAAAAGTACCTCCTAAGGGATATTTTCCTCCTTTCTTTGAAAGATACCAGAAGATACCACAGTTAATACTGCATACAAGATCTATTTCCCTAAAATGTCTACATTTTAACAAAATAACAGACCACAGTTAAAGATGCATGCATGGTAGTAGCTCATTTGACATACAACTGCAAAACTATATAATCTCTAAACCAGAAGTTTATTGGAAATGTAGGAGAAAAAAGAAATAGATTGAAAAAGAGGTTTATCTAGCTTCGTGTCCTGTCTCCAGCAGTGATTGCTAGCAGATGCCTAGGTAAGAGAATAAGAGGACAGGAACAGGAGAAGCAGATGGTGATACTTCTGTAGCTGACCCTCCAAACCTTCAGTGTTGTTGTGTTGACTGGGACATTCTCAATGAAAAGTAGCATCTTTGTGTTCAATAATCCTATGCGAATTTTTCTTATCTAAATGTCTCTCTTGTCCTTAAAGCTTTGTGAATTGAGAATAAAAACCCCAACAACTGAAAGGACAATGAAGTCAAATTTATAAATATATATATATAGTTACATTGACAAATCACGAAATACTGACAATGAGGTACTAGTTGTTATTATTAAGCAATTTCTTCACCCGGAAATTGGGGGAAAAAAACAAATTCCAAACTAACTAAAAATGTGTTTATAATAAGGATTAAGCTTTTCAAAATGACGGTGACTCTTCACTCTTCACAATCTGATAGGAAGTGTAACTTATTAATGCCTGTCATAACTTTAAAATGTATTCTTTATTAAAAAACTCTACTAATTAGTCTATTGTGAATGTCAGAAAGTAATTTCAAGTTCTTTTAACTGTTTATGAATAAAGTAATAATGTCCAGTGTAATGTCTAGAAATAAGATGTCCTTCATGCTTATAAAACAAACTCTTCTGGCTTGCTCACTCCTTTTGGGTGAAATAAATCCTCTGCAGTACATTATATGGTTATTAGGAGCTCACATATTGCAAGTGTTAAAGTCATCCCATGGGGTGCCACAATGCTCTTCTCCTTTAGACAGGTATTTTTCTACTTATGTATCTGCTCCTGTTTACCCTGCATTACATTATTGTCATACTTACAGTATATTCTTGTTGCCCTACTCCAACTTCTAGATACACTAGAAAACATTCAACCACATAAGAACCCACAAATTTCTAGTAGGAATGAAAAATTGCAATGTGATATAATATCTTACGGATGCTAGAAAACATTGTACTAAGTATTATATCTCTTCATCTTTAAACAGTTTTGGTTTCAAATAACTTTTTCATAGTACATTAATCAACATTTTTGCAGTACTTTTCAAGTTTTTCAAGTCCCTTAATTTTTATAAATAGACAACTGATTTTAGAATAACACATTTTTATACTTACAAATAAGTTTCCTACACAGGCTGAGTCAATGAACACTGAATTTTTGAATTAAACAGGTGATTTTTTCATCTTGATATATATAAACTTATCATGAATACCTTAGGGGTGTGTACAATGTGTGCTTTTCATTTACATGAGTCATAAAAAACAGGCAAAAAACTTTTATGAAAATATGTTTTAAATTGACCATTATGTCTGAAGAGAACAATCCCTTGTGTCTTGAAATTGTTTTCTTGTGTATCAGAGGAAACATGATTTCTGCAATCTCCAAAGAAATGTAAGCAATGGGAGGATATTAATCCATCAGGAAACCTCAGTTGCAAGAGGTGAAGGTGTCTTGTGAACTTGTGCCTATGTGAAATCACACATTTTGAAAGTGACCTTGTTCTAAAAGAACACATTAAATACAGCTTATTTTGGGTTTTCCTTATTGTCAAAGAAATGATGGCAATCTTACAGTAATCTTATTTTGTAACATGACAAAGAATGCCTTCTAAAATTCCCTAGGCTTCCTTTGAAAAAAAAATAGCATCACAAATTGTGAAAGGAATTGCATGCACTCAAGCATTTAAATTTTCACACCAGGGCATGTGCATAAGTTAGCTCTTCCCTGTTAAAATTCTTAGATGGTTAAACACACAGAATAAGAGTTCTTATAATCCCCTGCTATATGTCCTGAAATTCAAACTCTAACAGGTCAAGAGTTTTTTTGCTTTGTTTTGTGTTTTTTTTTTCTCTTTTGGAGGACCCTTGAGCAATTCCAAAAAGTTAGTTTATAAGCTCACTTAGTGTTACAGCATTAAGACTTTAGCTTATAAGCTCTTACTGCTTTCTTATGTTGAGCAAAGATGAGAAGCCACTCAGTCTTTGATTTCCAGTTCTGTCTTTGAAAATCTCATTGCAAGTTGAATAGAAGCTCTTGCAGTGTCACTAGTAGCGAATGGGGATTTGCAAGTAAAATACAGTACCTGGTGCACTTCTATGCAGACTAGGTCTCCTTTTGACTTACTCCAAAGGAGAATGGGAGAATGGGAGACAACAAGGAGAATGGGAGACAACTAGGAGAATGGCAAGACTGCGACTCTTTAAAGCAATTCATTATCACCTGTGTGTCTCATGGAGCTACTAAAATGAGTGGAACTATTTGCAGACAAACAGTGCAGAGAAATGTGTTTGAATAAATTACTAGATCAGGCTATGTATTATCCTATGAAATTCAACAATCTTCAAATGCATTAATCTGACTACACAATTTCATACACAGACAGCCCCATAAGTAAATACTTAGACACTTCAGTTTTAGGGTTTTAAATAAGCATTTTAAAGTAATAGATTTTTGATCATTATTTGTTAAGGAAACAAATTATATAGGTGAACATTTGAAAAGATAAGTAACTGTGGGCTAAGCAAGATTAAACCCTGAATTCAATTGCAATGAGAATAGAAACAGTGCAATCCAGAGATGAATATGCCCCAAACCACAAGATGAAAAAAAAAAAGAGGTTTGTGCTACTTCGGTACAGTTTTCAAAAGTTTTCATAAGATAGTAAGAAAATTATATGTTAAAATTCTTCAAAATTCAATTTTTGTTTAAAATGCAACAATCTGAAGAGAAAACTTTGAGAATCAAAAGACCTTCCGGTATTCCAATTCTTTTGTATACTGTGCCCACAGTTCCAAGGAATGATAATAAAAAATATGGTTAAATGCAAAGTTCAAACAGCAATTTAGTATGCCCTTATTTGCAAAAGTTTTGAAGACTTCTATATAGCATTTCAAAAATTAAAGCCAACAATTTTCTAACCACATTGCATTATGTCATTCTTTGATACTTTATTGCACTTTACTGTAATCAATCATATATGCCTTTTTGTTTAGAAAAACCTAAACGAGCTACAATACAGAAAAATAGTTCATAATATCACTTTAAGTATACTGGGGAGATAAATTAACTGATGAAGTCTAAGGCACAAAGGCAGTTGTAGATATTGAAAATGTTGTGGATGGGAACCCTACTGATGTTTATGAGAATGAACAGAACATCTTGATATCTTGCTTCAATTCTCCAGGATATAAAAAACTTATCTGGCTTCTTTTCTGATCTGCATACTGGCTTTCCATGCAATATGAGACCAAAGTCTTTCTCTCTATGTCCTCCATGGCAATTTAAAACACCTTTTAAAAGGTTTAGAAGTGAAGACCACATAAATAATTTAGTTTCTATGGAAAACTGAAATGTCTGTGATATGGATCATGTTCATCACTGGTAGACAATATCTGTTCCAGGTTTAGCTGAGTGTAAAATAAATATTCCATTCTCTCATCCTCCCCTCAGTTCTTACTACTGTCATATCCAGCTAACAGATAGACAGACAGACAGACACACACACACAGAGTATCTCCTGACTCCTGCATCAATGGTAAGGCATATTTCTCCAGCTTTATTAAAACATGAAATTCAGCAACATGCACACTTGAAACACATTGAAAAATGTTGTTTATATGGACATATGTGTATAGACTTCGGTGTGTATAAAACACACTGTAATAATACCCATTCTGTTCATCCTTCTCTCTCACTTGGGCAGTGACTTAAACTAACAGTGTAACTTAATGTGCTCTTGGAAGATGCTGGTGAACACTACAAGAAAACTGATATGAAAGAGATACCAAAGAGAATCTGCTTTATGAAAATTTTTGGAAAGTCATCAAATAAAAATGCTAAGTCCATAAACACTGCCGAATTGAACACCACATGGTTGTAAAATATAAGAATGCTTCACTCAATTTTTAAATGTTACTCAAAGGAACAACTACTACAGACAATTTACATTGCTGGGATTCAAGTGAAGGAATGTGCTGGCATTTATTCTGGAAGCTGAAGTACTGCACCTTTACAAGCCCTCCAATAACTCAACTGGCTGAACATCAGACAAATAGTAAATAGGAATATTTGTGCATATCCTACACAGCCATGGTTTAAAGATGCTGAAAGTGCTGCCAGCTGGATAAAAAGAAATGAAAGCCAACACAGTACTGTAAAATCTACCCACAGTAACTTATGCAAAGAACTTACATTTTAATACATTGAAAAAAGGAAGAATGACAGATAGCTTGTGTTAAATTTTATTTTATAAAAAAAAAAGTCTGTGTGTGTGTCCTGGACTTCAGAAGAGAGGGCAAAGGGAACTACCAACACTAATTAAAAAGTTTAAGTCTGAAGAAAAGCAGCTGAAAGAAGGTATCACTGAAACAAATTATTGGAGCTACTTAACCCATGTTGACTTAAACTGTGAAGCACGAACTCAACTATTATTATGTAAAAATGCACTTAAATAATCATTAGTTTATTTATACAATGCCTATAAATATAAGATTAATCAAACATCTACATTAACTTTATAATTTCTGCAGCACCATTTCTGATACAAGAATTTGCCAAAGATGTATTTGCAAAATATGTTAGAGAATGTCTTCCTTGTTATACAGAACATATCATGAATATTTTCCTATTTTACTGTAGGAAGTACCACAACATTTCTATCAAGATATTTTTTGAGTTATGACATATTATAATTCTATATATTTTTAAAAATGTGTGCCCATTTGAAATAAAACTTAATACACCATATCCTATGTGTCATTCAGAAAATACATATCAATTTAGAGCTAGGAGGAAAAAAATTATAATCAAAAAATCCCTTTCCATTATTAACTTTACTGCTAGTAATTTGGCAAAATAAGTTACGAAAAGAAAAAAAAAAGTATTTTTAAAAAATCTGACTTGCAGTATCTCAAGAGAAGGGATTATTTAGGTAAACCAGATGTGGAATTTCACAAAATTGAAATGGCTGTCATCCTGCATATTTTCTTGGCAAGAAATTTCTGTTTCAAAGAAGAAAAGACTGCTATGTTGCTTAGGAAAAATGGCAGATAACACAGTGAAAGTTAAAAACTCAAACTGTATAAGTGCTAAGTGGTACTTTAGAAAAGAAAACTCAGAGATGCTTAGCTTCCATTTTAAATCCTTTTTCTAACCACTGTGATCTGCAGAATGACCTATTTACAGAATTTTCTTTGTAGATTTTTTTGAGGGTTTTTAATAACACCAAGAAAACTAAGGTTATCTTTTTGTTCAGTCCAGTTAAAATAGGATGAGGTTCCATGACCATTCTTTGCTCAAATGTTAGCTGACATCAGTTCATCAACCTCTGTAAACTACAGAGTACATAGTCGGAGGATCTAGAAATTGAAAAAATAATTTTTCTAACCTTGTTTTTTTGGTAAAATACTCAGCGACTGGCATGTTTTTAAAGGACGTGTTTTTAAAACACAGTTAAATCTTCTGGGATCATCTATGCCCTCTGTAATTTGAGGTTCATACCACTACTGTTTTAGGTAATAAAGGGCTTAGTATACTCTAGCAAAATACAGAAATATTCATGACAGTTCAGATTCCTGGAGAAAACCTGTTACCTTGTGCTCATTTACTTATCTGTTTCTTAGCATATGTTGTCTGTACTGTAGATCTACCCAAGGGAAGTAACAAAAATGAACTTCACTCACAAGTTTTTCTGTCACTACTTCCCCATTTTACCTCATAAGAGTTTTCTTGACAGCTTAATATGTAATGTGTTTTGTAAATTTTTATTCCCCTAATTTAATCTGATTATTTCTTGACTTAATTCTTGTTTCCAAAAGATGCTGTTGTTTCCCATTATAACGCAGTTTAACAAAAGTACTATTCTGTCAAGATAGAACTTTGTTAACATAAATAGTAATTGGACTCCCTAAGATGGAAAAGAGCACAGGGTACCTCAGAAATCCAAAGACATTTCTCTGAAAAACAGTTTTTAATCGTGTATTTCTGTTACTGGTAGTATTATTAATTACGCTAATATAAGTAATTTTCCATTTTTTAAAAGCAAACTACTCTGAATGCCTGTCAGCTCACAATTGGTTATTTTTATATTTTAATTTATTCATAACAGAATGCATGTCTCATGTCCTAATCCAGACCAGTCCCCTGATTAGGAATTTTTTACAGATTTTATGTATCGATGTAGATACATACCTTTCATTATTTTCTATTACAATAAGAGGTTATGTCTTGCAGAGGCACACAAATTATACAATCATGGGATTTTCTAGGTTGGAAGGGACCTTTAAGATCATGTAGTCCAACCATCAACTTAACTCTGATATAAATCATGTCTCTAAGCGCTATGTCAACCCATCTTTTAAATACCTCCAGGGATGGTACCTCAACCACTTCCCTGGGCAGCCCATTCCAATGCTTAACAACCTTTTCAGTGTAAAAATTTTTCCTAATATCCAATCTGAACATCCCCTGGTGCAATGTCATTTCCTCTTGTCCTTTCACCTGTGACTTGGGAGAAGAGACTAACCCCCACCTCTCTACTACCTCCTTTTGTGTACAATTCTTAGAATACAAGAGTATTCTAAGATCTTAATAGCTTCTCTGGGCCTAACACCATTAAGTAGAGCTTAATGTAGCAACGTTTATCTGTTTAGCACCAGTTTGCATGATGCCATCACACAAGAAAGTTCAGGCGACACGTTAATTAACTTATATCAGGAAACATCTTGAAGCTGTGGCTCACTAAATATGGCTTTCATTCTGTAAATAATGGAATCAATCTCTCATTCCTAAACTAAAGGAAAAATCTAAATAAATGTGTTAATCTTGTTTTCCTTTCTCCACAATCTATATTTGTATAACCACATTTTTCTTTTCCTCTCCAGCATTTCTTTTTTTTTTTTTTTCTTTTCTGCACAAATTAGCAGTCTTATAGGTTAGTCTAGAATTGGCTTTGTCTCTGCACAGCTTCCTTTGCAGCAGAGCTTGGTGGTGTCTTAAGGCATTTTTCACTGTAATGCATCTTCTGGGTCATCCAATTCTGTGTCCTGCACGGATGTTGGATTGTAAGAGTTCCAAAACTTGTTTAAACATATACAACTTGGGGAAAAAAAGAAAAAAAAAAAAAACAAACTATTGTATTTGTAGTAAATATAGCTTTTTCTCAAATAAGTTTTGATTTTCTGCAACAGATAGATACTGGATATTAAGCCTTCCCTATTGTGAGAAAATATTTGTCTCATAAATTTTTGTCCATGACACAGTCTTTAGGTAAAAAAGCAGTTGTATGCCACATCATCTCAGGATAGTAAACATTTTTTTTTAAATTATTGACTGGAGTCAGGGTTTTTTTTTTACTATTTATAAAACAACCAGGCTTAGCATCCACCCTATAGATGGATGATATTCAGTCTGTTGAGGAAGTGGTTGATTTTATGTCTTCATTTTTATCACAAATAAACAAAAGGTTATTTGTTTAGGAGAGTTTTTGTGATTCTTGACCATATTGTCATTAGCTTGCAAAAGCAACCTATTTGTGGCAGGTGTAAACCTGCCACAGACATACGACCATCCACCTACTGTCTATTCCTACTTGTGTGTAACCAAAATCTCTCTTGTGAATACATAATTGGAGATTGTTGGAAACTGGAGTTCTGAATCCATGAGGCATTCAAACATTTCAAAATTTCATGTAGGAAGCAACTTTCTTTTGTACTTCCTTTAAAAGAAAAAAATCAAAGCAGTTTAATAAATTTTAAACAGTTCCACTTATGGAAACTTCCTTCGTATTCCTTAGAGGAATTTCCATAACATCCTTCTAGACTCAGCTGTGAACCAGAAAATGGAGAAAAGAGGCAGAGAGAAACTGGACCGGAATGAAGATGATGAGTGAGATGTAGCTGAGACTGCCAAAATCAGGTGTTTCGCAACTGATTTGTTGTTCTTGTCCTCTCATTTTGGTGAGAAATCTACTCCTGGATCTGAAAAATGTTTTCTAACTGAAGATCCATAAAAACTGCCAGGTTCCCACAAAAAGCTTGGGTTTGTCAATTCAGCACTTTCCAAAAATAAACTGTGTAAAAAAGAATCCTAACCAGCTCTCATCTTTATTATCCCAGTTTTGCAAGAAACTTTCATTTACTTAAACCTCAGAAATGTGAAATAACAAAAAGAGAGCCCATTAGCTTGAGACATGAAATCATTTTGTCTGGCCTTCTTTTGTTTGCTTTGCAAGTTTGCTCTCTAACTGCACTCTCTATTTTTTCCCAGTCTAGGATACACTTCATAGAACTAAATGGTTCAAAATAATGTAATTTATATCCATACAGTCAGCTGCATGTATGGCATCCCTGTAGAAAAATTCCAGTGAATTGTAATCACATGTTAATAAAGACAAGGAAATCACTTCTGTTGCTCTGGAAACACTGGAGTTATTCATTTAGTGTCCAATATAAAATATATGTCTATATGCATATATCAGGGGTGCTTTGAGCCATAGAAATTAACTTTGTTGATCAGTAATGTGTGGGGTCTTGTCCATTTCACAGAAGATTTGTGCTTGATTTTCCCTGTTTGCAGTAAGTTACATTTAAAAGGCAAAGGCAATATCAGTGCGATGTCAATATCATTGCAGTAGCAATCATCTCATTCTATGCATGATGAAGACCATTTTCTTTAAAAAAAAAAACAACAAAACAAACAAACAAACAAACAAAACAACAAAAAACCCACAAAAAACACAAAAACACACACACAAAGAAAACTTACCCTGAGGGGAGAAATTCATCACATACATAGATATTCAACTGTACAGTTAGTGTCAAGTTTCAGGTGTACAGGACTGGAATTAATACAACTGACAGCTATAGCATGAAATTCACAACATCCAAGATAATCAGAATTACTTCCTAGACTTTATTTACTCAGTAAAAATCTATCCCCCAGAACTAGCAGCTGGAAGCTACATCAATAGAAATATTTTACAGTAATTAGATTCACTCAAGTTTAAAAATAATAAAAACGGAAACAGATCATTGAATTTTGTTGAATGTTTTCTTTCAGGAGAATTAGTATGCCAGTTAAAATTGTAGAGATTTGAGCAGGACTATTCAGTACTTAAGGCCAACAATACATGTAGTTGTATGGCCTGCATAATTAATGATCAAAATTTTCAGATTGTCTCTAAAGATGAAAAGAAACGACTGAAGATTTCTATGAGAAAAAGATTTATTAGAACACACATCACTTGCACTAATTCAGTCTTATAATGTACTCACTTATATTTTTGGTTTTTAAGAACTTGTTTGTTTGTTTGTTTGTTTTATAGTTCTGTTATTAGAAACAGTCTTATATTTGTTACATGTTAAACAGATGTTCATTTCTGTTCTTTATAAGTCAGACACCTGGAGACTCCAGTTAGCTCAAGCTCGGCAAAAGAAAAAAAAACACAAAAGGAGTCTGAAAATTAAATTGTGTTTCTTGTTATTTTAAGTTCTCTGGAGTCTTGAAAGTTTACCAGAATTTACTTCTGGACCAGAGAATAGTGAACAATGAGATTATTGGACTAATTTTATTTTTTCAGAATTAGTTTCCATTCTTACGAATAAAACACTTTCAAACGGTTGTGGCTGGATCAAGGCCAGAGTTTGAAACAAAGCACATATCCTCAGGTCTTAAATGGATGTAGGAAGCTCAGGTAAAGATTATCCTTTGGAAACAACAGGCCTAACTACTAATGTTTAGGTCACATGAACTTTTCACAGGCTGTGCAAAGCTTAGTTTGAAAACTAAGGTGTGTTCAGCCTATTTCCAGAATTGTCTGCAAATTTACTACCCCACTTTCTTACATAGCGCTCTGTGTACAATAGAACCCATGCTCTACTACTTAGACCTGAGAAGATGTTCCTGGCAAACTCAAAAGTTCATATTTTACATTCAAGGTATGCTTAGCAAAGTATAAAATGACCTAAAGGTACCCTGTTTGTTGTGTTTCTATAAATAATTTTCCTTACAAAGTCGTACTGGAGAAGCAACAATTTTAGAAGAAAAGAAGGATGAACTTTCAAATCACCTTTCTGACTGATGCCAGCATGAAGTTTACTCCTTAGCAACTATAAAGTAGATAACTTTAAAATATTATTATAGGTATGAACAGTATCATTTGGAGCTCATTTTGTAAAGGAATAGTGTGATGAAAGCTTCTCAGGAATGGTCATGTTCTAAAGAACTTCTATATTAAGAACTGCCAAAAGCAGCAACTTAGAAATAAGTTCATCTTTAAATTGCCTTTGTTACATTTGTAGTAAAGCGTAAGATAGTGTTTTGTATCTAATTCACAATATCTTAAAGCAAAATTAAAGGGCCCCTCACCGGCCATCCAAAGAAGAAATCAGGAGCAAGTTTGCAGAAGTCGACTTCTTCAATGTTTCAAACATCCTAGCAACATTTTGTGGATGAGGACAGGGTAGATGGGGTGGGGGGGAAGTTTGTTTATTTTGGGGTTTGTGGTTTTTTTTACTCTCCAGCATAGGTAACACTCCCATCAGAAAATATCAATTTCTGAAAAACACAATTGTTAAGATATCTTAGAGTGATGTCAGGAGGGTAGATATAGGGATGATATTACAGAATCACAGAATCACAGAATCTTAGTGGTTGGAAGGGACCTTTGAGATCATTGAGTCCAACCACATTAAAAAAA
>JAOQGH010000001.1:44252425-44270672 GCA_025769975.1 Gallinago jamesoni
AATTTTGCACCTCATGGGGACAGCCTGCTCCTGGGCCTTTAGGATTTCCCTCTTGAAGAGCATCCAGCCTTCCTGGGTTATATTATAAAGTAATAAGCTGAGCTGGAGACATAATGTCACTTAAGAGATCTGAGACTCAGCAAAGAACATAGATGTGAAATTTAGAAAAAAGTGGTAGATAAGATTCTCAGTTATTGCAAGTTCACAATTTCACTGTTTTCCAGCTGTCACCTATTTACACAAATTAGAGATTCATAACACAGGTGTTTTTATTTTAACAACATTTAACAAGCTTCTTTGTGTTAAGTAATTTGGACTGGATGTCTGTTAATTACTGGCAGTTGAAGCAGTATGTTAATTATAACAGTAATCCTTAGCTCCTTCTAGATACTGTGTACCGCTTTGTCCATTTCAAAATCTTAACATCTGAAGAGTGGAAATGATACCAGCACAGGCTACATAGATCAAAATTAGTGTCAGCCCACTTTTTGACTCTTACTAGACCATGCTTTGGTGATCATGCTTAGAATTGCTAGCAAAAGATTGTGCAAGATGTCACAGACACAGTAAGCCGTTGTAAGCCTGCTTAGTCTTAAAACCACTTTAGTTGTTGATGAGCTTTGAGTTCAGAATCTAAGTTGCTGTGTTAGGAAAACTTTCACTAACTGGGTAGTTTATTCTTGTACCTCTACTTTTGCCAAGATTTGTCAACTAAAAGTCAAATTTCAGTCCCAGTACACTAAAACAACCCCTGATTTATTTCACTGGAACTAGAGTTTGGCAATAAAATAAAGCTGACAAGATTAAGCATTTCTCCAGATGATGTCCACAAAGATAAATAAAAACAATAAATAACATAAACAGCCCAAGACTTGAAGAATATGCCAAAAGAGATGAAGATACTAAAAAAAGATTTCCTAAGACTTCAAAAACATTGAGTAGATATGAAAGAGTTTTTCAAAGTAATCAATGCTAGCAATCAGCTCCCAGGGTAAAAAATAAATTGCTCAAAGATTATATACTGTGAAGCCAATACACAGGAAAAAATTCAGGGCGATACCATGGTGAGCTATCAAATGGAGACTACCAGAGACCTGCAGAGTGTATTTCTTATAGATAAAGAGAAAAAAAAAAAAAAAGGAAATTATTAGGCAGAAACCAGAACTGAAAAGCAGAAGAAACAAGGATTGAAACACAGCACAACCGCAAGATTAATTTAAAAAGTAAACACTTCTTCGATTGCTGAATGTAAGCATATTTCAAACCCAAATGTCCTGACATCCTTTAAGATACTGCTAACTTGAATGAGTTTAATTTCACATGTGTATAATAGTCAATGAATGACATTTAGAATGTTAAAAATATACTCCAGGATTCCATTGGACGTATATTGGCCTAACTTTAGGTCCCAAACCAAGAGCAATTACTTAGTTGATATGTGTATTGCATCCTACCTTATATCAGATTACTTTCTGCAGGTGCTGAAGATGCCTAGGCAAAGTCAGAGACATGTTTATCACATTTCTTCATATTGATCTTGTTCAAAGTGAAGAATTTAGAAAAAAGAAGAAAAGTCTTTCAGGAAGCAAATAATTTGTAAACTTCCAGTTTTTCTATTTTCTCATTATAAATTGAAGAAGAATAGGAAAAAACCCTGAAACTAACTCTGCCCCCCAAATCAACCAACCAACCACCTCCCAAAAAACCTGAGTAATTTTTACTAGGTTGTTCTCTAATACTGGGAATTTCCAGGAAATGCATATGAGCAAGTGGAGCAAGTGAAACAAATTCCTGTCCTTGCTGGCATTTAACTGTACATGTCACAGGCTTGTAGGTTCATGTAGTTTTCTTCCCGTAACATATGGCTTTACATAATAAAACAAATATAATACAAAGAAAACATATTACAGAATGAAAAAGTGTATTGTGGCATTCCCAATTTTTTTTCCCTGATTCATTAATAAACTGTTATTATGGTAGGGATCTCCACTGTGGGATTAGGAAAAGATTTAGGACTGAACCATACCAAATGTTCAGGTTAAATATCAGCAAGGTTTTAGTCAGCTTAGTCAGAAAGAAACAACTGGTGATTATGCAAATTAGGACAATTAAGACAATTTCTGCAGTCAAGAAATACATGATACAGTATTCAGTTTGAAACAGGAAAAAGGTTGGGACCATTTCTGTTTAACATATGTATTGATGATCTTGATAAGGAGATAGAGTGTATCATCAGTAAGTTTGCAGAGGACACCAAGTTAAGTGGCAGTATTGATCTGCACGAGGATAGGGAGGCTCTACAGAGAGACTTGGATAGATTGTGTTAATGGGCCAATGTTAAGGGCATCAGCTTGAACAAGGCCAAGCACCAGGTCCTGCCCTTGGGCCACAACAACCCCATGCATCGCTACAAGCTTGGACAAGTGTGGCTGGAAAGCTACCACAGCTGGCAGAAAAGGACCTGGAGGTTCTAATTGACAAGCGGCTGAATATGAGCCGGCAGTGTGCCCAGGTGGGCAAGAAAACCAATGGCATCCTGGCTTGTATTAGAAATAGTGTGACCAGCAGAAGTAGGTGATTGTCTCCCTGTACTCAGCATGGGTGAGGCCCCACCTGGAGTATTGTGTCCAGTTTTGGGCACTTCAATACAAGAGAGATATCAAGGTGCTGGAGCAAGTGCAGAGGAGGGCAAAGAAGATGGTGAAGGGCCAGAAGACTAAATCTTATGAAGAGTAATTGAAGTAGCTGGGACTGTTTAGTTTGAGGAAGAGGAGGCTGAGGGGAGACATCATCACTCTCTACAACTACTTGAAAGGACACTGTAGAGAGGTTGGTGCTGGTCTCTTCTCCCAGATAATTAGTGATAGAACAAGAGGGAATGGCTTCAAGCTCCAACAGGGTAGGTTTAGACTGAACATTAGGAAAGAATTTTTCCCAGAAAGACAATGGAATACGCTGCCCAGGGAGGTAGTTGAGTCACCATCCCTGAATGTGTTTAGGAGTTGTTTAGATGTGGGAGATACGGTGTAGGGGAGAACTTTGCAGAGTAGGGTTGATGGGTGGACTCAATGATCCCAAGGGTCTTTTCCAACCTGAATGATTCTATGATTCTAACTACATTGCCCAAAAGGATTTCAACTTTCTCCACAAATGTAGCAAATGTTCATTTATTTAAAATCACATTATTTATCCTTTATTTTACAGACAAAACTGGTTCATTTCAATTGTTCTATTTTTCTACACACTTTCCTATTTGCATAGGTAGGGAAAGTTGAATAATGCCATTAAAAAGACTAAAAGTTCCTCAAACATTTAGCAACGAAATAATGCAACCTTATTGTAATTATAAGATCAAGATACTTCAGTATATATAAATGTAATGAAAATTTTGCCTCCTACAAATTTCAACATCAGGTCAAATCTGATTTTTTTTTTATTAGAACTGGTGTGTAAAACTAGTGTCATTCTTTTGAGGACAGATTTTGATCAATCAAAAAAAAAAAACCCTGAATTTGAAATTGTATGACAGAAGGAAGAAAAGTAAAAAATACAGTTTTAAAAATGTGTTGTAGATTGATAGAGAAGATCACGGGTGTTTCAGAGGCTTAGATATAGCTTTAGTCTAAAAGTAAGAGGTGGCTTATTTTTTAGAGAACTGCAATCAGCTCACACCGGATGGATCAATGGCATAGTATTAGAAAGGGCTGATGAAGCAACAGATTGAATTTATATAAGCCTACAGTTCATTAACCTGACAACTGTATTTTAGCTGTATTAATGGTAGAAGGAAGTGAGGTATTAATAAATGTATGTGCATATGTTGCAAGCATGGTGCAACCAAATTAAACCCCAAAAATGTAGCACTGATTTTTTTAACTGATTCTTTACTAGCAAGGAAAGCCAATTTCTTCTGTGATGCCAGGAAAGTAGAAATAGTCTCTGTCAGTCATTAAAATGGAAGGCATATAGCACTGTGGCTGTCTGGAGATGAAATTGGATTTCTCTGTCTGGGCTCTTCAGATTCCTTTTTATTCCACAAAGTAAATTGCTTTGCCGTAACTTCATATTAAACAGGAAAGGGTTCAGCTGGCACAAGTAGTACTAAAAGCTTATTAGGAACCATACAGTGCATTTGCCTCTGAACAATATGCATTGGAAGAATAGCTCTTGTAAAATGCAGAATTCATTTTCCAAATCTTTTGTGCATGTTTAAGTCTGTTCATTTACAGCTCCTTTATTTTGAATGCTGTGGGATTCTTTTCACTACTCTGTTTTTTGGTGGTTTTTTTTTATTTCCTGCACTTTTTACATTTTATGGACAGCTGCTATATTTTTATTGGAGGCAAAAAGGACAGTAACTGCAAATGGCTGCATTTACAATAGAATTTTGCAAAGAACTCTAAGCAAAAAAGAAATAGCTTTACTTCCATTTGATTTTCTTTGGAGTACAGTAAAAATCTGTTTTTTACTGTACATTTATCTAATCAATTAAAAACCTCTTTTTAGAGGTTATATCATTGTATTTTTCACTGCCTTTTTATCTAATCAAATATAACTGTTAACACACCAGCAATAACTACCATATACATTAATTCAAAATGCAAGATAATGTATTCAATAAGGATCTCTAGCAGGTAGAAATGCTGACACTATTTTCCCTTCAATTCCTTTTTTAAAATAATTTATCTATATCTTTCTCTTTTCACATTAAAAGACCTATCATAGTTGTTACTCTTTATTAATTCAGTGCTCAAACACAGGCATCTTTGAGCATTTTCATTTGAGGAGGTGATAATGAAATATTTTATTGCTTCTTAATTTAAGGTCTTAGGATGTTTCCTACAGTTCACCTATGGTACACAGGAAGAAAGGAAGAACTCCATAAAGAAGTTCATTACAGATAAGCCAAATAGTGGGCCTCAAGAGACAATTCCTACCGGGGAAGTGAATTTATACAGGTATTACCTTTATTTAAGAAAAGAAAGGATAAGAGAAGAAAAAAAAATCATATTAACTATATAGAATTTTTTCAAGCATTTGAAAATATGAGGTGATCTCTTGGATAATTTGTTTTCTCAAGCTCACTTTCATGATTCACTTTCTGCACAGTGACACACACACAAAAAAAGCCAAAATCTTAATTTAAGTACCCCTATTACCCACCCCCGTGTAGTTTGAGTCTTGTATCCTAATCATAGTGGAGGTTCTGTCTTGCAAGTGGTATTAGCAGAAAAAGCAGCAAACGTACTCGAGACTTCCTTTGTTCAAATAAAAAATAACATTTGAAGATTTTTTGTCCAGATAAATGTTTTTTTATTTTGTATGTTATGAAGCTGAAACAGCAGTAAAAGACAGAGCTACAGAGCTTATCTGCAAGTCATTCCCACTTCCAAAATTCATGTAACACCACATTCTACACGAATTAAGAAATAACTGGCATTTGGTAAAATATCCACTATATTGGATAAAATATGCATTATTCAAATTTAATATCAGAGATTATTTTATGTCACTGAGTTATATGATTTTACTTACATTTAATAACAAAAATATGCACACATGAATATTGACCTTTATGTCTAGAACTTTCTATTGTGCACCTATAATTTTTATGAACAATGCCATTTTGAATAGTTCTGATAGTGGTAAATGCAATTAATTGTATTAACTTATCACTTATAAACCACAAAAGAAGATGCTCTCAGCCATTTAAATCTTTAATTCAGTCAGAAACAAGTTATGTGTGAATTTTAACATGTTCAGTATCAAAGACATTAAAGTTTGGGGGTTTTCTATTATTATTATGGAAATATTTTCTTAGTGCACATTCTGTCACTAAGTATCACTCATTGGCTTCAGTGACGCTAATAAATTTATATCGTTCTGTCTGGATCCTGCAACCAAGCTAACCTTTTTTGCTTTTGCTGATTAGCAGAATCTATCTATTCTGAAACTCTGAGCCATCCTTCTGTTAAAAAAAGAACAGTATCCTTCTTATGATTTTTTTTTTAAAATTCTTCAAATTATTTAAAATGTAAAGCTTTTAAAATAATGAAAAATTTTCAAACAGCTTCATTTGAGTGATGTCTACAGTTACATAGATTTACCCAGACCATTATTTTATCTATGGAAATAATAGTTTTGGGTTTGAGCTGAGGACATAGCCCCATGGCCAGATTAAATTGAGTCCTTCACACTCCTGCAAAAGTCAATGAACAATATTAGGAGATCAAATATCCAAGGTGAAAAGCACTGGTTTCTCTGAAACTTCCCAAGATGCTTAATGTTTTGACCCTGTACTTCCCAGGATCATGGTTAGACTCCTTGCAAAGGAATGAAGGAAATTCCTTAAGAACTCCCAAAATTTACACAAATTGTTGTAAAAGTTGTTTAGGGATATATTTTAGACTTTAAATCTAATAGGTTCTACCTTTAGAAAAGAAGATCTATAGTTAGATAAAGACAAGATATCAGATCATTTAAGTTAACAATCACGTTTTATCTATTTAGTACTTTATACTTTGATCTTTTTGTCTGGAAAGGCCTTTTATTGCATACTTTCATGTGCCTCTTATCATCTTAATAATCAATAAAGACCTATTCTTCCTACAGTATGTCACTCCTCAGTAACTAAATTACATTATTAAATTCTTATGTTGACAAATAATTTCTACAGTACCCTTAACATTATCCTGTGTCATTTCTGGTTCTTTTACAGACATCATATCTAGTGGGGTGGGAGAAGGAAAAAAGGGGAACACATGTGGTAATCAGTACTGCCTTAAACCAGAGTATTTTTTGCTGGACAATTGCTTGTTTCACAGATCACAAATGTGTCAAAAGCCCTTGATTGTTTTATTGATATAGATGTCCTTGCACATATGAAAAACACTTTAAATTCTAGATCACAGGGACCATACACATTTCAGCATAAATTTCTCTGTATCTTGCAGTAGGCTTACGTTTCTGTGTTTTAATGAAGGCTAAAATAAAGCAAAATAATTAATTTGTATATATGCAAATACACTTGTATATGTAAGTATATATACATATATGTGAGTATACTTACATATATGGATACAAAGTCTGTATTTGATATGTTGATATCATACATACTTTTACATCTATTTTGACATGTCCTTCAGGAAATCTATTCTCTATAGACAGAAAGGAAGATTATAAAGAGGTCAAATACTTGTGTCTGCATAGAAAACCATGCAAGTTAGACTGATTGAATCATTTTTGAATGTTTGCATTTTCAGGACAAAAGATTTCTCTAGCAGATCCATGAGCTATTCTAAAGTCTTCTTCATATGTCTCAGACCCCTCTTGAGCTATTGTTAACAGTGCTTTGAAAATTCAGGACATGGTAGAGTTTTCTCCCCAGCTAATATTTTTTTGTGTAAATCTTTCCATCCTTTTCTATTTGTCTGTAAGAAGCCTTTGTTCCTTTATATATGCCAGGTGCTATTACAAATATTACAAATAAAAAAGGAAAGTCAGTAAGCTTTCTTTTTTTTCTTCATTAATTTGATCTCCTTACTATCATTCAGGGGAGAGAGATTTTTAAGGCGATCTTAGATAAACTCCACTGAATGGAATGATTCCAGTTGATTTTAATGAGGTATAGCCATAGCCAATATTTAGTAGCTTTTCTCTTTCTGAAGCCGAGAAGCTTGAATATTACAAAGAAACTTACTCTTCCAAGGTTTACATTCCAGTTTTGCCGCTTAAAAGTTTAGACTAATCATAATCTTCAAATTTGTTTCAGATTTCCTTGTTCATCATCTGTCTTTTCCATTACTAGGATTCAAGGTTCAGAATTTCTTTGATCTAAAAGTGACTAGAAATCTTGCACCTTTTTTAAGAGATTGATAGAGATGTCTCAGATAATGACAGTGAAACAGCGTTGGGGAACAAAGCTATGTGTATAATAAACAAAAACTTTTCTTGTAATGCAACATAACATTACCTGTTGATGTAAGTATTCATTTTTTTTTATGTTAATAGTATTATATATCTGTAGTAAGATATAAGGTCACAGAAACCTGTTCATTACAACTTGCAGAAATTTACATTATAGGTATGTGTCAGCTTCCCAAGTTTGAGGGTATGCTGGCAAAATGTAACAGGCATAACATGTATCCTTTAATGGAAAACATTGATGGAGGACACATAAGATTAATGTCACACTGATTTAATCTTGAAATATACATTATTTTCAAGTGTGTTACTTCACTGGTTCAAAATATTAGGTAAATGCCAGAAATATTTTTTTATATGATCTTTGGATTTTTAGCAGACTATGAAGTAATTTAACACATTTTGACAGTCTCTGAACAGAAAAGAAATGTATTTGCATAAAAAAAAAATTGAAGAAAAGTTCTCAAAGTACATGCTTAATATATAGGGCACAAGGTTAAGAGTTTCAAAGAAATTTATTATCTTTCCACGATATTTTTAAGGTTAAAAGTATTAAAATTTATTTAATAAAAAAGTTTCTAACCTGTTTACTACTTACCCTTTTCTTTCACTTTTTAACACATATCTGATATATAGAAGACAGTTCTTCAAGAGAGTATTTTTTCTACTGAAAACAAGTTTTTATGCTCTTTTTAAAGTATGAAAAGACATATAATTCCCATAATTTTAAATCTAGGAAAATTTAGATTTTATGCCACTGAAATATATTGCAAATATACATTGATGTGTTTAATTAACTGTTTCTTAGACTAATTCACTTGCAAATATGAAAACTTATTTTGATATTATGGGATAATATATTTTTGACACGTGTTGAATTTTTTTGTCTTTTTTATTAAAAAAATAATCAAATTACTAATGTTGATGATTTCTACAATAATTGAATATTTTCTTTTCTTAAATTTTTAAAACAGATAATATTCATCCACTTAAAAGTATTTAACATCTGCTTTTGAATTTGGAAAATTTCCACTGAGCAGATAATAAGAAACAAAAGAAACCCTTTTTTTTCATTCCTATGAACTATTATCCAGCTCTGTCCAGACCATATCTGACCTAACGAAAGACTGTAAGAAGAAAAACTTCATATTTTTTTCTCTTCTATCACATTTCACCACTATACTTTACAGTCCCACCATCTGTCTGTCATCTCCAGTCTTTATTTTGATTTCAGATTTTCTTCCAGTTTATTAATTAAAATACTGAATAAGACTGAGATGAGAGCTACTCTCAGAAAAAAATGCATTAATAAATTCTCTAACTGGTTGATGTTTCCCAGTCAGTAGTTATGGTTTGCAGGCTATCGTTATTTCAGCCTCGTTCACACACAATTTCATGTGTCCCAGTTTTATTTTCTTTAGCCATTGTTTTTCTTTTAAAGCCAATTATCATCCTATAATAGATTAAATACCTTAGAGAAGTTAAAGAACATTGCTGAAATGATTTTATCAGCTGGAGTTGCAGTCTTGTCAAAGAACAGCACCATTTTTTTTAAAGATTCTTTTCCACGGGGTAGAAGATGTCCTAACGATTCTAGCTGGAGTGAATATGTTTACACCATCCCTGCCAAACAACAGGCAATCAACAGCACATCACTGGAACAGGCCATACAGCAGAAATGTGCTCAGCTGCTCCTTCCTACTGACTTCCCACTGCTTAGGGCAACACACAGCCAAAGCCAACCAGCATGAAAATAATTAAATGTGAATATGTGACAAGCCCCATAAGAAAGCTAGAGATGTGGCATGAGCCCTACTCAAAAAGCACATAGGGTGGTAGAAAGAATCTGTTGGTTGAAGAAAATCTGATAGGCCATTAAGTTTCAGTATTAAAGACTTAATGTATAATGTACCTATATACAATCTGGATGTTCATTTCCACATTTTCTGAATGAGTAAAACCTAAATAAAGTTAAACTTTCTATTCTATACAGAGTTCAACAAAATGCCATACTGAAAAACAAAGGCTTTACAGTATTTCACAGAAAAGTCAAACATTCTTGCACCAAATCTGTCATGACACTAGTGGTATAACTCTTTAGCTGCAATCATTGAGAATATAAGTGCAGAATGACCATAGGGAGAGATAATATCTCCTATCAGACCAAAACATACAGCTAGAGGAAACAGGCACACAAACACAAACCTTTTTACTGAATGAAGCCTAGGCAACAAAAAAAATGTATGTTGGAACATACTGAGCAACTTCTGGAGTATAGGGAATGGGCTGGGACCAGAGAAAGTCCACAGGCACAAAGTCAGAACATGGTGGAGGCGTTTGCTCTAATCTATAGACAGGAAAGTGCTCCCAGTCTCTCTGTATATTTGTGGGCCATATGTAAGATGTTATGCGACTGTGAGACTAGAACATGATACTACTTTGTCTATTTTCTGTTTACATTAAAAGTTGACAGGACAAAATTATTCCCTATATATCAAGATTGATTAAGACTATCATTTGTAGTACTACTGATAATCTAATAATCTCTTTCCTTCTGTAGATGTAATAGGTAGATAAATTGCAGTGATTCAACACAGATCTCACATGTCTCTGCTCCACCATTTTTCCAGTTTTATAGATCCCTCTGGATAGCAGGTCATTGCTATCATTAGCCGTGTGCATATCAGGTATGGAGAATACAGAAACATCTGTATGTGAGAGTCAAAAACCAGCTGAAATAACAGGTGAAACATCAGCTATCTTCTTTCAGAATCCTGTTCATGTCATAAGAAATTAAAGTACTACCCAAAACCTTTGGTACAAACCACAGTTCACTGGTTTTATGCCATTTTGATAATGAAATCCCATGGAGGCACGGAACTGCTCCAGTGTCTCTCCTTTGCCATTCTGAAAGACATGTTACAGTTGTGTAGCTCCTGACAGAAACCTCTGTTGAAGGGAACCTCTCCTATCACTGCTCTATCTCATCTAGCTGGTAAACTGGGCTTTTAAGTACATTTCAAAGACTGCCCTTGACTTTGGATAGGGGCCTACTTGGCAAATGATTTATGCAGATCTAATTCAAAGTAAAAAAAATATCAGCTCTTTGAGGCTGTTGCCAGCTGGCTCTACTGGTAACAACCTCAAGGTCACACGAGGAAACAGCCTGGAGCCAGGTGGATTGAGATCAGAAGGGCACAAAGGCCATCTTACACAACCTTTCCTAAGCTGCAATTTGTGGACCTTGGCAAAATGTAGCTGACGGCTAAGAAAGGCATGGATTTCTTACCAGCTCAGCCAAAGTGAGGCCACCTTTTGGGAGGGCTATGAGAATCCCATTGCAGAGTTTTATTGACATAATTTATAAGGTGTCTGAGTGGCAAGTGCAGCCAAAGGATGACAGATGTGAGAGCCCTGGAAACACAGAGATGTTCCAGCTAAAAGGGCACATGGAATATTCCTAGCATATGTTTCCTGAAATGAAACATCTCTGTGTTTTGCTTCAGTGGTGGGTAAATGAGGAAATGAAGGTAAGAAGGCTGGCAAGGAAAAATGGAGCTGTGAAGGTGCTAAAATGAAGTTGTAGGCAAAGAAACCTGGGAGTCCTTGCTGTCATTCTTGCTCTTTTGTCAACACACTTACATACCAGCTTTCCCCAGGAGAATTGTTTATCCAAATTCAACTAGTCAATGAAAATCCTAACCAAAGATCTAGTACTGGAGAACCGCAGGCTGTCGGAGTATCAGTAGGGATTCCACTATATTACTAACTTATTTTTGTCCTGGCTGAGCATTTATACTGTCACTCTTCCTGAGAAAACGAATAAAAGTCTGTGCTAAATGCTCTTCTGATGTGATCTTACTGACATAAATTTTCAATAACCCTAAGTTCTGCCCTGGAGGAAGAGCAGTTAATTTACTCAACTAATTGTTCTATAGTCTCTCCACCTTCAAAGACACAGATAAGTAAGCATATGAAATGTACGCAAGACCTCTCAGACACAGAAAACAGCACTGCAAAATGTGGGCTGATATATTAGATAGTGCTAGGCTGTGTTATGCTTGAGGCTCACAGCAGTGCTGAGTTTAAAGCATTGATTTGGATAAAAGACTTTTTTTCTTCTTTTTGATACAATAAAAAAATAATTTCAAACTTCTGTGGAGTGCAAAGTAAGAGGGTTTCATGCACCACTAGTAGGACACTTCAGACTTGTATTTTATTTTTTTATGCAAAATAATTATATTAGAAAATGTATATCTTTTAATGTAATTTATTACCTGTTAACAGAAGTGGAATATTTGTAAAAGGATGATAAAGCATCAGTCAAACAGATCTTTCTGATATGCAAATGAATAACAATATGAATTAGAAATAAGTGCACATTGTGGTAAGAAAAATCATAAGCAGCATTTTTAGCTGATTAAAACTTGAAAGAACAATGAGATGAATGAATTTTATCTTAGTGTTTTGAACTTCAGAAAGCTTATGGTGAGTAAGAACTGTTTTATGACCTACTAATTAACAAGAACTGAGTGTGAAAATATATCATTGTTCTCAGAGTAATCCTGCTGGGTAACTTTCAATTAACTAAGCCTTGCAAACGTGATTTTCTAATTGATAGTGGGTAGGTGGAATCTTGTATGAGACATTATTTTTAAGTGATATTGGGTAGGAGTAAAGCAAATTATGAAGTCTTCAACAGAAATGATAAAAGTATGTCTTCTGCACAAGGGAACAACAGATCCAAAGACAAAGATATATAATTTGACTGGACTTTTTAGAGCGTAACCTGATAAAATATTTAAAACAACTATAATTCAGATAACATTGTAGCTACGCAGAAATTTTTGAAGGAACAAATTTTATAAGGTTCAGTAATCCTGAAAAAAAAAAAAAAGAAAAGATTTGAGAACTATTAGCAAGGCAGGCTACAAACAGTATTTATAGCTGACTTGAGTGAGAGCAGCAATTTATAAGGATAGATGAGCATCACATCAGGAGAGAGGAAGGACAGTAGATCATGTCACTCGCTGTTTAACACTGAATATTGACCAGAATAATCTAAACATTACACCCTGTGAGCTATGCGGTTACACAGAATGAAGAACAAAAGGTTTTATTTGTATGAGTTTATAAAATTGACAACTGTTGTTTACAGGGTTTTGTTTTCTTTTCCCCAAGGATGGAAACAAACAGCTTCCAGGTTTTCCAGCACCCTAAAACACACCATGCTTATAGCCTTCTTTTAATAAAGATATCAGAAATTTGAATACTAGTCAGCTGGAAAACATTCTCCCTAATTCCATGTTATATCTACCAGTGAGAGTGAGCATCCAGGCTGGTATCCTGCATCATACAAAGGAATGTCTGCTAGTGGCTGTTCAAGTCTTTTTGTGCTGGGTTTTCTTATATTTTAGATTATTTTTGTTGTTGTTGATTTGTGTGACATTAGTTTTCCAAAATACTTTCTAAGTTCTATGTAAGTACACTATACAAATGTCAGACAGAATATTTTCCGCAGATAACTGAAATATTAAACTGGAAAGCCACTAATAGGCAGAGGTTGTTCACTTCTTGCAGAAATTGGTCCCAAGAAAGATAATCTGGTGGGCAGACCTCTGGAAATTCAAGAGATAGCTGAAATAAAATGTAGAGTGACTGTCTGAAAACCACTCCAGCCTCAGGATGCTGCAGGTAAAATGTGGGATTTTCATGTTCGCTGATTAAGAAATTTCACTAGTTTAACCCTATCTTAATTTAGAGAAATATGTATCACAATGGGCATGCTAATGAAAGAGTTACTCAGGTTTTCAAGTTAGTATTTGCACCACCACTTTGACAGTGACATTCTTTCAATTGAGCCCTCTCTGCTTAGTGATTGCCTACTCATATAAAAGAGAAACATGATTAGAAATTGTAAAATCTTATAATAAAATTATACTACATAGTTGGATCAAATTTCTTTGCTTGTTACATTCCTAGTTCTGGTGTTTCATTTAAAGTTTGGAATTAAATTAATTAAGATGAAAATAAAAAAAAAACTCAATTGCAAGGACTTAATGTCAGGCTTAAATGGTCTATGCAAAATGGAACGCTTTTGACTAGCTTTGAAATCAGTAAATCCTTTTTCAGATCTATCAAGAGAGAGTCATCAATTCAAAGTGATTAAAGCAGAATGTTCAGATAGACTTTTTAAACTCAAGAGATGAAACCTGTGTTCTGAGACTGAAGTCTTTTTCCTACTTAAACACTCCTGGTGGCTGATAACACTAACCTCCTTGCCACTAGTTTTGAGAACCTTTGTATATTTTCTGATTCCTCTTTCCTATTACTGCAAATACAGGTTCTGTGTCCATATCTTAAGATCAGACCTTTCTATTTTTATGCAGATTTCTAAAAATTTGTCCAGCAAAGTGGTTTAATCTAGATAAGATGGCCAGATGAATGTGTTATAGAGTAGTAGCAAATATCTGAAGGGAGCCTATAGGAGAGCCGGAGAGGGACTCTGTCAGGCAGTGTAGTAAAGGACAAGGGGCAACGGTTTTAAATTGGAAGAGGGGAGATTTAGATTAGATATTAGAAAGAAATTGTTTATGGTGAGGGTGGTGAGGCACTGGAACAGGTTGCCCAGGGAAGTCTTGGCTGCCCCACCCCTGGAAGTGTTCAAGGTCAGGCTGGATGGAGCTTTGAGCAACCTACTCTAGTGGGAAGTGTCCCTGCCCATGGCAGGGGGGTTGGAACTATATGATCTCTAACGTCCCTTCCAACCCAAGCCATTCTATGATTCTATGATCTTGGTATCATTCAGGCTTTTCAAAAGTCAGAAATCAAAGTCAGAGATTGCAAAGGTAAAGCAATGCTGTTGCACAAAACCTGTTGCAGAGTCTCTTCTAAGAGAAAGCACTAAGAAACTCTTTTTCAAATATGCCAGCCCTAATAAAACTGTATTATTGTACTCTCACTATAGCGTTGGTAATCCAGGTTGTAACTATTACAGAATTATAAACTGCTTTGAACTCATTGGAGCCCTTGAAAGGTCTACATTTTCAAAAGGTGAAGAGAAAGTTTCTGCTATCCAGTCATCAACATTTGAGCTTTCAAAGTAAGAAAGCAAGGCTTCAGGTCAAATTTGGTCTACAATCACAATCTTTTCCCCAGACTCATTTGTCTCCTTTCCCTTCTTTTATGATCCACACTTTTTCTACATCTTCATATGGCAGACGGAAACATGATGTATATTTTCTCATGTTTGTAGCCATGCAAATGTAACCTATATGGTGGAATTTAACTTGGACTATCTTTTTTCATGACGGTAACCAGCACTGATTTCAACAGAAGCAGCAGGCTGTCAGATCAGTAGAGTTTCTATTGTCCATCTGTTTTATGAAGCCTGTTCAGAGAAGAGAGGGAAGTCTTTGCATGATTGCTTTTATCATGCCTGCTCTTGTTAAATATTTATCACAGGTATAATCTTCAGTAGAAATTCTTCATTTCTCATAACCAAGAACATCAAAAGCTTAAATATAACTCTCAGTAATTATCTACAAAAATGGCAGAATGCATTTACTCAGACATTACTATACACAAGGCAGTTGAGGGGGCCCTTTGCACTTAGAGATCGCTCCTCTCCCTCCTTGCTCTGGCTCCTGTGTGATCCTTCATCAAAATCAGCAACTCAGCATGCCATAAAAATAACAATGATGGCTGGATTGATTTTCTGTTCAGGGAGGTGAATCAGCTCACTGAAGGTCCAAAAAAACATTGCATCCAGTGCAAAGGAGGTGGCAGTAATATGTATCTGGAGGCAAGGAGTCAGCAAAGAGGCATCTGGTTGGGCAAAGCTTTTTTTGGCAGTGATAAACTGCCAAAGATTGTTGAATCTGTGCTGTGTAACCTGCCCTTTACATGGAAATACAGTTTTCTGGCTTTAAGCAGTAGAACAGCAATTACAATTATGAATGCTGCTTCTGGGTCAAAGTCTTCAGTAGGCTGGCATCTAGGAGCTTGTCAAAGGTGCAAAGCATTAGTGAATCTCCACCTCATTTCTAGTTGATTCAATTAAACGATATAGTGATTTCTTCCTTCCTTCCTCTCTCAGTCACCCTACCCTTGTGTTTTTCCATTTGCTAGAAAAGCTGCCAGATGCAATGTCTTTCTTCATTTTTATAGTCCTAGGATAAACATGATTTATCCTCACCCTTTTCCCTTCCCTCCATGTATCTTTTAACTGACCCTTGATCTATGCAAGGTCTCCTGTGACCTTCTATTTCTCCTATTTTTTTACCTGTTTCTCTCAGTCAGATTTGCATTGTTAGAAATTTGATCACCAGAAATCTTCTCTCCCCTGCTTCTGGACCATTGCCTTTTACATTCCTTAACTATAATTAATGGGAAGAGCACTTCTTGATTTTGGGCCACATTTTCTCTTTCTTTGCCTTTGTCTATTTTGTTGCTTTCATAGAGGCAGGCTCAAAAGCTTACATTCAACTGTTTTTCACCCTCAAATACAAAAGCCCAAACAGTACATCTTTTGTCAAATAAAATAAAATAAACTATGAGAATCCATGCTTTTTCAACTTTTTTTTTATACTTAACAAAACACTAAATTTTGCATAAAGGCACTTTGCTTCATTTAGTACTCATATGTCAGGGAAGGTCCATACCATAAGATATGGCAAAAGGTAATTTTTTTCCCTCACTCCCATTTCTTTGGAAATAACATTGCACAAATATAATAACCTTGTATCTGAGATTATTGGGACTGCAACAAGTGTATGAAATATTTCTTAGTTGTCCATAAAGTCTTACCACAGTATTCAGCCTGTGAATTATGGCTATCCAATAGCAGACATTTAGACCATATGTTAAGAAGTTAAGAGTTTGTTCTGTTCAACAACAACAATAACTGACAGAAACTACATTAGATGTGTTTGGAACCCATTTTAAAAAAATCCCTTAATCCAAATCTTTTTCCCTAAAAATGTATCTTTGTGGATGGAGGAATACAATACATGTAAATATAAAGCATCAAAAATTGCTCTGTTTAAGATGTCAGATATTAAAATTACTGTAAACAGATGTGCTAGCTGGGACTGATATTTGTAGTCTTGAATCTGGTTCTTATATACCAAAGATACTCTGATTCTTCTGGACTACATTGTCCAAAAATTTTATATTCCAAAGGTTGCACTTCAGTGAGTTTGTCTGTGCGATGAAATAGATATACTAAATAAGGTGGCCAAATCAGTAGCAAGAAAAACTGGCTCAAATGAGTTTGAGTGTATCTAAGCAACAGCAGCCATGCTCAGCTGAGAAGCTGGGAGAATGGAACTAGCTTGGTGCTTTGGCATATTTCACAACTTTATATAACTTGTTATTCTAGCATATTTATTAACTACTTCTCTCTATGAAAAACTTCTGCTCTGAGTTTTTATCAGCATGAGATCCTGTATAAGAATGTGCCAAACCTAGCAGAAATGCTAGGATTAATATTAGCAGAAAATGGGGTGTTCATGGAAATGGATGTCTCCCTATATTGTTCAGCCAGATTTAAAGGCTGAACAGAGACTGAAAGGAACTTCTTGAAATGCTCTAAGTACATCTTTATGCGTTAGTCCCTTAGTGGTGCTATTCATAGATGTAAAATCTGAGCTTTTACTGCAGCATTTAGGATGCAGTGGGAGCAGATACAACAAAACACAAGATTCCCTGTGTGAATACCATCTGTGGATGCTCTTACTGTTTCTGGCTCAAAAAGCGATGAGGAGAGGAGAGAATGAAAGGAGATAAAAAGGAGGCACTCTAAACCTTCAGATGGTGTAAAAAAAAAACAACCCAAACAAAAGAAACACAATTAGAAGAGGTTAACTTTTAACAGAGATCTAAAATATTTTTGGAACACAATCTGTGGCAGAATCTTTACTGGTTAATGATGAGAATTATAACACAAAGAAATTGCTGATGACCCTGAAAATTTCAAATTGGTAATATTGCCAAGCATTGACAACATTTCTGGCAAATTTTCAGGAAAAGAGCAGCAACTGTGATTTATAATAGAGAATTTGTCCATAAGACAATCATATCTATTGTTTGTGTACATGGCTTTTGCAGTCAACAGAATATTAATCACATGAAACAGAAATATTAACAATTAATTATTGCAGAGAAGATACTGAAAATACATAGAATTTTATTATGCACACTTTTTTCTATATTATATTTTTACACAAAAATATTAAAGGGTCACACATGATAGGAAACTATAGGCCTGTCAGCCTGACCTCGGTACCGGGAAAGATCATGGAGAGGATCATCCTGAGTGAGC
>JAOQGH010000001.1:44282208-44401188 GCA_025769975.1 Gallinago jamesoni
CACCACTGGTGACCGGCCGCCAACCAGATTTTGCTCCATTAATCACAACTCGCTGGGCACGGCCATCCAGCCAGTTTTTTATCCAGCAGAGGGTACACTTGTCTACGCCATGATTCTTCAGTTTCTCCAGGAAAGTATTTATGCACCAGAAAGGCACAGTACAGTACAAAAAGTAAAATAGTTTAAACTATGAATGAAAAAAGTTCATTAAAAAGCTATATCCAGACCTCTTATTCCGTATCTGCTACAATACTCACATTATACAAAAGGTCATATGGTGCCTACAATCTATATGTAAAAGCTGACCCTAGGATCACTGGGGCTGCTGTGGATGCTGTGAAGTACAAATAGATTCAGAAGTAAATGAGTAGACTGCTATCCTGATTTCTGATCTGGCTAGTTATTATTACATGGACTGCGCTTTGATCTCAAATACAGAACTACACGAAAAATCAGCAGTGGTGAATAAAATCACAAATGATTGCAGAGCTTTTCTCCTAGTGGTAAATTTGGAAGAGTAGAACAGTTTAAGAGTCAGGTCATCCAATCAAATGAACTTAATAATATTAGTGTAGCAATGTAATCTCAAGGAGGGATACAATATAATAACTATTGCAACATGCTACTAAAAATAAATAAAATATTGCAGATGTAGAGATGTGTACTGGACAGGATGGCTAAATGGCCTGCCTTAGGGACAACAGGGGACAGAATCATCACCATTGTAATTGACTTTTTTCTTTCATGTTTCAAAAGTTTCAGTTTTGCAAAATAATCTAAAAAGATAATAAAAGATGTTTGCAAAAGAAAACCTGAGCAATTGAAAAGAAATAGAAAGAGAACCATAATAAAGCCTGGAATATGCTAAATCATACCACAGTTCATGCATTACGTTTTCAGCACTACTTCAAATAACAAAATTTGTAACAATGATGCAGGCGAATAATTAACCTTTCCTGCTTTATGACACAGTAAGTACTGGAGGCACAGCAATGTTCCCTATTTATTTCATGTAACATATTCAAGGTTGTTGGATGGCATTTTACAATGAAAGCCACAGAATCCATAAAGTAAATTGACCAGGATGAAAGAAAAGCTCTGTTTGCAGTTCTTGCATGATTTTCTTTCCCTTGGGAAAGGGAAGAGAAGCTGCAAAGGGAATGAAAACATCCCTGCTGTTCTTGGCTGGGAGTTTTCCTTCTGGGTGATGTATGACCACTTCAGTTAGGCAGGGCTACTATGGGGCTAGCTGATTCCTGATTCACTTTTGGGCAAGCAGAACTCAGTTGCCACTGCCTGCCCTTTCCTGTGTGTGCTGATGTTCTGTAGCACAAATGTTTGGGGACAAACTTAGCATTTGCTTTTCTTTTACTACTTCTGGTTTAGTAATAGTCTCTTATCATGTATAATCCTGGAAGTCTGATTTTATCCTCAGACCTTTCTACTAAGCGTTTCTGAGAGACTCAGAAGTGTTTTGTCATATAACTGTACAAAATAAGGTAGTCTTACTGAATTTATAAAGGTAGTTGAAGAGATGCATGCAGAGATTGAGGCTAGGCGTATTAAAAGGATTCACCCACTATGGGTGTTTTTCAAGCTCGGCACAAATAAATGCTTGGCTTAAGTAGAAACATTGGTAAGCATTTCTGATAAGCTTGATCTTAGTGACTTGGTAAAGGCCAGACAGTGATTCAGTGGGAGATCTCAGAACTGACATCGGCAACCTGAACCCTCAATTCTGTGGTCTAAACATATGGAAAATAACTGTATCACAGGGAACAAAGTCATACACCAAATCAATACGACAGATCTGCAGTTGTTCAAAAAAACTTTTATATTTGATCTGGATTTAAGCTTATCTAAAAATGTGGAGGCACAAAGGAAAAGAAGATTGACAAAACTTGAAGTTAGAAGTAATAGCTTCTGATGCTCTTGATCACCTTCTGCATCAGAAACTCTTAATAAATGTTTGCTCGCACTACTGCAGCACACTGCCAAGGTGACCATCTGTCAGTTGGCTTCCAGGGAATCTACAGAAATTCTCTTCTAAATCAAGATTATTATTTTATTTTGGAACTGGGGAAGGGGGACTCTTTATAAACATCTTTAATTTACCTGATGACTTTATGGCCTAAATTGTTAATAGGATAAGAATTCTCAGCAATAAGTAAATAACATCAATTCTCATCAGATACAAAGCTCATGCAGAGATTGAATGATGAGGACAAAAGCTATCATGGAAACTTGAATCAAATTTATTAGCAGATGTTCAGTGGTGCAGAAGAATTATACATGAATAATAAAGTGTAAGCTAGCTGAGAGCTCTCAACTTCCCGCTTTTCCCAGGAAGTACCTTTTAATGGAGGTCTTTTCCCAGAAGCTTTAACATTATGTTGAATTATAATTAAGCCACATTGAGAAAACATTCAAGTGACAGTGATTTACAAATGATCAAACTATTTTGGGCTTAGCTTTGGGCTTTACTGACTAGAATGATTTTTCTGTTATGACCATATGTCTGTTAAGAAAATTGATTAAAATGTAAAAATTATTATGGGGATTTTTGAGACAAATAAAGAAAAAAGAAATTTAAGGTATTTCCTGCAGTTTTCTCTTAAGTTTTCCTTTAATTTAATTAACTAAACCTTTGTTTAATTGCCAGAGATCAAGAAACAAAAGTAAGTGAATGAACTGTGAATGAAGTGAATGAATACTTATACCCTGATTGCCTATCACAGGTAAGGACACTGTTTTATGACCTCTTTCACCACCTCAGCAGTGATAACTACTGGCATGAATTGGAAGAATCGAAAGCCACACACTTTCACCTTCCGCAAAGATATTCCCATTGTCATGGTCTCCCTCTGTGAAACTGAGGGCATGGTTTCTTTCTGTCTGAGACAAACTATACCTCATCAAGACAATCTTTATCTTAAGCAGCTACTATACCCCTCTGTCAGGAGTTTGATTCACCACCAGGAAGGGGTCCTAAGAAGTGCAGAGATTGATAGTGATATCCTAAAGACTAAGGGATTGAGGATGACAGATGTGAATGAAGAATAATGGGAGGAAATGTAAAGATGTTGTTTCTTTCTGTGTGAGATTTCACAGTTGTTACTGTAAGTTTTTGCAGGACAGATCCAAGGTGACCCAAATACCTGGAGTATAGAGAAAGGTTTGAAGCTATGGGCAATTAATTCTATCACCCAGCATAGGCATGTCCAGCTTAAGAAGTGAGGTTTTAGTGAGTTAAATGCTGCTCCTCCTCTCCTTCTGCAAGGCATTGAACTTGATACTGGAGGCAAAGGGAACCTTTTGGTAAATTAGAGCATTCATCTCTATTCATAGCTCTGCTTCCTGATCCTCCAGCCATGCCCACGCTACTGGCCGGTGTCCTGGTGCAGCTTCACCAGCCAGGGGAAAGGGAATTTATTCTTTTCCCCTTCTTATGCATTGCATTCATTATTTAGGGGACTGCTGAGAACAAGCACTGGCTCTACAGCTTGACTTAATTGGTTGTAAATTCACAGGTATGAATGTGAATCACAGCTGAACATGCTAACACTGTGTTTACAAAGAGGATACTGATACTTTTCAGGGCCTGCATTACCTGAGGCCTGATGATGCTTGCCAGAGGGCATGTATCTAAAGTGTCCCAATTGTATTCCAAACTAGCCTTATTCCTCTTAAATTTGCTTTACTGCAGGAGCATCTCATGGCAAAGTCGGCCACATAATAATCTTAAATGTCTCGCTGATGATCTCTACTGTTGAAAGTGAATACTGGAATAAGAGATAAATTATTCAGGCAAAATTATTACCAGAAGATTCATATTCTTTAAATTTGCCATCACAAGTCAATTTGGGGTATATAACTGCACATTTTGTTAGCTTCCTTCTTAAAGATATACTCAAAATTCACTATCTGTAAGAGGCAACTTAAACGGAAGCAGCTTAGAATAAAAGAAAAAAAAAAAAAGCTAAAGAAAACCTCATCCTTTCTAGTTCATATAAATATGATGAGGTTGTCTGAAATGCATACATGACAAAAGACAGCAACACACTCCCAGTTTCTATTTTGATATAAGACTGAAGATATCTTTATTTTGCCCCAGCTCATCATCTTTCTTGTGCAAACCCACTATCTATCGAGAAACGAACGTGTGAGGACTCTTAACTCTCCCCTCTCCCTTAGAAAAAGTCCTGCCTAACAGTAGATTCATATCAGGATATTGGAAATCACTGTATTTCCAGTTAATTGGCAAAACCTAGTCTTTTAAATATCTGAATTCAGAGAACTGTAGAAAAACGGTTCTGATAAGGACTTTGAATGCCCATCCTCCAGCTTTATGAAGACCAATTATGTCTATAGGATTTTTCTGTGATAATTCTCAAATATTAGGGTAGTATTGTTTAGATTTGATTAAGGTGTACTCGTAACTGAAGTTCATGAGTCCTTAGATGAGGAAAGACTGAAGAATATGGCTATGTATTAATCTTATAGAAAACTTTGACCTTTAAAAATGTGATTTCTATTACTGCGGTCATTTTTTATTTTTCTTACTATTAGCTGTTACTTAAAAATCACACATTAATATTTCACTATTTTTTTTACAGTTTTTATAGATTTATTACATTGAACGTTTTGTTATGCTACATATCTTGGGTGGCGGTTTTCCATCTACATTGCAAATTATAGATATGCTATGTACTGCAATTCTATTGACTTGGCTTCTAAAGAATACCTGGAATATATATGTCTCAGTTTTAAAGAAATATGTGACACTTATTATTATTTGAATTTTTAGTGTGTAGGCAATGAAATTTACTACTTGGAATTGATAGGCAACAAAATGAACAACAGGTAGATAGATTCATCAATTCCTTATTAAAAGGAAAATTAAAGCACATGGCTAAAGGTCAGAGTATGAATAACCATCACAGATAAGAGGCTGAAGTCATTATATTGAAGGAAAGCATTTCCATATTCAGCATCATGTTTGAGACTTGTAGAATTACTAGTTATCCCTCAATTGCCAGTTGAGGTTCAGTAGCAGATCTTATGTAGCAGAAGCTCTTCTAGTGCAAGAGTCATTCTTAGAAAATAATTGATTTTATTTTAGATAACTAAAAAATGTCATCACAGCATGAACACTACTCCTCATATGAAGCAAACATCTGGAAATGTTAGAAACAGCATTACATAAGCCAAACCAGAAAGTCAATGGGTCTAACTGACCTGCATTTCTGCACAGCTGCTTGCAGTGCTTGTGGTATTAGATATGGACAGCACATGGTCAGTTAAGAGTTCAGTCCTGCCTGCTTCCTCCATGAACGGGGAGCATCGAAGGGCAATTCAGGCTACAAAACCAATGTGGGAAGGCGGAACAGTAAGACATCTTTGAACTTACCTCTTTGAAGTAAATCTTCATTAAAGATGGCTCTTGGAAGGCAGCACAGTTTTTCTTTACACCTGTTGCCTCGCTGATTCTGCTGTAGCCATGTACGGTTAGCTTTCGATTGATAATCAATCAATCAATCAGTTGGGAAGCTAATTTTCATCTTTCAAGTGGGATTTGACTCATTTATCTTTTGCTGTCTAGAAATAATAAAAAGTCACCCAGCTGGGCATCTGGTGTCAGGTGGAGTATGCTGCCTGACCTCCCCGTCTCTTCAATATCTCTTACATTTTGTGTAATATCTTTCAGCTGTGTCCAAATTTCTACAATACTTTAGGAGCCACAAGTGGCATGACACGTCTTCGTTTAAGCCACTAAATCCCACCTCTGCATGGCCAGCCCAAGCAAGGTGTTGAACTATGTAGTCAAAAGGAAGAAACAGTCACCTACAGAAACGTTAAGCAGATTAATCATTCTTTGGAAATGCCAGCCCCTCTCCTTGACTACACAGAGTAGACAATTTTTCGATGGCTGAAGTTAAACAAGATGAACGCCTGTCTTAGAGACAAAGGTGTTAATGGAGTGCCATTTTGTTGCCCACAGAACAAATAGGTCTCTGCATTCTCTTCTGCATGAAGACCCATTTTATTCCTTCTTATTATTTAAGGTTCTGTATAATGAAACTTGAGTATTTCACACTAAACTAAAATAAAAATTTTCAGGTCATTCTCTGTGAGGCACGTCTCATTTTTTTGTGACAAAAAGCTGTGCATCTGAACTTCTGAAGCTGGGGAGGGAATGTAATCCATGTCTTCAGCTACCTGGACAAATGTTTTAAATGCTTAATATTATATAGTACTCAATATTGCTTTAAACATAGTTACTGGCAGCTCAATTTCTGTCTGAGTTTTTTTATTAAAAAAAGCTACTCCTGCATTTGTCAGAGTCCCAATCTGATAACGTGTGACTAAGATATGTCATATACAAGTTTAAAGGTGGGACTAAGCTTGACCCTTATACCTGGCCTCATCACTCCAGCAGCAACCTGGGGACCTCTCTGAATTGCACGGAGGTTGGATGGCAGTGTCTTTATTTCCTAGGATTACTTCTTCTCAGGCTATTTTCTTGAGAGGGCATCAGGGTATGGGGCCCTCCTCCAGACTGAGGTTTAAATGTACTTTTTTTCCTTCCCTCTACAGGGAGGGACAGCCTGTAGAGGCACAGCTGAGGAAAAGAGAACAGCAAGCAACCTTGTGAAAATTAAATGAGTAGTTAGGTAACACCTGTCTCCAGTAAGAGCATCTGATTATATCTCTGAGAGGGCAAGAAAATGTTAATCAGGGAGACACAATAAATAATTAGCTGGAGAGAACAAGGAAAACCTGGGAGCCAGTATGAACCTTGGAAAGATCTTTAAGTTTGACCAGACTGACTGAGGTGTTTTCTCCTCCATTTTAATTCCAGAGAAAGCATCAAAGGGAAGGTGTTGTGGGTGGCATTGCTACTGAGCAGCTCCTGGGGACCCAGAGCATGTGTCTGGCCTTGCTGGCAGCAGGGCACAGCAGCAGGAGCCCTGTCTGGCCCTCAGCCATGGCAGCACATCTCCCAGGGGGACAGGAATCTCCATATGCCCTTGCACATGAGAACTTCTTATCCTGTGTTAGTTGAAGACAAACACAGACATCCCAAAACATAATCCCTATCTGTCCCCCTCTTCACAGACTCCCCTCTCCAACAGTTTTGTTTTTTTTTTTTCAATTTAAAAAAGGTAGTATGGGAGTAGATTGTCTTTAAAGATATTTCCCAAGAGCTGCTTGGGATATCTCACAACCTTCCTTTGCTTCTTTCTTAGAACCGTTCTTTTTGAGAGACTCCTGGATTACTTCCTCCTCTGTAATTTGACTAGTTTTATGAAATAACCCTTCAAATCACCTGCTAATGAAATAAAAACCTTCATGCAGTTTGCAAAGCTGTGCATTATATGTCACCATTTATTTTGTTTTCCCACATATGTCAAAAAAAATTTAGTGAAGCCAAATCTGGTGATGGTGCCTCTGTGGGTCACAGGCATGACAATGCAGTTTGTGGGCTTATAGTACTGCAGAAACTTCTCTCACTTGGCTGGAACATCAAATTTAAGTTGTTTACTGGAATGTTGCAGGTTTTAAACTTTTGAAACGAGAAGTACAGTAAGCATCCTCTCTAAGTATGCGGCAGCATGAATATGATATGCAGTTTGAACTCTGAAAGATGTATTTCCTCCTTCCTATCATAAGCTTAAAGCAAATATTCCAGGAAAAATACAGGTTTCAATTTCTTAAGTAAGTTGATCACCTTACAATGCTATTTAGGGAAGACTAGTCTAGTGAGCATCAGACTATCTATCTGGCCCAAAACAATCAGATCTTCCATGGGTCTTTGTCACATCACCAGACTTTTACATGTTTTAGGTGTTCTAGGTCTTCTCAAATGATACAGAACACCATTATGGTATTCAGCTAAAATAAGGTCATGTCTCTAAAATTTTTATTATAACCTACAGAGATTTAACACCTCCTGTATATGAAACTTAGGGAGGGATTCAGCTGAGCAGACATGAACACAAATGTTTAGCAGCATTTCAGATGCACGATTTTATCAGTACATCTGCACAGGCTGGTGGATGTGACCCAAGGACCAATGAATGTGCATTGTAACACAGGGACCTTGTTGGAAGTTGGGATCTATGTAGATTGGGGGAATCCAAAGCATCTAAAGTGAGACTAGACACTTATGTTTAGGCAGCAAAGTCCCATCACAAGGGAAGTGTTTTATTTCACTTTAGGGTGAGCTGAATTGGTCTCTCATTTCTACCTTCTGCACTGATGTTATCTCCACTGACTACATTGTGAGCTAACCCCCTTTGCACTAACAGTAGCAGTTGTCTTAATCTGTAGATAGGTGCCTTAATCAGGCTCTAAATCTGACTTCTGGACTTGGCTTAAACTTGGAGAAGTGAAGAAATGAATACCAGCCAGAGTAAAGTTTGCCAGTATCTGATTGCTGTCTGCATTAAAATAGTCAAATGTGAGTCATGTACTCATCCGAAAGATAAAAGGAATATATTGGTAGCTTCGCTCATCTCTCTCCAACTAAGTGGAGTATACTTCTCTCCTCAGCAATGTGGCAGATGCAAAGATAAAAGACAGAGCTGTTCTTGTTACCTTCCTTCCAGCCAGCCTCTTCTTAGGCATCTCACACACTCAAGAAGTCTTGGAGACAGAAGGGATGGGCGACAGCTCAGAACAGCGCTGAGGTCTGCATGAGGGAGCTATTCACATCCCTGTGCACCTGCACACAAGCCTAGGAGTTGGCAGAAGTCTATTTCATAATGTTTCCTTTCCCAGATAACCTTTGATAATCATCCTCCCGATTGCTTTTTCAAAATTAAATGCTGTAGTTCCCCGCTTGGCTTGAACACCCAAGCTGTACAGTCATCAAGACAAGGGAAGTGAGAAAGTGCTGGCTTTAGAGGAAAGAGGAGAGAATGTCACAGAGGAAATAAAAAGGACTTGTTCTAATGAAGCTTAGCACCTGCAGTCACAATGTCGTACTGTGAGTTCAGCAGACAGCACAGGTCTGCAGGATCCCACTAATACATATTTTTACACCCCAGCAAGAAGCTGGATGACATAATTCTCCTTAAGTTATACAATAATGGGAAATGTAGGGGTTTGGAAGGGGAGTTTGTTTTTGTTTGTTTTAATAGTTCCGCATTTTTATCTTCCTATTACTGTGAAAACATAATATACTGAAATACAATTTTTCATAGAAAATATATTATATTACACTGTTTTCGTTTCCCAGTCTCTCATTCCTTCCACTAAAAGACTGCCCACATATTTTAAAAAATGTCTGAATATACTTACATTTCTGAGTAAACTACTAAGATCAGGCTACGTAAGAAGAGATGCCTAAATCCTTCTATAATATTCTCTCTGTGCCATTTTAGACTCCGGAGCAGGAGGAGAGGGTCCCAAGGCAGGAAAGGGATTAAAGGGAGATGGAGTCCTAGCATCATTTTACCTCTGAGCAAAACTGCCATGATGTAACAGCAGGTCAAATTTTGTATTGTTTGAAAAACATGTGTTTGCTGTGGCTGAATGCAAAGAGAAAGGAAGCGAGGAACTGGCATTTTAAGGGCTACTGCTGTATCTTACAGCTCTTCCTAGCACTTGTACTTGTCTGTCAAAATACTGCTGCTTCTACACGGTATTTAATTTTAAGACATATTAAAAAATACAAATGTGAAGCTCTTTGAATACCTGCAAGTCACATGCAGACAAAGAAATCCTGCCCTTTCTCAGCGTCTGTTCCCCAAGAGCTCAGAGATTTGTGAGATAGAGACATGCACGCCATAGAAAAACTGTTCAAAATCTCACTAGGTTGTGACTTAGGGGAACAAGTCACTTATTTATATTATCAGTGTGCAAAAGTATGGAAAAAAGAGCATTCCAGTCCAAAAAAATGCTGGACTTTCTTGTCCTGTTGCAAAATAAAATATGTAGAGAAAGTTGATGTTTGTTTTCAAAATCCGAACTGAGAAATATCAGTGTAGACCTTACTGTACTGTAACTTTATCTACATTAAAAAAAAAAAATATGATGGTTGCCTGTTCCTCCTGGTTTGTACAGCTTAAGAGGAGAGAGATGAAGATGCACTGAGGGTAGCACACTATGCAATTCTGCTGATTTGGTTTCACTTATGGACTTCAGATATTAAATGCAAATATTTGCTGAAGCCTGCAGATGTGTGCTTCTGATACATTGCATTCAGAAAATGAAGAAGTTGAAAGAAGTTGTATTACATACTTTTAAAAAAGTTGCTGTGGAGTTGCTTTTTCACTTCCCCAGGCTATGGCGTTTTATCCCCAGATCCCTCTTCCCCCGAGTAAATATCCCTTACAGGGAGTCGCTAGCGAGCCGCTCACTCCGCTGTTCTTTTGGTGGACTCTGAGTTGAAGGGTCCAGAGAGCAGCTGAGATGCAGACAGGGCAAGCACAGAGACTAAGGAAGCATTTCCTCATTTCTTAATTCAAGTTAAATTTCTTAAATTAAAAACCCTTATTAGAAGAGAAACAAAAAATCAGGCAGACTACCAAGAAAACACCTTAAATTCTGATAAACTACAATTAATAGTAGAAAAAATGTTGTTTTCTGGATTTTTTTTTTTTTAAGAGTATGCACTCCCAATGAATAAAATTGTCTTTTGGCAGAATGAAAGCACCAGAGAATGTCATAGTTACCAAATTGCAGACTGTCTTCTTTCTTTTCTTACTACAAAGCTAAACCAAACAGCTTCAGGTGGTGTTACCACACATTTTAAAGAAATATGGTCAATTGTTAGGCTACAAGTCTTCTCTCAAGCACTTTCCTCTTCGATTTTCTTGCTGCAGAAAACCTACAAAATGTCAGCTTCAGAAAAGTATGGTACACATAGGACTTCCCCGCGCATAGATCTCACAAGAATCTGGATCATGAAAATATTTGTAAGAACTTCCTGCCTTTAGAGAATTTTATTCTGCTCGATAGCTAAACTTAGTGATGCCAAACCCAACCTTTTATTTGTGCATTGCTTTCCATATATTACTTTGTTTTACCACTTGCTGTTTCAAGCAGGAGAGTTCCATTCTCTTCATTGTGTTCTCCCCTCCTTATTTGCTCCAAAGGTATGATACCAATGTTAATTTTTTTGATGCTCCTGTTTTTCAGATAGTTCAATTTTAATTCATTTTCACCCGTCTTTCTTCCCTGTGATGCTGTTTATTCCTTGTTGTCATTTTTATGTAGGATATATTTAGCTAGATTAAGGTATTTTGCAATGTTGGCTAAATGATTACTTAAAACAGGCCAGTTTGTCTTTATCTATCAAAGTCTATGTACTGATGATCTGGATCAATCCCATGTGGCTGTCCACCTCTGGTTTTGACTGATCGCACGTATCTGTGAAGTGAGGGAGACTATTAGATTCACATACTTGTCACTGCAAGTAAATAATAAAAGGTCAATTCATTGCTGAACTACAGTTTTAAATGGACTAGAAAGCTGTATTTCATAAAGAAGATGGAGAGTTAGTTTTATATTAAAGTAGTGTCATACACCAAACCACTAGGCTTTTGGGTGCTCAAATCAATACTTTTCTGGGTCTAGCTGAAATAGCCTACAGCGCATCACAGCTTCTGAGCCCATTTTTGCTAAATGATGTTCAGGTGCACATGGATTCCTAGTGTCTGTGATAGTAAATATGTAACCTTTTCTCTGCTACCTGTAATCAAATCGAAAGAAATAATTGATTAATATCATCAATAATGTTTTGGTTTGTGCAAAATGACACATAGCTCAGGCTGAAAATAAGAAAGTGAAGAGGGGCTTGAAAAAGGACATTCCTAAGAAGTCGTTTGTTACTAAATTAAGTTTAGATAATTTGTGTCTGGGTTTCTAAAACCCAAGTGTATATACACGACATTTCTTTTTACTGTCTTTTTAGCCCATATCGTGGCAGACATTTTCTCTTTTCTAAGTTAGGAAGATCAACAGCAGAAAAAAGTGTACGACTGTGTATATTCACATGCACACACCTCTTAACTCTTGAGTTTAGAGGAAATATTTCTAGCAGCAGAAAAGTATGGTTACTTTTAACCCATTCAATATTTATTCCTCTTTATTTGAGTGTGGTGGCATAAATTGAAGTTATGTGTTAAATTGATCCACTAAGTAATTTAGTTTAATTATTAAATTTGATTCAATATTTAATTTGGTTTAATAAAAGTGGGCTTCCATAAATGTATGCATTTAACTGATATATATTGGGACTGTATAATTTTGAATAGATTTAATATTTAATAGAGAACACTTCTTTGAATTATTCAGTATGCAGACTAGATAACTGATCTACTCTTTCAAAATAGTGGAAATACAAATGACACATTATAATAATAACATATTTCCAACCAAAAATATGTATAAAACACATTGAACACATTGTTGGTTCATTTCCAGTTAAGCAAACCAATCTTTGCTTAATGGAACCGACCATTGAGAATTCATCAAGAAATCTCCCAGAGCTATTGTAACTGTAATATAGCTCACAAAAACTAGACTATTAGAATATGCAGAATACTATGGTGACAAAATGATTTTAAAAACGACTCTAACAATATAATTTTCCTCTGTCTTTTGTGAACAGCTAAATGTGCAGAAGATTTGTAACTGATGGTGATTTAGTATTCTGGATCAGATTCAAAGAGTGGAATACTCAGAGTTACAGTTAAATTCTCTAATCAAAATATATATTTAATTTTGATGTTGCGTCATAAGGAAACTTTAGAAAATTAGATATAATTTAAGTGAACTTCAACACTCATCTAATTTCAGGTGTATGTGACATGTAAACTGAAATCAATGTGACAATACTTAGCTGATGCTTAAACTTTTTCTAAGAATGTGAACATTTATATGCATATGATCGTGCTGAAGGTTTTTGTTGAATCAATGAACGTGCTTCAGAAATCAATATCACATAAGGATCCCTCTCCTTGTTTGTCAGAAGACAAGATCTGCATTTCTGTCAGAAAATATCTTATTTGGATGCCAATGAAGACTGCTAGGCAGCACTTGTGATCTTGTTTACAGTATGGCTGTACAAATGCTTGTGCCAGCACAACTGATGGAGCAGCAGACTGACACCTGGAGACATGAAAGAGTTGGTAGCATTGTCAGATGTGGAGCCAGCCTCTTCAACAATGAAACAGCATCTTGATAAAGGGAGAGGCAGGTTTTTAATATGAAGAAAAGAAAAGGAGAAACTAACCGAGATAGTGGAGTTGGTATAGAACTTCTTGCTAAAGACAAGCTTAGGAACGCATTTGGTTATCTTATCTACTGTAAATTTGCCTCATCTTTGAAATCCATATTTTCAGGTAAACACTCTTTTATTTAGTAGTAGTAAAAACAATGCATTCCTTATCTGCAGTGAATGAAGCTTTTGCAGGCAACGTAAGAGGTACCAGGTCTCAGTACTCTGCTGTGCAAAGCCCCAGGGCTGGTGAAGTCTACCTCCCTGCTGGCTGCTGGCTCTCCTTTGTATCTTGGCCTCACAGGGCTCAGGAAAGGAAAAAAACCCCCTTTGATTCTCAGAGAGATTTCTAAGTCATGAAAAGAAAAGGAGTATGAATATTCCCAGGTTAATTCCTCCTTTGGTTAGAAGTTATGGAAATGGAGTACGCGTTCTTTTTGTCTATAAAAAGGTACTTTCTAAAGCACAATCAGTCTATTTTCACTATTGATAAAATTAGTAATAACAGTTTTTCAGCACACACAAAACCAATTAAATTTGTAGAATTTCACATGAAGTACAGGTGGTAACTGTGAAAGTCTTTGTAGGAATGTAGCCTTAGTAACCAAATCAAAATAATAAGTGTAATATGCATAAATAAGAAACATCTATTGAAAAATCAATGTTCACTTTATTTTGTTGTGATTGGAACACATTTCTCCATACATTTTTGTAATAATAAAATGGTTTAGGTAAGATTTTTGATGCCCTTAAGAGATTATTCTTGGCTTTAAAATACTTGAGTTTGTAAATAATCTGATAGAAAGTTATAAACGGTATAGTGGAAAAAGGAGATATTTTACTGCTACTATAAAATAGCAGCAACTCTTGCTACAAGAAGATGGCTAGGGAACTTGTTCAAGTTTTAAAAATATTTTTTAAATGGATTGTTAAAGGAATGTGAAAAATTTCATTTGGTCCTGTTATTTTATTTGTTATGCAATGGGAAAAGATATGTTACCCCTGTCAGGTCAAACAGACTTACCAAAATGACATAAGGATAGATCAATTTTTTGAATCAGAATTCAATTAAACCCTGAATAGAAAATGTTTTCTTCATATGAGACTCATTTATCAGACTGCTGTTGCTAAGAAAATATTATTTTTAATAATAATGACCAAAATAGAATACCTTTCTATTATAGAAATTTAATAATTTCGTAACTGCTCAGTAAGTGACAAGGTGGATTTTCAAAAGTCTACTCATTAATGTTTCAGTTCCTGAGAAGAAATAAAAATGAAAGAATAAAAATAATCAGTCTATCATATGAAACTTAAGCAATAGATATTTTTTGAGAAATGTGCAGAACTAAAATAAAAAATAAAATGCAAACATTAACTTTTAAAGTTTGATTCTCATTTTTTCTCTCATCACAATAATGAGAAATTAACAAGATATGCATGATCTAAAAAGGTTCATTGAGTTTCAGTTTGTTCTTGAATTTGAATGAATGAACATATTAAAAGACTGAAAGTAATTTTATTGGCAAAAGAAAGAATAAATTTGAAATTGCTGAAAATTTATCTACAAAGTACGTCCAGAAAGTGCTCAGAATAACATCAAAGGTCATGGACTTCCCTGCTCTGATATGACATAAAAAATGATTCTTATTGTAGCCTTTCCCATGACAGGACTCATTTTTTTTCAGAACCATAGTCTTCCCTATTAAAATCTGGAGCTTTTTTCACTGTTTGCACTTAACAGGAGCATAGTAGAATAAAAATATTCGTATACTCTTACGTCCTTTTCTAGCACACCTAATCAAAATTTTGGATGTTCAGAAATCCTAATCCCCACAGTAGCTTCTGGGAATCCCTGAGTGTTTGCATCATCATGCGAAAAGTGCTGTCCCACCCCAAATTTTCAAATACTTTTCAAGAACCCTAAAGGAACAGAAATGGATGTGAGAGAAGGGGGAAGAAAGCACCGTACACTGGATGATATGCAGGCTACGTTAGTTTCATTTTGCAAATCATTTGCAATTTCATACTTTCACTGAATTTTAAATTGCATCAAATCACAAACCTGCAGCTAGGACCAGCACTTATGGGTTTCAGTTGGAATAATCTAAACCAGCTGAAAAATGGTATTAGCTAAGATAGTGTGTAGGAAAGTGCCTCAGTCAGATTTCTACACTTGCACTGATTAGAAGCTTCAGCCAGAGCCCCTTAGCATGGACTCTCCATCGAAGTGAGGGTCAGTCGCTGAGGGCAGAAGGCATGTCATATGGAGATTCAGAGGGAGTTAGCATTTCTTATCTGTTAAAATGACCTTTTCTATCTCAGCCACCACTGGGAAAAAATAGGGAAAATTAAGAGGAGAAAAAGAAAAAAAGAAATAAGGAAGAAACCACACAAGAAAACCTTGAGAACAGATCTCTTTTTTTAATAGAACTCTTCTGTTAAAGTTTTTTAAGCATATGTGCCAGATTTTATATGATCCACACTCCTGATTGATTGTTGCGTGCATGTGTACACACGCACACACACACACAAATTAAAAACATAAAGTAGAAAGAAAGAGGAAAAATTCCATGGAGAAAAATATACCCATAATTTTGGATGAAACTCATGTCAGTGTATGAGAGTGTGCTGGCGGTATGCTGAAACTGGCATTAATGAAAAAACGATTTAGTTTTTATATTAACTTCACAAACCTTCTTTACACAAAGTCTGAAACACGCCAGAGTATCTGCAATGTTAATGTTCCATTAGTTTAATTCTTTGCTAATGGATTAATTCAATTTAAGACAAAAGAAGCATTTAGCTGTCCAGTTTTGTTTGCCTTAAATCTATATAAACTTGAAATACAGTCTCCTTGACAAATGAGGTTACTAGAAACTAAATGGAAAATCTTATTTGCCACCACAGTGGTGACATGAAGAATTGCAGCCTTTAGCTCAGGGCTACTAAGCTCTTAATAATGAGAGAAAGGTACTCCATCTTCACCTATAGCCACAATTACAATGAACAAAAATAGCTGCCAAGGCTTCTACAAAAAATATTCATGACAATGTGAAAAATATTGATCTTAAAAGCCAAGAAATGAAATATCTTCTAAAGTGCTCCATTCAATCTAGTTATTATTTTCCAAAAGAAACTGAGGAGACCACAAAACATTTTGCAGAAATCCTACATTAAACATAAATCCTCCTAGAAACAGCATAAACAAAGAACCCCAAACTCTCCATACATTAATGATGCTTTTGAGTGATCGGGCCATATGGAAAACGTGCAGCCTGACCTGGAATTATGTTTGAATGTTGAGCCTTCTTTCTTTCCTCCCCTCCCTCTTTCATTTTCTTCTACCCTAAATAAAACTGGAGAGAAACATCTATATCTGTGAGAACCTCCGGTGTGTGACGGCACAGCCCATCGCTCCGAGCTGCAGAGTGTCTCATGTGGTGGCTCCGTGTGCTGATGCTGAGCTGTTACAGTCCTTGCCTGTTGGGTTTGCAATGTGCTTCTGAGCCATTATACACGTCGCATGAGACGGCAAAGCTCACTACGCCGAGTCCCCCAGCATTTCTGCTGATTACTGCATTTCTTTCTGTCCTTCCTGCGCCAGAGCAGCGTGTCTGTTTGGCGCACAAACACGGGAAAGAATGGCTTAATTTTGAACAGAATGCTTTTTTTATTGCAGAGCGGCAAAAATATCATCAGGGAAACATGCTACATAATTTCAGATGTTACAAATCCTTTTTGTTACCTAGCCGTACTTTTCAATTTTAACTTTGATAGTAGTCGAGCTTTGAAAGGTACCTCATTTCCAGTGAAGTCATTGGTAGATAATAAATATTTTTAACAATCTAAGTGTATGTAGTTTCAGCGCTTAAGCCTTCATTCTGAAAAGGGACTTAGCAGCCAAATGTTAAAAGCATTTAAGTAGGGAGTGTAAAGGTGTAGACAGGTACCCTAATGAGATTTTCAAAGTGACTAACTCCCACTGAAATCAATCTACCCTAAGTCCCTTTGGCTTTCAGTAGGATTAATGAGCCTCTGTAAGTAAAATTCTTTTGGAAATGGGGCTTCTGTAGATTCAAAAATCTTACTGTGTTAACTACAGTGCTATTATTTTAGTGTACAGTTTTTAGCTTGTTCAATATACATCGTTGTTTGATACCTTCTTGGCCACATTAGCCAGAAATAAGGTTTCAGTCATCTCCAGATTGTTCATCTGTTTGAACCAAATGAAGCCAGGGCTCATTTCTCACAGGTTAGAAAAATGATGCATCAAGTTCACACCCTTCCCCTGCTGAGAGCAACTGAGTACATGGGTCTTAATTTCATAACATATCCTAGCAAGCTAGAGGATCACTAACATACAGTTTTATTACCAGGTACTTGGTACATGGTATAACAAGAAAAACTGGCAGAAAAAAAAATTGGGAAGTCACTGTACTCTGGCAATTAAAATTATCTGTTGTGATGTGATAGATTCAAGTTGAATCCCACACCATATTCTTTTTTATTCCAGGCTGAATTAGATTTATGAGGAGGAATATGAGCTGGGGCTGTCTAAGTGACACCTTTTAAATATACTGATGACTATCTTCTCAATCTTCCTGAATGGCACCATCACCTCACACATTCCAAGCCTTGCCTATGGCTACCTTGAGAGCATGCAGGTAGGATTCGTCCCACATGACCTGAGATTCATCCCGCTTAACTTGATCATAATTTTTTTATTTACACACATACACATGTGCATACATATATACACATACATACACGTGTCCAAAACAGCTGGGGTAAATCATGATTTAATTAATACTTCATTGTGCACTAGCTAGGCAATGGAAGCTCAAGTTAAAAGCTAGTATCACCCCATGTCTCTTCATCTTGTAACCTCCTGGTGGCCAAAACAGGTCATTCCCATGAAGAGAAAGGCAGGTCCATGCCAGATGTGCGTCTCTGGATATGCTGAAACAGGGGCCTCCCCAAACCATCATTGGTGTGGCAACTGCTTAACTTAAGTTATTTATATAGTCATTGAAGGAAAGACAGACAATGACTGGCTGGTAAATTTAATTCAGAAATGGACTTCTGGGTTCCCATGGCAATTTCATAATTTCTACAAAATGATACAGCTTCATTGGGTGTAATTGTGAAAAATTATGTCAGAATACTTAAGTAGTCAGGTGGTCCTTCTTGATGATTTTTAGTAGATTACCAAGTTAAATTCTTTGTGAAGAGACGTGATTTTTTTGATCCTTTTAAGTGAGAAAAGTGAGGAACAGATTAATCTCTTTTTCCCCATCCTTTTGTTTGCCGCACTGACTAGAATAAAATAATTTTGAAAAGGATTGTTCTCAGAGTTCTAGTTACTGGTTCCTGGGCCATGGAAATGGAAAACAGATTAGTGGGTAAAGAATACTAATCTTGAGGGGGGGGGGGGGGGGGATGACACCAAAAAGAAAAATATGACTAATGTACAGAAAATCAAAATTTCTTGTTGTCTACTATCTTTGTAGGTGTTTTGCACTGATAATGTCAGGATGGATAGCACTCTCCTGTTGTAAGTGGGACAGTAGAGTTTAATAGAGTAGCTATTAATTACTGCTGATAATACTGTGAACATTTTAAAGTGGTATTGAGCTCCCTGGATGTTTTAGAAAAGTACTATGATACCAGAAAATAAATGTTTGTAATGGTAGCTTTGGAGTTACAGAACAAGAAAAGTTATCTTATCAAGAAAAGGCCAAAAAATAGCATGGTACTTTTAGGACTTTATTGGACATTCTTTTGAAAAAGAGTAACTATGTTTTAACTGAAACTGGTATTTTATTTTTAAACCCCTTTTAATTCATGTGAATAGAACCACGTACATAATTTTTTCCTCCAATATCAGATTCATGTGTCTGAATCAAAAACTGTAAGTGACAATTACATTAACTACATTGTTGTTAAAGCAGTGCTTTTTGTTACATTCAATCGAAGTAACACTAGGAAAATGCTTTATGTCTATTTACTTTGTTTGCTTGTTTCTTTGTTTGTTTTTCTCCTCAGACAAATATTCAATAGGAGTTGAATCTTGTCCTAAAGAGAAATCTTATACAAGGCTTGTATAGAAAAAATACCTAGGACATAAATGGTACCAGCTGCGCGCAGCACTTCTGCCACAGAATGGATTTTATTCTTGTTGAATATTGCCAGACAATGATTTTTGTATTAACTCCATTACCATATGAATATGTATCAGGGCAAAGCTATGGGCAGATGCTCTAGAGACAATAGAAAGTTAATGGACCTTATCTTTAGTTGATGTCAGATACTGTAGCTCCACCAAAATCAATGCAGTTGCAGTGGCTCATGCCAACTGTGGGTTTGGTGCCAGGACTCAGACTTGAGAAATGTCAAGCGTGATGCAGCGTCAGGATCTGCACTGCTGGAAGCAGCGAGCCTCACCCTCCATGTCTTTTTTTTCGGGATGCAAGATGCACAGTTTTCACCCTATGTCATCTTTTGAACTCAACAGGATATGCGGTATGAAATTAGTAAGGGTTACAGAATTGGCTTTTGAGATAATACGCCTTTCTTTGTGGTTGGACCCAAATCCCATTCCTGCTGAAGTCAATGAACATTTATAGCAAAACAGTCCCACCATTTTAGCTTCAGTTTTACAAGTCTTTGTGTTTTATTGGCTTTTTTGAAGCTCCAGATCCTCTGATTACTCCTCAGTCTCAACCTCTATTTAAAACCAGCATGTTTTAATTTGTCATTTAGTCCCTAAAGACTTGAGTCTGTAAAAGCAAGTATAAATAATTCCTTTAAAAAACCTTCATGATTTTAAACTAAGCTCAGGACTTGGGAAGTTTGAGTTGTGATTTTGTAATTATTTGGGATTGGAGTTTTCTTTCAGACTGATCCCCTGATATGACAAATAGCACGTTGAATACAGCTGCACCAAGAGAACCCAGAAGGTATTGCTTTTTGACTGCAGAGGCATAATTCACTGGGCTTCCTGATGTGCCTGAGTGTGTGCGTGGAGGATTCTACTTTTTAAGAGAGTTGGAGGGCTCATTCACATGTCTCACCTAGCAGTTGTGTCTGCCGTGCCAGTGACGTGTAGGAAAATAAGAATACCACTCTGATGAATATTCATACCTGATGAATAGTTTTAACATTTCCACAGCTGGACTCTGGCTGAGAAATCACAGCAGCAGTCAGAAAGTAATATATGTGAAATGAAGCTATTTTCAGGCTATATTTTCTAAATCAAATTGCCAGCTGAATGCTGATAGCTATGGATCAAATATCGTAGCCTGCAATAAGTAGGCTCATACTGCATGAGCAGGCACATGTAGATATGAGGCTATTTTACACACAGTGATTCTGTTTATATAAACAACACTATTCTTGTCAATAACATTATGCAACACCTGTAAAAAATATCATCAGACTGTTGTAAATAAGAGTTTCCATGTCAACAAAACATCAATGTCTACAGACAGGAAAATGCGTATGTTTTATCTGAGTGCATTTTTTTTTAATAGATAAGTTAGATTAACTGAACCAATTGTTTTCCACTTGGTACGCTGAATTAGACAGAAAAAGCAGATTTTTTTTTTCTCTGTTTTTGTTAGAAAGGAACAACTACTGTTGTTAGATCCACAATGATGTTAGAAACAAATATATTAACCAGTCAACAAAACAAGCCTTATCTGAAATTACTCATACTGAAAGGAAAATTTCCAGGCAATACCGAAAAATAAAAATATCAAATTAAAGAGAGAGAAGAGAGATGGACAAGAATAAAGGAAATATTTACTTGAAATAACATAGTAGACTGTTCTTTCATAATTTAGATGAAGTCTCTTCCATGCTCTGTACTTCCTCGTCTATATCGTCAAAGACAATAGTACAATAACAGCAAGGACTGAGTTCATCAAAGCAAGTTAGTGTCATATTTAGCCCATAATTTTTCACTCTGTAAACCTTTGTGGAGCGCTGTTTTCACATGTACATAGAATAGCTTTGGCCAAACTTCATTTCCTCATTATTATTTTTAATTTTTATACAGTGTGAGCAGCCATCAGTGCTGGAAAAATAGGGGTACAGACTTATACATAGTAAATAGCATGCAAATAGAGAAATAGGGGCAGAAATTCCATTTAAAATGGAGATCATAAGGTTATAAACCCTTTGGTGGCAGAGAAGCATCCAAAAATCTTTGGTTAGCACTTTAAAATCAGACTTCATATCACTTTCACTTACTATTTCTATTATAACTGGACAAGTAGATGATGATATTGTAAGGTGAGGACAGAAAATTCTTTTGAAAACACAAGGGATTTGAAGAGGAGCAAAAACCACTTCTTTAAAATTATTGTTTTCCTGTTTTAAATGCAATCACGATTAGCTGTTTTACTAACCTGATAAAATAATGAGATTTTTAAATCTTTATTAATGTGTCTTGAGTATTTTAACTAGATATAAATTAAAATATTTTAAATTATTTAAACTTGAATTTAGAAATTCTAACTTCAGAAAAGAAAATGTTTTCTTTTTCACAGTGGGGAAAAAGAAGAAAACAAACAAACCAGAACAAAGATGATTATATCCACCAGTTGCGTAAAGACAGAAAAGCTTTTGTTCCTGACTTAAGTAGAAAACCAAACCAAACAATAAATGCAGTAAAAGGCTGTTATTCAATTTCAAGTCAATATTGCTTTTATGAATAAGGCCAAAAGTGCACAGTTGAAAACTCAGTGGGCAGAGATGTAGAAGAATGATATAGGTTTGAATGATGCTCAAATATCCCAATAGCCTTACCTAATTAACTCAAATGATGGACAATTTTAAGCTCTTAGAGCAAAACAGTAAACGAGAAAAAGCTTTTTTTTTCATGCTATGTCCATGCTTGTCAAATTATGTTCAGCTGTAAGGCAGGCTTGCAGCTTGTCTTGACGGTGTGCATTGCTCTGGATGGGAATATTCACATGAAGTCCCTCCTGTGTAATTTTCAGATTGAGTCTCACTTTAGAAGGAAAAATAATGATAATGATGATGATAATAAAATGCTGCAGAATGTTACTGAGGGAAAATAGACACAAGGAAGTCTCTATTATCTAAAACAGAGGCACAGTCCTATACTGTTTTCTATGAGGATTCCCATGTTTCCTTTTAGTTCTCATCTTTCTCCTAATGCAACATTTACTTCAGTTTAAGCACCCAATTATTCATTTCTGAAACTGCATTTGAAGTCTGTAGGAAAACACAGGACAGGAGTAAGCTACAGACACCAACAGGTTATTTCTCTTTGTGGTCCTGTTCCTTAAGTCACACTGTTTCCAGTATGCTTTTAAATGCTTAATGTACTGGTTTTGTTGAAACCTTTTGCTTTTTGAGAGTAAATGCTGAAAGCATTTGAGAGTAAACAAAGCAAAACAAATTTTACTTTTGAAGAAGAAAACTGTTATCCTAAATTTAACTCTGAGACCTGTTCTATGCATTGCCTTAAAACAAATCTCTTTCAGTTCCTTTTTTATGTTGATATCGTTACCTTTCTAGCCAGAAGGGTATAATTGAAGAATAACCTATCAAGTTGTAAGGAGATGAAGAATGAAGGTCACAGCCTTTCTATTTTATCTCTATATTACTCTAAGCCTCAAACTAGCTCCTGGGATAATATCTGTTTCTGCAAATATTTATTTCCACTGATCTTTTATTTGCTGCCCTTATAATAGCAAGTGTTCAAGAGGATGCAAGCATCTAATGCACAGAAAATACATTATGTGAGAAGAAGCTTACTATTGTCTTTAGTCTCACTGCAGATACAAGAAGCCCTGGAGTACAGATACTCATAGAAATAATTTGATGCTTTTTTTTATTGAAGTCCTAAGAGATTACTAAATGTCTACTGTATAGCTTGGATAATTATCCAAGTGGTCAGGTCAAGGTGGGAAGGATGTAGGGTGAAAAGAAAGGCAAATATGACTGCATTTGTCAGAAAGCAGGGCTGTAGTGGAGAGAGAAGAGGAAAAGACACTCAAAGGAAGAAGGCTGAACCAAGAAGGAAGAGTCCCAGAAATATCCAAAAGTTTCAGTATGGGTGAATTTTAAAGTGTTAAAACAATAGATGTCTATTAGAACTTCTTTAATTTAGAAGTACATTTCCTTAACCTGAAAAGTATCAATAACAGTCTGAAATCAGTAGATTTTAGAGATTCTCTGAAATTTATTTCCACGATAGTATTACATAAACCCATTTCAACGATCATTCCTATATTAGTAATTCAATCCTGGTTTTGCTAGGGATAGCCAAGCAGTGTAGCACTTTCAGGCTTTCCATCACAATTTCTCTGCCTCTGCAGCTCTTGGGTTTCCACTTTCGGCTTTATTTCTTGCCAGCATGGGAATCTCCTTCCCATTTTCTTCCTAGCAGAAGACTACCAGAAAATTTCTTTAAAAGTTTACAGTCCTACAACTTTTCTCCAATGTTCTCAGCTGGTTTTGTTTGATTGTCAGTGGATTCTTCATGGAATGGATTCAGCATAATAGCACACTCTCAGAAATTCCTCTTTCTTGAATAATAAAGTAAGAAATTCCAAGGTACAATTTCAGTACCAAAGCTTATTAAAATCCTTCCCAGATGCAGGTGGATTCATTGCTGCATTTAGACTCTTGAAAGCATTGAGTTTCTTCTGGTATTGCTTTTCTGAAACCCTACAGCATATTTCACAAGTTGAACATATAAAATGTCCTCTTTTTTTTCTTTTTCCCCACAGAAATCAAGACTGAAACTGTTAGTGGGTTGGTAAATTAAGTTTCCTGAAAAGGACACAAAGAAGTACTTACAAGTATTTCATCAAATTCAGGTTCCTATTAACCACAATTTCTAAAACTTTTTTAGCAAGCAGTTTCTGATTTGTATTATAAACTCTTATGAAAACTTGCAACTAAAGTAATGGAACATTGTATTGCTAGATACTGTCTCTAAGACATTTTTGAAGTTTGCATAGCCCCAGGAGTTTTGTTTTTTTTTTAAAATCAACCCTTACTGTATAATTTCTAAAGTTTGTGCAAACAGCCCCCTAGTGCCTGCTGAAGGTTTTTGAGCTTTGAGAGTTAAAAAGCAATCCAAACCAGAGTTTGCATGACAGTGAGTTCTTACTTTTTTGTGTGAATTATTCTGTTTATGAGTTGAGACTCTGAACCAAGAGTTTTGCGCTTGGAGGTATTGATCATATACGTCTTAAATAGCACGATTAAAAAGTGCAAAAGATAAGTGATGTTATTCATAATTTGATAGAGTTGCAGGCCACAAAAGACCATCTAGTCTTCTCTCCTGAAGACCGTAGGTCATTAATTTTTTCTCAAGACACTCCTATAAAAAATCCAAAGATTTTAATTTGACTGGAGTGCATCACTCCCCAAACAGACAAAAGATGAGAGAAAAGTTCTGTAATTAAATAGTACTTCTGCAGGGATTTGGGCAAATGAGAAATGGCTAAGTGACCTCACCCACCAATCATTGGTGATTTTTCACAAACTCTGATGGAGGTTTTTGATAGTCACATTAACTGGTTCAGTTCCATTGGACACTTGGGGCTTTTTGTTTTAACTGATTGCAATCTTGTTGTTTGTGTATTGGGTATGTGTTGTAGGAACAATTCATCCTATTCTTGAGTGAGATCATGTGGGTGGTAAAAGATGCCAGATAATACCAGTCCTTAAATTTACTCACGTAGAAGTTCTAGGTTCAGTGACATTCATGGAACAATTTATAGCAGTGATAAAGACTGCAGAAAAAATTTTGGGAGCCACAAGTTGAAAGCTTAGTCCTACTCATTTCTGACAAAGCTTGTACTGAACAGTATATTAGGAGTTTAGAAAAATGTTCCCATTATGAAATAAATGTGTGGTAGCAGGATTTGAGCCTAGCACTTCAGGTCAAGGATTAACATACTCCACGGAACTGATGTGATTAAGGAAAAGGACAGCTGCTGAACTATTTCCTGTTATCTCCCCACCCACGCCAAAACGATACATGTTAATCATGCACACATGCTTTTCTCACAACGCTCATGCAGTAATTCTTAATTATTTCTATTATAGTTGTGCCTAGAAGCCTCACAAAAATCAAAGCTTCAATGTGCTACTTGCTGCATGAAACTCTTAGAAACTTTCGGTCTCTGACCTGCAAGCCCCCAGTATAAATTAACAAGGCAAAAGAGAAACAACGGGATTTGCACAAGCTCACAAGGGCTGAGTGGGCAGGGGACAAGGTCCTTCAACGCTACGTCCACACCTAATCTTGGGAAAATCTGTCTCCTGGGCCTTTGTGGTGGCCATATGTCATATTTTGTGCTCGGGTAAAGCTTTTCAAGCAGGCCCAATATTAATTTACATTCTAGCCACTTTTACATATAGTAGGCCTAAAACCGAAGCAAAAACTAAAAAATTAAAAAAGGGTGCGAAACAAATACAAGAGCATCCCATTTGTCATGCTTTGTTTTTCAGTGTCACACTAGCAAATGTGCTGTATCCATTAACCTTTTTGCAAAGAGCAGAAGGTAAGCTAGTTAACATTTGACAGCTTTACGGAGTCTATTGACTTCTAATGAAAAATTCACCACTACAAGATATTTTCCTTATATCCGTCTACTTCATCCAGTTTGTCACTGAGACAGCCCTTAAAATCCTCATGTTTTACTCTCCAAGGTTCCCGTATTCCTTTAGCAAACAGAAGCAGACGTTATCGTGATGATTTATTTACTACATGAGCTTTAATTTGTTCGCTCTACGTTCACTCCACGTGGAAGATGACTTTCAGGTTGTTAGCTGACAGCACGTGTGGCACAAAACACGTGCCTTTTGTTGCTTGGTCCTATGCAGCAGTTGACTGGGCCCCTGTCAGACTGCTGGGTGTAACGAGCGCTCGTTGCGTGGAAAGGTTAATGGGTACAACATGTCCTTCTTGCACCTTGGAGAGCACACAGCACGTCCCCAAAATTACAGGAAGATTAAAAACAGCGATGGTATCACCGAACACTTGTGAGAGGATGCAGGTGCTCTAATAGTAAGTTTGTGGCAGAATCTCAAAGGGGAGAGGGTTGGGAGCAATTCCCTCCCCACAGTGTAATCAATCACTGGACTAGCGTATAATTAATACACCAGGCTTATCACATAGTAATTTTCTTTTTCAGAAGGCTTAACTGTATTTTCAAGGTAGCTCAGCAGACCTGATATAACCATGATAAAGAAACATTAAAAAAACTCAAACAAACATTATAAACCCCTCCCAATAATAAAAGAACATACGATTTAGGGGAACAGTAACTTTGCTTTGCTCTAAGTTTCCAGTGTATACATGGATTTACTTGTTTTATACCACACTGTTAATTGTTACAGGTCTAAAGGATAAAAATGTTAAGAAGTTGATAAATTTTACTCAATGACAAGATAAATTCAATTGTATTCCAGTTCTGCACGGGGAAACCTTACAGGTTCAAAAGTATCCAAGATGAGCACAAAAAGTTGGGTATATGCAGAAGGCAAGGTGGAATACAGGGAAAGAACAGCTTCTGCACAGTCTAAGAAGTTACTTCTGAAGTTCCTAAGAAATTTAGATTATCTCCTTGGAAACCCATATCTAGACTATTTTTAAGAGTAGATCTAGTCAAAGTATGCGAAAAAGCAAAAGATCATAAAGGCAAATATTAAAATATATCATAATATCTTTGATCTGCAGGTCAGAGGCAGGTGACATACTACATACCATGACCATTTTAAGAAGGTGAAGGAAGGCATTTGGTGCTCAGATACACCAAAAAAATAAAAAAGTTTTTTTGCTTAAGTACAAAGTGTATCTAGACCATGGACATGAAGGAAGCAAGGACTTCTTCAGCTCCTCTGCAGTTCTCAGAACTGATATGCAGCTCTCAGAGAGACCATATATTTGCACTGGAAGTGCAAATATGAAGACACTGAGTATTACGTTTTTTCCAATGTAGTGAATATCTCCATGCGTTCCTCCGCGAGACTGTTCATTCTGTATATGTGGTACACTGGCTCACCAGACACCCGTGAACTTGAAAATAATATATGTGCTACCAGATGTAAAAAATGAACCTGTGATCCGCATCTACACAGTTATATATGTATTCTGAATTTCTCAGACATTGTTTGGAATCATATGGCTCAAATCTGAAATTCATAATCCTTTGTCATTGAGGAAAGAGCCCCATGAGAGGATAGCATTTCTCCCATTTCTGGGGAGAAAACTCATCACTGTGTGGATGAGAACACAGAAGATATCTCTGTCTTGCAAAGGGGAAGAGAATAGCTTTCCATTAGTAGTATTTATTAATAATTAAATACCAGTTCATTACATTACTGGTGTCTGGGAGAGTCCTGACAGAGGAGAAACATCACGATCTCATGTTTTAGAGAGCTGATGGGAACACTTCTGACCAAACTTTTATAATCTGATGAAAGAATATTTTAATACATTTTGCAGAAGAACTCTAAAAGGCTTTCAAGGCACAATTTCCAAAATAGAAAGGTAACCTCTTTCTCTTCCTGTCATAAATGGTTACATTCACTGTCTCACAGGTTCATATGCTTTCCATTCTTTATTTTGAAAAATATAAAAAAAGCCCTAGACTTAATTTGAAAACAATGTCTCATTTTGCAAGCAAAAGAGTTCAGAAGACCTTTCTTGTCTCCATGTGTAACAAAAGCAACTGTTCAGCTTTCAAAAGTGTATAAAAAGGACAAGTCCACTGATATTCAGCATAAGTCACCTACATCAGGTAGTATGGATTTAGTGAGCTTTTAATTACTGAAAGGGAAGGAAAAGTTGCATGGAATTAATCACCCATTTTCATCTTCTCCTTCTCTTTCTTTTCCAGATGTGCAAGCTGTTGATGCAGAGACTCTAAAATATAATGTAAAAAGGAAGGACAAATACAAAACCTTTTCAATAGAAAGGCAGAATTCTTATATTTTTAATTTTGATTTGTTTTCTTCTATGTTCAGCTTGAGCAACTGAACATGACTAATGAGTTACTATTATTTATCACTAAAATTCAGGACATACTTTTGCTACCTACAGATCTCAAAAAGACCTTGATACAGGTTTTAAAAGGGCATTTGACCCAACATCCCTCTTGTCCTTGTATACTTTTTATTGTATAATCTCAAATGTGAAAATCAGCAAATTGATAGCCATGTGCACTGTCATTATATGTTTTACAAACTTTCACATACACTCTTTAGCCTCAAGAAGGGAAGGCTGAGGGGAGACCTTGTCTATGTTTACAAGTTCCTAAAGGGTGAGTTGAAGGATGATGGAGCCGGACTCTTTTCAGCAGTTTCCAGTGACAGGACGAGGGGCAACGGGCATAAGAAGGAACATAAGAAGTTCATCTCAAATATGAGGAAGAACTTCTTTATGGTGAGGGTGACGGAGCCCTGGAATAGGCTGCCCAGGGAGGTCATGGAGTCCCCTTCTCTGGAGATCTTCAAGACCTGCCTGGATGCAGTTGTGAGTAATGTGTTCTGGGCAATCCTGCTTTAGCAGAGGGGGTTGACTAGATGATCTCTGGAGGTCCCTTCCAACTGTGACAAATTGGTTCTGTGAAGTGGTTTTAGAGCTGTGATGGTGGCCAGGTCTTGTTCAATCCCTTTTTTTTTTTTTTTTGTGGGGGGGGGGGGGGAATAAGTTATTGTTTGCTATTAGGGTTCAGATTTCCATATTTTTTCATTTGTATTATTTGTACCATTTTTTTACCTATTTCCAATTGATAGTTTGTAAATGTCATTAGAATCTTGATTCTGTCTCTTTAAATATCCATATAAGTCATAATGTATCTTGACATGTGTAATAAAGTGTCATAGTATGTTCTCTTACAAGCCAATTATTTTATTTTTTTTGTTAAAAGTCTTTTCTTATTGTTTTCCAATGGATTTTCAGTCCAGATGATGGTGTTTGTATCTAGCAAAAATCAAATTTATTGGAGAGGGAGTTTTTACCAGGTATTTCATGTGAAATATCACACTAAAACAAATTTTCTGCTCAGTTACCTTTCTTCTGCCTTTTTTTTTTTTCCTTGTTCATTTTCCACTTCTTGTATCTTGGCATCTAAAAAATCTCAGGTCTTTTTCAAATGTCCCCTATCATGGATTAGATCAGTCATATATGAATCTTTAGATAAAGAGGAAAGAGAGAAATGCTTATTTTTTTTTATTAATCAGTGATAATAATTTGTAGACCTTTTCTCTAGACTGTTTAAAAGTAGCAAAATTAGTAGAAGGTTCTTTAATTTCCACATTTGTTATATAGCAAAATTTTGCCCAAGATTATCTCGGAGGTTTTAGTGCCCTCTAGTGTGCTAGAATTATAACTTTTTTTCTTCTCCCCCCCCCTTTCCCCCGATTCACTAGTTCTAAATATGTACAAGATAAACAAACTGAATTAATACCCAGGGATCTGAACAATGTCTAGCGAGGACAGAGGGTACAGTAATAATCATGTGGCATAGTTATTCAAAAGCACAAGTACTTATGAATTTAAGAGGCACTTCCCTGCATACGATTTTTGGATGATGGAGGCCCTGGCACATTTAGTCTTACTCAACTGTATGCAATGTCTAGAAAGTGGTAGTCTTTGTGGGAGGAGTTGAGAGGTATCTGAGAAACCTGAGCAAATGATTTGGCATATATTTGTTGACACCCCAGTATCTAGGAGGGAAAATATTGCACCATTCTCAGTACCACAAACCCTGCTTTGAATTGTTGCAGCTTTCTTTCATGCTGTTCACATGATGTCTGAAGGATGAGACCAATAAGTATTTTAGAATTTTTTGAGTTAGGATCAGAGACTGAGGGGAAGCAAAGACGGACTACTACAGATTAGAACAATATGGGAAGGAAACACTCACTGTGAAATACAGAGGAAAAAACAGAAAAATAAAGTGCTTTTAAAAGGAAGAGAGTTAAAATATTGGGATAGACAAAGATGAGAGGAATACTTAACTCCTGGCAAGGCTATAATCAATCAAATTGCATGGGAGATGTTCCAGAACAAAATCCAGCGATGCTCACAGGCATTTCCTTCAGACTTTTCCTTCCCATTCCTCATCCTCTCTGCGGCTCCTAATTCTATTATCTGCCTCCTGAGGGTTAACAGATTGTGTGCAGTAAAGGGAAAAGAAAAAAGAAAAAAGGCCTGTTATTTTTTCCATTGAGTTAGTGTTGCAAATTCCTCTTGTAACATATTGTCTTTGTAAATTTTGTCAAATTGTGCAGTGTTGAACACTACATGTATGCTTCTCTTTGGATATTCATCAGTTAGCACAGTGGCGATTTGTATTGTGGCGATTATAACATTTCTCCATTTGGGGTTAAAATCCTTGCTTATAAAAAGAGTTTTGAAAGATTTTTTTTTGTTGTTTTCTAATTGTCTTTCTTGATTTTTATTTATTGGAGGATATTCTTTAGAATTTTCCTGCTAGAAATTTTTTCCCAAATTCTCTTATTAATTTTCCTAAAATTATTCACAGCTACTCAATTGATTCTCTGAGTTCTTTTGTTTAGTCAGACTTTCTTTTTAAATGGAAACATTCTGGTAATGTGTATACAATTTAGAGAATAAAATTATATTTCTCTCAGCCTGAAGGCTAGAACTTTCCTCTGCTCACCAGCACAAGTATAAAAGTCTTACAGTCACCTTTTCAGTAATGGTATTTTTCAGGAATGACACAATTAAAAGGTCTGATACTTTTGGATGTAAATTCTCAGTTTTCATGAATTAGTAAAGCTGCTTGGTTTATGTGGATAGCTTGATCTTTAAATTACAGCTTTTTAACTTGAATTTATTTCAAGCTGTTGCTTATCAAGTAACTGGTGAGGACATCTACCTAATATAAGATGTATTTTGTATCCTGTATATATCTGTGATGCTATACTTGAATTCTTCAGCTTGACATGGAGGTGGCTATGTAAACATTATTAGAGAATAGGGGGGGAGGGTGAAACAAAAAAACAAAACCCAACAAAAAACCCACCACCACCCTTGCATTTATGCCAGTCTATTTCACTTTATCCTGTTTTATCTGTAGAAAATATGAGGGTCCAGGGGCTGATCTAGGGCAGATTGCTTTAAGTTCACTAGCTCAGAAGTCATACAGATCCGACACAAAGTTCATTTTCTACATAAACTAGCTGTATAAAACCTGCATTTCCAAAACCATATACGTAGTTTTACATTGTCCTCTTCCTGGAAGCAAAGAATATATCTGTATGTGTAACAATAACTAGATCTGTGTAAACTAGTGTACAAAACATCAGCACCTATTTTTAAAGCTGACAACAGCTCCCTGTCCCGTTGCAAAAGTTGCACTAAAAAAGTTTGAACTCAGAACATCTAGTGGACGGTTGAGGAAAATCTTTCTTATTTGGATTCCTTTTTAAGATTTATTTTCAGTTCTTTATTGTTCCTACTTATTTGTGGTATCTAACTTAACTCTCTAAAGCTTCCCTGAGTACCATCTGATGGATAACATTGTTGCTTTTGCAAGACAGTGTGCCAGAAAAAACATCTGGTTTTAAATGACAGTGAATTAGGCCAACTCTCTGATCTGAATCCTGGGAGGCTAGAACATACAGCAGGCAAGCCCTTTCCTTTTATGTATATAGTGCAAAAGACATCTCTGTTTATTATTTGCTTCAGAAAAGCTATCAAAGTGTAAACAGAAAGAGTAATAAAAATTAAAAAAAAAAAAAAAGAGAACAAAAAACCAACAACAAAATATTTAACTATCACAAAAGCTCTTAATAACCCAGTGGTGACAGGAACCATTTGTGGTATTACCAGGAAATACCATACCATGTACTAAAGCAACAACACAATGTCCATGTGGCAACAATAGTAATAGCACACAGTAATTTGTCTAACCAATGTTGCATTTACATACTGCTAAAGTAGCAAAATACTTGAGCCCCTAATGTGTACAGAAACTGGAAGGTGCCTATAATGCCAGAGGAGTTTTATCCCATGGTTTAAAAGCATGTCTTGAATAAAGTATTTTTTTTTCAATATATAAAAGGCTTTATGAGCACAGATCTGCAACTCTGCATTTTTTGTTTCCCCATATGCTTGCTTGCAAGTGCTCCACAGAGGGAATCTGACACTTATTTTGCTTTAAATGCTTCGGACACTTCTCAGGAAGTTTTGAAGGAATCAGTACAGTCGGGTAATCTTTTCCTGGGACCATAGACCGGTTAAAGACCTTTTTATTTTCTTTTTTTCTCTCCCCTCCCTCCCCCAGTGGAAAACCAGAAAGAGAGAATGAGTTGGATTTGTGATGGTAATTCAGTTTTGGAATTCTGCAGCCTTTATATTGAGAACCACTGCATTAAAAGGAATATGATGAGGCAAGAGAAACCATTCTAGATAATAAACTTTGGATAATACAGTCTGGTACTGGTGGCATGTCCTGACTGTTTCTGTAGCTTTTCCCAAAGCCATTATACACAGTATTTCCAGCTTTGAAAATTACCTGGAAATAAAGATATGTTTTCTTATGCTATTGTGACTTGCTCTTCTAGTCCTGGCCAAATATAGTAGCAAGACAGATTTTCATGTGGTGATCTAGAATAACTGTTCTAAAATGGGTTGTAAAAATAAGTAAATAAGATTACCAGTGTAACAGGCTTTGCTTGAATTTGTGACTACTGCTGGGAAAAGACAGAAACAAACAGATGAGCACTTAAAATGTTTCTTTCCCTACAACTCTGATTTATACAGGAATTTGAGTCTATTACAATGTTTTGAACAGCTCCATGGTCTCGTCCAACTGAGAAGGTACTTTATTTTGAAAGGGATTATGAAGCTTGTAAAAAACCTTTCACAATATCCAGTATCATAAATGAAATTTTATATTGGTAAATGTGTATTATAGGGCACAAGAGGTTTCCCTACAGGCTGCCAAATTTAAAAAAAAAATATATTCTTTAAAAACAAGCAAAAAATAAAACAAACAAAAAAAACTTGCTACTATGAGAACTCCAGAAATTTGTAACTTTTTGAAATTTATATAATAACAGTACTACAGGTATTATATTAAACACTTCATTTTAGGTAAAAATGTCCTAGATATCTACCTCAAATGTAAATTAACTCAATTTTTTAAGATTAGTCATAAAATGATGCTTTTTTTTTTTTCCCTCCACTGCCTTTATGTACATGGAGAGATTGCCCATAGCATAGAAATAGCTTTTTAAAGAAAATGTTCCAGATTTCTGTCTTCCACAGACTAGAAGGGTAATGGATTTAAATGATCCTTCTAATTTTTAAATTTGTAAGTCAAAGCTCTCTGGGAGAGAACCACTATCTCTGCATTCAATGCTGTGGGTTTAGTGATGTCCAACAATGTATTTTTGGAGTAACTCCACTAAAGTCAGAATGTAAAATGCATGTGAGATAGATCTGGAAATATTTAAGCTTTATATTTTATTTTACTATTATTTTTATAATTGTATGCAGACTATTTGTTGACAAGGAAATCAATGCAGCCCTTTTTAAGTACTTTGTCCCATAGTCTGCAACAGAGAAAATGAGAACAAATAGAAGTAGCACTCAGGCATTTTTATGCCAGCTCAGTGTGGCTAAGATACAAAGATATACAAACAATAACTTTCTGACTAAGACACAGAGAAACCAATTCATCTACAGTCCTGAGTTTGCAGCTTTATATATGCTCCTTCCATTGCACTGTGCAGATTCATTGGTACTTTGTGCTGTGGTGCGTTTTGCAACCCCACAAAGAAAATTTTCCACCTATCCAGACTAATGGACCACTATTGTTAATGGCTGTTCTGCATTCCTCATAGCAGTGCAAAGCAACTGGAACATACTAGTCAATATGAACAATAAAGATTAAGACCATGGCCAATAAATCATTTGGTTGACCCTTTCACCAATCCATAAATGTTTTTACCATTCTGATTTAAAAAGAAATCTGAAACAAAAAGCTTTTTCAGTAAGTCTGTATGTCACCCACATGTCTGTTCAATTTTTGACTTTCAGTTTAAAGCATTTTTCTAGGCTTAATTTCGGCAAATATTTGGTAAGTCATTGACTGAGGGAGCTCAGGGCATGCATAATTTGAAATCAGATGTGTGAGTTTTCCCAGGGATGTATACACATGAGCAGAAAGCCACAATAATACATAAGTGATCTGTCTGATGACTACTATCAATACTTGAATATGAGGTTGTCTTTGTAAACCATGCAAGACCATGTTTGTTCCATCCCTGTTCCCTAAGTTCTTTTTCTTCCCTAAGGCTGAAGGCAGAATCAGGAGGGTTGGTGTACAAGCAATCTTGCAATACACACTCTGATTTGCAGGGCAATACGACACAATCTTTTCCTTTGGGTATAGTGGTTCTGCATTCCTTCAAACTATTCACATCATCCCAGAGGGTAGAGCAGTCCTCTGAGTCTGAAAGGAACAAAGGAACATTGTTTTCTGATGAAATTAAATACAATGGTATACTGGGATTCTGAAGACAAACACTGCTTATAACGCAATTTGAGTATAATGTATATCTCTATGTGTATGCCTCTATAATTTTGTGGCAAGCAGGTCTATGTCATACTTCAGTGCAAGAAAAACATTTGAAGAAAAGATAGTGGTTCCCTAAATTTCTCTGGACACAGAAGCTGCCAAATCAAACAAACTTTTCAGTTCAGATATTTCTACCATCCTCCTGACTTAAGTTTTTAAAAATACAATTTTTATTTAATTGTCTGTATCATTCAAACTATGTTAATAGGATGACATTTGGCTATATGTTTTGTTTTTACAATGCTACATACTGGTACTTAGTGGGGATTTAAGTCAATGACCTATTGTTTCTTTGTCAGCTATTGTTTCTGAATAAGAAGTTCCATTTTCTTCCATAGTTACACAGACAAGTCTTGAAGTTTCTAGGTAGCTACAAACGTAGTGAAAGATAGCCCATATAATCTCTAACAGAACCTTTAGACAAATAAGTTTTAAAATATTAAATTATACTGAAATTATACACATAAAAAACATCTGAAAGAATAAGAAATTGGAAATCAAACTTCCTAAATGAATAATATTATTTGCATAGACTAACCATTTCCATCATTCACAGCTTTTCTGGTGTATTTTCTCATACTACAACTGGATAAAACTTAGAGTTCCCAATACCTCCAATACCTCTTCCCCTACAATACCAATATTAAGTCCAGAACCCAGTCTGGACTTAATATTTACAGCCTGAGAGTTGAAGAATCCTCTTCTGAGAAATGTCATGTAAAACAAAACCTCCAGAAGAACAGCGGGCTATTTCTGGTAAGGGTGGTAAATCATTCCTCAAAAGAAATTGTGCAAGGTTTCTTGCACACTTTATAGACAAAATTTCCAAAAATATTCTGTTTGACTGCTCATTCCTTGGGGAAACATGGGACTAGCAGTTGCCCTTGAAAGCATGTAATAACAAGTGGACCAAATCACTTTGACATTTGTTAATGAGGCTGCAGAGCTGTTAATAAGAATTTCACACAAGCCTCTCTAATCACGTTGTAGAGGTCCAAAGACTCACCTGTTTTTCTGATATTTCCATTTGATGGCTCAATAACTCATTTATACGATGTGCCTTTCAGATTATCAAAACTAAGAATGAAAGTCCTGAAAAAGTATCCATTCCCTTAATAGTCCAATTTCTATTGTTATAAATGAAGCAGTTCAATTTTCTTTGCATTTAATTTTGAAATAGAACATTATGTCAATAAGAATTTTTTACTGACATTCTTCTGGTTATTGTAAGGCATAGAATATATTAATTATAAATTATATAAAAACAAAGAGGAAGTGGGAGAAAATGGTGAAAAAATACTTATTAAAAGAGATGAAAATTTACAGGATAGTGGAAACACAATAACTGACTAGGTCAGTGGAGATAATGCCAGAGACTTAAATCAGAGAAACTTATGCCACAGAGATTTAAGTCAGAGACTCAGATCAATAAATAAGCAAACGAATAATAATTTAAAAAAAAAAAAAAGCCAAATCCCACTATATGTAAAACCCACTTGGAAGACTGTTTGACAGAGAAACGTATATTCCCAAGTCCTGAGAGACTCAGCTGTTGAATATTTCTAGGTCTCATCCACTCAGAAAGTGATGATACTCTTAATATTTACAACATGAGGAATTAAACCCCAGTATTTTAAATCCCCATTTAAAATAAAAATACATCTCACCCAAAGGAGAGAAGCAGTAATGTGTTTTATTGAGTTAAAATAATAATTTAGCAGAGTTCATTATATTCGATGAGACTTAACATATGTTAATATTTTTTTCCCAAGCTCAATAAATTTGATGGAAAGGTTGACCTTATTAATTACTGCATGGAATAAATACAAAAAAATGAAAATTTAGTTATAATTGAGTTAAAATGATACACACAGAGACTGGATATGCAAAAAAGTAAGGAAGATGCTCCGATTGAGTCACAAGGTTCAGAGTGGACCTCCTTCCTTTCTAAAATCCTGATGGAGCTTAGGCGTGGCTAAATCCAATCTTATTCTCAGACTTCGACAATGGTAGTGTCTAATGGAATTATCCAAATAAAATTTGTAAGAATTAATATTGAACAACTACATGGGTTAATAATGTTTCATTAGTATTAATTCAGCATGCTATCACTGAATTACAAAAGATCAACCATTGACAAAAGGTCTCTCTACTTCAAGGAACAACCTTGAGAAGTGTCCCAGCTCAAGGGGAGATCACTGCCATGTAGACATGTTGCCTGGCAGGGGAACCTCAAAGAAGACTTGCTTAGGTTGTCATATTTATGGAGTAAAGTGGTTGGGTCTTTGCCAAATTACATGCGATGAGAAAGGTATGCATAAGACTCCTTGTGCCCACAACTTTCCTTGTTCCTTGATAAATAAGCTTTGGAAAAGCCACCTGCTATTCATGCATTAATTGCATGACCCGTGTTCCAATCTCATATGCATCAATGCTTACTGTGTCGCTCTGTTCCTTTATGGGTTTTCAGAGAACAGATTGAAACTAGAGTTCTTGGCCCAGCTATGACACAGACCTTTACTTCCTTGGGAGCCCAAACCAAGTATATCCATCACACAAGTCTAAAGGTAACACGGTTCCCAAAGGACTGCTGATTTGGCATTTGGAAGGACAGAGAAGGTTTCTCTACATGATCATGTATTGCATTTATCCATAATTCGTCCCTTTTTTTCTTATATCACTTTCATCTTTTTCACCTTGTTCTAAGTTAGAGTGCCAGGAACTGCTATCACCTAGGTACAGCACACATACAATAGTATTGTAAATCTGGAGATGTTATCACCATCGCCATTCTTGAGTATGAATAAGAATCATAAAGCATGTCGCTGATTTGGAACCTTATTTAATTTAGTAAATCTGGGAACAGTTCTGGTTTGTATTTGTGTTTTCACTTTACATACATACATACATGCACACATACATATACATATATATATATATATATATATGTACCTATGCGTATACACATGCCTAAAAATCCCACACAACCAAATACACATCTATTAAAGCCAGTCCTTTATGGAGAAAGTTGTATCAGATAGATTCCTTCTGTTTATTCAACACAGTGAAGGGGATCTTTTAAACACAAATCCATTTTCTCACCACAGTGAAATGGATTTTTTAAACTCAAAATTGGCCAGAATTCTCTAAATCAAATTTACTTCTTCATTTTCACTCTGCAAAGCTTAAATGTTATCCAATACGTTAGTGTTTCAGCCCAGCCAGAACTCCCAACACTATCCATGTAGTCTCACATTTCACATCTCTATGCTGGTAAAATCCTGTTCCTTTTTATTGCCCCTAACATTTATTTTGAATTAAACACTTATCTTAAATTAAACTAGGTCAAAGAAGCTCACAGAAATTCTGTTACCTTTTAACATTAAAATGTTGAATAAATGAAAAATACGATATTCAATAAAAACAGACTTGTAGAAGTCTTGTAAGAGACAATTTTGAACAATTTACTAATTATTTTTTTTTAAGTCTTTAATCTGTTCTAAAGGTAGGCTTATTGATCTAACCTGATATTCTAAGTATACAGAACTGAAAAAACAATCATCATACAAATATGAACAGGAAGGAAAAAATGCAATGGCTAAATAAATTTTTTTACATAACTATTAAGCATTCCTGAAACCCAGACAGCTAGGAGAGATCTTCAACAATCAACACTAACCAACATTTATGGGTCTATATCCCCACAACAGAGTATTCATGAGTCAGGAGACAAGTCACCATGATATTGAATTTGGTCATGCAGGGCAGGAGCAAGGAAGAAGGTGTCTGAAGCCCCAGGGGTGAATTTATACTCAATAGAAATTCTGTTCATGAAGGAAGATATATGTCCCAAATCTACATCCATTTCAGGGAAAATGAACTCAGGGATAGGGCTTGTCAAAAGAATTTATTCCATCCCCTGAGGAGGTGTGTGAAACATCTTGTGAGTTGGCTTAATTTGTCAATTTTCTGAACTGAAGTGAGCAAAGGAAAATGGAAAGCCAAGCAACACATTACTAGATATATGAGCATGGAGTGGCTATTTTCCTATCCTGTCTCTTAAATATAGCAGCTGTTTTGTCATACTTTTTGATAAAACTAGGTTTTCTTCTTAAGCATTTACTTTGATACTTGTCTAATGATGAGTGATTTAGGGGGTCATTAGTTAAGTTCAATCTTTCACATTCTTTAAGCACCAGAAATTCTCAACTGGAGCATGGAAACAAAATTAACAATCTATAGATCAGTATTATTTCTATAAACCCTTAGGTCAGAGTATCTGGAAGTCTGAGTGCAGGGATAAAGAGACATGAAGGGGAAAATATTATTCAAAATGTAGCGAGCAATAGGTGTCTGATTTTTTTCAATATTATTTTATTATTTTGTGGGCTTTTTTTTAGTTGAAGTACAATGCAACTTCTATAACTGAACATGAAGCAAAAGGTTGTGGAGCCAATTCTCCACCATTTTATCAATACCAATAAAATTACAGTTATCTCAGGAAGTATTTAATAGGAATGGGATTTATTCATTGAAGAGCATAGATGGACACCAGGAAACAGAAAATACAGAAAAAATAGAAAAAAAATATGGAAAAAAAGTAGCTTCCATTCATGCCCTCATTTCTGTTCCTTTAAGAACGCATGTAACTTCAGTTAGTCTGAAAGGAAGCTCTGCTGCCATTTTTTTCAGACTCCTTGATTCTTAACTGTTTAGAAAATGTCTTTCCTGGAAAACTGGTCCTTCCTGTGGTCGTTTCCTTGAGAAAACTCACAGATGTCTGGACAGTAGATTCTGGGCAGAAAAAAACCTACATTATTGTATTTTCCCCTTAGAATTTTACTGACTTAGAATTTTATTTAATTACAAGTGAAGTCTGTTATTCTGCTCTCAGATTGTGTTAAAAGAGCTTGTGTTGAAATTTGTTCCATTTCCAGTCATTTTCACCAGCTATTTCAGAAATACCTTGAGTAGATTTCAATATAATTACATTTCTTTATTTGAAAGATTAATATATTAATAACTTAAATACATTTATGAAGTGTATTTTTCAACAAAATTAAATCACTTTTCAAATTACTGAACAAAACTATTTTTGTAAAATGAAAACTACCAGTATGAAACATAATAAAATCGTGAGCACAATAAAAATTAATTAAGCCAAGTGTGAGGCTTGTAAAAATCTGCTAATTATGTTAATATTTGTATTCGTCTTTTGATATTTGAGCTTTAGGGTTTTAAAAATATGTTTGCCATATGTCTCTTTTAAAAAGAATTCTGAAAGAATTTGAAAGCAGAAATTCCCACGCTATATCTCTCCTGATGCTAATGCACTAACAAAAAAAACTAAAAGAATCCTGTTACAAAGACATAACATCTTGTATACTTTTTTAGCTGTTTTGAAACTATCCTTAATCAGTAACAATACTTGGTACAAAACTGTAAGTCCTTGTTTCACAGTAATATATAACACAGTGGAAATTGTGCTGGAAATTACAGGGTGGTGTCCTACTGAGAGAGTGAAGCAGTGAAATTGTCTTGAAAGACTCTTAACAGAGACAGACAATCTGAGACAGTTTTTATGCTATGTAGAGAATATGAATAAATGCTTGTTGCCTCTTGTAGCAAGGACAGAAAAGTCTGATCCAAGATATCCTTGCTAATCCCATGTTCCTAAAATCATTCCAAGTAGAGCTTCCTACATAAAAAGTAATGTCTGACAAAAATTAATGTGTGAAAGTTGTCTTTTAGGAGATTTGCATCCCAGTTCCTGTACTAAGATGTTCAGAAATCTCTGAGAAGCTTGTAATTATCTGGATACTACTATACAGTGGGCCTTTGGAAGTTCATCTGTCATGCCTGCTGTCAGTTGTGACAGTACTTTCCATGATGCAGGTAGACCCGTGGTAAGACCACTCACTTATCCTGTACAGGCCAAAGAACAAGTTTCAGACTAATTTTCTGCTGCTAATGATTCTTCAAGTTAAACTGATATACCTAAAAGCAAGTTTTAGTGTTCTACCTGAATCACCATGTTCCCCATCTCATGTGAATTAGGAAATGACTAATGACAAAATATTGGTAACTGTTGTCTTTCAGATTAATTTATTCATAAATGCAATCACCTGGAGGATAAAATTATAAATAAAATTAAAATGTGGCTTCAAGAAAGATCACAAAATGAATTTTTTAAGTCAGTTTGTGATTTGCCTTTTATCTTTTGCGGGGTGCTGGTGGGAGGGGAGGGAGCTGGAATCCAGGAAGCAACTGATTATCCTGAATGATAGCTATATCTTAGAGCATCTTGTTAAGTGATAGGCACTTTTGCTGCAGCATAGCAAGTACTTGGGAGGAAAAAAACTTATTTCATAAGAGATTAGTCACAGCTATAATTCAGAAGTATATGGGTTATATGTTTCCAATTACTGGAGGGTTTAGGTATCAAATCATTCTCCTCGGCTTTGCTGAGAAATGTTTTATGAATCTGCTTTGTTTCCAGTTGATAAGCTAGCAGCTTCTTGTGGCTGCAGGAAAGATTCCAATGACTACTTCATCTGTATTAAACAATTTGTCATGGGGAGTTAATGGATTAAATAGACTTTTTTTGTGTGCTTGTGTGTGAATTTAATACAGATCATAATGTTTAAGAAACGCGCTAAAATCAAAAGTATTAATGTAAAATAATAAAAAAACTTTTTAAAAATAAGCCTGTTAGGAAAAAGCTAGCTTCAATGGTATCAATTATAGCTAGCAATTCACTAAAAATATTTCAGATATGAATGTAGGAAGTATTTTCATTTATCTGTTTTCCTTTGGGAAAATATTATTATTTGCATGTCTGTTTCTTCATTTTTATTAGAGATGCGGGATTCCAGAACAATTTTTATGAAGAGGGCTTTTTGTTTCTTTTTTGTTTGGGTTGGGTTGGGTTTTTGCCAAGATTAATATCAATTCCTTTAAGAAATATCAAGCCATATATGTAAATCTTTGATTTCAAAATACTCCCCTGTAGAGAGTTTTCTAAACCAAAGATTCACAGCAGGGTTCAGGTTAATCACAGGTGTATATTCCCAGAGGTGGCATCAAGGACCTATGATGAACTGAGGCTTTTCTATATTTTAACCAAATATTAATTAATAAAAATTAATGTATATATAGTATATTACATATTGTATATTGTTTATATATTAATAAAATATTTAATAATAAAATATATTTTAATTAAATTATCATAAGTAAAGCCTTTTTATTTTTATAAATAGGAATTTTTAAACACTCAGATTTAAGGGTTGCATTTACCTTATTTTACCTTATATTATAAAAAAATATTTAGTTCATCAAAAATGGAAAGCAATCACCTAAAAAAATTTAACTAAACTACAGATAAACATTTAACTGATTGAATATAGTGGAGAAAAATAAATAATATATCTACTCCTCAGAGCTCATAAAGCAAAAATGTTGGAAAAAAAAATTAGGTTTTTTTACATGACAAAAATATTCCTTGTCTCATTTGAGCCCTACAGCAGACCAAAGAACTATAGTGAATGACCATTTTACATAACTATTTTATATATAAAAATATTTTAAAGTTAATTTACATTATGTCCAAAAAGCTTTACAACAGTTACACAGTAAAGAAAGCATAATTAATGAAGCACATGCTGATGTGAGTTCAGGAAGATCTGCAGAACAACCTCTGCATTATCCTAAAAACCTGATAATTATCACCAAATCAAAACATTCCAATTAATCTGAAATTTGAATACTATTATCTCATCCTCTCCACACTGCCAGGAGAAATATAAGCACAGTTACTAAAAAAAAAAAATAAAAAATACAACTTACATTCCTCAAGACTATGTTTTCAATTCTGTTGGGGCTAAAATACTAGTAGCCACGTTTGAGTTTCTAAATATTAAAATGGACATGTGTGATTGTCTTTTCTTTCCATGTCCCAAAGCTACCTAATCAACACTCAGAAACATCTCTAGAAGCCTTTAGAATTTCAGAAAAGTAGTTAACATCTTTGCTGCAAATTAATACTGAAATGACACCATCCTACTTGCATCCAGCTGTATGCACCATATGCAGTATATATAGTGCATAAACTATATGCAATAGATCAGATATAGGGAGTGTAGGCAATGAAAACACTTTATTCTCCTGCTCTGCTTTCCTTGAGATTGTTTCTCTATACAAAGTTACAGAATTTGCCCCTTTTGCCTCTATCCTCCAAGCAAATAGATCTATATGAGATAAGAAGCACCAAATTAAGTGCTTCTATAAACTGATTTATGGTAACAAAGAAAATAACCTGTCAGAACCTGTGTCCCCTGCCCTGCACCAAGTTGATAACAGGTACGCTAATGAGGCAAGTAAGTTAGTCTTCTTGGACACATCCTAGTAAAGAGTTTTTAATTAGATTTCCAGAACCATATTAGAACCACCTTACAGAGAGTTTACCAAAACATATGCATTCCACTTACCAAAGATATGCGTTCCACTAGGAATATGCTAACTTTGGCTTCATGGTACTCTTTTTTTTTTATAGAATTAATAACAAGCCTGATTGTTGCACCTTACCATATGTCTGGGCTGTGCTCTGCCACATCAGCCTTTCATTGCAGAAGAGATACCCTCCCCACAAACATCAATGGCCATGGCTGAAACCCGTACAAGAGTCACATAACGGGCCAGATGTTGAAGCTTGCACAGATCTGTACAGCTGAACCAATTCTGCTGTTAACTTTCCTTCTCCAAGAGAGAAACTATTTTTCCCTGTCATATTAAGCACCAACATGAAATACATCATTAAATATTTGTTACATCATTAAATATTGGCTTTACTGCTTGTGGTTTGGCCATAAGAGTACATGAACAGATGTGTCACCTCTGTCCCACTCTGTACAGTGAGCTACTACTAGTAGGGTAGTATCCCAAATAAATGTAGACAACCCTTCAAGATTTTCTTAAATTCAATCACATTCAGCTGAGAAGCTTTGAGGCTCAGTTGCAAAAAGCATAAAAAGCCCATGATTCTAAAATGTGTATAATATCCTGAAACCAGCAAAGAAAACAGTGCCATGCGGTATTTAAACTGACTGTAAATGAAGAACTTGTGCCATGCAACCCCTGTTGGGGGAGCTCCAATAAAAAACCCATCTAAAATCAGAACATCCTATTTGAAACGTTTGTTTAAGCAGTACAAATGCACTAACAAATTAAATCAGCCTAATATCAAAAGGTAATAAGCAGTTTGACCCCTTTCAAGATCAATTATTTTCACAAAGTAGGCTTCCATCTTCAGTATGTTGGCAGAATGTCAGCATCTAAACAAAACCCATCACAGCGATCTCTGTTTCATATTTTGAAGCATTTCATTACAATGAAGGCAGAAGCACTCAACTGGATCAAATTACCATTTGTATTGTTGAGACTGAATTAGATATTGACCAAAGTCTTTCCCTAAACAAGGCAGGAAGAAGAAAAAGTTCTAGAAACTGACGAGTTATGTTACAAGAGCTGTCTGCTGACTACTGAATAGCTGCATCACTGAAAGCACTGATTCAACGTTTTGGATGTATACTTTATCTCACAGAGAAGGGATATAAGCCAGGTGCTGGAGATTCATCAAATCTTATGCCAAGAAAAGCATGTGCCATTGAATAAAAAATAGATGTCTAGGCTTTTGGATAACGGTCAATTAACCTTTTTCCACAGCAGTCAGAACAGGAAGGGAAAAAATATTGATCCTGTCATAATTGGTAACTTCTGTATGACATATGCAGCACATATTTCAAACTAACTTTTGTTATTCTGCTATACAGTCAAAATGTTAAAATGTTTTAACACAAAGAAATGGTCATTTCACAATTTAGCATAAGCAGAAATGTTTCAACAGAATGTGAGTGTTTCAGTGTTTCATAAATTCTCCCACTGTTAAAAAGTAAAATTTTTGAAAACCAGGAAATGTAATTTACTGTAAAACAAAAAGGATTGTATTGACCACTTTAGTAGGTTTCCTAATCTGACTAAAATTCAGAAAGTAAGTCACTGGGGAAGAGGATGAGGCAGAAATTATTGGTAACTTTATTTATACAGGAGCTGCATGTTAAAATCAGAGCTCTGGATTCCTGACAATATCTTAAGAATGATGATTGTATTGTTGGTCCTTTTTTGGTTTATGGCTCTAACTTTCAGTTTTTAGCTCTAAACAAAAGCACAACTTCTAATATATGTTAAAAATACTCCTGAAGATTTACAGATATGCTTATGAGCAACAATATACTCTGTGTGTGTGAGACTATGAACAATGGAAGTATAAGGTCGAGGTTGTGATTCCCTTCACCTATTCCACTGACACAATAAAATTTCCAGCCACAGTGAGAAACAGATGAAAAAAATGTTAGCCAATATATTATCTAATAAAAACTAAGATTTCTGTTCTTAAAGAATTTTCAAGATGATTCTGATTAAAAATGTTCATTATGTTTTGTACAGATGCCTGGGATAAATTGCATGAAGTGATTTCAATTAGGTATTGATTGTCTATTTCAGCCATTAAGTATTAAATACTTACAGTTTCTAATAAATCATAGAAACATCAGGTATTGTTTCCCTTCCCTCACTGGATCACTCTAACTTTTAAGTATGGTCATGATTTATCTTTGTTTACTTATTTTATCTGCATAGAGATAATGCAGTTTCTGGGAATCGTTTGAAGTATAAAATCAGTTGCATCAAACAGCTGTTAGCAATGTCACTAAGGCTTGTGACAGGTAATTGGCATCATTTCACACTAATCATTTCAAAAATTCAAGTAGTTCTCATTGTATAAAGAAGAATGTGTTGTTTTGGTATTGTTCTTTTTTTTTTCCTTTAACATTGTAAGAGTCCAGTACTTTTGGATAAAGAGAAGAGAAAGAAGTAAAGCAGGTCTGGTCCTGATCTTATTTTGTATGCTCAAAATATTCTGTCTGAAGGCAGAATGCAAACCTGTGTGTTCCAGCTATGAGGAAAGATAGTCTGAGACACCAAAGTGAAATCTCATGCTCTTTTGGTACCATGTAGCCAAAATCAAGTTGTCCAGCCAGGCCCCAGAACACTGCATGTCCACATATCTCAGTGAGGTGTCAAGCTGAAATATTAAGTGCCCAGAAGGGAGCTAGTGCTATTGGCACAATGCTGGTACAGCTGCACAGGGATGACTGCGTTGCCTCCAGCCCTCCAACTATCTCATTCTAAGCTGTATCTGGCCATGGGATGACAATATGTTAAATTGTCTGCCTGGCTGCTGGTGACAGATCAAAAGTAGCGTGGCTAAATGTTGCAAAGTGCTGGTCCAGATCACTTCTATTCTAATGTTTCAGATATCCTAAAGCACCCCAATGAATTAAGTTTTTATCAGCAGCTTCATGCCAAATCAAGCTTTGTCTGTTCTGCAAGGAACATAAAAACATAAATGTTGGCATAAATTTGATATCATGTGTTCTGGATAATTGGACAAAATAAAAGTGATTGTCCAGGTCCATCTGGATCAAATTGGTTCTTCATTTCTTCCAGTAGCACACAGGTTTGATGGGGGACTTACGACCTAAGGACATCTGAACAGATGTTTAACGTGTAATATTGACACAGAAAAAATAACAAAAAAAACCCTTGTAAACCAACAAAAAAAACAAAACCCACCAATTAAACAAAAAAAAAACAAACAGAAACATCCCCCCACAGAGATATGCACAATACTTCCTTCCTTTCTTGCAGTCCAGTGGATTGCTTACAACTGCCCTCTATTACTATTGCACGTATCTGGAAAGAGAAATTGTAATTGCACTAAGCTGATCAATGACTAACATGACTGATAAGAGAATAATAAACTTAAGTGTTTATGATGTCCTCTAAATTGCCAACATCTGTTTTTCTTCCTAACACTCAGTATTTAATGTTTTAAATTCCCTACCTTGAAAACAAGTAAAGATGAAACAATCTCATGTTTCATTACATATTTTACCCTAATACTTTTGCATATATTTATATAAAATAACATATATCTTATATCCATACATAACTATGTGTGTATATATAAAAAATAATCTTTTTTAATTTAATCTTTACAGTTTTGGAGAAAGTTTATAAACATCATTTAGGTCAACTTTGAAAAGACAAAACTAGAAAGAAAAACAGAGCAAAAACATTTTGTTTTTCCCACTCATCACCTTAAAACCCTGTGATTTAAAAGATCATTGAACATTTGGTCTTGGCAGCTGTCATAATCCACAGTTTTACATTTACTCTTATAAAAAGTTAAGTCAATTCTGAATAGTGAACAAATCATTAAAGAATACATATTCTTTCCATGAGTGATACAACGAGAGCTAAATTTGTCAGATAAGCTGTTCCTAAAAATATTTAACTTGTCTCTAAACAAACAACAGGTAAAATAAAAAGTAGACTGTAGTTTTGATTTTTTCTTTGTTTTACTGAAATATTATTAGAAATACAGTCAAATAGTTTTCGAGCTTTTTTGGCAAACATCCCTTGACATCTTGAGGATTCCATTTTTCATGTGTAGAGTTAGTAGGCTGGAGAGGAGAGATAAGTACATATAGTCAGACCAAGACAGTTGCAGTCCTTAAAGCAGGGTTTTGCCCTCTTAACTGGTTGCATTAAACTAAGACCAACAAACAAATAAATAAATAAGTAAGGGTTGGGGGTTTTCTTGTTTATTGTCTCTCAATGATTTCCATATTACATCTGCTCAGTTTTCAATTTAAACACAAAAAAGCTGTGGTATTTCCCTCTAACTTTTCTGTTCTCAAACTCATCCTAGTCTCTGAAAGTGAAGCAGAGTTTTCTCTGGCTCACACGTCTCCTACAAAGACGCTGCAATCTGACTCTTGTTAGGAATTTAGTTGATGATGTGCCAGCTGGAATTGAGCCCTGTTCATTCCCTGAGAGCTTCATTGGTTCTGCATTGCAACAAAAGGCACGAAAACCAGCAATTTGCGCCAGCGAAAAGACGGAGCACATGAACAGATGAAGTGGCATGTGTGTCAGAAGACTTCTGTTACCTTAGTGATTCTGCTGCTCTAGATTGCTTCGTCACCTCAGACAAATCACTCCACTTGCCCTTGCTGTCATTCCTACATCCATAAAAAGAAATAGTCTGTCAAATAGATGTTCTAAAATAGGGTAGAGACTGTATAATCATAATTTGATGTAAAGGCAGTAAAGAAAGACCTAACTATATGCAGTGTGGTCTTCTTTTAAATTAAAAAAGCATGACTACAAATATTTAAGAACATCATATTTAAGAAAAGGAATACCTAAATAGCTAATCATCCTCACATGAAGTCAATTAACATAAATAACAAAGATCAGGACAGGTGATGCATAAAACATTAACAATTATCTACCATTTCTAAAGACACTATTGTGGCAGCTACTAGAGCAAACTGCAATCATTGAAATTTTACATTCTATACAAAGTTATTTGATGGTATTATAAAGGACTGTAAAATTTCCTAATTAAAACTGATTTAAAACCAGACAAGAGATTGAACTGAGGAGGAAAAAAATAAAAAGAAAAAAGAAAATTATAAAAAAAAAGAAGATGGAACTGAAAATAAAAAAAAAGGAATTCTAATGCCTATTGATATGCATTCGTAATGGGCCAGTAATGCTTATAAACCTGTTGCATACACTATAGTGATCTGTAAAAAAACTTTCTGCCTTATCGAGTAAGAACAGACAAAAGATTTCACAATGTACCTAGATGTCTTATGCCTTTTTTAATCATGTGACTAAAAGAAATAAAATTTAAACTGTCTGCTAAAATGTTTGAAGTGATATATTTCTAATTCTCCTCATGACTTCGAATATTTTTGTGTTGTCTTCTGTGGATCCTGCAAAACTCAAGAGTTAGATACCAAGATAGGAAGAGGGAAAATAGTAGTCTTTGATGCCCTTTAAATTGTTGGTATTCCTGCCAAAGACTTGTATCAACACATGATATATACTTGCCAGATGAGAGAAGTCATAATGAGATCAAAAACTATCATCAGCAACTGCATATTTTAAAATTTATTTTGATAAGGTAAACAAACTGATGGTTGCAATGGACATTTTACAAAGTTCCAGATTTCTTGAAGAGAGAAAGTTAAAACTCCGATTGGGAGCATCTTGAAGGACAGAGCACACATATAAGAACTAACTTTCTAAGGGTGTTAATGCAGGATAGTATCTTTTTTGAACATTCACATTCAGTGTTCAGGTAGAAAGCTCATGAAGATGATTCTTTATTAAAAACCTGACTCTAGAACACTCAAAAGGGAAAGAGATAATTCTGAAAGAAACTACCTCTCACTTCTCTGGCATTTAGTTTAGTTCACACACAGGAAGATTCTTCCTCATTTCATATCTATGTCATTTCATCAAAGGTGGCAAATTAGGTAGCAGGTAACATGGATTCTGAAGCAGGAAACATGCACATTTCAGGCCACAACAGCCTGAGTGTTCTCCTTGGCTGGACCAGTCTAGTGACTGACATCTACTCACCACTGAATTTAATTTACAAAGGGTAAAAATTTTCTGCTGCCTGGAAAAGAATCAATAAGGATTAAAAAGGTAATGAAAAACAAAAGGTTCGGTTTGTTTATTTTATTTTTTTTCTTTTTTTTCCCTTTTCTTTTTCTTTGATGAAGAAAGTCCAAAGAACTTTAGTGATGTCTTTTTTTTATTACAGCCTTTAATTCTCCTCAGCTCATGGATGGTTTGAAATGCGTTTTCTGTTTGCTTCTGTTTTCACCATTCTGTTGAGCTTCTGAAAGTTTCCAATACTTCTGTTAGGGATTACACTTAAACCCTATTTGCCAATTTGTTATGCTGTTGAAGGCTTTATTGTAAAAAAGAAAAAAAAATCCATATGAAGATTTTACCAAATTGCTTTTAAAAGAAGAAGCTATTGAAAATGTGAAAATGACTGGATAGCAAATAAATACTAATCCTCTGTTTCTCTGTGATTGGAATATGCTGTTATGTATCCAAAACTTCACAAGCAGCTATTTTTGTAAGTAATAATTTAACTCTTTCTTTCCTATCTTATTCATACTCTTTCACTTCTAATTTCTTACCAGACCATCAGACATGATGTTTTCAGACAGGCTATAAAATTAGAATTCATTTTATTAATCACTTGTAAAGAGATTGCAAGGATAAAAGTTTATTCCTACTTCCCATTAATTTCTTGATAAAATGGTAAGAAAAAGATAGCCAGAAAAGACATCTGAGCTCAACCATCCTGCCTTTGCAGGGCATCTGGCTAATTCATTCAGCCACAGCCGACTCATTCCAGTCACAGAAGAGGTACATACCTACCCATTTCTGCATTTCCTTCAGTAATCCAGACAGAACCACCTCAGATCGCCCTGCACCTGCTGGTGTAGGCACAACCTTGGAAAAAAGTTGCCAAGTCCCTTGCAATCGATGGAAGTGTGTGAAACAGTTGGAAGCTTGCACTGGAATGGTTGCACCCTCTGATTAAGCCTTTTTTCCCGTCATATTGCAATAGCATATTATAAAAAAGAAATGTCTCCCCTGCAGAAGTGAAGCAGGCTATAGCAGAATCTAGTTTGTCCTCTCAGGTCAAGAGCAGGAGCATCAACCAGGAACCCCTCCAGGCCCTTTTACTTCAGTTTTACAGGACACAATTCTGAAAATATAAATTAACATACACAAAAATGCTTATAATGATGAAACATACAGAAAGGAATCTATTAAAAAGCATATCTGAAGACTTAGAATGAAATATTTCAATAGGCCCCTGATATAAGTTTTAAAGAATAATTAAATTGTTCTTGTGCTATCAGGCTGAATTCACAGGGTGACTAATAGCAAATACTCGCTATTAGCATAGCAGTTTAAATAACTGAAACTGTAGTACATTTTCTTTTTTCCTTTTTTAGAGTAAGCAATATGGTTTACAAAAGATTTATACTGAGGAATTAGTACTGTTATTGCAAAACTAAATATTGCAATATTACGTATTTTAAACAAAGTAGATTCCTTGTAATGACTTTCAGCCTTTTTTCATTATTTCCAGCATGTCAGAGGTTCAGAAACAGAAATACACTCTGGGGGAAATCAGGAACAAACATGGCATTTGTTCTTCAGCTAAATGCAATCTCGATTTGGCTGCCTCCTTGTTACCTTTGAGATATAAATCCTCGTGAGGCCTCAGTCAGATGTAGTAATGTTCCAATAAGTCAATCTAGTGGGATGCCTGTTCTGATTATCCTGATTCATCTTCAGTGCAAGCTGCTGATACATGCATGTAATAATACACCAGTGGGGAGTATTGAAGAAAATCTGGCTTTTATATAATTAGAACTACTGCTATAAAGAACTACAGAATTATATAATCATCTTAGTAGACACAAACCAAGCCTTCTTTTGTGTGCTACTGAAGCACGGATCATTTGTTACTTATTGTGCAACTGATTTATTCCTCTGCTTTGCTGATTATATATGAAGATATCAATAATATAAGCCCGTAGAATTCAAAAAACTATGACAAGATTTGAGGGTATCTGAGCACATCTATCTAGTGTAAGTGTAATTTATACTGTGAGAAGATCAGTTTTGCCAATATTATTTATCCTAGCTCTTTAGATGAAGAAAGCTACATTAGCAGAAAAAATTTATGTGATATAAATATCTTAATGAATATGCAGTTTCTTCCAGGAAAATGTTTTGTAAGAGTCGGATGTCTAACCAATATTGCCACACTGGCAAGTGTTTCAAGTTTAAACATGGTCACAGTCTTAGTCACTACATTTATTCCAGACAAATACAATTTTCAGGGGAAAATGAGCACCCACCCTGTGGATTCCCAATAGTAAGAGTATCAAAACTCCTGAAAAGTTAAGGGAAATTACTGAAAAAAACCTTTATGGTTAGAAAAGGTCAGCCTCCACTGCTAAATAAGTCTGAGAAACTGGAGACCTTCAAGAAATAAAGAATAAGATGCTTCCCTGGAAAAGAGAGATATTCATCCCTGTAGATGATGAGGAATAGGTGCCAAACTTTGCTATTCTCTAAGAGAAAAACCTATTTGGGGCCCATGTATCTGCAGAGAGATACATTCAAACATCTGCCAGAGTTCGGAATCATGAAATAAGTCTATCCCAATAGGAGAAATTTTACATAACTGCTTTCTATTGATTCCAATATCATGAAACACAGTTTCCACATTCAACAAATATTTTCACTGTTATCAAAACCATCACAGCACTATTAAAATCGCTCTGATTTAAGCTAATCACCAGCTGGTTCTCCTGCATGTCAACTTCTAATGGAGTGTAAATATGGGCAGAATTTAATGGCACAATAAATAACCACATCTAGGAGAGTAGTCCTCCCCAGAACTCACCCACAGTCTCCAGTGTAGACAGCGTGTCTTATCTGCATTTACTTAGAGGGTAAATTTGCCAAGCATCAACCAATATTAGTATTGTACACATTGAAAATAAAAAAAAAAAACACAATTGTCTATATGTCTATATGTCAACTTCTTCAGCAGCAGTCTGCCTTGATCTCTTCTTTCGTAGCACGTTTCAGGAGGCTTTTCTACTGATGTGCTGTCATCCAGCTAGAGGCTGCCAAGAGGGCACTAGTGATCATTTAGCATAATAAGGAAATCCGTATATAGTCAAATTTGACCACTGAGAATGTAGTGAGCTATAAAAATAGAATGATTTAAAAATATATAAATTCTTTACCCTGCTCCACCCATTGCATTTTGTATTCCATAATTAAAATATTTATGTTGCTGTGCATCAGCTGGATTCTTCTGTGGAGTTGAGAACCTGATTGTCTTTTGACTATTAAGGACCTATAATCCTATTGCATACTTTTCCTCCATTTAATGCAAATAGAATAACCACTTGCATGTCTTGTGATAGGACACTATAAAATGACTGCAGGTGATGAGAGAGAGTATGTTGAATTTCACAGGAATGATTGATCAGCACTGATTTTTAATTGTCTCTAGTAGCTATTTATCATCACTTACAGAAGATGAAAACACAAATCAATGGAGATTTTTATGAAATGTACAGATGTGTACAATGAACAAATGAACAAATGCACGCACCATAACAGATATGACTGTTATAGTTATAGCAGCCATAACACTAATAAGTTTCTTATAAAAGGCCGTGCAGCAAACTCCCTTTAGAAATTATCAAATAAATCTTAAGACTTGATAGAAAATTCACAGAGGAATAAGTGGTTTTACTACTTATTTTTTTCTTCTTTTGCTTTGTAGCTACTATGTCAGTTTCCAACTGCCAAATGCTATAAGTAGCACAAAAGGATGCAAAGAGAATGCATTTAAGCTGAAGGGGTCTCTTTTAATTTACCTTTCTTTTAGAACATCTGGGGAAATGTTCACTTACAAAAAAGGAGAATACACTGTTTGTCATACCAATTGTAGGGAAAATAATTATTCAAAGCAATTGTGTTACATATTTTTAACCTAAGATAACAAAATAGCACACAGTTTCAAGGTTTCATTTCCAGATGTGTGAACCCCTCATTGATCTTTAGTTCATGCCATAGCATATGTAAAAGGTAGGAATTCTTACAGACAATTTAATCCTGGCTAAATCACATAGGTGTGAAACAATATGTGACTAGCACAATTAAATAATAAAGATGTTATAGAGGTATCAGTTTTCATATGTCTATACATTGTTGTGTACACATAAGGAACACAAAATTTTTCTCAGCTAAGCCAAGAACACCAAGTTGATGTGCTCATGCATTTGATGGCAGAAATAATCTACTCTTAGATCCAAAAGCCTCAAATCATCAAAACCTCTAAAAGCCTTGCAAAGTTCAGGAATGTTTGGACAAGGAAACTTGAAGATGTACCTGTACCCAGTAAATTTTATGTTGTCATTTACACCTGATTTCTTCTACACTCAAAAATGAGGTTTTATTCTTTATTCTAAAGTCAAATTAAAAATTAAATTCAAAATTCTGAGCGGAGATCATTATACTAAATCAAAAAGATATTGTGGTTTTTTTCATCAAGGACACAGAAAACGGCAAGTTGAATTGGGATATTAATTTTCATGTAGTATACGCACTTTTTGAAATAACTTTTTATGCAAATAATACATTTCCCATCCATTAAGTAAGGAAGGGAAGCCTCCAGAAAGGAAGAGGAGCTGAGGGTGACAGCAAGGCCTCCCCGACAAGCGACACAATCCCACCATACCCAAACAAGCAGAGCAGAGTAGGTCTGGTGACAGAGACCAGGGCTGGCCACAACCCAGCTGGCCAAGCAGGTCCACAGCAGGGATGCAGGTCCCATGTCAAGCCAGAGACGCAGCTCAGCAAAGACAAGTCAGGGCCAGGGAGGTGCAAGGCACAGGCACAGCAATCTCTGTTGTAAATCATCATCCAAGCAAGGGGAGGGTCACTTTATCTCTTGTTATTGCTTCTTTATTTTCCCAGTCGTCTGATCCAAGGTTACACAGCTGCACCACATCAGAGCAAACTTTGAATAGTGTCAGCTAAATCCCTGAAAGGGCTGTTAGGAGATTGCAAAGGATGAGTACAAAGAAAAATAGTTTAGGGCAGTTAGATCCTGCTGCACTCAAGGCCCTTAGAAAAAGCATGGCCTAGAGCAAAAAAGCAAGAATATTGCTCCAGGTTTCACTGAGATATGCCAGCAACGGTCTAAACTGGACACTGTAAGCAACTTGTTCAGATAAAAAGTATTTATTAAAACCAGTGTGTGACTTCTTTCTGGGTCCACAATATTTTGAATTGTAACATTTGATTGCTGGGGAAAAAAGCCCTAAAGAATTCTAGCTAAATATTTCCCATGGGCAGTTTCCATGATGTGCTACTGTTGTGCTGTATACTTTTGTCATTTTCAACTACTTCTTTCTATAGATTATGTTTCCTGAATGGACTATACCTCCCACCACACAGTTGCTGTGTTTCCTGGACTGCTGCAGACTGCCACGGACATCGCCAGCCATGATGCTTTAGCACAAATAGTAGTTATCAGTAAAAGCCAACATACAGAGGAAGGAGACAATATATAGACAGCTATAGCTCCCAAGAAAAACAAGAGTAAAAATTCCTAATCAACATGTTGTCTGAGAAGTAGGCTTTTGTTTTTATAGTTTTGAATAAATAAGAGGCATTTTTAATACACAGATATTTTTTTAACAGGTCTTAATTTACCTCATAAAACTTCTTTCCCTCAGTTACACAAACGGGACACACACGTTTCACTTAGTTAAAAAATTTCTTTCTATCAGAAGACATTTTATGAACCAATTTAAGGTAATTCTTAAAATAAATACAAATTTATTTAATTCCTGCCTATTATTGTAGCCAAAATTTTTACCACTGTTCAGAACACAACAGAACAGGGTTAGCTCAGTAAACATAGGGCTGGGAAGCTCTCTGGCTATTTCTTTGTCAGGGAAGAACATCACAGTAGATGGGCGTAGCATGAAGAGATAGAGCTTCCACAGATAGCCTGGTAAATATTTGAGGGCAAGCTTTGCCCTTGCAACAGTATTGTCAACTTGTGAAAATTTTTAACAATAGAAAGAAGAATGGATCAAGCAGCACTTTGTAAAGCATGGAAGAGCAAGAAAAAGATCATAGCTGTGCTTCATCCTACAGCATAGCTTATATGGGTATATAAATCATATACTGGGTGAAACCAAGCCTCCGAATTATTAAGTATTTTCATCTCTGTACTTCACAGAATTATATTCTAACTAGGCTTGTTGTTACGGAAGAGCTAAATCCTAGATTTAACTTTGATTTAGTTTTTCATACAGGAGTTAATTTCCTAGTAGTTAAAGCTCCTTGTGACACTGTTTCCATCTTCTCTTTATAGTTACTTTAATTTTATGTTGAATGTTTTCAGAATTCAGATAATAAAGAGGAATAAATCAAGCTGTCACCTTGCTGAATGAGATTGACAAGACTCATCAAGATAATGACTAAGTACTGTAGGCAATATACAGCTTAATCTCTGATTTCTTTAGATCTATCTGACATTAATATTATTCAACTAGTTATTGTTAAAATTCAGGGTTACTTACAAGAGGAAGAAAACATTACCTTGGCAGTGCACATACACTATTATGTAAGCTGGATTCAGTTTCAACATAACTCTAAACTATCCTTTGGAAGAGAAGATAAACACTGAAGGAATTAAAATATTAGAATTATGTATCTTTTTTTTCACACGGGATCAGAGACATGACTAACATAGTCTATGGTTAATATTAAGCAACCCTTCCCATAAAACACTGTTTTAATTTGCTTTGCTGAACTAGAACCACTCAGCTTGATAATTCCATGCAGAATGACTGTGCCTCAGGCTGAAACGTCTTTGAAAACGTCACTTAAAAGAGTTCAGATGTTTCTGAGAATAAGATCAGAGAAGAAAAATGTATTGTTTTGCCCTTACTGAAAAAGTCAATACAATCGTTTTGTGAAGATACCGTACCACTTCTGTTTCAAAGCATGAATTTGAACTCCAGTCATAATAAACCTTCTCCTAGTGAAAATAAACTAAAATTTGGATCAATTGCATATCTCTGAAAACTGCATTTTTCTCACATTTTCAATATGAATGGGAAGAATTTGAGAGTTGAATTCCCAGAGACAGAATTTACATTTTTCAAAATGCCTGTTCCACGGCAGAAGATAACAAACAGGAATATATATATAATTCTTCATTTCAAGAGGCCATTATGACTTCAGGAACAGAAAATATGAGCTCTGAATATAAATAAAAATTGTACTATAATGCAAAGAAATATGACTTAAATGAAAAGATTCAAGTTAAAGTTACACAATGGAGTTAACTGTCTTAAGGATTAATGAATACTGAATGATAATTTTACTTCTTTAGTATCTCTGTTTACTTGATTATGTTCATTTTAATTCAGTAATATATCACCGGCATGTTATACATACATACGTTTATGTATATGAAAATTGTTATTATTGGTGGCAAAATATAAAACAAGAATACCTTACATTTTTATAGCAGTGGGAAAAACAACAGCTGTCTAATATGTACAAACAAAAGAATGAGATGAAAAGAAGCTAAGATAAGAAAGAAAAATTAATTTGATTATGTAATCTTTTATCCTGGAAGTTTCTCTTGGAAATGAAAAACAGTTTTCATTTTCTGCACCAGAATGATATCTGTCATATAATTTTAACCACAGTTCCATTTTTCTAACAGCAACAGCTACTGCAAAAGAACATAGCAATGAATTGACTTTTAGTCTCTTAGTTAAAAAGAGACATTCCAATGGCCTGAAAATTTAAGTCACCAGTAGCAAAAGCAGCTCATTCCCCTTAATTTTTATTGTATCACAAAAGTTTTGTTTAGGTGTAAAAATGCTTGCCTTTTTCACCTGCTTACTATTTTAAGCCTCTACTTTTCTCTTTTTTCTCTATCTAAATTTTCAGGAAGAGGTAATTTTATTTTTTTAGTTATTTATTTTTTTCTCTGTATGAAATCTTTAAAGACTTTGATATTTTGCTAACTTGCTATATATGAAATTTATTTTACTCTTTTTCATTTAGGATTGTTCTATAAACAATAAATCACTTTGCTCTTTTGCTCTCACTCTCTAGTTATTCTACTAGAAGCAATAATTCTTCTTTAAAATCTTTTCTTGCTCTTTCATTTCTTAAAAGGGCCACAATAGAATCAATGCATGATGGTTATTAGAAATTCCATTAAAAATAACAATATTTCACAGTCTATTTACTAGAAAAAAAATAATTCTTAATGCTGTTTAATTTCCTTTATGTTTACTAATAGTTTCTTCCTTTTGTTATATTTTGGAACATATATCTTTAATATCTTCACAGAATGCACAATTAATAGGACAAATTATTTTTGTCATGGCAGGGCCTATGCCTCTTTAGAATTTTGAACATATGTCTGAACATTGAGATATTAATTAGAAAAGCTTATTTTCTGTGGTCTAATTTTCCATACATACTGCACAAAACTTTTCAGAGGTTTGATATTAAAGTGTGCAGTTACTGATGAAATAGTCTTTCCTCAAACTTTCATCAGAAGATTTTATAAGAATGAGAAGTTAAAAGGGCAATTATCCGTCACTTTTTAATATTTCTTCATTTTTGTTGTCAAGTAAATGTGAAAGAATGAGGACTGCAAGTGGAATGACTGGGAGATTTTAATATAAGCTATATTAATAACTACAGAAGGACCTGTTCTTTCACTTTCATCTTTGTGTGCCACTCATAAAGACAAAAAAGTTCTATCCATGCATGAGACATAACTTGGCCTTCACAATACTCGGTAATGACAAGTAACCTTTTGTTTTATATTTGCAGATGTGCCAGGTACATTATAAATTACTGTGGACAAAATTATGTGGTCACGTATTTTGCTAAAAAAAGTTATATCTGCCATCACTATGCCAATCATATTCATGTTGTGGACTCAGTAACATAAAGTGAAAATTTTTTATGAGAATACTTTATGTTGGTGGTGGTGACAATGAAAAGAAGGTGACTAAAAAATCCTTTTGTCTTCTGATGTTTTGTCTATGTTGGTGTTAATCTCCACCATAACAGCATTTTCTGCAGTGCAAGTAATCCCTGGAGAAGCTTTTTGTAGTCTCATGTATAGACACATTAACTGTATTAACTAAATTATTGATTTTAAGTGTGTATGTTAAGTGTTATGCACCTTGATCCACAGTTCTGCAACAATGATTTTGGAATATATTACATTAAGACTACTAGACAGGCAGTCAGACAGCTCTTTCAAGTGAATATAATTTATTAGCAACTTTATTTACAAGAAAAATCTATCAAGACCTCAGCTGACAAAAGAGAGAGAAGAGCATAGACAGCCACCACTTGGATATTCTCTACTGCTTTGGGGAAGCTGCCTAAGCAACTGCAATGGGATGAGAGTTGAGGGTTGTCTGGGTTGTCTTGGGGTTTTACCAAAATTTCACCTCTTGTACCTGTTTGTCTGTCATTCATATAATCTATATAATTTATATCAGTTCAATCTTTAATTTCCATCATTACATTTAAACATTATTTAATTTATTATATATAATTTTTATATTTTTTATTATATTTACATCAGGGAATAATTTAATCAAATGTAGGGTTCTACAGTGTAAAACCTTTAGAACCTGATTCATCTGATGAACTTTGGATGTCAAGGTTTGGAGATAACAGGATGACTCAAAGTGCCTTTATCACTTCGTAGTGATAGACTGTAGTTCAAGTCTTGGGTGTTCAGCCTTGAAATAGATCATTTACACCACAGACAAGCACTAGGATTTATCTGACTTATTGTGGGTTTCTCACATGAATATTTCTACATTTGAAATTGTCCTCTTAGATATTTTTTACAGTCTATGGAGATATCATTACTGTACTCAACTGAATAAACAGTGCAATGAATGTCATCCTAAAGTAGATGTCTACATTTAATTAAATTTAACCTCATACTAAAATGTAGACATCTGAAACTAGGCTCAAATTTTTTTCCCAACCACATAGAACGTTACATCTGGACATGGGGTAGTCAGCCTCCGAACTGAAAGATGTGTAAGAAATGTGAAAGATGTGTAAGTTTCCTTGTTTTAGTGACTAGCAGTTCGGCTCTGGGAGGGAACAAATGACCAGTGAATACAAAAATTCTTTCAAAACTTTTCAAATTACATGAGACTTTCATTTTGTCTTTAACTAATAAACATTCTTACCCCTCAATTTGCATTCACTAAAGTCCTTTACTGAGATAAGTTTATGTCTGCTGCAAAGAAGAAGATGAGTGAAAGACTGGAGAATAAATATCATTTTTTCCTGGTTAAACCAAAATTTTTTATCTTAAGAATATAACTAAAATGAATTTATTAATTTGATAAATACTTTTCTACCAAATCACATTGATGGCAATATTTAGATATTAGTTTAAGAAATTTTAACAGTAGAAGCGAATGTCATTTAAAGGAAGCCAGAGCATAGAATCAACTAAGACCTTTTAAAAGCATTTTATTCCTGTGAGGATCATTACAAAGTTGAAAACATTGGAAGATCATTTATGATAGTTTCTTTTCTCTTATACTGATGACTGGCCTAACCCAAAAAAGCAGGTGAACTATTTTAAAAATTATTCCAGTCAGAGCCGTCTGATAACTTTAACCTGAAAATATTCAAAGTCTAATTATTGTTTTTTATTGGAACATCTCATTTTCAGTGAATGTTCATGGTGTGAACATGTGAACAGTTCAGTGAACAGAACAGTGAATGTTCACTGTTAACATATCTAGTGTAATTTGTATTCTGAATTACAGCTTCATTTTTATTTTGTAACCTAGGAAATATATAGAATTTAACTCTGCCTGGCCTACCACATACATGAATGGTCAAACCATTTATCTCCTTGCTTGTGCAGTTATTTTATATTTCCCATTGAAAATTTATTCTTGGTTATTGATTAGATCAGTGAAAGCTATCTTATTACCAAACAGTAGGGTGTTCACAATAGGCATTTCAAGACATGCTATAAATTTATTGTAGGCAACTGGGATATACCCAGAGTAGCTACAGGGCTGAAACTTATAACTGAGTTATTTGCAAACTGAAAAAAGTCACTGTATCACTTACAATATGAGTGATGGATTAGAAGTTTGTTCTCATGTACAGTTCATCTTTTTATTTTTTATTTGAGCATGTTTTGTAAGGAAGTAAACCCCCTTCCCAGCCTACTTTAGTCAAAACTTTATTGTTTTAATTTGGTGGAAAAAGTAGCACACAAAACCACAGGAGAGTTAAATCAAGCAAGAGCCCTAGGCTATATTCCTCTGACTTATCCGAATGCCTCGAAAATGAAGTATTCTAATAATTTTACTGCTTTTTATTTCATTTTTCTGAATCTCACAGTGCTATCGCTTGAATACAGTGAGGATGCTCCCATGAGAAAGATCAGAAATTTCTTGTAGGAATCTACAACCCTTGGAGCAAAAATGACTTTTGCATTGAAATTATCTCATGGAAAGTTGCGTAGTTTTGCATGCTTTGAACAGAAACATGAATGTCTTGCACAAAAAGAAAATCCCAATTACCAAAAGTTATTCTGGGACATGTTCATTTACATGTACATGAACATGTACATTTACTCTCTCCAGTTATATAATTCAATGGGAAACCTAATAAACAGCTACTCTACAGAGAGAACAGGTCTATTTTTATGGAAATACAATAAAGAAATGACTAGCATTAACAACAAATATGGTGATTGAAACTTTCATATTTTCAGACTTGGCTATGCAACATAGCATTGCTTTCAGCTGCAACAATGGCCCAGCCCAACCTTGTGGATGGGAATAAAAAATCCCACTGCGTTTCTGAATCAGAATTTTCCTGAAAGATAGAAAGTAGGAAATTAATATACACTACTGGCCTTTGATGGCAAGCCAGAAGGAGGTAAGAACCTAGTGCTAATACCAAAGATAAATGCATATGAGCAAAATTTATTGTTTAATTTAAGAAAAGCATCCTTTCTTCACATGTAGCAATCACATAAGCTTTTCGACTTTTTAAATTTGTCATATTACCACCACTGACATCTTTATATCCCTTGACAAAGCTTGTTAGTCATAACCCTGTGGAAACAGTTAACGTGCAATGTGCGTCCTCCCATGGATTTAGCTTCTCTCTATGCAGCTTGTGTAAGGTACAGGGAAACGCATTATTTCTTTTCTTTTCCTTCTCTTCCCAAATTGTAATAACCATGAAATGGAGAAATAGAGCTTAGCTTTTGCCAGACATCACTTAAATATTTTGCCAGTATAATTATGCTGGGATTATATTCAACCGTATTGATTGCAATGGTTTGGCAAGCACAAGAAACTGTACTGGCCAAAGTATAAAATGATGTGATAATTATATCTGTTCTATGGCTTTCCCAGGAAAAGAAGGCCAGTAAAGATACATGCCTTGTTTTATGCTGATATATCAGAAAAAGCTTCTAGGTTAGCTCTACATAAGACACAGTGAGAAGAGAAAACGACTCTTCAAAGGAAAAAGACCGTGTTTCAAAGCAGGCACTATTCCTTTTAGTGAGTTAGATTTTAGGGTCAATAGTGCAATGCAGTACGCATCTGCATGAGGCAGCCAGAGAACAGGTAGGATATTTGCTTAGAAACACACTTGGGAACTGTTAAGGAATTACTGCTATTCCACCATGGAAGGAAGGAAACAACAAAAGGGGGGAGGGAGGACTGGAGGAAGAGAGGAAGAACTTATTACAAACACAATACTTTTATCTTAAAACATACTTTTTCATATATCTCAGAGAACCCAAGGTACCCAAAACTATTTTTTGAGAAAAACAGTTTTTCTCCTCTATTATCCAATTTTATTCTTCAAGAAAAAATCCTACACAGGATATTTTTAGTGTCCTACTATCCATCTTAACCTTTAGAGATACTTACACTCCCTTGGTGACCCCATTTAACCAGCTTTTTAACTCATGTCACCGCCTGCAAAAACCAGCTAGTGGGTTCATTTGCACAGTAATAAATGCTGTCTCCCAGACTGCAAGAGACTGATTGAAAGAGATTACCTCCCAACAGTGCTTGTTAACTATGATTGACATATCAGTGTGATATACACTTATATTTTCAATCCTGTCCATCCCCAGTTCCAGATAGAAATATATTTTAGAAACACTGAAAATAACTAATATAAATTCTTTCTGTAAAGATTGCAATGAGTTTTAATGTGTCTCAACATTATTATTTTCCTCTCATTGCCTTTCACTTCTTTGCTAGAAATCAGTATGTAATGGGAAAGCATGACCTATTATTCCCAAGCTTCCTCCAACTTAAAGGATGTTTTTAGCAGCCCTTTTAAAAAGAGTTAAGCAAGGTTCTCCTGATGTCACTTTTGGTTAAATGCACCAAGTTTAAAATCTATCCAAGTATTGATCAGTCAATAAGTGAAATATGTGAGATGGGATGGTTAACCAATTCACTTTAGTATTGCTTGACAGATGACATTGAAGTCAAACGGAACAAAGGTGTGGGTAATTACTCAGTCCAAAACCTCTGTAATATGATGACCATATTTAAGTGGGAAATTTCCCTAACGCTGTCCCTGACATAGCCTCACAACAAAAGGTAATCTTTCAAATTGCTCTTAAAATTGCACAGCTTGTTTACTAACTGGCAACTATGTATTGTATTTTGGAAGTAGGATTAGGGCTCTTGATGACAAATCTGAATTATATAAACTACCATCACCACAGTCAGCAGTCTCCACTTTCAGCTGGAATTTATTGGCAATTTCAGCTTAAAGTCTGAAGCCAAGGAGGCTGCACTTCTGTCACGTGCTTCTGCAAAGCGAGTTCTTTGCTCATTATCAATTTCTGATGCTGAAAATCCATTAACTCCCAGCAGCAGGGGAAAAAAAAAAAAAAAAGTGCCTTGTAAAATGTTACAGGTGTAGTCGTGTGAGTCAGAGTTAACATTTAAAACAGCCAGGATACATATGCAGAAGGAGTTGGAGAATTCCCACTTCATTCCTCTTACTCTTATGTACAAATGGCAAGATCCAAAATCCTCACACAGTTACCACCTAATCCTAGAGACACTCCAAGTACTTCAGGTTTTTTATTTCTATTTAGCCTCTCTCAGTGTCTGAAAGCCAGCCTGCCCAGGATGGCTGACACACATGAAGCAATAACTATATTTCACAAGACCTCTGAAGGAAAAGCTACTGGTCCCACTGGTACTTTGTTTTACCCAGTGGTAGAGTGTATAGCAAATGCTTGCCCCAGACTAAAGGAGTGTGATCTCATATTTGTTTCCCAAAAGGTCTCCCTCAGCTCTGTACTACAGGCTGTACAGGACAGGAAGCAGAGGAAGGTTTGAATCCTCTGCTGGAACTATTCCTTTCTGCTTAGAATAACTGGAGATCTGATAGGTCTTTCTTTGGGACATTCACCTACTTCACTACAAACCCTGGTTCCTGTTTGGAGGAATATTTTTGTGGCCTTTTCTAATCACTGTTTAATGGAAAATGCACAGTCCCTGAATCATGGCCTGGAAAGTTCCCCTCTAGCTGAAAGGCCAATCCCCAACAACTCATATATGCACTCTTGCTTGTTTTTGTCCATTCTCTCTGCCCTAGTGAAGTATAGATTTTTGATGCATAGTGGAAGAGATTCAATGAAAAGAAATGTGGTCCCTTTTTATCTATAGTCTTCTGGCCACATGACTCTCGCAGGGGGTAGGAGTTTGAGTACCCTCAGGCAGAAAAGACATCCAGCTCAAGTGTGTCAGATAGTGAGAAAATATTCAATCCTGTATCTGAAAAAGCTGCATTAAAGAGATCAGCAGAGTTTCCTTTTCTAACCACACTTGGGGATGGGAATTAATTAAAACAAATGAAGAGGGACTTTTTTTCTATTTGATTTGGCTCAGGTGATGATTTTCAGAACTTGAATCATGGAATGGATGAAAGTAGATAGAATATCTTAAGACAGCAACAAATACCACCACCACCCCCTGCCCCACCCCCCAACCAAAAAAAAAGAGAGAGAGAAAGCATATATGAATTTTAACCTGCTAATCTCTTTCTCAGAAAGAATGAATCATTACTCAGAATGTAGGAAAACCTGAGTTAAGGAAACTTCTTATTCACTGGGAGACTATTTCATCAATAGGCCAGAGGAAATCAAGTAGATGTTGACCCAGCTGCTACTGAGGCCTGCACTCTTTGAATATTTCCTACAATTACACAATCCTCATCTGAGGAGCTACAGATTTGAAAGTAAGAGCTAAATCCTCTAAAGAATATTTCCCCAGAGGTGTTTCTTTCTAATAGAAGTTATTCCTTCAGATGTTTGGTTTGGGGGGGTAGTAGATTTTTTTTCCGCACAGGTTTGCTCTGGGGAAGTTTGGGGTTTTGCAGAAAAGAAATGCTGGAGTTCAAAATGTTGCTATCTAGAAGTGAAAGCTAATATTCCACAGCCTTTCCACGTTTTTTAAGATGTTAATTTCCATGACGCTGAGATCTGATATATTGTATTCCATTTCTTAAGAAACAGAAAAACTTTCAAGGAAACAGCCACGCAGAGACTGAAATTATTCAGATACAGGTGAAATAAAATCTCCTTGCAAAAATAATTGAAATTGGCCAGCATACAGCTGTGTGAGAGTGATTCTGTTTAGAAAGAACAAGTTTGTCTCAAGGGGAAAATAAGTCTCACAGGTTTGCTGCTTCTCATTCAGATACTCTGTTCCACATCTGCAGTTCTGTATTCTAGTGTATGACATGTATATTCACCAAAAATTTTCCTTAAGTAATGTAAAACAGAACCATAGAAGCATATTTGCCAAAAAGGGTGTTATAGTATAATAAGGAAGACTGGAATACATTTTCTGAAAAATGGGTTGTCACGTTACTTATTGATATTTCACTGATTCTGTGAACTTGTAAAGAATTGTAACAGAAAGGCTAAGATTGGTGTGAATGAAGAATGGATGGGGATGTCTGCATGCAGAGGCATCAGAAGGGATGTGATATGGGCAGGGCTCTCTGAATGGCTCCCAGATCAGCCATCCATCATCCCTCATCAGGATCTCAGCAGAAAATGGTATGCCCATAACCTTCATGCAGTCACCAACCTAGGAGAAATCCAGGAGACATGAAGAGGACTTGACAGTTCATGTCCTTTTTCCACCATGTCATCACAATGGACTTCACGTCATCCTGGACTTCATATCTGGATAAGTCTGATTGCTGGACAGGCCTCTTGGACTGCTGCTTGTGAGTATGGGACTTTGGAAGAGTGAGGGTAACTGAGTGAAAGCTGGTTTGCTTCGCATTTTAAATAAAATCACCTTCCTCTCCTATGACATCTGGCAGGGGTATTTCCTACATTGCTGATACATTGTGGCAACAGTATTTCCTACAAACTTTATGGTACATAACTGTGCTATGATGATGTAAATCACAAACACGGAAAGGTTTCATGAATTTTTTGCCTAGGCAGAGCACTTGACATGTATGTATGTATGAAATGTATAGGAGCAACCCCAGCTCTGCAAAAAGGCATACAGACCTCTTCCACTAAAGACAGAAAAGTCTTTCTCCCTGATAAACCAAAAACTAAAGGAATGTGAAATGCTTAACAAAACACATTGAGGATATATACTAAAGTAAAATATTTATAATAATAGTTGCAGTATAGATAATTTTCCAGTTCATCTTTCATACACTTTCAACCAGTATTCTCAACCATTTTGTAAGATAATTAAGGACTTTTAAAAAATTAACCCTACAAATAAGAATCTCAAGAAGGGGAGGTTATGTGACAGAATGACACCCGCTAGGTAACCTGTGTCAGAGAGAATTATGTCTTATTTCTCTATTTGCAAATCTTAACTCAGCCCACAGAGAATTTACCTGTCCCTAAACAGAAAAGATACCTTAGAAGTATGAGGACTTTTTTCCCCAGGCCCCTCACCTACTTTCCCTGAAGTCGTTTGTACAAAAGATGGGCTAAGTCTTATTTCTTGGGGTAAGTGATGGCCGCAGTTTTTGGAGTTTTCCAAATCTATCTGGCCAAATAAATAATATATTATTGACAAATGCTGATCTTCTTCAACGAAAATGTTTTTTGGGGGGTCTTTGAAGCATTTTTTTAAATGGATTAAGATAACCTAATGAGAAATTTGATACACTGTAACATATAATTTTTTCGGTATAAAGCAGAAAATATCCTTGCAAGAACATATATTCCTTCAATGCCTGAAACAAAATCAAAATGTTATACATTTACCCAGTAGGATTACAGCTTTTTTCTTGTTCAAACTTGTTTTTTTTTCAACTTTCATGAGCATGAAATGTTTAGAAATTTCTCTTAAGCTATTACAAGACTCCAAACTTTTTAGACACATTTCCACCGGAGCATTAAATCTCAGCTCAAATAATCTTTTTAATTCTAACACAGAAAATCTTCATTTTTTTTTTTTTTACTTATTAAAGACATGTAACATTTTAATTTTTAAAACCACTTAGCATACAGACTAGGCACTAAGAAAGAAAAATCAGAGTCTACTAAGGAGATATATTACTTCCAGGCCACCAGTAAATCCTGATCCATATCAACTCTAATGTGATAGAAATTAAATTCATGCCGTCATTTTATTCCCCAGTGAACATCTTCACTGTAGTTCAGGCTATAGTGTATTATAAATGTATCTAACACAGACTTGAGAAGAATCTTTGCTCCTAAATAATATTAGTATCAACACTGTCCAAAGAAATTGGAATAAAACTTTGTGAATGAAGAAGGAAGATTATATAATAATCTAAGATCAACTTTGTAATATTTTCAAGATTAACAGCTCAGTGGAAAGAAACACCTCTATCACATTAATACATGTATGTCTTAACACAGAGCAGGAAAAGATAGTAAATCTCAGGAAGATATCAAGAATCTTTAACGATCCTACTAAGTGAACAGGGATGACACTGTAAGATTAAAATCAGATTTGTGTCATAGCCAAGTTGAAAAAATTACTAGGTTTTTTGATTGGTAAATTGGTCGTGTTTTATTGTTGTTTCTTTATTTTTTCTACTTTTTTTTTTCCAAATTCATATTTTCTTGCTTGATATTTCAATTACGTTTATTTTTGTTTTCTATAACACAGTAAGTCAGCTCAGCAGAGGTTGATACAGTCTTGTCCATATGTAAACTCTCTGAAAATGCGTATGCTAAAGATAGCTGGATTAGAAAAACGTACTCCACTCAATACGAACATTACTAGAACATTTTAAACTACAGATGATAAGTAAATATTTCTCTTTTCCAATATATTTTTGATATTATTTTTACCAAATTTTAAGTATAGTCTGAGTGTCTGTCAATTCATTCATGTTACATAAAACATATTTGTTGATATAAGAAAATGGAAAGTCAATATTTCTTGTACTTTTTAGAAAGAATACTTCAAGCATTTATAATATTCATTAGTACCTTTTTAAGGGTGAGAAAACCTACAATTATCCTCTATACTCATATTCCACATAATGCAGAGTTTCTCACAGAAATAGTTATTATCACTTCTATAGTACTTAAATGAACTTTATGGAATCTAATACCATACAATTTTGTTAGGTTTAAGTTAAAGTAACTTAATAAACCTGACTAAAACCACCAAGGATTTTTAAGAGTATTTTGACTAGTTTTGTCACACCTGTTTTTGGAATAAGAAGAATCTTATGGTCTCATTTGGAGTTCTGACAAAAGAGGGTATTTGAAAAGGCTTTTATAGGAATGCTACTTGAAAACTAACAGAGCAGTAAAATGAATAGTAGAAACAAAAGTTTGTGCAGTTATTGAAAAGGTCTAAAAACACTTATGCTGCTGATCAGCTGATGCCAAGAAGAAATTATTATGGCAGAGTAAGAAATAGAAAAAAAAATTTTCATTATGTTTTATTTATGTTAAAGAAGGGCTTATTTAACTAAGGGAATAAAATTTAAATTTGTAAAGAAAATATACCAATTTAATTTTTCTTTAGATCACGGAAACTTAATTTCAGAATGTTTTACAGTAATAGCTATATTGTAGAGCACCAGGTCTACAATAGGTCTTCAATACTCTAACTAAATCTTGTATGCTGTGGGACTTTTCAAATCCATTAGATATGTATATATATATAAAATAATATATATATATACAAAATACAGAAGAGGCAAAAGAGATCACAGTGAGACAGATGCCACAGATTTAATTTCCTTACATGGGGGAATGAAGAAGAGATAATAATTCTGTGTGATCTGAATGTTCCAAAAAGTTCTAGTTTTGACTGGATTATGATAAAATGAAGTCTTCTGTATCAGATATTTCATTATTGGTTTCCGCCTCATTTTCCAACATATTTCCTTCTTAATGCATGCAAAATTGCAGTCTATCAAGGAAGGAATTGAATGATTATAGAAACCTATTCTTTCAATAATAATTTGATATATAAGAAAGTGGCAAAAATATTTGCATTTAGTTAATTGACCCATTATCTGCATAAGTTTTGATAAGATTTGATAAGTACTAATTTAGTTCACACAAAATTATTTGATAGGTGTAACTTCAGGAATCTCATTCCTGATTCTCAGATGAAGTAAATTAATTTCTCTCCACAAACAATACTACCCTATAGCGGAACACATTTATACTGCTTTACCTGGTGAAAGATTGGGGTAGGGTGTGTTTAGTTTTCTTTTTAAGGTTTAAAATACTTGGTGTGATGCATAAAATTCTCTTTTCCTCTCCCCTTCTTTCTTTCTTTCTCTTTTTCCTTTCAGTAATGTATCAAAAAGAAAGCAGGAGAATCTTTTTTATCAAAAAGAAAGCAGGAGAATCTTTTTTATGCTCTCGACTTAAACTAAGTTTATCTGGAACCTTTATAACATTAGTGAAAAGTAGAAAAAGACTGACTTGATTGACATTTGAAACTAGGATTGTTAAATCCATCTCAATAAGTAGTGGATACATTTTTAACTATTTCTCTTCCTTTTCTTTACCCCCCTTGTGCAAATATCTGATATGCCTCACGTCAGCAAAATTGCATGAACTTGGATATCTGCCTTTCCCAGTACATTCAACGTAAATGAGGTGAAAAGAGGAGCTGAGGGAATTCCCTGGTGTGATATATATTTTATGAAGGTATTGAATTTTTTTCCCTTGCATTTAAAAACTGCTTTGCTAAGCTTGAATGTCGTCTTCTTGAGTGAAGGGAGAGAGAAAGGGAGTGGGATACACTGTGCGCTAATACACTGATTCTTTTAGATAAAGTTCAGTACCATATAAGCCATTATTTTATTATTTGTGCTGTAGTAGAGCCCAGAGGTCCAGTCAAGGATCAGAGACCTGTTTTTGTAATGAATAAAAAGACAGCCAAGATTGGTTCCAAAAGCACGTAAAATCTTTTCCAGTTGTTATTGGCAAAAGCCAACCTATGTGCTTCCAGAATAATAAAATTCAAAGTTACTTCGGTGCATGTTACCTAGATCCAAGAGGTCAATAAGATTCGAGTTACTGGGAAAAGCCCTCTTTTGGCTTACAACTAAATAGTTTCCTACTATCTAAATTCCCATTGATGCTGCCTTTAACTTACTACCTTTTTTTCTGATTTTTGATATTTTTATTTGTGGCAGTAGATAGCAAGACATAAGCACAATTTTACCCAGCATTTGGGGATGGGATCTTCTCTTGCCTGAATTCTTGCAGCAACTCAAGATTATTAGAAAGTATACCTCAGTGAAAATATTCCAACATTAAATGATCATATTGCAGTTTATATCCATTTCTCACTAGAATTACTCTGTATGTGGTGCCTTAATCCCACTGAAATTGATAGCAGGCTCTTTTCTGACTGAAATAGAAATACCCTATTTAAAAGAGTTAATTCTCAAAGCTGACCATAATTTACTTCAGAGTGTGTTATAAGAAAGTGGACAAATTCAACCATGATTGATTATTCTATGTGTTCTTTGGTGTTATCAGAAGGAAAATCATCTTTTTGGATACAAATAGATTAAAACTTAGCATAACAGAAAAGACATTACGGAATGCCTCTAGCTATGGTCTGGCTTTTCACTAATTCACTTTGCCTCAGACTAAGTCCACCTGGATGGATTTCTCTTCTCAGTCTTGAACTGACACTGACAGCCCCTAATTTGAGTTAGAGGTAATTTTTGGTAAGAAAATTCAACTCCCAGTATTCTTAATTTGCAGAAAAATTCTGCACAAGAGAGAATTTGAGTTTTTGAGAATTCATTGCTCCCCAGAGGTAAGAAAAAAGAAATCCATATTTATCATGTATATTCCCCGAAATTCACCTAATATTTCTCTAAGGTATTTATCCATAAAATACTTCAAAGCAACAGTATTCTGCTTCTGAAGTGCTGTCTTTTAGACTGTACCTTGCTGCTGATTCCTGTACACCAAGGAGGGGAAGTTCATCAAATTAACCTAAAAGACCAGATGAACTTCTAAATATATGTCAAGCACTTTCCTATTTCTTTGGTGGCTTCTACCACTTCTCTGTGCTGTCCCTGTGGTTTAATTGCCTGTGAGTTCATGGCATGCTAGTAGAGTATCATTCTGATTACAGAATCCTTTTAACTATTATTGGTGAACAGATTGGAATGTCTCTGTATTTTTGCTGAGAAAGTCCATTAAATTGCCATTATAAATTTACATTCTAATATTTTGCAAATCACAGTCTATAAAAACTTTTAGTTATAATGCAGTCATTTCTGCTACTTGCTAGTTTAGTAGCATTCTATAGAGACCACAGAAGACACATAACTTGCACCATTAGTTTTCAAGGTCACTGCAGCACTACTTCCACAGAACTGAAAATCAAGCCACAAAAAAATCTCCTATGCTCATACATTTTTAGGTCAATATAATACAGTAGAGTCAACAAACAAATGAAAAATCGAATTGAGGAACTTCAGGCTATAATTCTGATGCAGTTCTTCATGGTGTTTTCCATTATTTATGACAGTTCAAGCAACAATCATGTATTTATGAATTTGTTCATGAACTTTCAAATGTTCCCCAAGACTTATGTTGTCATAAACTTATGCCATCATCTTTCCATTTATGCACTATTTCAAGTTATTGGTGATGTAATTCAGGCAGGCAGGCAACCAAATGACTACCATGTGACTTAGGAAATCTGCCCTACCACAGAGCCCACTAACAGCAAGTGGAGAAACAAAGTAAGCATACAATAAGCAGTTTGCACCCATTTTGCATCCTGAATATTTTAGATTTTGTGAATTGCAAGTATGTTGTAAGGAATTGAACTTGAGTTTTAAGCATCTTGCAAATATAAAAAAAAAAATTGCTGCATGTAATACTTTCAGGAACCGATTCAGAGAGATTTTTCCCAATATTTTTCTGTCTTTTCAAGGTAGCAGCCACAGAGGACTCTATTGGATATAGCGTCTCTGTGTAACAAATAAATGTTGGCATGCAAATGCTTGAACTGAAACTGATGTAAGGAAATTAATACATTTCATTTGCACTAGAAATTCACACTAACTTTATGAAGCTCACATATAAGTCTTGGAAATAAGTCCATTTCCATAGTCATTTGTGTCTGACAGTTCCTTTGTTTGTTGTTATGGCAGTGATTAATGATCTAGAACGTTGCACAAGGATCCTGTCAATGCAAAACTACAGAGTCCTAAGCCCTTGTAGTTTAACATAAAATCAGATACAAGGGAGACTGGGTTGGAAAGCAGAGTCAGAATAAAAACAGAATTGGTGGTTTATAGAGGATTATTTATTTCTGTGATTTGGAAAAGACAGATTTGGATGCTTAAAAACTATCAGTCAAAGAATGTCAGGGAAAAATGTGCTAAATGGAAAGATGAAGGAATAGGAGGAAAGATGGAAGGAAATACAGAACATAAAAAACATGCTGAAATCAAGATTGTTGAAAGCAAAGAGGTAAATATAATGGAACACAGAGTGCACAATAAATTATGCAGTAACTACTCAGATATATATGACTCTTAGCTCCTTTTTGAATGTTTCTTCAGAGTCAGTCTGTAAATGAGGTTCAGCCTGGTTAAGTCTTCCTTGAAGATTCCAACAGCTAGGAGGAATAGGAAATGTTCTTGTGTTCTCTCTTTTTATTTCAATCAGACATTTAAAACATTTCCAAAGACATAAAGCTTATAGAGTGTTATTTCATTCACTAGGGAAATCTCCTTCAGAGTACAGTGACTGTGCTGACCAGAATGGTGGCATTACAGAAAGGTCTATTTAGGATCTTAACAATATAACATCACACAAAAAAAAAAAGGTCACCTTGCACAACTCTACTTTGACAAAGTGACAAAGCAGTCAACATAAAGTTGATATTCTTGCAGAGAGGAGAGCAGAAGTAAATGCATAACATACATATTCTACATACATTCTTCAGAGTACATCTAAAGGCACTCAAAGCTTTACAGGGAGGTAGTAGTCACACTTACAGGTCAAACTGACTCCAAAAAGTGAACACATCACTGACACGCTCACAGTAGGTTACGAGATAATGACTTTTAATTTGATTTCTCTTGTTTTCAATTTATTATTTAGTCCTTTATACAAGTGATTAGACTTTCATCTCATTTCTGTTGTTAAATTGAGTTACAATGATAATTAACTGACCAAGCCTTTTTTCTTTCTTCAAACTTTCAGTGTGTTTTGGAACAAAAAAAATGGAAAACTAAGAAGGAAGTTACTTCTTCACAAGACATCCTATCATACTGAGATTTTAAAAGGCATTTTCCAGCCAAATAAACTTAAACAAGTAATTATTTAAATTAGAAAACACGTTTTCTCAAGTCCTGGAACTGTTCTGTGAGTCACAAGGAACACAATACAGATGTGCTGTAAATGAGTTCCTCCTCTTTGCTATTTTTCCTCAGTTTCAGACATTATCATCTGGATCAGGTTTGAGAATGACATTTATCTCAACTGAAGAGAAAACAAATAAGGTTCAATTACAGACATCAGGAAAATTATGGCGAATATTATTTGAAAACTGAGAGGTCTTAAGGGAGAGCTCCAAATGAAGAATAAATCTTCATACACTTAAGCTCAGTTTTCAAAAGATGCTTTTACTGATATTTTTCAGGCTTCCAAAAAAAAAGTTTTACCAAGATTTTCCAAGAAGTTTTAGTTCTACCAACAACACATCAGTGACATTACTAGCTAAAAGAGGCTTTTATCCCACCTAGTCCCATTTACGTTATCATGTAGACAGGACTTAGAAATTACCTGTAGAGGTTCCTGTGATTCTGAGGAACATGAAGAATGCACGTTACAGATGAAGATGGTGAAAAACTGCTTCTGTTTGTGTTGGCACTGGCACAGATCATGTTCAGTTCAAACTTTTTTTGTTAGAAATAGACTTAAAAAACCAAAGTATTGCAGAGGGACTCTAGGTCTAAATCTGCCATTAAAGCTATAGAGGATGTGTCCTCTGCCACAAGAATGCAGCTGGATACAATGGCTAATGGAAGTTTTAGTCCAATACTTCTATATATTGTCAAAGTTCCCTGCTCTTGAATTCTGAAATGTAACTTTAGATGATAAATCCTCATTGATTTTGAGGTTTTCCAACAGCAAATAAACATTACAGGTTTCAGCAAACTCAAAACTTCTAAAGCATCTGGAATAAAAGCTAGGGATTTACCTGTGATATGCAACATTTGCTAAACCTTATCAAATTAGAATCCAGAAAGAAAAGGGGGGGAAAAAAAGAAAAAGAAGAAAGAAAGAAAAAGATATATGGGGGAATACTTTTTAAACCAGACTGGCAGCATGGTTTATATATTAGAGAGAAATTGCAACATGAGGAACATAGCTGATTTGGTTAACAATTACCCTCAAACAAACTTAACAACATTCTGATCTCATAACATGAATCTCTGAGGTCATTAAATGGACTCTCAGTTAACAATTATTCACGCTGCCAGTTTATGGTGTTAAACTACAGCAAGCAAGCCTGAATAATTAGCTCATTTTAAAGAAAAAATGGAGAATGAATTCTTAGTCTGTACACGTGTATTATTCACAGCAAAGCAAGTGACAGCAAAGAAACTGAACCAAGTGAATTCCTGGGATAAAGCAGCTCAGCCTACAGGACCACAGTATCAATTGGCACAGGAGAACTTTCCAGACAGGAGAAAGAAAGAGGTCAATTTACATGTACAGGACTAGAAGTTTTACAAGTGGATTCAGCTCTTAAATATGTGTGCTAGTGAGCTGATTCATCAGAACCTGGGAGGTTTTGCAACCAAACTTAGAGTTCCTTGGATCAGACCCCAGTTGTGTAATTTTTCCTATGTTTTCTGTAGTCTCAAAAAGGTTTCCCCTTGGTATTTTTGGCATCTATGTCACTGTTTACTTAACTCAATCAGCCTTTTATCTGACAATTTTGAAATTTGTGGTAACAAATGTTGTTTATTTTATCCATTAAATCTTGTCTTCACAAAAAACTCATTCCTCCTTTTCTTTGGCATCAGTAATAAGTTGTCTGCTGAAGATTCACCTTAGCCACCTATTATTCATTCAAACTTTACCTCATTTTCTTAGTAAGGACGGAAAATATAAAAATCATGAATCATTCAGTAAATCTCAGGCATATGTAGTGTGTATAGTGCTTCATGTGTATATTATTTGAACCCCACATTTTGATTTTCTGTCTGACAATATCACTTTCAGGGTGAGTGAATTAATTTCCTGCAGTTCCCAAGATTGATTGGTACTTAGAAAAGCAAGTTCACTGATATTTTCTATTGCTTTTCTTGTTGAAAGTGAGAATGAAAACATAGATGGCAACTCTGAACTACTCCGAGGGAAAAATCCAATTATTTGTATGTTGCCAATTCAAAACAAATTTTGGATTATCTTCTTAATGATGTGACTGAGATGTTTTAGAATATTCCCCAATATCTGTCCCCAGTATCCGGAAAATAAAGAATTTCAACAACTTATTTTTAACTCTTTAAAAATGCAAGAAAAAAAAAAAAAAAAGAAGGTTAAAGATTTTTTCTTGGGTATTCTGGACTTTCTGATTCTTCTCATACACATTTTCTTTCACATAAATCTGTAAGAAGATTCTAAAACAACCACTGTCCCTAAATTGTTTTTGCTATAAAAATTTTTAAAAAGCCTTTGTAACATTTAACTTCTTCTCCAGATTTAACTATTTTGGGTAGCTGTTCTTGATATTTAAGCTAGTTATTTTTAAAGGAATTCAATCATTTTTATACCTATCCTGAGTGAAGAGCAGCTGTTGTATCCACCAGCTTCATTGTAGTTAAGCCAAATCACCATGATTGCAAAAGTGATTCCAAAATAAAAGCAGTATTTTAGTCATTCAAAGTTATATAGGAGTCAAAGAGAAGAGTCAGAGCCTCAAATGCAAGCTCATCCCCTCAGTCGTTACTTAGGACCTTCCCCTCTCAGGTGCCTTACTGCCTGTGCCAGCTCTGTTACAGTGCAGCCATTTTAACTTTGGATCAGAACTGCTGAAAGAGCTCAGGGAGTGGTCGGGAGCTTCAGTGGAGGCTTTTTCTTTTTACTTTTTCCCTTACCTTTGCTTTCACTTACCTTTGGTTCTTGCCGCAGCAGTGTGGTAGGAGTGTTTGTGCCTGGCTATTTACTTTGACTTAACCTTGACCTACTGACTTGTCTTCCTGGATTGACGTGGGACCTCTCTTGTCACTGTGGACTTGGCAGCTGGACTGTGGTGGCTGCCCATGGTCATCTTCACCAGACCTGGTCTGCTTTTTGCATATGAATACTGTGGGACTGTGTCCTCTGTCAATGCAGACACTGTCCTGCTTGCTGTGCTGTTACTTTTCTCACAAACCTGCTGAGGAAAAACTCTAAGTAGATTCTAGGGTAATTGAAGATATACTGATAGTGTTGCTTTACACAGTTTCAGTCTAGCCTCAACTTGCCAGTCCCTGTTTCTAAATAGATTAATTTAGCTGTATCATGAAAAAATACCTTTGCCAGACAGCATTCTGGCAAATCCAAGGATTTTTTAGAATAACTCAGTGTGATACTTCTGTCACAGATTCAGGACTAAATTGAAGTCCCAAACTTGTTTTCTTCATAAATTTGTTAAACATAAATTCTTACTCCTATGAGCGTTTTGAGAACACACTAAGAATAATAATTAGGCTTCTGCTATTCCCTAATGCAAGTGTATGTATTCAAAAGCACAGCTATTTACAGTGTGTACAGGGCAAACAGTGCCACTTGGATCGTTTTCTTCTGCCATGGTGTCAGAAAGACAACAGCTGGCAACTTAGGCTCAGATGTGACACTTATATGTTGCTTTACATGGCCCTGGAAATTTGATCTGGCCTTGTAATTGAGTCTCCAGGAACCTGTGGAATTTACCTGGCCTTGGCACTGGACAATGTAGAAGTGACATGTCTGCTTTTGTACCACCTGCTCAAGACAAAACTGGCAATTCACTGATCAGATTGTTTTTCCTTATAAGTGAAGATATTTAACATGCCTTTTGAAAGAAAAAATGTGTCTGTGATGTGTTGGATTGGGTCACAGACCTTCCTGGTCTCTTCATGTATGATAAAATAATAAAAAAAATATGTAGTAGTAGCTTTTGTCTTGGTTAAGATGGAAACAGTTATGGAGCAGAAATACTTGAACAGTAAGTTTAAGTCTCCATCTTTCACTCTAACAGAGGCCATCTCTATCATATCAACATTTAAGATTTCTAGATGACTGAAATCCCAGTCCCTCACTGCTTCACAGAAGTGGCATACAGCAATAAAAAAAAATTAGCAAAGGTGCTAGGAAATACATCTGTAAAGAGGCAAAAAAAAAATATGTTGTAATGGTTTGCTGAATTAGACCTCTGTATTGTGACATCTGGGGGGTTATATCTGAATCAGGAAAATGTGAAGGAGCACTTAGAACTGTCACGATGGAGTCTAATAAAACTATTCACTGAGCTTTGCACAGTTGGTAAAGAAAGATTTTCAAAATGTCACCCTACATCTGACAGTGATAGAAAAATGGAGTCCCAATTAGTTCAGCATGTTTTCTAATAAACAAGGTATCTGAGTATTCCCAGTGGAGGAGTACCATTCCATTCCCCTCTATGGTTCATCTCTTCATGAAGTAACACTTCTCTTAATGAAAGGAAGTATTGTTCATAATTTACTATGTATCTGACATCAGGGGTGAAATGATTTAAATTGGGGAATTGGCAGAGAAGTTTTAAAATCCAGAGACAACACGAATGCAGTAAACAGTGAATAATAAAAAATTTATCTCAGCGGCCTTTGAAAGCAGGTTATTTTCAGAGAACAGCACCAATAAGAATGAGAAACTGTAACTGCTACAAGCATTGAAAACATTTGCACATATGCATTAAATAAAAATCATGTAATTATTTAATAACTCAAATTAAACATTAATGAGAAGATGGTAGTATCATAAGAAAAGAATTCACAAAGTTTAACTCTTCAAAACCAATACATTATTATTTTATTTTCATTCATGGTATAGCAATTAATTCTGCTTCAATTCTGGATTCAAAATCCTAATCTTTATTACGTAAATACAGACAATAAGCATTCTACTAACAGCTTTTGATAGTTTGCATAATGCAACTTATAGAGCTGCAAAGAATCAAAATGTATCCTATAAATGGTAAAATTATCCAGACCAGACTTTATGAGCTAATACTTCAAAGCTATTGCACTGATGACTGTCTCAATAGCTCAGCAACAGCTGCTGGAAGCCTAAGATTTTACTAGTGAGTGTTAAATATTAGTGTGAAAAGTGACTTTAGAACTCAAAGTTGTATGTGTTTAAGCTTTCACAAGCCATGTAGATAGTTTTCCTTTGCTTGGTCCTCTTCAAAGAACAGCTTGAAAATATCTTTATCTGGTTGATAAATATGTTTTCCTAAGTGTTTAGCTCCAGCGTTTATTTAATTCTGATTTATTAAATAGTTCTCAGATACACCAAAATTCCTTTTTCTACTCCCAGCCTATATAGTAGATAGATCACTGGTCTATATTCTCACCTTTCCAGCTCTTAAGAGAGTGAAACTTAGGTGACAACAATTTAAATCTTAGGAAGACTTTTTAAAAAAACGTTTTGCTAGGAAATTTCCTTCAGTATCTTCCTTGTTACAGACATTTGGTGAGTGAATTGGAGCTTAATCGTTAGCCTACATTACACTGCTACATTGCCACATGTAGACAGCTCTAATAGATCTTTCATGAGGAGTGTTGAGTCTGCGTCCCAGACTATCGTGACTCATCATCATCAAAGCCGCAGTTCCTAGGCCCTATATTGTCTCCAAACAACCTGACAGCTGCTGCACTATGCCGCATCCCAGGAGTCACGGAAACACCAAAAGCTTTCTTGATACAAGTGGTGATGACCTCCTATTGCTCATTGTGCTTTCAGTTGCCTGAGCCATATGTGACATGCACTGAGCTAGGGTTTCAGCTCATGTAGCCTTTCAGCATGTGTATTGAGCTCACTAAGAGAGCTTGCTGCAACAGGCAGAGCTTGTGACATGGGGAATGAGGGAAGGAACAAAAGGTGACAGTGCTCTGCATAGGCAAATTGTTGCAGCACAATGGATCAACATCAGTGAAGTCTCCATGTTCATCAACCTTGGAGAGGTCTACCAGCCATATACCCACCTAACAGCACTGGATCCCATTTACAGCACAAAATCAGTGCACACTCTGGAAGCAGAGACCATATATGTATGATATACAGATGCATATAGCACATATTTCCTGCAGAGAAAATCCCCCGGATTTTCATTATTATTGAAGTCAATATGGCTAACAGTCACTGGGGCAAGTTCAGCAGACAAACATCAGCTCTGCTCTCCGTATGTATGATGCCCACCTCTGCAACTTTGGTATATACCTGTTGGTCATATGACCATACTTGTCCCCCTTCTCCATTAATTGTTCATAATTTATTTCTATCATGACTGTTTCTACTTTCAGTCAGCTGTTCCTTTCAGGTTCTGTTGCTACATTGTGTGTAGTTTTACTTTGAAAACCCATGGGGAATTAAGCCACATCTAACATTCCCACTCAGTTTTCACCAAAACTGTAAGGGAATCTGCATGTCTAGCATTAAATGTTTGTTGGGTATGTTGTAAGGGCTTGTGAGACATGTCATGACTGACAGACTCAACCACCAATCAGTGTAGATACAAATAAGTCATAACACAAGGACCTACAGTGTATGTGGGCTGGGATAGCTCTTGGAAACAACATACAGAAATGCTGACCTGGCCCGTCATCGCCACATAAAAAGAGGCAACCTCCTCAGTTGCAATAAACACACTGATTTTAATCAGTCCAAACCTCACAAGCATAAGGTAAAATACTTTCTAGAAAAGAAGATACAAGCCGTATCCTCCACAGATTTCATTAACAAGATGAGTCAACTCAGCATGCTTTCCAGGTGTGAAGCCAGATGCTTACTCTACAGAATGGAGAATGGTAGAGAACCTGTTTTAGCAGCAAGCAGAGCGGGAGGAAGTGAGGAAGCAGGGAGAAGGAGAGGCACACAGCAAGGGAAAAAGCATTTTGCATTACTTACACTGACACCTGCTGAATTTTATTCATTTGCTGGGATTTTTTTTTGTTTTGTTTGGTTTGTTATCTTTTTAAATAAATTATGTTATCTTGATGATGCAAGAGGCAAATTCCACACATTTTTACAAACAGAAAACTTCCTCATAACTCAAAAAATTATGTAAAATCTAGAATAAAAATAAGAAAAGTGTAATTGGATTAAAATCACAGAATCTGCAAAAATCTTCAATAATCTGCGATAATCAGAAGTGTCTGCCGATTTGGACTAGTGGATTTAGGTCAAGACAATAGGAATAAAATTACTTATGACACAAAGCTCTTAAAATTACACACAGAAAAAAGCAAAGAGAATACCACTTATTTCAACAAAAGGAGAAAATACAGAAAAGCTACAGTAGATTTATGCTTACTTTCAATCTGTTTTCCTAGGAATCTCAGAGAAGCAGATATAAGAAAGGATTTTATTCACTGTGTAATCATATGTAAAATATTATCCAGTGTTTAAAAAAATAAAGATAATATGGAAAGGTAAGACTTCTATATTATATGTATCAGAAGGTAAGAAAAGAGGGTAAGAAACACAAATTATTTCTAGGGAATATTACAGTTTTCATAGGGGAATCACAATGGCATAGTTCATCCAGGACATCCATGATGAAGTAGATTCCCAGAATCTGTACCTAATTTGCAGGTAGCATTCATGTATTTTTCAGCTAATCACACCACATTTCCTTCAGCCACTCTGTCCTGTAAACTCAAAGGAGTTGATGTAGTCAGGGTGGAAAGCAGTGATTTGTAAAGTCTTCATTTCACTAGAGACAGAAAAAAATAATCCCAAGTGAAAAACTTTGACAACAATGATGTCAAAATCTCAAGAGGCAAAAATTAACAATTGTTAAGGCTAGTTTAGAGAAAGGATGCTCTGTCACAGATAAAAATAAATTGATGTCAAGTAGCATGTACCATTAGTATCGGTGGGCTAGGAAAGTGGAAAAGTGTGCAATACATAAGCCTGGTCAACTGGCTCAAAGCATTTGATACCCAGTCCGAAAACAGCTCTGAAAACCACTTGGAAGTTTTAGTTAAGATTCTTATTAGTCTTTAAACATGATTCATCTTGAAACAATAAAAATAATGAAGAAAGTATTGATCCAGGCCAAAACTTTTTACTGTCGTAAATAGATAACCAAGGCCAAAAAAATTATTTTGTCCACGGAGACATCCCACAACCAGAATACTAGTAATAAAACCACCACAGATTAAAAACAAGTTATCAGAAACAGACTGGTAAAGGGTACAATGTACTCGATCAATGAATTGTGGAGCCTTTGTAATTCTTCAATTCTTTTGCCAAGTCCCCAGACAGAATCTTGTAATTAGAACAGCAAAGAAAATTGGGTTTGGTTGCACAAGTCACAAAGGTCTCCTTTCATGAGCAGCAGGGTACTGTCCTCTGGAAGCCAAGACACAATTTTCTCTCTCAAAAACATATTAGTATTAAATAAGAAGGATGAAAGGAATCCCATGAATGTGTACACATTAAAAAAGTGATAATCAATTTAAAGATTTTTCTAAAAGATTGCTGCTGAGGCACCATAGTATGTCCCTAGGAAAAAAAGTTTTTTGTGCAGCACATTCTCCCCAGTCAAACAGAAGAACTTCTAATGCATCTCTGTGCAAGACTGTCTCAAGTTCAGTTCAGTAAAAGCACTACAAAACTGTTACAATTTTACTTCACTGTCAGTGTACAGTCAACAGGAAATAAGACGAAAAAGTTGTGGTCAATGAATCTGCAGGCAGTGAGTAGTCTTCCATTGTAACCTGAGAAAACACTATATAGGAATATTACTATGGTGTAGGCAGGAAAATACCCATTCACTTTCCTTTCAAGTCAGTGCCCATGAGTCAATTTTTCACCGTTTCAAAGAGCCAACCCAGATTTTACTACGTAGAATGTCACAAAGGTCCTGAGGGGTTTTTTGGTGGTTTTTTTTTTTTTTTGGGGGGGGGGTGGGGATTTTGTTTTGCTTTTTTTCCATTCATTCAAGACATGAGGTAAAGTCTGCACAACTGTCCAGTTGTACTGTTGGCTGAAGAGGTTGATCAGCACTACTACTGTACAGTATCCTGGTCAGCTAGTTCCACTGTAGGATTGCAAAATTACTGTGAAAGATACACTGGTTTGGTTTGCATCAACATTGTGAACAGCAGTAATATTCGGAGACTGAATGACAGTAAGATTGCTTAAATGAAGCACTAAGTTATATATATTGATATTTTCATTGCTTTTTTGTATGATTTTTCTGGGCTGTAGATTTGGATGACTGCAAAAATAGGCAATAAATATATACACTTTGCATAATGAGAGAAGTACATTTGCTAGATCAAAGAGATCTATGAACCTCATGTGGTACAGTTTTAGAGAACAGTAAGTTTTTCTTTTGTCTATGAGGAGTTAAAACAGAATTTTTGAAAAAAATTCCAGTGTTTTTATTGTGAAGAAGAGTTACATAAGGGGAAATATTCCATGGGCTCTTTGCGAAAGTGAACTTAAAAAATTGTCTGAAATTCTATTTTGAAGAAAGATGTGAATGCAGCTGTTTACCATACTCATCACAATGAAGCAAACTCCTGATATTCAAAACTGAGAAATATGTCAAATAGTCACAGCAGAAGGAAAGTACAGGAAAGTGAGAACAAAAGTGCTGAGAAATAATTTGTAATGTATAATTTGTTCAAATAAATATTTTTCCTTCTGTAATTGTTACTCTTTATGAAAGTGGTAGCTTTGTTTCTAAGACTGAAATGTTAGCAGCTCTGGGCATTAATTTACATGCTTGGTTTCTTTCTGTATTATTTGTCAGGGTATTCGAATTACTGAATGTAAATGATGGGACCAAAAAGGAATTATATATAGTCTATCTCACCAAAATGTGGACTCCCTCATGCAGAATTAACACTCTGTTATAAAATTAAGAACTTTTTTTTTTTTTCAGTATACAGGGTTCTATAAGGTAAAAGTATAAGTAGCCTTGTTTATAAGCAGGTTTCTGTCTTGAAATAGACATTACGGTACTATAGTAATGGTTTCAAATTTTTTTCACTTGATCTTCTGACCTTCTTACCCAACCTTCAGTTCAGGAAAGCTCAGCTGCATTATAACTCATATAACTGGCATACCTCACAGTCCTACTGTATGTCATCAATACTTGATTGCATAAGTTCTGCAACATAAGAAAAAGAAAATCAGAATGTATTGGTTTACAACAGTAATTACATTGAGAAAATCTGTAGAAAAGCTAAGGATTCAGTCTTTTCAGGATTTCATATAAAGTAATAACATCTTTTTCATTTTTATACTGATACTAACCTCACAACTTTTTTTTTAATTTTTCTCATTTTTTTTGTAAGCTTACAAAGAAAACTGTTGAGGCTGAACACATACTTTCCATGCTTTCAAAATCATGCTGAAAAGAAAATGAGACTTTAAAAGAAAGGCTATTGATTGTGCACTTCATCCAAACAGCGGGACGACTACTACCGCTGCATACTCTATACTTCACAATGAATGATCTCAATTTATACAAATATATTTATTAATTTTTAATGTAATGTAAATGATAGGCAAGATTAGGCTGGTGCATTGTACTTTGCCTACAGGGAGACCTTCTTTTGCAAGCAGAAAATTAAATCTGTTCTCATTATCTGTTCTGTTTCAGTCTTAGGGCCTAGTTGTCACATAAAAATATGTCTACCCTGAACTGATGGGCTTGGTTTATGTATTTTTAAGTAACTTGTTGTCTCTCAAAGAGGAAAAAGGCAAAATCTCCTATGTCATTCGATATCTAATCTATATTGCTGTCAAAGCAAAGTGGAAGTTCTGACTGAAGATCAGATACTCCTGTTCAGAAGCTCTTACTCCTGCAATCTCTGTTTTAAAAGATCGCATATATATCTTTGAAGCACTGATCTGTATAAGGGATATTTTAACTACTGTGCTCATGTGTAAACACCAGATACAACAAAATGTCTCCCAAGAAGACTTTCCCAGGGTCACCGAGTTCCTTTGTCTCTTTGTCACCAAGACAGGGAATTGTTAGTTATGTAGATCACCTTTTTGTCCTGGTCCTGTAATATATAGAGATATTAGGCGTCTCAAAGGGTCCCAAAACATGCCATGCCTTGCTTGTAAGTAGTGCATCTGGATCTCCTTTGCTTCAAAAGGATAGTGTGGGAAGAGGTAGTGCCCCTTAGCCCTGCTCTGTCTGGAAGGGAACAGGGAGAGTAGTACATCTCATCCCTTCAAGCCAGAAAGTACTGTCTGATCCACAATAAAAATGTAGTACTGTTTACCATCAAAGGACAACTGAGACTTTCTTTAATCTTACTTGCATTCTAGGAAAATTCTAGAGTAATTCCCCTTAATAAAAACATGACTTGCTGCGTTTCATCATATTCACTTTCCACAATTGTTAAAAGCATTATATAGGACATGGACCAAAAATTCAGGGGTTTTCATTCCTGAATGGAAACTGAAAATTCCATAGAAGATCTCCATGACTTTGACTCAATTTTCAGACTTTTCAGTTACTTTTAGTCCAGAAGACTCTTAACTACACTCGGATTGCAATGATACTAAGGGAAATACATTAGAAGTTAATGAAGAGGAACATTTCTAATAAAAAATACCAGAAGCTAAAGGAGCCCATGAAAAGCTGCACCTTAGGAATTGAATGCAGAGTATTGGAGAGAGTGTAATACACAATCAGCATTCTGAACCTGCATCTATTTTCATTCACAGCCACAGTAAATTCTAATACATTACTGCTTTCTTGTGGGGAAAAAAGAATAAGGTGAAAATAAATACAAAAAAAAGAACTTCAAGTTCTTTCAACACAAAGAAATGATATAACTTCTTCCTTGGTTTTCACAGGTGGCATTAATTATTTGAGTTTTTGGTTTGGATATACAGGTCTTTCATATCTTTGATCAATGAAGCATGAAAATTGACTTTTAATGGTGGGGTTCATTTTTACAATGTTTGCACAACTTCAGTTTTTGTAAAATATTTTTACCTAAACCCAAAGTATTTCAATGAAATTTTCTGACCCAAAGATAATTTTATGAATAGTGTTCATGTTGATCAATCATTGAATTAATTTTCAACTCATATACATGTAAATTTAAGTTCATAAATGTAACATAATACATAATTTATACTTTAAAAATCTTTTAAAACTGAACAAGAGATGAAAATAAAAGATTTACAAAGTATTCTCAGGCTAACAATAGTTGTAATCTCAGCAGATTTCTGCAAAACACATAAACAAATGCAAAGAGATCTTTATTTCCTTGCCCTGAGGCTTTAACAAAGAATGTTTCCCTGTTCTTGAAACAAACAAAAATATCTGTTTCTTTAATATGTGAACCAGACTTTAAATCTGGGCATACTTTATGTGACAGATATTGGAGAGAGGTACAAGTACATCATAGTTAAAAATATAATACGCAAACACTTGGTTGTTTTTCGCCATTTCCTCTGGAGCTGTAAAGGAATTTTTAGACTTCACTTCTTTTCACTGTTTCTGCAAATGACCTCTTTCTCCACTGTTCTTTCACAACTTCTGCTCAAAATGAAGAAAAATGTTCAACATTTTAGGAGATTTTAACCCATAAACATCAGTAAACCACATTCTTTACTTTAAACATTTTTGTCTTGCATTTTTAGATCAATATCATTAGCCTTCCAGCACAGCAAAAATTAAATAACTTTCTTCAGATTCATCAGTCCTTGGAGACAAAATTCAATTCAACTTTGGAGAGGCTCAGAGTGGAACCTGATGTATTCACAGTGTTCCCAGTCTTTGCTGTGCCATTCTAGGGAATAAATCCTTAGGTTAAAAGTGTTACAGGAACAATCATGCTATAAAATAGACCAATGATAGTTCTTCCTTGGTTTTCACAGGTGGCATTAATTATTTGAGTTTTTGGTTTGGATATACAGGTCATACACATCATAAGAAAGGAACAACAATAAAATTAGCCATTGCTCTTTTTTTGAGAGGATGTTTCATCTTTCTCAGAATCTGGAACGTTCTCAGTCCCTGATACTCTGTGGCTCTCTGCAACTCAGAAGTTATGTTTTGACTTAGGAAGAAATATCCTAGGTTGAAAATTATTCATGCATTGAAGATTTTCTATTCAGAATATGTATTTTATAACCCTGTATTTTTATATATGGGCTAAAGCAATACCAACTAGCAGCCTGATACTAGGTTTTTCAAATGGTATTGTGATGTATACAGATGTCAAAAAATTGTCTCTCCTTCCATGAGAAAACTATCCATTTGTGATTCATTGCAGATTCAGAAGGGAAGTATAAACATGTGGGAGTACAGGAAGGGTGCAACCCACAGTATTTCCAGATCGCATAATGAAATTAACTTCTAAAGGATGTCATACGTCAGAGAATGAGATATATATATATATGAAAGTGACACTTGAATGCAGAAATCAGATATTAAACCATAAAATAGATCTGAAAATGGATCATCATTTTATAAAGGAAAGGACCTTTATACATCATATTATCGTCCTCCTTTCTCAGCACCATATTCTTAAAGAAACAGTGAGTTGCATTTGTCTTTCCCATTTCACAGAATCACAGAATCACAAAGTCACATCGGGTTGGAAAGGACCTCTGGAGATCATCTAGTCATTTCAGACACCTAAAAGTGGTACATCTGAGGTGGATACCTCTTTTAACCCCCAGTGGAGACAGAGGCTTTTAGGATTAAACAACTCCCTCTTCCTTTGGTGCCTGTGTCTCTACTAATAACAGAGGAATCACGAAAGGAATTATTTAGGTTTACACTTTCAGACAATGAAGTTACTTCAGTTTATCCCTCAGAATAACAATTTAGTGGTCTGCTTTGCCAAGCTACCAATCAGCTGATCAGTAGCACTTATAAGGATTAGGTTAAATTTTTTTTTCCTTCTTAAGTACTAGCTTTACTAACTAGCAGAGGAAAAGATAACCACATTTTCATTCTCATCTGAATTATCCTTAATTAAATAACATTATCCTAAATAGAATGTAGACCTCAAAAAAGATGTTAGTACTGCAAAATATTAAACCCAGAATATGTAACTTGATTTTAAATGTTGACATGACTAGCAACAAAATAAGGTAATGCAAGCACACGGAACAGGAAACAGCACAGGAAACACAGAATTTGAAATAAACTCTCAGCAAATCAAATAAATGTAGATCAACATTGTAAATCAAAATAAGATTCAGATGTTATTTATGTTGTAAACAGAATAATAGTAGTGAATGCTGGAACACAGTTCTGGTTCTGGTAGTTGAATTCAGAGACAGTTTGCCTTGCTCAAAGGCCCAGATGATATTTTTTCCACTGATGAAATATTTTATGTTTGTATATTTCTCTTCTCAGTAGATCCTGATATTTTGCTTATTGTGCTTCCTGTGTTTGTAAGGAACTACAGAAGAAACTGTATCTTCAGCTAACCTGGATAATCATTAATAGACAGAACTTCACCAAGTTTTCATCAAATATATCTAACTTATTTGCGTCTATTTCTTTGTGTCTTGGCACATGCATGGTTTGAAGGATTTGGAGGAACATGATATTTGTTGATGGAGGTTTTGAGGAAGATGGTATTTTTTGATATTTACAAGTCTAATTTACCTGAACTAAAAATATCTTCATTTAATGCAACATGACCCACACCCTTTGGGACCATCTTAAACAGATGTTTTAACTGCTTTGGATCTTTCACAGTATCAAGTCATTGCAAAGATCTCTTATTAAGAACCGGTTTCATCTTTGGGCATACTTTTTTTTTTTTTTAAATTGTTTTTTTCTACTCATTTAGTTAAGTCTTTGCTCCTGTTTTGAGTTCTTTATGCTAGGCTGAGACTTCTATTATTGTTTTTGCATGTTGGTGATCCCTCCTCCATATCACTCATATTTAAATTTTGTAGATCATAGAATCATCTAGGTTGGAAAGACCTTTAAGATCATTGAATCCAACTGTTAACCTGACACTGCCAAGTCCACTACTAAGCCATGTCCCTAAGCACCACATCTACACGTCTCTTAAATACCTCCAGGCATGGTGATTCGACCACTTCCCTGGACACCCTTTTCCAATGCCTGACAAACTTTTCAGTAAATAATTTTTTCCTAATATCCAATCTAAACCTCCCCTATCACAGCTTGAGACCATTACCTCCTATGCTAAGACTTGTTACCTGGGAGAAGAGACCAATCCCCACCTCGCTACAGCTTCCTTTGAGGTAGTTGTAGAGAGTGATAAGGTCTCCCCTGCACCTCCTTTTCTCCAAACTAAACAACCACAGTTCCCTCAGTTGCTCCTCATAGGACTTGTGCTCTGGACCCTTCTCAAGCTTTGTTGCTCTTCTTTGGACACACTCCAGCACCTCAATGTTTTTGCTGTCATGACGGGCCCACTATTCAAGATGTGGCCTCACTAGCGCTGAGCACAGGGTGATAATCACTTCCTTAGTCCTGCTGGCCATACTATTTCTGATACAAGACAGGATGCTATTGGCTTTCTTGGCTGCCTGCTGGCTCATCTTCAGCCATGTGTCAACCAACACTCCCGGGTCCTTTTCTGCTGAGCATCTTTCCAGCCACTAATCCCCAAGCTTGCAGACGATTACAAGGTTTTCAATTAGAAAAAAACACCTTAATTATTAATTCATTAAAAATGTATTTTTCATCTGGTATCATTGTTATGTTTAATTCCAGTGTATAGTAAACAAGAATACAGGCTGATGTATATATTTAAATATACTCATGTACATGCATATATATGTATAAAACATACCATTGTATGCAAACACTGAATTCTTCTAATGGGAATACCTTCATAATAAAATAAGGTCTTGAAGAATGTCTTTTAAAAAAGTACTTTGTCTAATCCATTACGTAGGCAAAAACCTTCAATACTCTCTGAATCCTTCCTTCCCACGTTCTTGACAACTTGGTCTTTAACCATTACCAGCAGTGCAGAGTGTGAACCTACAGCCTCCTGACACCCCACCCTCTGACCGTACTTGACAGAAGGCTCCCTGCATTATCCATGTACGTTATGATTCTCTCATATCACACTACCATTGGTGCAGCCAAGGGGTGGTGTGACTCTTACCCGCATTCAAAAGGTATTTGCACAATTGGCTGTCGCTGACAGATGATGCAGACACCAAGTGTCCCTGATGGTCCACCAGAGCTATGGCATTACTTATAATCCCTTGTTCACTATCGGTGATTGAGTGAGTCACCATGTGGGCAGATCATTGCTCATCTTTCTTACTGTTTCAACAAAGCTTTGTTGTATGCTATCTTGTCAGATTCCATTAGTGTTCTGACCACAATTGTTCACTCCCAAAATCATATGCTGGTATTACCCACAGGAATATTAATGATTGGCAGACCCAGTGATGTAAATTGAGGTACTTGTTTGACCATCTACTGGAGCTTGATATTTATAACAGAACCAACCAGAAAACTATTGCTCAGGAGTCTGATACTCACAGAAATTGTCTCCGTAAAGAGAGATGCTGAGAGAAGCCATTCTGCATAAGCTGTAACTTGTTCATTGCATCTACTTATACAATCTTTTACAAAACTGAAGATTCTGTCCTCCTTTGGTGACATGGAAATCCTATTAGCAGTAAGAAACTTTATCTTACCTTTATTTACAGAGAGGAATTCAAGGACACGGCAAATAAGGACTTGTGGGAATGCTTAGAAGTTCACACTTCTGTTCTCCTTAATGATATCTTGCAATAAGAGTTAAAAATTACTGGCATAGGATACTATTGCATAGAGTTGATTCTTGTTAAATAGAGGTTCAACATAGATTGTGCCTGCAGTTTTAGTTGGCATGACTATAGGTGTGTTCTGAGTAATTATTGCAAAAATCCCTAAAATTCTTTACTCTAGAGGGAAAAATAAAAAAAAATGAAAAAAAGAACATTCATGGCTAGGCATTCACTGAGGCTGATCCTCAACATTTTATGTTTTCAAGCAACCTGGTGTGTCATCTATGCTGATTAGTAGAGTGCAAATTCCAGAGCAAACAATGTAATTCATTCTTTCCCTGGATTGTACCTATCTCACACTAGAGTCTTTGAAATCATTTGGAATTGTTTACACTTTAATTTTTATTTAATGATATTAGCCAAATGAACCTTTTACATACTCAACAGGATGAAGAACTAATAAACTTGGAAAAAATATTAGAACAACAAATGATCTATTATATTCGTTATCAGCTGGATCTAATTCTATCACAGAAATATCCTTCCTGGTCTGTGAAATTTCATTTTGTTCCATGATCCTGTTGTGTTTCAAATTTACTTGATACATTTTCCTGACCACAGCTTCCAACCTCCTTTTCCTGATTATAAAATGGTGAAATCACTTTTACTTATTTGATGCCTCAAAATCTATATTACCTAACTTAAAAAAAAAACCAACAGAACAAAACAAAACAAAACAAAACAAAACAAAACAAAACAAAACAAAACAAAACATGAATTTGAAAAGTTAGGACAGAAATTAAAGACTGGAAAGACTAAAAAGTCCACTTTCATGTTTTTCTAGTGTGGGTTAAGTCAGCAATTCCCGAGACTGCAGAAGACACTGATATTGTAACATTTACAACCCAATAACATTTCAAAGAACATCAGTGTCTCTAAGGATGACATATTAGCTTCTTCAAATGTAGCAATATTGACATGAGTAGGAATAAAATCATGTATTAGTAATTCAGGAAAATTTTGAGTTCAAACTTGCAAAATACAGGAAATTATTTCCTATGACGTGCATGCCTAACTTTTGTTACGGACACAGTAGGACAGACAATCACTGGTCCTTTTCTAAGACAAGTGACTGCTACCATAGAATTGAAAATAGCAATGGTAGTATTTTTAAAATTCTAAGGCGGCAAAAATGTGACTTTATGCTACATCTTTGCCATGGTTATGTGAGAGTGTGGTCTATTCTCTACCTGCATGCACCAGAATTTCATATGTCATATATTTTTCTTGAAAAATATTTATTAAGATATGCCTGAGGACTTTTGTTCTTAATTATAGAGACATATGTATGTACTCAGTTTTATAACAATATAAGATGTGAAATTTTATGTGAGAGTACTTTCTATATCTTAACTACTTTGACTCTTTTCTCTTATATCAGACACTTCTCACTGAAATCCCTTAACTGTGTTAGGATTCATATGTTATTTCTCAAACTATCTACATTTCTTGTATGCATTTGAGAATACAGCTGAATAAAGATTCAGTGAAATATTTGATTTACTGAATGTTGTGTAAAAACCCTCCCTCAAGAATTTTCTATGCAGTTATAGGTAAGCTTGTTGATAACAGAAAACAGTGATAATTTTTACACTGCAAAGGAGGACTGACATATCTTTTGCATAATCTTTTGATTCTTAGTTGTACATCACAATTATCCTTTGTTGTTTTATTCATTTTCCTATGGTAGGCAACGGTTTCAGTTTAATCAAAGAGGCAGAAAGACTTACTGTACAGAAATGCCATGCTAGGCTTAAAGCTCTTTTCTCAGTAGAGTCCTAAACATTCACAATAGCATCTTTGTTATGCATAAGATAAAATCTGTGGTTTATAAGATCAAAACAATCATCACTTTGACTGTGCTCATCTTTTTTTCATTTCCATGAAAAATATTAAAATTAAATATTGCCCTTTTCAAAAATGAAATTGGTCATGTTTGGTTTTGGATATCTTATGCAAACATGTTTCTTTCTGTGAGATTGTTGTGGTTTATGTCAGCTCTTTCCCTCAAGAATACTCTGAAGCATAAATTCCACTTCAAGAGATTTTTTTTTCAAAGTTCTGGACCATCCTTCTCATTTATAACTATAACCACCACCAATCCCAGTAGGACCTTTCATAATAATTGAGTAATTCTGCAATGGTTTATGCTTTCCCCAACTGAAACACTAACACATAACAGTCTTCAAGTTTCAGTTCAAACATTATAAAGAAGTAAATGTAAGAATAAAACAGAAATTTATTTAAAATTCACTCACTATTAAGTGAATTTGAAGTATGTTTGCCTTGTGCACTTTTCAGTATATTTTTTCTATGCTTATTCTACTAGTTCTTTATCCTCCTTTCCTAGTTTTACTCTGTTATTTCTTTATTACATTTCTATAGAAGAATTCTTATGTTCTTTGTTACTGAGCTAGTATCAAACTTGTATATTCAGTGGTATGGCACGCTTGATATCCCATTTTCACCTCTATAAGTGTGTGTTTTCCTTCAGTACAACTTCATAATAAAGAAATTGTAATATTCTTCTGAAACCTCTTCGTCTTCATGCTCTGCTTTTTATGAAAGATTTGCTGCAATACACCTGTTATGATTTGTGCCAGCTGTTATCCATTCTAGCTTTTCAAACTGAAGCCTTAAAAAAGTGTTTGCCCATATTGAAACCTGAGTAAAAACAGACTAGTTTGCTTGTATGGCATTTTATGTCTTCATCTAATACTCTGTTAATGCAAATCAGCAGGTCAGCAAGTATCTGTGAAGGATTGTTACATGAAGGACTGCTACTGAGGTGGATAGTTTAGCTGTCAAGGCTTGATTGCTCCTTAGGTCCAAGCAAGTACCTAGCAAATTTAAATATAAACTTGTTTCCTGAGAAATTAAGCTAGTTCTTCTAGTATCTGAAATAGTTCTGGTTTTGTTTCTTTGGTTTTTTTTTTGAAGATCACTTTTTGTGTGTGTCCTATGGGCCTTCTCTTAGGACTGGGTCTGGCCTAGACTGCAAGGCAGGTGACCTCTGCAGTGCCTATGGCCCCAGGTGCAGCCTTCCTGTAGGTTAAGATGACAGCTGAGTGACAGCCATGAAAGGAGGGAGAAGGAGGAAGCTGCCCTGTGGGAACCAGGGAGTTACAAAGGAGCTTCAGAAACAAATGTGCCAGATTATCAAGCAACATAAAAGAAATGTGAGAATTCATAAGCATGTCTATAGACCTTGGAGAGGAAAGAGAAGCAGACCAAATGAGATTCGGCTGAGATTGGGCACTGCCAGAAGTTTCCCCACTTTCCCTGTGTCCTCTGTGCAGATGTAAGCTCTTCCTCTCTGCTGGACACCAGGAACCTCGGCACTCCAGCAAATGAACTGGTTGTACCACTCGTCTGGTGTTTGTGACCTCCTGGGATAACTTCTCACCAGCACATGGGTTAGCAGGCTGCAGGGAGGTGTACAGATACACTGAACACTAGAGCACTCCCATGGAGGTACACGGAACCCTGGAGCACACGCAAGAGGTGTGTGTACACAGTGAACCTGCTGTGCCAGGGAAGGGTGTGTGTGTGTCGGTAACCCAAAGGGGCCAGAAAGTGAATATAACTGCATGCCTGAGGATGTGTGGAATGAGAATTATTTGTGATTAATTCCTGAATGGTGCTTCGAGATTTTTAGATCTATAGAAGCATTTTGTAAGTGTCTTATTAATGGACTTTATCTTTTGTTTTGTTGATACTGATTCTGAATGTATAATTCACTGATTGATGGTTAATTATGTGTGATTAATAAATCAGCAAACTGTCGTCCTCTCTTCAGTGCTTTCCTCCCTCCTGGAAGACCTTTTTCACCTTTATTTCATATCCACATCAACTGAGGCAAAATGGAATGCAAATCAAGCACAGGGGTTTCCAAGCTGCTTTAAGAAATAGCTTAAATATTCACAGAGTGTGATTCTAATAATGGGCTCTACAGCGAGAGAAAGGCAGGGCAGGGGGCGGGGCGGGGGGGAGGGGGAAAGAAAATAAAAGGAAAAAAGCACTGATAACATGACTAAATAAATTACAGCTAGAATCCTCCTGAAGGTGAAAAGACATATTCATGGGTTTTATCCACTTTTTGTAAATATTGATAATGAGGAATTTCTGAATCTTCAAAAATCCATTTAAAAGATGAGTTAAATTAGCTACAAAAAAAACTTACACATATGTTGTTCTGAACAAGGCAAACAATCCTTTGCATAAACAAATTCTGACATTTGCCAACTGTACTATAATAAGTTTGCTAAGGGTCCTTAAGGACCTAATAGGTCCTTAAGAAAACTTAAGCCCACTGTTTTTCTCTTAATCATACCTGAAACCCTCATCAAGATATGCTTTTCTGCTTTTCTCCATCCAACAGAGATCAATTTGTGCCAAGTTATTATTTGCATGATGGTTAGAATAACGTGAACACACAACATATTTTTAATAATTAACCAAACATATACAAGAATAATTTATTTTTTTTAATTAGCCTTGGCTAGCTTGCATATTCTTTTTGCCTGATTGTAGGTCATCTTTCAAGTTGTTTTCCAAACATGAACTCCTTTTCTGCTTTGTTAATTCAATATATTGAATTGTAAGTAGTTTGCTTGTAGTGAACTAAAATTTTATTGCTTAAGCTTTTAAATATTGCTTTGAGGTGAGATTGGTTGAGTAGGAACTTGGACAAAAACTCAGATTCTGTTTTTTCTAAAACATGCCATAGCTCCATGGGTCAGACTGAGTCACTGAAACATTAAATTTTATTCACACAAAACCATGGAAGCACTAACTTTATATGTTCACAAGACAAAATGCTTTTTACTGCAAATATGTCACTCAAAATAAAAACTGTGAATTATTTTATTTATCTGAACAGTATTAATTCAAATATTTCCAGTAAATTACAGTTAACAGCTCTAGAGATACATATTTATACATACTTATACTATCATATTTATACATTAGAGTAGTAGTCATCTTTTTTCATACTGCTGTTCATAAGAACAAAGCATTCATTTAGTGCCAAGTATATCATCCCAAAATACTCATAATTTTTGTAAAACATTCAGATGCAGAATACACCTGGAGAAAGGAATGTTGACATCCTCGCTCATGCAAGCCTTTCATGCAAGCCTTGCTGAAGCTCTGGGCTATCATTCTCTCCCTTTGTTCTTTGTTTGGAACTGTGCAGACTGGGAATTTCTTCACAAGGTTCTGACCAAAAATTGACTTTCTGATCTTCTAGTATATGAATTAACTGTACCAGTGTGGTCTGAGGACATCCCATTTGTCTCCAGCTACAACTAATGGTCAGTCTCCATCTCCATCTTTTGGCACATTTGACCTCACTGCAGCCAACGAGACAGTCACTTGCAGTTCTGAAATGTTGCCTTACCAACCTATTCTGTCCTTCCTTCCAGATGGAATAGCAAGTACAGAGAATCATCCCCAAATCTACTAAAATTCTTAGAGTTCTCTTCAGCAGGATGAGACATCACCTTGCCGCAGGCTTCTTAAAATTTATTATAATATTTATTTCTTTATTCTACACATTATAGCCGTGCTAAATGATTTACATGTTGTACACAACATTTTTAGCACTGTTGAAATATTCCATATAGTCAATGTACATAGACTGTAAAACTGATATGCTTGATTTGGTTTAGTTCTTCTTATACACCAGGTACAACTCATGAATATTAGAAATTATAGTTTTGGAAGTAAAGCACTTTATATGTTCTTTTTACCCTATACCAGTGTGATCTCATGCTCTATATGCTCTAGCTAACCTCTAGCAGTACTGTTTACACATTTGACTTCTGAAATGTTACCTTGAACTTTGAAAGTAATAAGGACATTCCCAGATTCCTAATTCTCAACTCAAAGATGGTACTTTCTGATACTGCATTTTTAACATGTTTAGTTTGAATGAATCAGACTAACAAACTAGTTAGTGGCTCAATTAGGTTTAAAAAAGCTCATCTGAGTTTTAAAGCCATGTCTACCTAAACCTTATTCTATTCTCATTCATCATACAAACAATCTAAAAAAAAAATTTAAAAAATCAGTAATTCTTAAAAGATGTGAATTAGAACTCTTTCATAGCTAGAACAAGTCCTTTTTAAAGAAGTGGCACAGAATTACCTTTTTTTTTATGTATAACTTTAACAGATTCCATTGCCACACCAGGCTTCTCAACATTTCAGAAAAGCAATTCTGTGCTGTGGAGTTCATAAACAGGAGTCAAGACTTCTGCTGAAATTTTTCACAAAAAAAGCTTTTAAACTGATAAAGAAACATAATGGACAATCACTTTACTCAGTGATGTGCTTCTATCTAGTTGAATTACTCAGACATTGCATGCAGGACCAATGAATATATATGAGAAGTTGGCAGTAAGTAGACTCCATTATACCAGTTTAACCTTTTAATTCTTGAAGTGGAATTTTCTTCTGACTTGTGAGAAAATGTCTAGCCTGGCCAGGCACATAACAGTTCAAAAACCAGAACATTTATAATTTTTAAAAGTTAATCTTTCTAGATTTACCTAAATAAATGAATCTACACTAGAGCTGTAAATTTAGATAATACTTATAATAAATCAGGGACTGAATAATCCTATGACAGTTGGCTTCTTCAGTGCCTGAACACGGTAAGTACTCATTTTTTAGAAGAAGGTTGCTTACAGCAACCTCATATGGTAATACAAAGGTAACAACAGCAGCTCATTTTCCCAAACTAGGTAATCTTGACAGAAGAGGTGCCTTGACTTCTTCTGTAACTTTAATATTATTGTCAAAATTCTACAGTCTATCTGGTAGATATGCAGAAATATTATGCTGCTCAGATAGATTATAGACAACCACACTCTGATTGTCTTTCCATTTATGTATGGGTAAATTAGCAGGATCTCATGCAGTACTGAATTACACACATGGAACACCAGTAAAAATAAGAGAATAAGGCAGTGTCTGCTAAGGTAAATTTAAAGTAATAACATGTAGCCTGCAGTCTCCAGAGAAGGAAAAAAAGTCTCAAAATGTAGGTTGACCAGGAAAAGGAGGAGGCAGACAGGCTGATAAACTAGGTTACAATAAGAATTTTCTCTGTAGAGAAATGGAAGATCTTTCATGTCTTCTAGCCAAACACAGTAGAAATAATGAGGAATGAGCAAGAAGAGGCAATAGGGGTAAGGTTTCTATAATAACAGTGATCAGTGACTTTCTGTGACAGAGGTTTAAAACACAAGGGAAGTCTGGAAAATCTTCCCCAAAAAGCACTGAGTGTGTGTATGCTTTTTGAAAGTAAATTGAAAAAAGGGCACAAATGCCATTGTGTCTGGACCCAGAGATGGAAAACATCCCAAAGAACTAATTATATGAGGTTTCTTGAGAATCTCCTCCCAAGTATCACTCTTAAATAACGATGACTTTTAAAATTAAATCCTTCTTCACATTTCTTCCCCTACTGTAAAAACTTGGCAGCCAGAACAGGCTGTCTAAGCAGAACTGGAAAAAGAAGGAACATATCAGGAACTTTTCCTAGCCTTTATTCTGCCCTGTTTGAGGAATTTTGCCCCTGAGACTCTTCTGAGAACTAACAATACAAAAGGGCAGCTTGTGAACCTATCTCTGATCATCATGACAATCTCATCTCATTAGTGACTCGTTGGTGCTCACCTGCAGTAGATCTAAGTGCCCAGTCTTTAACACTGTTGTCCTCAGGAGAAAGGACAAGGCAAGGGACAGGAAAATAGACCTTCACTGGAAAGCCAGAAGACTGATGCTTTCTTCTGAAAAGATGTTTTTAATGTGTAGGAACCTTGGAATACAGTTTTAAAGACTACCAATGAACCACTGAAGAAAGTGAATTGAAAAAGTACGAAAGAGTTGTTATCCTTGTTGCTAATGAAGGACAGAACCAGAAAAAGCTACAGTTGAAAATTGTGTGATATTTCCTAGCGAAGTGAAGTAACCTTGTATAGTTCTTAATGGGCTGAGTTTATCAGCTTGCTTTTAAATTGAGAGGGATTATTGTGCTTTTATCAGTAGATCAGTTCTGAATAGCAAATCTTCATATGTGTATCCCCAATTTCTTTCTACATTTAGGACAAAGGAAAATTTCAATAACATCTGCTATCCCACTGAATGCAGAGATACCCAAGCAAGGCAGTAATTTTAAGTTTTCCATGTGGCACACAACAGTGGCAGGAACACTGCTTTGGTCTGGGAGGGAGAGGTAGAGCGGGTTGTTGGGGGTTTGGTGGAGGGAAGACAGAGAGGTTGTCCTATCCTGTCCTTCAGCTTCCAAGCTTGATCTAATGACTGAATAGGAAACAGAAGTATCAAACCAACATGGACTGCTGTAGCTGGACTTCTTTCATTGCTGTACTCACTTAGATATTCTAATGTAGGCCTACTCCAGCCACTGTTTTGTTCTTTGATACTAGACTTACACCTTTCTTTCTTTTTCATGACTACCCAATTTACATCACATTTTGCTCATTGCTCTTTTTCCCTCAGCATCTTATCCTAGCCCAATCTTTGACCAAGTAATAAATGCATCCTTGCATAATGCTGCAGTTACGTATTTCTGTTTCTATTGGATTTATTTTATGCCATTCAAAAAAAAAAAATTATTTGTTGTCCTTTATTAAGCTTTTGTCTCTGGAGCCATTAGAGACAGAAGGTCTAAGGCAAGAGTCAACAGTAATTACTGATGACTGAGAAATGGAAACTGCTGAATGTAATTCAGAGCGGAAATTAATAAGACCTGAGGAATAGAATAACAGTTAATAAAAATAATGAGCACTCAAAGAACGTAAATTGGAGATTTCTATTTATCAATTCCTTCAGTAAAATGTGAAGGTGAAACCTTCAAAACCGGTAAGAATTTTTCGTCTTATACAGTTAATCTAAAGCATTCAAGTGGCCACACAATGGTCACAAAATAGCCACAAGTGTCTCAGAAAATGAAATAATAGGAGATTATCAAATTGATAAATTTATTACGATTGTGGAATGAAATAGATCCTTCATGATTCAAGACATGAACCAGTCAAAGTCTCCTGGGAATTTGAAGACATTTTCCCCATTCAGTTATGAGTCTGTTTCCAGGTTTCTTGACATCAGATATCTGCCATTTGTAGACACATTGAATTGGAGTGGGTTTACCACTGATTCGATTTCAGTGGAAGTTACTATGAACTTTCTGTTTGCAATGTCTTATGTTTCCCAAAATATCAAATCATGTTTAAAATATGAGTAGTTATTTATCTGCGTAGAGATACTGGATCTTTGTGCTTATTTTCTTATGTTCTGTACCAAAGAATTTCTTCTTAATGCTTTTCTCCTTAAGTCAGTTTTTGTGTCTCATTCCCGCTTAAAGTATCCTCAGATTAATAAGATCAAGAACTCTCCCTCCATTTTCCAGTGTGACCATAATACACAATATACATTCAAGAAAACTACTCTAAAACTTCACTAAGTCCAAGAGAAAAGTTCAGTGTTACAAATGTGTACTTCAATGAATGATAGCAACTACTGTAAATATTCATTTACTTAAATAGAATTTTCACATAATTATTATTTTTCTAGGTGTATAAATTGGGCAAATAATAAATAAGGCTTTCCAAATAAGTAACTTCATGTGGAAATGTGGATTTTATTACAAATTGTAATAAATATACATATTATAATAAATAGTTTTAAAATTCAAAGTCTTGCTCAGCTTGAAATTTCATAACTCAGCTATGGAAAATTCAACCTGACTTTTCACCTCCTGTGTTTTAACTTTAAACTCAATTCTCGATTTATTTCCTTCTGAGAGAAAATCCTTCAAAAAAAAAAAAAAAAAAGATGAGACCCCAAGCATATGTCATAAAGAATCTCAGTAGATCCTTTTATAAAAAACCTAAGTTGATTTCTTTACATCTTCATATAAGAAGTCTTTATAAATTCAACTTTTTAATCTAAATTTGTACTCCACACTGATGATTTCTTCTTTTTTCTCTGTACATTCATTTGATTTTCTACCTTTAACTTAATGGAAAAGGAAACTTGTTTCACATAATGGCACAGTCAACCTCTGCAGGAAGGTGACCTTAAACTACACTATTCCCTACATACTCATTTACAATGTTAAGTTTTCTGCCAGCTTAAGTAAATCTACTCTAATATATTTGTACTTGACAGAATGTTTACACTGATAGACAGCTAGTTGAGCAGCGTAAAAATGTAGTGAAGAAAAACTTGAGATTTTTCCTAATTTTTTCATTGCTCAGGCAGTTAAAAATGATACATACATAAATAACAACTTCACCTTTTAGTTCAGTAAGCTGACAGGGTTTATAACTCATTTGACTTGAAATGTAAGTTTCCAGATTACAACAGAGAGCCTGAAAAAATCTGAAAACGATTTCCGTGATTACAGAAAGACTGCAAGAAGACAGAAGGAATATAAGCTTTTTCCTCTCCCTCTGGCAGATGGAGAACTGGAAAAACTTAAAACAAAACAACCAAATGTCAAGCTTTCAGGCTCTGACCTCTTACGTCACATTCCAGAGTGAAAAACAACCTCAAGCCCTGTTAAAGGAAACCTTAAATCTCTTCATAATTTTTTCCCTATATGAAGTGTTTTGTCTGAAAGCTGTTAAAGATCTTCCATAACCATTCACATATCTTGTCAAATTTATTTACTTGGACCCAAGATTAAGTGCAGATACACTGTACTAAGAGTAAATAATTTTATAAAAATTTGAATATAGGGCTTTAAAACGAATCAAACTGTTTATTTGACACATAGAAATATTTTTCACATAGGTATGAATACCTGTATGTCTTGTGCTTGTATATTTATTACCACTGACTTATAAAACATTTAATATAAGTTTCAAACATATAATGTACCATAAATACTCTTTCTAATCCAAAAAAACACAGTAATTTTATCATGGAGAAGAAATCATTGTCATTAGAGACACGATTTTTGTTTGTACTAGCAAAATTATTTTGAATTCATCACTGTTTGTTGTATTGAGCAATCTGTAATTATGTCTCTAATTATTTTTTAAAGTAAATAGATAATTCCCCCTGTGTAATAGAAAACAAAAAGACAAGTTTGAATTGCTTATTTATTCAGGAGGAAAAATAGCTAGGAAGTATGTGAGGCAATTTGGGTTTAATTAATATTGGTTTAGGTGCTGATCCTGTAAACACTGACCTAGGCAAATAATTTCACACATTGGCTTTTAGATAGTGATCTATTTCTGAAAAACTAGAAAAATATCTATTACAGAGATTTATAAAAAGAAAGATACACTTAGAGGTATGATGTAGTTTACAGCTTTTCTAAATTATCTTAAATGTAAGTTAAGATCAAAAAGTATGTGGGACCTGATGAAGGACTCACTGAGGGGAGCGCAAGTGCTGTTTCTTAGTATAGCACTCACGATAGCATAGACATAAACCCAGGACAGATTAAAAATGTAGAGTTGAGGAATGTCTGAGGCTGAAAAAATAAAGCTATGTGCCATTTCCTTGTTCAGATGTAGAAGGAAGCAACGTAGAATATCATAAATCGAGGACAAAAATGTGAAAATCTGGCTATGATAAATAGACAGAAATGTCACATCTCACATGTCATTCCTGCAAAGCAACCAGATGAAGTGAAAGAGTTGATTCTTAGAAGTACGTGCTGTGTATATGAATTTTCCTTATGATGTGTGAGAAGAAGGTATCTCAGGATGAGTCCAAAATACAAAATTCAAAAAGAATTATACTGTAAGAAGCATGGAGTTATAATATAGAGAAGACAGAGAGAGTAGTGAACCATAAATCTAGGCTTTTGGGATAGTATTTTACATCAGAAAGATTCTAGAACTTCTCCTAGTTCTTAATTAGCAGGAGAAGAAGATGATGATTTTGAGTACCTTCATAAGTATCATAGAATCATAGAATGGTTTGGGTTGGAAGGGACCTTAAAGATCATCTGGTTCCAACTCCCCTGCAGTGGACAGGGATACTTACCATGAAACCAAGTTTTACACAAAGCCACATCCAACCTGGACCACTTCCAGGGACCCACAACTTCTCTGGACAATTTGTTCCAGTGTCTCACAACTCTGATAATAAAGAATTTCTTCCTAATAGCTAATCTAAATCTACACTCTTTCAGTTCAAAACTGTTACCTCTTGTCCTGTTGCTACAGTATCTGATGAGTCCCTCCCCACCTTCCCTGTCACTTTTTCCCAACTCTCTCAGCCTTTCTTCATAGGAGAGGTACTCCAGCCTTCTTATCATCTTCATGGCTCTCCTCTAGACTTACTCCAATGGGTCCATGTCCTTCTTACATTGGGGGCTCCAGAACTGGATGCAATACTCCAGGTGGGGTCCCCTCTTGTACAAGACAGTGTATTGCAGTGTATCTAATTCAGTAATGTAAGTAACTCAACAGTTGGCCTGGAAGCTTTCCAGCTGGATCCATTTCTAAACTAGCTGAACCACAGAGGCAGAAACCCAAAACGAACTTCCCACCGTTTCTCAAATATGGGGTCAAAGTGAAATCAGGAGACAGTGACACCTTGGTGCTCAGGCCTTCTCTCCTTTTCTGCAGCAGAGTCTTTCCCCATATTGTCACTCTTTAGGATGGAACACCATGAGTCTTTGGACAAAATTGGAACTGGAGCCAAATCAGAACAAGAGCAAACAGCTCTCTGTTGTTCTCCTGCTTGGTTAGCCAGTGCTTGTCTTGACATCACAATTTGGCAGAGGCAAGAAAAACAAGCAGCTTGTGAATGGATATACAAAGTACCATTTCAAGATGTTTTCTGATAATACCCCAGACATTATTAAGCTAGATATCCATTACCTGTGAGAGTTTGAAGCATATTACAGGAACTGTGTGGAGCACTAGGAGTGCTCCAGGAAAATGTTAACAGAGATGCTATTACCTAACCTGGACCCATACTAAGACTATGATTGCCAATGTGCTGTTCTATGATGTAAAGCTCCAAAGCCTCACACACACTCACACATCTTTGGCAGTTAAATCTTGTTTTCAACAAAAATGGGCTGGTTTGTTAGACTAAAATTGTAAGAAGCACTGATTTTATTCCTGTTGCCTTGTGAGTAAGTTAGAGATTTGCACAAGCCAACCAGAGGAGGGATCATTTACCCATCTACTAAACAGCTCTATAGAGAGCAGAGAATTAGAGTGCTTCCTTCTCCTTTCCTAACCCATTCAGAACACTAATGCTTATGGAAGAATTTAGACCACCCTGATCTAAAAGTTCAAAACAGATAACTTGACATGTTTTGGAAAAAATAGTATCTTTTTTTTTTTAACATGCAAGAAGTGTGAGCCAGAAGTCTTAGCTCTTGTGGCTGACAAACCTTTCTCTATTGTCAAAAATATGTAGTTAATAATATAAGCTTCCATTGATCTAAAATTATATCCCTAGGTTATAAGACAAGGATAAACTTATCTCCTTTTAGTCTTACCCAGTCTTATTTGGGCTACTGTATGTGTCTCACTATGGCAAGCAGAAGTTTCTGAACAGTAATCCAGTCCCCAGAGATGCACAGTACTTCTGAGCAGAGTCTTAAACCCAGCTGCAGAAGAGACATCCAGAACTGGAACAGGGACTTCTAGAGAAAGTCAATATGACAGGATATGGTCAGAGCACACCAGCTGCCCTACTCATTACTGAGGGAGTTTATGTTTTGTTTAGTCATTATTACACCAGGAAGAGTTTAAGGGAATGCTTTGAAAGAGGCGTTAACATTTGTAAAAATGTTTCTTGTTTCCTGTTTTATATAAGTAACTGTCATGGCAAATCTGCACATTATTTTCTACCCTGCTTAGGAACCAAAAAATACAGCAGATGGTTGACTATTTCAGCCATACTCTAGTAGTTTAACTCCTCTTTAATTACACCAGACACTTAATTTACTTTAAAAGAACTGGGGTCAGGCCCAAGCTAAATCATCACGTACAAAAATCAAAGCCTGAAAAGTATGACTGGAACAGATGGCACTGAAGGCATCATGGTTTGAGAACAGTCAAGGAGTTATTGGTTCAATATAAATTAACACTGAAAAACACACAAAATTTTACAAGAATATGAATGAACAGGATTAAGGATGTTATTGTGAATCAGTTAAAAGTCAAAAAGTACCTGCGGCATAATAGAACTAAAGGTAGAAATTACTTTTTTAAAATAAAACAAAGCCTTATTTTGGTGCTTTTCTGTTTTTCAGTTTATAGGATACCCTATAAAAATGCTAAATTAAACTTGTTCTGCAGCTTGCATGATGTTTCATTTTGCCAACAACGTTGTGATTCCATATGTGCTGGCAACTGTGTATTTCTCCTTGCCTTGTTCAGGAACATTACCACATCTTTTTTTCTTCTTTCCCCTGCCTAAATGCCTCCACTTCTCATTCTTCCATCCTGAAAATAACAAATAATTCCATACTGAAGGTTTATTCTATATGGGGGAATGTAATACAATATGCTAGTTGTGTTTCAGTAAAATATAACAACCACATTTTCTTCATCCCTGAGGAATCTTCCCATCATGTGCCATAATCTCTTCCCATAAGCTTCCCTGGGACTTCCTCATGTAGAAACTTGTACCATCATACTTGAAAGACTTTAGGCTCAAACAACCTCCAAGTAGAGGATGGTGTCAACATTCATAGTATAGTTCCAAGTATAACTGCATCACTGCAATCTGCTGTTAACATTCAACAGAGGGTTTCCCGTGAGCTGAAATTTGGCATGCAGTATCTCAGCTTAGAAGCAAATTTTAGAAGTGTGAGTATTGACAGAATTATTTGGGTGGCCAAGAGTAAACCAGATTAACAAATCAGTTTTACAGATGATAATTGGTGGAAAAAAAAATATGTACCAAAGTAGATGTTCAGTATTTCCAAAAAGTAAAAATAATGAAGTAAATAAACAAATCTCCAACGTGCTTTTGCTTTTCAAAATTCCAGATTGGATCTGAAAAGTTAGGTTCTAGCTTGTGTCTGTTGCCATGGAAAATACAAGAGAGGATTAAACATCTTCTGATGCTCTTTGTGGCCTATTTTGATTTGCTTTGCTACAGATAACACCTACTAGTTCTTTACTGCATGGAAAGGTAGATGTGCAAAAGGCAGTGCTCAAGTACTACTGCCCCTCACAACAAAGCCACTTAGGGAGCAAAGAATACTTCAAAACTTGTTACTTGTTTTGTCCTAAAGACGGCAGGTTTTTACTTACAGAACTTCTGAATTCTCCTCTGCCAGACACTCTTGCTGAAGCATTTCTTGCTGAAATCTTTCACTTACACCGCTCTGCAAGGGCATAAAGACTCCTAATCCTTACCTCTGTTGAAGTGTTTCTGAAGTCATTATCCAAGGCTAGGAGAAAGTGGATTACATGCTTTGGAACACAGCACATGGGGTAGATTGAGCAATATATCTGTAACCTTTTGAGCTAAATAACTCTCCTGTGCTCTGTAAATGTTATTCTATTCTCAGAATAAAATCTGAAAGTTCCTGTTCTGTCTTCTGTAATTATCCTCACATAGCAAGATACCCTTTCTATGGACTGGGCCTAACTGTCATAATGCCAATACTTATGCTGCAAGCAGGCATCAATGTTCCATTTCTTTTCAAACTTGTATAAAGTAATTTAGTCACTTCTGCAGATCATACTGATCGCTGTTAAGCCAAGCCATCAATGATTATGTGCTATGTGACAGGTTTGGTCAGTCATACTTGGTCTTCTTGTGCCTCACATTATTCAGATCAGAAGACCTGTTGGAGCAGGGCATATCAGTTTTCTAGACTGCACAGCTTGATTTTACTCCCATGGAAACTCAGATATGATAAGGAAGGGCAGGACTGTGACCCTCAATCTGCCATACAGCCAGGTCACAGATAAGCCATAGGCCCACCTCCGGAACTTGGAGGCACACCTGGGTTCCCACAGTGCATAGGATTAGTTAAGATTTTTGGCACATCAGCCAGATTTATTTCTTCACTGACATTTTTATTTCTTTATTTCAGCTTTTGTCAGAAACATACACTTCAAGATTGCAGGCATTTTGATGTCACATTTTGCAACACAGTTAAAAGCAATTTAAAAAAAAGAAATGGTAGAACTTGAGATGTTATTGCTCTTCCTGCCATTTAATTTCTAAATTTATGTGCTTAAACCACAAACTCATTTTTTGCTATTAATCTTGGCCATTTGTTCATTTGAAAAATGTGACACATGGTTTGACACATATGATTATTTCTATGTTAGTGAAAGCAGATACCCTTGCAAGAGAGATGTGACAGGGAAAAGAAATCTGTGTAATGGTGGAGGTGTTTAAAGGAAGTCTTGTGTTTGTTCTAGTCTATCATATCAGTCATTCACTTCTATTTGCATCTACTCAAGGAAAGGTGCATCAATTCATTAGTAAAGTCATTTATGGACATATTCCACTACTATACTCAAAATATTTCCATGTGTGATTTAATCTGGGTGGGAAAAATACTGTCGTCGTACGATGAATTCCAAAATAATCAGCTAAAGATCACTTCAGTTCTACTGACACAAGTAGCTGTTTAATATACCAGGATATAAATTATCAGAAATATTTCAATTTTTTCTTGTACAAATAATGTAATTTTCTTAATTCCATATTTTATAAATCAGATTTTTTTCCCAGTGATATAAATTCTCAAATTGAAATCCTTTCCTTAAACTGGAATTAAAAGCTTAGGTTTGACAAAAATGTGTTGATTTGGTAGACTTGGACCCTTTGGGGTTTTAACTTGCTTTGAAATACTTTTAAAATGTTTCTAGTTTGAAAGAAAAGGTGTTAAAATCATGGAAATTTTTGTGAAATGATGCTGTGGTTTGGCCTGTCAAGCATCTAAATACTACATCACTGTTCACTTACTCTGCTCAAGTGGGATGGAGGAGAGAATCAGGAAAAAAAGGGTACAACTCATGGGTTGAGATGCAGAGAGTTGAATATAACAGAAAATGAAGGAAAAGTAGTAGTAATAATCATAATAATAACAATATGCAAAACAAATTATGCACAGTGCAATTGCTCACCACCCACTGATCAATCCCCAGCCAGTCCCCAGGCAGCGTCTGCTCTCTGGCCAACTCCCTCCACTTCGTATGCTGAGCATGATGTCATATGATACAGAATATTGCTTTGGCCAGTTGGGTCCAGCTGTCCTGTCTGTGCCCCCTCCTAGCTTCTTGTGCCTCTCCAGCCTCTTCACTGACAGGACATGAGAAGCTGAAAATTCCTAAGCAGTATAAGCATTGTTTAGCAACAACTACAACATCATTGTGTTATCAACATTATTGTTGTATTAAATCCAAAACACAGAACTATTTCAGCTACTAGGAAGAAAATCATCTCTATTCCAGGTGAAACCAGGACAAATGGAAAATCTGGTTCTTGCCCAGCCTACTCCAATTACTCCTCATCTAAAATCCGTTATTTTTAAAAATGCAAGTTCATTAGGTTTCTTTGTCCCATAAGCGTCTTCAATGACCTCATATTTTTCTTCAGAATATTCTTGATCTCTGACACAGCCATTCAGGCCTGGCTTTGGGCTTTATTGAGGTTGTTCTTCCAAAGTCACACAAGTGGCAATGTCTCTGTTTGACAGATGGAGTTACAGTGGTAGGCAAAAGAAAAGGCAGAATAAGAGACAGTATAACTTCCACACACTTTTTGTACAGTCTTAACTACTGAAACCACTTCATCTCTCAGTGATGAGGCTTTGTTCCCCTACTTGTCACAGACTTGCAGTGGAGTTTTGGAAGAGGGTAAAGAAAAAATATTTCATGGGAGAAAGATAAGAAACAACTAAAAGAAAAGAAGGAAAGGAAGAAAAATGGAAGACACCACCACAGGAAAATAAAAACTTATGTTGATGTGGCTACCACTGAAGAACTCATATTTTAAGGTCAATTGTATCCGAGCAGACTGGAACATGTTATTTGTGTTACTTATGGGAAAGTCTGATTATTTTAATATAAACAACAAAAACAAGGATCTTTAAACTCTGCCTTGAAACACTATTTATAATTTGTTGATCTTTCTTTATATAAAATCAAATTGTTCATTCTTCCCTAGTGAACATACTGTGTCATGCTGAAGCCTAGAGTCATTCTTTGCAAATAAACTGTACATTTTTGACCACAGAGATTTACTGAACAGTAGACATACCAACAAGTCATTCATTAGCTGAAGAGGGGTGAAAGATTCAACAAGTGCTATGAGATTTTATGTTTCTGAAAAAATATCTTATGTAAAATAGAACATATTTTAAGACATTTTAAGATAATTTTGAAATACATGTATTTGAAAAAGTTCTGTGGTATCATACTACTTTTTAGTGTATAATCTGTCCAGTTTTGAAACAAATCCCCAAGTAACATTTACTATCATTTTTTTTTTTCCTAACTGATTGAAATGTACTGGACCTAGTAAACTTCCTAACAAATATGTAGAAAATATAGGGTTTGGGTGTTTTTCTTCACATGGGTTAGACACTTTTGTAGAACAATAGAAAACCCCAAAGCTAGTACTGCAGCACGTTGTTAGAAATGTGGGTTTGCTTGCCTTGTTTATATTAGGTAGGATTTTTCTGTCTGCTGAATGAAAAATGGATGAAATAATTTTCATTATTTACTATGGCAAGGAAGTGCAGAAATTAAATCTGCTGGACTTTCTACTGTGTGCCAGTCAATCCAGTGGCACCATTCCTAACCAGCTGTTATTAGCCAAGGAAAGGTTTCATAATGTTCATGTCTACAGTTTGTATCCTGAGGTTTACCACATACTGTAGTGTCATCCTTTACAAACTGAACTGTGTTTAAGTTCCAAGAAGGCTTTCATGACTGTGCATATACAGAAGCTGTATGTAAGTTATAACATGTAACTAATTTAGATATTCTTTTTTCTGTTTTGCAGTTGTCTAAGTCAATTTTTTTTCCTAAAGCTTTATAAACATAAATGTCTTCATAACTCATTGAAATTTCATTTTGTCCAGATGATGAAGTGACAAAAGGAGAATTCTGAAGGTAGAGAAAATCCTGTGAACAGTCATCCTCACAAGAAAGTCTAAATCAAATTACAGAGAAGTTTGCAAGACAATACAAACATGAAACAACAAACATTTTAGAAAATGTCAGTAAAAAAATATTAGTTTAATTAATATTGTAAGACATTCAGACCAACTTAATTGAACTTCGAATAACAAAATGCAGGATAGATTTTGCGTGGTCCTTTTCACATACAAATTACAGATTATCCTTGCAAACATCAGAAGCAACAGGCAATATGAATTAAATTTACTTACTCTTGTTTACTTATGTTTAGATAAATTCCTTAAAGCTAACCCTTACATTTCTGAAGAACATAGTATCTGTGAAGGCATACAGTCATCCTTGGGGTTTGCTCAAAATTAGTTATTTATTTTATTTGGCCCACTTTTGCATTTACAATATATTAAAGAAAAACACATTTGGTCCTATTTCCTTTTATTTGCTCCAGCCAAAGTTTATTGTGGCTTTCTTTAGCCCTTGTTATTTTTTTTCAAATCTCCATATTACTTTTAGTGATTTAGATATTTAGAAGTGTATTTATGTGCTTAGAAGAAGTACAGTCACAAAAGGAAAAAGTTCCACACCTGAAAATCAAAGATACTTTTTCATACATTCTTCATTGCTTAAATTGCACAATGTACTGAGTATGTTCAGATGACAGGGTCAATATTTGGAAGTCTTTTTGGTTAGATTTGGTTATACTCCTTCTACTCTTCATGATAGTACAAGTGTAACACCCCCTGCCACCCTCATCAGTCTTCATTTTAATAGATCTACTAGATCACAGTGCACCTTCCAGACCTTCTACAAGGAACTGAAATCTTACCTTCCCCACAGCTGATCTTAGAGTGGTGCAAGCTGCTTGAAGTAAACATAGATTAAATACAGTATATACAGTAAAATAACAGACCAGGAGAAAGACATATACCTCACTGAGAAGGAGGTACAGGGCAACCTAGATGTTCCAGGAACAGAAACCCATAGAGCAGAGTGAGAAAGAACATGCAAAGAAAAAGAGACCCAAGAGTCAGAAACTAGCTCTCCAGGCGGCTAGAAAAATGCAAGGAGCTGCCCCACAATGTGTAAAGGTGTGAGCACATTGTGCTCTGCAATGTTCATGGTGGCTGTAAAAATTTTAAAATACTCAATAGATTGAGAAAAAGAAAAAAACCCAACCAACCAGCTGTTCAACTAAGGAAGCTGGGTTGCTTTGGGTCAATTAATATGTAATTCTTTAGGAATGTTTCTAGGCTTTGTTTATTATTTATTATGGTAGCTGATTAGCAACAAAACTTCTGTTTTTCAATCAGTCCCTGTGAGTTTAATGTCTGTTTTTACATTTCAGGTCCATAAACAAATCAATGATACCTTATAACATCATGAAAGTATTTTCAAAAGAAAAAAAAAAAATTAAGCAGGAGATCAGCTTTTCAATGTTCTCTCTTTATTACTTGACTTTTTTTCACTGTTTTCCTCCCAGTTTGTTCCCACCAGTCTTTACTCACCTTCATGTTACGCCTAATTCCTGACTTGCCTGTCCCACGACTGCCTCACATGCTGCTGTTCTCTTAAAATACAGGCAATTAACTTTCAAAATTCCATAAACTTTCCTCTTCCTGTATGATCTGGACTTTTCCCTCACTGCTCATGTGTCATCTCTCTTGACACTAGGGGATGTTTGGGGAATATTGTAATCCAGTGCTACTTCATGTAATTTAGAGAGTGCTAACCAGAACAAAGTCTTATTTGTTGCTAAATTATATAAAAGTGATATGAAATTATAGAACAAAAAGAAATTTTTAAAAAAGGGAAAAAAAGAAAGCTTTTCTCAGATGCTCTCATATGGGGCAAAACATCACATAGTTAAGCAATCAGGAATAAGTGAGAAGTATTAGTTGCAAGTTTCAAAATATTGCAAGGAATTAGATCAAATCCAATTGCAAGTCATAGAGTCCTAATGATTTCAGGTGTTACACAAAAATTAAAAAAATTACCTTGATAAGGTTCTTTTCTTATGTTTGTTTATTTAAATATTACATTTTTTCTACAGCTAGACATGAAAATATACAGGGCTGTGTGCAATACTCCATCACAGTTATTAGTTCAAATATAAACAAGTTCAGTAACTTTTTGAAACACCTGGTAAAAAAATGTGTTCAGCAGCAGAAGAGGCTAAACAAATAGCTGCTTAATATTTAATACAGAATATTGCACTGTAGGTGAAATAGCACCTTCTAATGAAAAATGTTTTATTCTGCAACATTGGAAGTGTTGCACTTAACAATGAATAAAAATCAAATGTTTTGATAAATCTTTAATGTGCTAAGCAGTAAAGAGACATCTATGGAAATACTTTACTTTTTGACTAAGAATATGCCATTTTATAAAAATAAAGTGTTCATTAATACAGTAAAATTGTATTTCAATAAAATATTTAGCAAAAATAGTCAATTACTAAGAAAAAACAACTGCTTTTTAATATTTAATGTTAAGAGGCTCTTGGCAGATATAGAAGTAACACTTTTAATAATATTTAACACTTTAAAACCTTTAAGCAGCTAGAAAAGATATGACTCAAAAAATTTAGAATATACAGCTGCACAACAATTGCAGGACTCCTTCCACAGCATTTCATGTTAACACAGTTCAGTGGTTGAAAAATAATTGCAAAATATCTTTTAAGTCTAAACAGCAAGAACAGATTGATGAAGTGTGAATAATTTTCTGAACAGTAGTCCTATCAAGATACAGCTCATGTAAGATACTGTGCATCCCCTATTTATTCACACCTCCATCTTTGCCTGAAAGAACGTAGTCCTGATCGCAATCACTGTAGCATTCCTTCGTTCATGCTCTTACTGTGGAGTCGTGGCTAGTGTCCCCTTCTCATTATTCACCCTCCATCTTCTCTTGCCCTACCACCATTCAGTATATCAAAGGGTAGCTGCTTTCGGGCAGTATTGTCTTGAGAAAAGGGCTCCTTTAGAAAGATTTTCTTTTAACTCAAGTAAGATATTAATGGATCAGGTCACAAGTGCTGTACATGAAAGCTTGGATGTCAGATCTTTATGTCAGACAGTCAATCCCACTCAGCAGAGAGAGCTGGGAGTGTAACTTCTTAAGTGCTTTTGCATGTTGCATTCTGGACATTCATCCTTCATTGCTTCATAAATTGATATCTTACCTCACTTTTCCCAGACTTTAATTATCTCTTACCATCTGATTTTTAAGCTTTTATACAAAACAGAAAGTGCTATCTTTTGTCTGTCCAAGGTAACCCAGAGTGTAATTGCTGGAGACAGTGTTAATAGCAGTGTGAACACAACAACTAAACACTTTTCATATAATCTCTTTGATTATTTTTTTTTCCCTGAAACCATGACTATAAGCTGTGCTGGACAATTGACAAAAGCTCCTGCAACTCAGTGCACACTTTTTCAAGACCTAATGTGAAGATCTTCTCCCAAAACTAAAAGAAAAATACATACAATTTGTAGTGCAAAGGACAATTAGGGCAGAAAATTTCTTCATATGCAACAATTTTCTATCTTTCACAAACATTTAGACAATAATCAATTGCAGGACACCATTTCTGGATGCTCTAACCTTGAGCAACCTAAGCTAAATTAACTCTTCTTTGAGCAAGTGGGATGAGACAACTTCCAGAGGTCCCTGCTAACTTATATGAATTTATGTCTATACATAATGTACTAATCCTCAGGCAAAGAAGACTGATGAGGAGCAAAGTTACATAAAAATATAAATTCCTTCTTAGGATGAATTTGTCTGAGAAGTCACCACAGCAAAGGGTGCAACAGCAGCCAGAAATGAAAGACATAAGGGAGAGAAACTTTATTCCAGTCACCCAGCAGCTGTTTTAAACTGTGGCTAATTTCATGGCTAACTGTGAGGACATGTACTTTAAAAATAGTTTTATAAGAAAATAGCCACAGGCTTCGGAAAATTGAGCAAAAACTGATTTGTTAGTTTTGAGATACATTTTGCTAACATAGCCAAGGATAAATCCTACCCCTTCTCACAGTCAGATCAATCAGGTTGTGCTGAAGGCTAGTAACATGGAAGATAGACAGAGTATGGCAATAAGGTATATAAAATGGATGTCCTCTGTTAGACTGTATCTAGCTCAGGGTAAATACTCTTGTGAAATATGTCACCAAGAAGGTGTTGCAAAAGTTGGGTTAGGTTTAAAGATTTCCTTTTATACAGAGGCATCTGAGAGTTTTGTTGGTTTTTTTTTCCTACAGAGTGGTGGATACATGTAGCAAAACCAGCAATTACACACACCCTTGGCTCTGCACACTTTGTTAGTACATTTAGGTTTTCAGTGGTTTTCATACACACCCATTTAAACTGGAGCCCAACTCCAGTTATTTTCATACGATCATTATATCTTCTGAATTTTCAGTGATACAATGTTTTAACTGCATAATCTCCTATGATAACAACAGTTCTGTAAGTAACTTCTGGTCTGTAGGTGATGCAGGGTTAAAACACTGAAGAAAAATTTGAAATTTTTTAAACTTTAGCTGCCTGTTGAGCTTGGCTAAGACTTCTGGAAAATTCCAAAAGGCCACCAGCAGCAGAGAATATGTGTTGCCAGGAAGAGATTTGAAATCTTGTGAAAATTATATCTAATGATTCCACATGCAATGCCTTGGATGTGGGGGGTAAGGGAGAAGGTACATTACAATGGGGTGCAGGATTGCCCTTCCATAGAGGAACCCAAAATGCAGGGTTTAAAAGCAACGCCTTCCTAGCAGCATTTCTTGCTTGCTTGTTTGTGTGTTCAAAGTTGGCATAGTCAGCACCTTTATTTTCAGCATTCACCAGTGTGAGGCATTTGGTTTGCTTCTTGTAGGCCTAGATACATACTTTCCTTGGGAAGATGTTGCTCTAGGTATTAATTAGAAGATCTGTGACTAGACAGTTTTTGCTGGTTATTTATAAAGAGCATTTTTCTTCTGGAAAACTTTATTGGTTTTGTTTTCAGTCTGAAGAGTGCAAGTTGTTGGGTTTTTTTGAATAGTTACATGATTTTCCTGTTTATTTCACTGTCCATGACGCATTTTTTGACCATCATCCCCATCTCCTTGTCTAGTTTCCTACTACAGTGGGGAAAAGAACATGCTTATCTTACTGGTATCTATCCAGCTCTGCACTGCTACCTACTACGGCCTCCTGGTAATGGAGCACAAAAAAGTGCAAGAACCTAAACATCAGTGTTGCAATTTGGCAGGCACCATGTAACTTCTGTGGAAATAACCTTTTCATCTAGATGAGAGTTTGATCCTTAACAACCTGTTCTTTTCCTGATGGTTTCTATATGAGGTAATTTAATTTCTTACTAAAACGTGGGTGAACCATTTTTGTTTGAGAGTCCTCTGCACCATTCTCACCTACCACTCACTGCTTTTGGCACTAGTTTTTTGATCTACATTGTTTCTGCATTTTTTTAAACAGAGATCTGGGCTGTACCCATGTCCCCATATATTATCAGATCATGCAGTCCTTTAATATAAAGAGCACTAACTGTACACAAATCTTTTTCGTATTACCACTTGATAGAAAAACAACTGTTTCAGAATTTTGTATTTCTACAGTGTTCTGCTTTTCCAGCAAATTAGTCATAGCAAAGATTGTGTTTTTGCTACACTGCTCTAATCATGACAGCTGTATAAGAACTGAGCTTTACGCTGCACTTATCATAACCACTTTAATCACAAACATTTAAATCCCTGTTAAAATGTATGATGCAGTCTTCCCATAATTTGCATGTCTAACTCCTCATGGTTAAACAATGTTCTCACTGCTGCTGCTGCTCCATGTTGTAAGGTAGAAAACTTTGTAGTAATTAAAAATATTTCAGATCTTACATAAAGTTCCTTATACTTTATTTCAGAACTTAATGTTATTTACTAAGATTCTAATAGTTATTTACTTGTGGCAATATTTTTATTACTAAATTTTATCGCTAAATACATACTACATTACCTTTATGACAATATCTCATTATAAAATCAGTGGCTTCTTTACTTTATATACAGTTTTGCATCCAGTGCTTTTCTGTTGAAATGTTCTGGGAGAGAAGGTGTGTCAGAATCTGCCCTAAAATGTGATTACACAATCTAGGTCTCTGACTTGTAGGTGGAGACAGTCACACAAATCTCTCTGCAGGTTTTAGAAAAGGGAACTTAGAGGAATTTAATTTTGTCTTTAGTTTTACCCAAACTGAATACAAATGAGTTTTCAGTCACAACTTCAGTAATACTAAAGCAACACAAAAAACAAAACAGCCTCCAGACGCAGTCAGCTTTTCAACTCGTTTTCCTCCATTCTAACTTCTTAATGCCAAGAAAAGGGTGTATATTTCTACATTTCTGCCTTTCATCTACTTCCTGAAGCAGATGATTAGCTCTGCCCACTAGGGATACTGTGATTTGGAACTTCAGACAGCCTTACAGTGAGTTTTTACAATTTTTCTTAAAGACTAATAGTGGTGTGAAATTCATTGGAAACTTATTCAACAGTATCAGGGGAAAAAAAACCCACCAATCACATTTCTATGTGTTCAATGTTACATATCAATTCTGAAAAGAAGATATCTATGTGAAAACTCTGCATAGAAGTAAAAAGCTGAAGAATTTCTGCCTCAGTAACAATAAAAGGCACATATTTTGTTCAGACAGCAAAACACTTGAGCATTCTATGTACTTTGGAGAGCTGCTTGGAATGCAAATGAGACAAAACGCGTTGGAAATCTCTGTGAAGGATTACTTATCTCCTTCGAAGGAAAAGAAATAGGAATGAATATTTTTCACCTATTCATTCCATCTACTTTATCTAAGAAGGAAAGCTATGATGAATGAAGTGCTGTGTTGGCTATGGTTATTCTTTGGGTACATTCTTCAAGTCTTCTGCAAGAAACCACAAAAAACAATCTATATTTTTTCTATGGCAATGAATGCTGATGAGACAAAATTTGATGCAACCACAAGCATTCCTTCTCCAAGAAATATCCTCACGGTACAACCAACTCTGACTACCTGGAAGGATGTGTTATTTACTTACCATCGGATAACCTTGGCTCTGTCAAATGGTTTCAGGTTGATCAGGTCAGTTTTAAGATTTCCTACAAAATTAGTAAATTCCTTCATAAAGATTTCACTTTTTGGAACATACATGTATTTTTAACCATTTATTAATGGTAAAAAAAAATCACTTTATTTTTCAGTTGTTTACCAGATAACTTTGCTACTACTCCCAACAAAACGTTTTTCTCTCTTTTGAAAATAAAAGTCATCCTCATTGCAATAATTACAGAGACTATAATTGGAGAACCATCCACAAGTTCAAAATGCAACTCACACTATATTCCATTTAAAATACCATTACTTCAATACTGATTACAGGGTTCAGTACGTTATAAGGGAATTTGAAATCTGACCACAAGTGCTCTGAGCTGCTGCATTCTTTTCAGCAGAGTTAATGAAACTAAGCCATGTGGTAAGGAATTAATCGCACAAGTCTGTTTAAAATCTTTTTTCTGCCATAAATAGGAGATCCTAGATAATTCATAACCATTTGTTTGTTATTACTGCATTTTTGTTTTACCATTTAGCTGCTGTGACAATCCAAGAAGCTGACAGAAGTTGCAGTTAGTGTGTGTTAAACATTGTTTATTTTGGATAGAACTAGTCATAAGAACTCATTATTGTTTATGTTACTGAACAGCCAGAAAGCTCAGATCTTGGATCAGGATCCCATAATGTTAGATGCTGCCTGAACTTAAAAGGGAAAGAAAGGAAGAGAAACTTTGTCCTCTCCTTATCCAGTCCCCATCTCACTATTTTGGCTATGGATACTATGGAAGACCATACATTGCACTCTTATAAAAAGCAAAAGCCTCAATGAGCTGACCCCAAGAGTAACAAGCCACCAGAACTTACCAGAAAACAAGTCAGGAAACTACTGCAAAAGACGTTGCACCTCTGTATGCTGACTTGCATCTTCTTTTTCCATTTGTTATCTGTCACCTCAGAACAGGACTGCAACAGGACCTTATGGAGTCTATTCTGTTTCTAAGAAAGATACTATATTCAATCACAATTCCTTGCCTGAAGCCTTTGGTGCCTAGACTATTTGTCAGAGTCTCTCATTTGATCATTGGGCAGATTTAGGACAGCTTTGTCTCTGATCAGACAAATGCATCCATCACAGCTGAGACATTCAAAAGAAGTGATGGAAAGCAACATGCAGAGATGCAAACATGAGGGTGAAAATTATAAAAAATGAAAAATATGCTTAATGTTGAAGAACAATCACATAATGTCACATAACTAATCACTATCAAGTGTTTTAATAGGCATTAGTGCTAACCTCACTTGAAAAGTGAGATGACAACCATAAAACTCAATTTTTCACTGCATATATCTCATGAACAATGGGATTAGACATGAACAATTTAGGGAAAATTTGGGAATACTGGCCTTAGAGATAGACAGCTGCTTGTTTGCAGGATTTCTTGCTGTACTGGGTGTTAAAAATCAGGAAAAATAATTTCTGTTTACTGAAGTGGAGAAAGAGGAGACAAGTGAAAAAGCAAAACCAGCATGTTCCATTGATCTAACAGCAAATCAGAAGGGTGAACCATTCACTTTCCTTAATGATTCTCTAGTACATATTAATCATGTAGATGATAAAATGGGTATTCCCAAAGTGAATTTAAGGTTATTACTGTTTAAAATAGTAATATTTTCAGAATGTTGTTTTCTGGTACTTTTCCTCTTTCATTATACATTTCTTAGGACAATCAAATAGAGGTAAAACATATCCTGGAGACAAAATTAACACTTTTAATATTACTCAATGATTTACTGACTTAGCAGAGAAGTGTGCATGACAGGTTAAAAAATCATACATCATATGCAATTATAAAGGGGCTTTTTTCTCTGTGGTTTTTCCTTTATCTTGCTGATGTAAGCAACTTCTTTTCTTTTTAATGTCCCAAATTATTATAATTTCTTTAGTGGACTATACCTACTGTTCTCTCTTTTTTTAAGACCCTTAAATGATAAAGGATAAAATTATCCAATGTGATATCTTTTAAATTTCACTTTGGTCATGGAATTATAGAATCATAGAGTAATTCAAGATGAAAAGGACCTCAAGAGGTCTCTAGTCCAACCTTCTGTTCAAAGCATGATCAGCTCTGAAGTCAAACTAAGATACTCAGAGTTTTATTCAACTGGATTTTGAAAATTTCCCATGAAGTTTTGAAAACTGCACAGCTTTTCTGGTAGCTTCTTCCAATGCCTGACTGTTTTCATCATGGAAAAGTTTTTTTATGTATCCAGACAATATCTCTCTTGTCACAGCTTAAGTCTTTTCTGCCTTGGTCATTTAATGAATTTCTGAGTTTTTAAATATATTCATAAAATATTCTAGAATAAAATCACTAGCTTGCTCGATCTGGATTGGATTTGGTTTGTGCTCAAATGTTGAAAAAACTCTGAACAGACTTACTTGGCTTCAATGTAAAGGCCAACTGAAACCCAAAAATAAGAAGTGACTTTGCATTGGTTGATGTAAGAAATTCATGCAGTGGTTATTGCTCTGCAAACATATCACAGAATAGTTAAAGTTGGAAGAGACCCGTGGAAGACACCTGGTCCCAACCCTCAGCACTCATATTTGCATCTTATTAGAGTCAATGCACTTATGTATGTCCAATTTACTTAAGTCTGAGGCCATGCAGGTCAGAAAAGGTCCTGGAGTAGAACCTACATATTTCATACTGTTTTACAGAGACAAAACCAAGCCTGTCTCCACTCAGAAGAAC
>JAOQGH010000001.1:44406920-44469918 GCA_025769975.1 Gallinago jamesoni
GTTCTTCTGAGTGGAGACAGGCTTGGTTTTGTCTCTGTAAAACAGTATGAAATATGTAGGTTCTACTCCAGGACCTTATCTGGCCTGCATGGCCTCGGAGATCTTATATCATGTAGCAAAAAGACAAAATTAGACTCAGAGATTCTGTATGTGCTGTAAGTGCATATGCACAGCTACATATAAAACTGTATGTGCATATCCAATGATTTTTATTCCTAGAATACTGACGAATTTAAAGCAGACCAAATCTAAAGCACAGCATGATAACATGTATACATATCTCTGATAACAGGATAAAAAAGCAAGAAGTGCATAACATTTTAACAATTCCAAGATAATTCTCAAGTGACAATGACATGAATTTCCAAGAAATTGGGGCAAGATCATTTGAGGAAGGCTTTAGTCAGAAAAGTGACTATGTTCATCTCCTTTGTGACAATAGGATTTTCTATACTGCTGCTTAATAAATATATTTTTTTCATGTTGCTTTATCCTAGATGAATTTTTGGCCCATTATATGAATTTGATGCTTTAGCATAAAAGTTATGGAAATATAATTGTGTAGAGACAACAGATTTGCCTAATAGGCTACAAGGGGAGAGAGTCTGTTTGTTGTTCAGACAGGTAGGGTTGTCTAAGTGTATTCAAGCGAACACCACTCTTGATTTTTCTTTCCCAACAAAATGCAATTTCCTCATGAGAAGGATTCCTGCACTTATACTAAATTGCAAAACAGGAGAATACACAGAGCATCAATTGAATGTTTTCTTTCATCCAGATACCACACATTAATACTTGAAAGGATTTTCTATGCCACAATTAGGCGACACAGTGGGAATAATTTCCCAATATATTAAAACTATGAATTGAGTCCTAAAATACATACATGGGGCTTGAGCTGTTTTACTGTATTACTGAAAAGTCATATGGTTCTTTAACATCATGAAGCTGTCTATACTTAGGAATATTAAAAATATCCAATTGTTTCAATTCAACAGATATGACCTATAGTGAGGGAAGAAAGGATAACGGTGAAAGAATTTTGCCTGCCTTCTTTTTTTTTTTAAGTTTTTGTCTCAGGGAAACCCCTTCTATAGTGTCTTTTAAATACTCTTTAGTTTTAGTTATCTTCCTTTGATCCCCAGATTGATAAATTTGCCAACTTTTCTATAAAATATTCTGAAAATTTAAAGAAACTAGGACTATCGGTTGTATCTTGTCCTTAGTACTGTGTCACAGAAATTGATACAGACTTAGCTAAATGGGCACAGAATGAGTCAAATACACTTATCTGAAATATTAGAGTTGTATTCTAGAATCTGTTTTTTACTTAGATTGAAGCTAAGTGTCTAAACTTCTGTCTTAGGATGCCACAATGCATATCAATGTCACTATTTTCTATGATTAAAAAAAGTCATCCTGGCAAGCATTTTTATTGGGCAAGATGCAGTAAAATCCTTTAATGTGACTTGGAACAGACACTTCAATTACAATTGGACCTCCAGGGTCATCAGATTCAATGGCAGTGTTTGCATTGATTTTCTGGTTTTGGTTCAGGACCTGGGTATATGACATCAAGGGATGGATTTACAAGTTTGAGGAAGTTTTTGGCTCATTTGTCTTCTACCAGTACATGTCTTACAACTTCTAAAAGCTATACCAGGATTCTTGTGCTTTGATCATGAATACCTTTGCATACCAGTGAAGGAAAAGTGGAATGTGCTTTGATTAGAATCTGTTCCAAAAAGAGAAATATTTTTAAGACTTGAATTTTGCAAGTGTAATTTTAACATAAAGCTCTCATATGGCAAACTAATCAAAAGAATCTTGGAACATAATATGCTTTCAGGTTGGTCCCAAAGAAAAGGGATCAGATTAATCACAAAAATGTACTAGGCAACGGTATGCCTAGTGAAACACCATATGCAGATAACATCCAGCCCTAAGTGAGCCAGTTTAGGCATCAGACATGTACCTTTCACCCAAGAAAAGGTGCTGGACTGTGCAGGGCAGTAGTTGTGCTGCTCCTAGACATCCAGAAGCAAAGATTGCCCAGGTGCAAGGAAAACTGCTGCTGCACGTAGGACTGGTTGGAAACTCATTGAACCATTTTTCTGACTGAAATGTATTTTATCTAAATTGAACATTTTTAATGTGTGGGCATCTTGCTTTTGTAAAAATAAATCTCTTATATCAGAAAAGCAAAAATTATTTTTTGTTGGCGTTGGTTTGGTCCTTTCCTGCCTGTATTGGTGTGACTTCTTGCTGAATGAACAAAAAATATTTAATCATAGCAGTTTATATTTTCTTGTTACATTACAGTGTCTGGGTTTTGACGTTTTATCTCTCTAATGGATTAGCTGTCTTGATTAATATCAGTCCACATAATGTAGTACGGAAGATAAAGTCTACGAAGATATTCAACTTCACAGAAAACAGAGAATGAACTCCAAAATATAAATGCTATAAGCCTGTAAGATTTAACATTCATTAACATGTCTACATTTTTTCAGATAATTTCAGTAAAGAGAAATGGAATATATTGACCTTTCAAAATTACTAATTTTTACTGTATACAAAAATGTCTCTTATCCCAGTACAGGATAAGAAAAAAAAATTCCCAAATATTTGCAATGTGCAGCAGAACAAAAATTTAAATTCATTCTCTCTCATTTGGCAGATAGGATTAGAAACAATTTAAATATTTCCCACTGTTTTTGTAATTTGAAATCCTATTTTCTTAAAAGTTCTAAAATGTCACAAGTAATGCCACATGTGTATTACTTTTACTAAAAGTTGCACATAAACATACCAAGGCACAGCTATTTAGCTTTCATTAAATGTTCTAATTCTGCTAGCCATGAAGGTGCATTTGTCACAGATGATGTATACAGCTCCCAAGACAATTAAATAAAGGGATTAAGAAGGATCTGGTCAATAGAGTAACTCCCTTGCTACAGTATGATGGATGTTGTTTACCCACAAAAAACACGGATGTATGAAATCTCTGTCATTAAAAAAAAAAACAACCGGGAAGGGCTTAAACTAATAGTGTCTTGTCTGAATATTTCCAAAATGGTTATAATCGGTTTCACAAAGCTTCTGATATTTAATTGCAAATGACATACCTTACTCTGTGGAAAATTACCCTACCTAAGGAAAACTTATCTCTAGATGTGAAGTGCACCACTGCAATTTTTGCAGAAACTCTACTGCTTCTTGTACTAGCATTTAATGATCATTCCCTAGTGTCTCAGATCGCTCTGTACACTTCTAAACTATAACTGACAAAAAGGCTGATATATACATAGCCCTCAAGTAATTGGATTTATCTAACCGTATGGAGAGAAATACTGTTTACTTAGTACTGAGATGCTGGACTGCACTGGTTATGTGTTTTCCTTTGAGTATAATGTTCTGGATTTTATATTTTCTCAACATATTAATCTGTATTAATAAATGCACTTCTTAGCTGTTTGACTTTCATGAAAACTATGTAAATGGGTAAATCATCTTAGTTAAAAATAATTTCCTACTCTAAAAGTATTTGGGGTTTACCCAAATACAGGTATTTGTATATATATGTACATATATATTTGTATATGTATATGTATATATACAAATACCAAGGTATTTGTAGAAATAGCTTTGGAATGCTGATCACCAAGCAAGCTGATATTATTGTACAGTAGACATTCATCAGTTTGTTTCATTTTCCTCTTTAATCACTATCAAATACCTAAATCACTACTTAAATTTCCATTTCTGAAAAGTGCCACTGATTTTATACACATAATAGCTTTAAAACTGCAGGTTTCAGAAAAACATACAGTTTCTCAAATATGTGAGATTTATGTGTCTTACTGAAATAAAATGACCGACAGCCAGAGAAATTATTATTATTATTTCTTCAAAGTCAATATTCTATTTTTTTTTGGCTGTTTGATGTAGCAGATTCCAAAGAAGACTGAAAGAAATGTGGATATTTGCAATTATTCCTCAGTGATCTCCACGAAGGAAAATATGAAATAGCTTATATTTACAATCAACACTTTGTGCTTCTTTCCTCCTTGTCAATTCTTTTTAACTTTTTAATATCTTGCAAAATTTCTGCTGCAATGATTTAAAGTTTTTTTTAAGATTTTTAAAGATTTTTTACTTCCTCTTAGAATCACAGCACTAATTGCAAATCTGGAACCCTTCTTTGGGAATGTTTGGTAATTGTTTCATCCTCATGATGATTCATTTTAGAGCCCCTCCCTTGTTTGTTAAAAAACTTGAAGTATAATCTTTCACATCTTTTAGTATAGATTTAGCCCTCCTGTCTCTAGGGAATAATACCAGTCCTTGTCCAATGAGCTCTGCAAAACTGAAGGGCAGCTCTGCTAAAACAGAAGGGTACAAGAATCAGTGATGAATATCACTCCAAATGTTAGAAAGTTTCTAGATAAGACCTGCTTAAGTAAATCCAATTCCCAGCAGGACTGTAATCTTCAAAACTGATGCATGGGTACTGTGCAAATGATTTTTCCAGCAGCTATGTTTTTAAGCACCTCATTTTTTTTTAAGACACTAAAAACTTCAGCTTCAGTGAATGCTGAGATGCCACTTTCTTGACAAAGCAAAGCAAAGCCAAGCAGATGATTGTTTATCTCACTCAAAATTCTGTTAGCTATTTCTTCATCTCAATGACCTTATATGTGAGATTTTCAGAATTTAAGTATGGGGTAGAAAAAAACAAAATGCAGTAGTGGCTGTCTTTTCTTCAAAACTTAACTAAGGAAAAGGAAGCAATTGACATACTATGTCTGAATATTGACTATTCAAATTATTGGTCAGACTATTGGTCTTATTACTAAAGGAAAATACAAGAATCAAAGAGGATTTGAAGATCTATCTTTCACTGTCTTTGAGTACCTTACCATGAGAGTTCAACAGCCCTATTTTTTTTGTGAAGATGATCTTAATTTCTTCTATTAAAGCTCTTCCATTTAAATCGGAAAATAAACTTAATGGTATTATGATAGAGAAGGCGTGAGCAAAACATTAAAAGAATTATTGACATTTACATTGAATTCATGGGCTATTTGATATACTGTACAAAGTCAGTCTTTCCAGCAAGAATAAGAATTCATGTATCTTCCTTTTACTTACATGACCTAATCTTGAGAACAGAATGCTGTGCTTACTTTGAATCCTTCTTATGAGTAAATTATTTGATTATTCCTTTAAAATATAACATTTTATGCAGGAGGAGTAAAAACACCAATTTGAAACTTACCTTCAGATTAATGGGTAGAAAGCTTTCTAATGACAAAAGAACACTTTTTTTCCCTCTCTCCCATCCTGAATTATGAATAATTTAAACCATTTTCCAACTCTTTATCTAACCATTATAATGAGTAAAAGGTCTAGCAATTTTCTTTATCAGTTTTAGAAGTGGTTGACCACCACTGCCCGTTTCAGAGTAGGACCCTCATTGCATAACTATAGAAGAGGGATAAGAAACTGTAGATCGAAACTATTTTTCCTTTAGTAGTACAAAGCACTTTCAGACAACTGAGAGGTTAGAATTAAAACACGCTCCATAGAGTTACTGTTGTTTGGCTTGGGGCTTGCAGACTTCAAAATTTGAACTCTTAGGTTTAACCCTCTTACACCTTGGATGGGATCTAAGTCTCTCAGAGTTAAGCACTGAAATGCTCTGTGTAATGACACTGCAACCTTTCTATACATCTAAGCCTGAGCTGTCAGACACTGAACACAAATCTTTCTAGCCCTCTTTGCCAATAAATGATTAAACTTTCCTTATGCAGGATGAAAAGTTATTCTAAAAGATGAGATATGATTATAATACATAAGCAAAGCTTTGGATAATCAGTGACAATACCCTTAGTTTCCCCTTGTTTTCTCCCTCTGTCATTAGAAAGAAAGAAATAAATGTGAGTTTACTCTTCTGCTTCTAAATGAAAGTTATCAAAATATTACAGTTAGAAATTTTGTGTAGAAGTCATCCTTATGTCTTCTCATGAGTCATTAGAAATATCTACATTATGTGAAATTTCATGGAAATAGAAGAGTTAGGTCTTAGCAAGGACAGAGAACTGCTTAGCAGGAAAAAGTGGTTCTTCCTTTTGCACAACTCAAGCATCAAAGCAATCAAATTTGAAAGGAGAAAACCTCATCTAAATTGCAAGTTGCAAAAGTTGCTTTTGAGCCTTTTTTTAATGTATTTACCTTGCAGTTCTTAAGAAACTCCTGATCAGACAATATTTGAAATGAGGAAGTATTAAAGCCCAGCCTATTATTGCCTTGAATGCTTCCTTTGCTGATTTGGATAATGCAGAGCCTTCAGCTTATATAAAGCACTAACATATGCCTCTGTATATTGTGATATATGTTTAAAACAATACATATTATTCATTGGAACATTAAATTTAACAGTTCCAAACCATACAGACTGCAATTAAATTGTTTTCCAACCTGGTCTATCACAATTCTAACTTTTGTCCCACAGATTAATTTTTAAAATACTTGAAGTGTAAAAAAGGACTATGTGACTTTTGTTGGTCTTGGGAACTAAAGATTCTGTGCTGATCTGGCTCATCAAGTACTGTATTTGACTTAAAAAGCACAACACAGAGAGATCCAGGCTGATATCAACAACATCTGTGTTTCATTCAACATCTTGTGATGGACAAAAAAGAATAAATTTTTAAAATGGAGATAAGAGTTTGGTTTATGATTAAGGTTTGAAAATTCTAATAGCTGAAGTTATAGTAAAATTTAATAGACTAATTAAAGACTAATAATACAGTTTTAACTGTTATACATCAAATTTTCTAGGTTCTGTTTTTTTTGAGGGGAATCTATTGGAGCAGACTGCTGATTTAGAACTGAAATGCTGTGGGCTACTCAGAATACACTAGAAATTCTTCCTTTGCAACTGCTCTCCCACTATGGTTTAAAAAGAGCAGTTGCAAACAAAGTAACCAAAGACAGTTACTGTAATTTTACCTTCCTTCACTTACATCTGCATCACTTTTTGGTGCATTACAAGATCCAATTCCTAATAAAGATAGTTTTGTTTCTGAATAAACATGGTAAGTTTTTAAGTTTATATGAAAGGCACTTCTAGCAAAAAAAGGGGGGGGGGGGAAGTTATATTTTTCCTGCCAGCTTCATCCAGTTCTGGATCCAAAACTGCTCTTTTCTCCAAATAAATATACTGTGTTATTTTTGACTGTCATCTGCTTTATATATTCACTTAAACCCCTCTGCTGGGCCTTTGTTGCACAGTCTCTGATTTACCTTACTAATTGAGTCTATATAGGCCTTTATATCATTCAGAATTTAAGGGAGAGGCTTTACTCCATGTTCATTTCTACGATGTCTTAGGAACCATCCCATTGGTGTTGCAGCAATAGAAAACCTGACTAAGACAGTGGCTGAATAAACTGAGAAGATGTCTGAATAAAGACACAGACTGAAACAATAGGGAACATAGCTAAGACACAGACTGAGATGATAGAGAACATAGCTAAGACACAGAATGAGAAAATGGAGAAAATGACCAAGGCAATAGTTGGGCAAAATGAGACAATTCTTCACAAACTGCTTGAAAAACTCTCTGAGATTGGGAAAGAATCTTACTCTTTCCCAGCTTAGACCCAAGTTGCAGCTCAGGCTGAAATTCCAACTCAGACACAAGGAGCAGCTCAGGCTCAAAATCCTGCTCAAACCCAAGGAGCAGCTCAGACCACAGTGGCAGCCATTAAGAAAAACCACCCTCCTATGAGACCAACCAAAGGGAAACAGGACTCGCTCCAAGGTTTCCTGTGGCTTTGCCTCTAAAATTATGGAGAGAACATGAGGAGATGGGATAAAAAACCTACTTCAGCCCTAAAGTCATGAGTGCTTGAGTAGCAAGGTAAAGCAGACAGAAGAAAGGATTGGCACATGAACACAGCTGCTCCAGTTCAGAGGAAGCACTGCCCCTGTCCAGACAGGAGCTCACCTTGCAGTTGCAAATGATGTCCTCATTAGGGTTGCCCTGCCTCCAGTCAGGAGGAGGAGAGGGATAACCGAGTTTATTGGACTGTGTGAATTCGATGGCCTGGCACATTAGAGCCACGAAAGTATAGAGCCCTGGTGGACACTGGTGCACAGTGTACCCTAGTAGGGACAGAATCTGTCACTATTGCAGGAGTGACAGGAGGATCTCAAGAACTGACTGTACTGGAGGTCGAAGTGAGCCTGAATAGGAATGAATGGGAAAAGCATCCTATTGTGACAGGCCCAGATGCTCCATGCATCCTTGGCATAGACTACCTCAAGAGAGGTTATTTCAAGGACCCGAAAGGATATCGGTGGGCTTTTGGTATAGCAGCTGTAGAGACAGCTGTCTACCTTACCTGGCCTTTCAGATGACCCTTCTGTGGTAGGATTGCTGAAGGTTAAAGAACAGCAGGTACCACTTGCTACTTCCACGGTGCATTGTCGACAGTATCACACTGTTCATATCACATATCACACCATTTTTCCTATCCTGAGAACCTGATCTGATATGAAATGGACTTTTCTTTTGTATATAGAGATAAATCATAACTGAGTGACTTACATATATCTATCTATACATGTATGTGTGTATAGATTTCATAGAGAATAATATTTGTGATATAAGCATGATGCAAATGGTACGGAATAAGGGGTAGAATGTCCCGGTTTGAGGTAAAACCAAACTAATTTTGTATTCTGTAATTTTACATTTTAGTTAGGCGTTCTCTAATTCTCTGAAATTAATAGCAGACAGCTCTGGAGTCAGGAACACATGGATTGGGACCAAAGGCAGATGAACAGACAGGGTCCTCTTCGGCCTTCGAGCATTGCAGGAAGAGAGGGACTGACCCTTTGATCCCTCAGCTTTTATACTGAGCATGGGGCAGATGGGATGGAATACCCCAGTTGGTCAGCTTTGGGTCACCTGGCCTGTCCATTCCTCCCCACAGGTGTGACCCCTCTGCGCTTTTCCATTTCCGATCCTCTAAAGGGCAAATAACGAAAATTGGCTGACCTTGGTTGTTATAGCAATAAGCGTAAGCAAGGGCGTCTCTGCATACCATTCCTTGGCATTTAGAACAAACATTGGCCTTATCATCCTGAGAACGAGAAGTTTTCTCCACAATATGCTGTTAATTTCAGAGAGTTAGAGGACGCCTAACTAAAATGTAAAATTACAGAACACAAAATTGGTTCAGTTTTGCCTCAAACCGGGACAATCATCCAGAATTTAGGCATGAGGCTTTACTCCATGTTCATTTCTCCAATGTCTTAGGAAAATTTCAGGAACTGACATCTCTTCCCAAACTGAAACACTAAAACAAGCCATTTTCAGACCTTAGTGGAAGAGTTTTCATAGTTGCTAACTTGACTTACAGGTAGCAAATGTCTTGCATTCTGAAATCTACTCAGGAAAAGTATCTCTCACCAGAATCACAGATCATAACTGAATAGTGACTTCCTGTGTCTCCTCCTATTTTTAATGTCATGTTAGTAATCATAAGAATATATAAGCATCTGTAATGTCTCAGACCATACATCTAGTGCCTCTCTGCAGAGATCAGTCCCAGAGAAGGACAAGAAAAGGATATACTGATGCTTACTGATAACATCTTAGACTCTGGTGATTGGTAGCTCATGATTTCTTTAAGTAAGATATAGCAGTTTGGATTTAATAATCTTTGGTTGGCTTATCTTTCAGAAATTTTGCCTCATTGCTTTTTGGATACAAATCAGGTCTTCAGTTGTAGAATTACCTTCAAGCAAAAATAGTTGCCTTCAAGCTGAATGACAACTTTTAAGGATATCCCAGATTTTGTATTCATAATTATTAATTTATTTATTAATCTGTACTTATATTTATGCAGGATTTTCTCTTCCCTCCACCACAGATTGTTTAATAGTCACCCTGCCTATTAAAATACAGTAACATTTATAAGCCTGCTTTATCCCACATTTCTTTATTGCTTCCTCTCCCTTGACCATTCTCTATGCACACAAAGAACAGAGTAATAGTACTGTGAGCCTACACAGATGTCGTGGACGGAGTGTACCTTTAGTGCTTCCTCGGTCCTATTGGTGTAATTCCCAGTATCACCCACAATCTCTACAGAAAATCTGCTAACAGACTTTAATGTTACCAATGCAAAATCACCACTGATGACAATGTTGCTTTTTCCCTTAGTCCATTCATTCACACGGAACAGTTGTTTAAGATCTACAGGGTGCTAATAAGTCCCATCGCCTCGTTCAACCACACAGTTTTCTTCTGGAAATTTTTTTTTACTGCTCTTGAAGGTGTTATCATCAGTTGTTTGTAGGAACCAAATTATTTATTAAGACATTGCTGGAAACAACTGTAGAGAGGACAGGATTTAACGTGCTTCCATTCCTTAGATCAGCAGCGACAGTAAAAAACAAATTAATAAATATGGACTCCTAAGTTGCTAAAAACATCATCTTCTGAAAATGTGAAAACCAGGAACATTAATTGTTGTAATCTTCCCATAAAATAGTGTGAAAAATACTCCAAGAATAGTTTTCTTAAATCATCTCTAAGGGACACTGCCATCTAGTTGCAGTCCAGGCCAGGCAAGGTTGCCTGAATCTTAATTGTAAGAAAATTATAAGGTCCTAGTACAAATGTGATAAAAAGACAGCAGCATACTTTGTCTTCATTCAGTTATTCTTTGTTTTTTTATTTCTGGAGAAAAATTTACTGATTCATTAAGTGCATTAACTGTCTAAATTTCTACCAACAAGCTTCCAGACCAACGAACTGAAATTCAAGTTTAAAAAATACCCAAAGAGATACTGAGATAAAGCTCTTCAGGGTCTTTTATCCAAACAGCTATTGCACTGCAACAGTCAATAGGATTGGATAGATATATATGAATGGCAGTAGTTCCAAAATTGGATTTGTACCTAAGTATTACATTATGTCTCACATGCCTTTTACAATGGTTTGTTAGTCAGAAGGGCTGGCTTAACTTTTCAGCATCTGAGAAAAGAAAAGGCATCTTTCAAAAAAACCTTTCTTTTCCTTTGTGGTAAGCACATAAATTTTTGGTCATCTCACGGTTATAGTCTCTTTTCAAAAAGGTTGTATCCAAGGAAATATGATTTCTCCTTCAACTAGTAAAATAGACTGGACAGATTTCTTGGGGATATGGGGTCTCTGCATTTGTCTGCACTTTTCCTGGCGTGAGCTAATTTTGACAATTGTCTACTGTTCAACTGCTATTGCTTATCTTGTTTTAGCTTAGTGCTGTGAATAGCATGATAAAAGTCTAATAAACCTAGGCAGTAACTGAATGTCAGATTTTATGGTAATCTGGGTTGCAGGAGCCTATTGTGCAACTTAGACTAATAACTATAAGGTGAAGATAGTCAAAATTTACCTATAAATGAAGTGAAGAATGAGTGAAGAAAGAGCATGTAATCAGATTGTGTTTGGAAACATAAAAATATACCAAATCTGATCCAAGACCAACAGAGAAGAAATCAATACCGTCATAGTCCTCCTAGCAAAGAACAAAATGTATGGACAACTCACTGTAACCTCCATAGTAGATAATGCAGATATTTATGGACCTCAGCCTTAACGGCATTACTAACTACAGGTGTATAGAATTGAAACTGGACTATAGTAATAATTGCTGTCGTTGTTTTAATCTGGAGTCGACTGCTACTATATTATTTTGGCAAGCATTCAATTCTTGGCTCCATATGTAGCATTGTTTGTCTTCTGAGGATAAAAGATTTTGAGTATAGCACAGAAATATGTAGATTCTCATTAAGTACAGCCCTCCCAAATACATAATGCAGACTATTACAATAATTAGCTTTTATTTTCCATCATGTGCGTAACAATTAGGGACGCTTTTAATCACCAACTGGTGACACTGCTCTTAAATAAGACATTTTCCAAAAAACTGACTTTTTTTTATGTTTTACCCTAATATTGCAAATAATTACTTATATTTTTCATTATCAAGGAGACTGTGTATCTTCAGAAAGTGGTTTGATTGAATATAATTTAATTGCTTTTACAACTACATGTTTTTCATCTGAGTTGACCTTGATAAACATCCTGTCCTGAGCAGATTGTACCATTTTCTTACTGTATTTCAGTACACCGGCTCACTGAAAAAGGATGTGTATGTTTTATATTTGTTCTAAAAGAATTGAAACCAAGTAAAACAGAGGTTATACTCTACTGGGAGAATAACTATTCAAGAACAGCAAAGTAAGATTTCATTTAATTTAGTGTGGTGAAGAATGCATTGCCTGTCTGTGGATAAGAAACATAAAGAGAGAGTGCAGATTCCCTGTTGTCATCCTCTGGGTCACCACACATGCTTGACAGCTCACACAACGTAGCCTAAATGCATCACTGGTCACTTTTGCTGTCTTCCAGACAAGAGCTAAACAAGTTAGTCATATGCATCTTCCAGACACCTGTTTTCTATGTGAGAAACAATGGGGGAAAGGAAGAGACACAAGCTATCTAAAATGCTTTAACTCCAACAAGAAATTAGATATTTTATAAGCCACACTAATGAGAGTTATTGTGGAAGAATGAAGAAATCATTGGGGGTTTTGTTGTAATTGGCATTTAATGGTTGCTTCTATACAAATGATAGAGGGGTTCTCTTAATGATAACATGCACTACTAAAAATTAGGAAAAAAGAGTAGATATGGTATTTGTAGAAACTGAACAACCAAGTCTAAAAGGAGATTGCAGTATAGATGCAGCCTAGTAAATATGATTTTGTCCCTCATAATAAAAGGCCACAAATGTTTTCCAGCCTGACAGTGCAGGGTCTCAGAACCTGCCCAGTCTTACTTTGGCCTGGCCTGGTTTTATCTTATTTCAACAACTGCCCAGCTGCCAGGTCACCATTGCCTAGCCTGTTTTAAGCACTAGGGTGAAGGTCTGATGATAAACATTGACGGTCTCTGTGTAGCATACTGGAGCCCTTTTTGCCAAATGCTGCTGGGGAAGGCTATTGTTACTTTATCTGTAAACCAATGAGAAAGCAACAACCTGTGTTTAAAAATATAAATTTAAAAAAAAAAAGAAAAAAATCAAAAAAAACAACACATCCTACTACTCCTAAGCAAAGAGGTTGGGATTCAGACACATCTTCACTGAATTGTCTGCTCCATTTCTGTTACACAAGAAGGGAATTCTGGCGTAGGATCCAGAGGAGCATTGGACAGGTAAGCAAAACACCTGAGAAAAGATGTAGAAAATGGAAAGGGCCTTTTTTGCATGTTCTAAGCCTTCTATTATTGAAGGTTGATTTGTATTTATTTATTCTGTTAAATTACTAAAATGTTAATAGCAGTAACAAAAAGTTATTATTTCTAAACACCCAGTGTTTTCCTTGTTCCTCATAACATGATTGCTTAAGCATAACAGAGAATTGAAATAAAAATCTTTAAAACTTTATTTATTTAAATAATTAAATAAATATTAAAAATTTATTTAAAAAAAAATAGATTAAAACAAAAGTCTCTAAGGTAAGTGAGATGATGATACTTAGATTGCCAAGAAGACAGTATTAAGGAATAAGTTTCTGCTTTTATAGGTCTAAAAACATTTCTTCTCAGGAATAGCAAGTAGCTTGTTTTCTGCAGCTCCTAGTCATCATGATCAGGTTTAAATGGCATTGAGTCAGAATCTCAAAGACAAAAGATTCTCAAAGTCCTCTGGACCCACTTCAACAGATCCATGTTTTTTTTGTACTGGGGACCTCAGAGCTGCCCACATTACTCCAGGTGGAATCTCACAAGAGCAGAGTACAGAAGAATCACCTCCCTCAGTCTGCTGGCCATACTTCTTTTGATGCAGCCCAGGATACAATTGGCTTTCTGGACTGCAAGCACACATTGCCAGCTCATGTCCCATTTTTTGTCTATGAGTGTCCCCAAGACCTTCTCTGCAGGGTGGGGTTCTTTTATTAACTTGAGAGGGAGGACAGCCCAAGATGAATCAGATCAACACAAACTTCTCAATCAGTTCATTCCCCAGTTCATAGGCATACTCGGGATTGCCTCAATCCAGGTGCAGGACCTTGCACATGGTCTTGTTGAACATCATAAAGTTAGACAGAAAGAAGATCGTGGAGATGTCCGTTCAGTAAGGCAGCCTGAACAAATTGTTTTGTTACCATGACTGTTAAAAACATTAAAAGCCTCTGTAGTGGAGATTTTACAGAAAAAAAAGTCAAAACCCAGATATCATAACTTTGGCTAAATGCTTGTGTATTTAAATGATTTACATAAAATATTTAATATATGTTAATAGCAGCTCTAACAGGGCTTAGAGGCATAATTAAACTACTCAGGCTTGGCAGGAACTAGTCAGCCAGCAGTTCAAACAAAAAACAATAACCCTCTTTCAGGAAAAAGAAAAAAATACCTGCAGTTATATAGACGCTGCAGTTGGTAAAAATATAACCATTTTTCACCAGAGCTGAATCATTAAAGGAATCTGAATTTGTATCCAAAACCTAAAATGTAGAAGGTAACCAGATAAAGACGTAAATCTTCAAGCATGCATGTATTAGACAAGAAACCAGGTTAAGAATGAAAAAGAAGATTATGAAGAATTCAGAAAAGGATGCCCAGTCATCAGTCCCACAACCTTGAAGCTCCTAACAAGTTTTACATTCAGAATTGGTGGAGGTCTTAAAGCAAGTGGGATTTCCTGAATTGTCCCAGGGAGGTTAGCTCAAAAATACTGATGAGGCATCTGACCATTACATTCAAGCAAGACCTGAATTTCATATTTGATTTACTTGTAATCTCTTGCCTCTGATGTTATACCTAAAGGCTTCTCTTCCTAAATAAATCTTTTTCTTTGTTTTACTATTAAGTTTGAAGTGATGAATCACTATGAGTCAGCACAAGGTGATTCAGAGACTATGCTTTGCCCCACTGCTGGAAATTGTAATCAAAGAAGCCAGCTTGATAGGTTCTTGCAGGATGCTCCCATGTATATATAAAGATCTAAAAGGCAGATGACTATTAATTGGGTAGTGCAGCTCAATTAAATTTGTAGTTATTTTCATTTTTCCCTTTTCTGTCAAGGGCTTTAGCTCCTTGCTGAGGTGTTGGGTTTTTTTTTATTATCTTGAGAGGGAGGACACTCCAAGATGAATCAGAGTAATACAAACTTCAGTGCTCTACATGATGTGCTTGGCAGATCTATATGAAGTGGCATATGCAAGTAATTTCAATTATTACTAGGTAACCAAGTAGGAAGAGCAGGAAGGCAAAGCTGAGGTTAAGGAATCTGGAGGTATCTAATGTCAAGTTTTAATATGAATCTTCCTCTTGTAAGCCCAGAGCTTCTTGCAAGAAGCAGTTAACTACAAGGAATGCTAATACTCTGGGTCTACTTTTAACCTTCATATAACATATGGGGAGTGGTGCAAACATGTAGTCTTCTTTGAAAGTAAAAAGGAGCATCTATATTTGTTTTGATGTAAATTTTTCCCAGCTGAAGGCCCAAGTAGCTTAAACTCAAGGCTGGGAAATCTCTGTTGAGCCTAATAGAAACAATGTGAGGCTCTAATGGTGCTAACTTGAACATAGCAATTGAGTTTGTTTTGCATAAAGTTTAATTGCTATGGTTTTCTCTTGTACATAAAACTGTACATGGCTGAAGAAAGAGTTACTGTTTAGTTAAATCAAGGACTTAAATTAGTTTCTTTCAAACACTGGGAAATGGCTAAGAAGGGACAAGACTAGGGGTCAAAGGCAGACACAGGGACTATTGTAGACCTATTTGCTATGACTGGTAAAGATGACACTTTATGGCTATGTCAGCTGAACCCTTACCAGGGCTGAAGTCAAACTGTGACACTCCTGTGTTCCCACTCCACTAAACTTCCAATAGATTATTACTCATAAATACCAGTCTTTTAGGCTGATTTTTGAGGGATCCCAAGGTAGTCCCACAGACAGTTCCCACAGATGTTTTCCTTGATATGCTGCATCTGCACCTCAGAGGGAAAAGGGTATAAGAATCCCCTAGAACTGATTGACTCAGCAGAACCAACATTTTTCTGTTTTTATTTCTTTCTGTTGACACTAGAAAAAAGTCAGGGATGGACACTATGTAAGTTGTTTCATCTGCTTGGATTCAAGGAGTTCACTGTATAAAGCCAGTCCACAAAGTGTTTATTATAGTGTGCTCTTGCACCCTCAGCAACAGCATTCATGTCTCTCACTTTTGTAATCCATGCACAGTATTGTTCCTATGCATAAATGTTTCTTATCAAATCCAGATGTTACACAATCTTTCATAAAATTGCCAAGACATCTGAAGCTGGGGCTGTGATGGCATCCATCCTCTATCCACAAACATGTTAATACCTTGCTCTCCTAATCATATGGCTAACCACCTTTTCAACTTGCATTCATACTGAACCAACTTCTATAAAGTAGTACATCTGAGAGACCTTTTTTTCCTTTTGCTGTTGATCTTGTAACACATCAAGCATAGGTGGTTCGATACTAGGGAATGGATTGCCTAGCTAGAAATTAGCTAGGTGAGGGTGACCTGTTATATAGTCTTGACACAAGCTTGCAACCAGTGTAAAGACTGGGATGTCCTGTGTACCCTGACAGTATGTCCTCTGTACCCTGTGTGAGGCATGGTCAGGTATGGTGGTTTAAAGATAGCTTTTAAACAGCTGTTCCAAGACAATGTTCTCACAGCACTGGTGCTTTACCCCCTTGAAATCAGTGGAGTTAGAACACTACTGAATTCCTTCATGGTGACTTACTTGCATCTTGAAGTGTTTAAGAATCAGACTCTTTGAATTAGGAAATTCATTTAATAAATAACACAAACAAACCAGCTATGCCTTCCTCAAAACACAGCAGATATTTATGCTCTCTTTAATAAATGTTACAACACCAGAAAAGTTCCGCTGAAAAACAAAATAATACTTTTCCTTTTTTATATGAAACTGTAATATTGAGTTTCTGGCACACTGGGATGCTGTTCAAAGAAGAAAATTAACAGTACTTCCTGTATCACTTTGTACCTCTGGAATCTGCCCTTGAGCAAAAACTGATTTCTTCCAAATTTTTAGTGCAGATGAAATCCAGAGCACACAGCAAAACGAACAGGCAATACTGTCCTGCAGGAATGTATTATGGTTAGTTTCCCATCTCTGCTGGAAATTCTTACTAAACTTCAAACTCAAGTTTTCATGTTATCCAGATCGGTTTTTTATTTAATATTTTTACTGCCTTTTACCATTGAGTTCTGTCTTGCTGTGATGGGACATTACTCCCTCAATGAGTGTCTCTGGCTTATGTTTCTTTTTATCTTTCTGTCCATCTAGCTATACACGTGTGGGTATGTAATATATAGAAACACAAACCAAGGATTTTTCGTCTAGGGTTCTTATGTAATGTATTGAATTTATACATTTTGTTATGTGGATTTTATTACCTTAGGCTTGCATGAAGGAAATGAGTGGTTACAGGTAGACTTCTTTAGTCTGATCAACTATAGACATTTCCTTTTCTAATTATTATTTTTTCCTCAGTGTCTTTTGTGGCTTCTTCATCTTGAAGAAATTTTGAGGACACCTTTATATTTGAAGTTGTTGACAGTGAGGACAGCTGTTTACGTGTCTGTTATGATTTTTTTTCTGTTTAGCACATAACTGCTTCTGAAAAGTAAATGAATGAGAATTGAACAAAGCCACAGAAGAGTGAGTTTAGTTCTATTTTGCACTCTAACCTCACATAGAGGGCCTCAGGAGTAAAAATTCCTCAGTGTTATCCACGCAATTGCACATATTATGTCAGAAGAAATACGGGGCCAAACCGATTTACCTTTTTTTTATTATTTTTATATTGTATGTTTTACAGGAAAGGGCAATTAAATAACTTTCTCAACAGTATTTCTTAGTGTGAAAGCAAATATTTTCTATTTATTTAGCATCTATGTGAGCCCAGACCTGAGCACGTTCTCATTCTTGAAGTAGAATTGCCCTCTGAAAATACCGTAAGTTCTGACAACATTAAAGGAAAGGAATTACCCATGTGATGATTTATTCTCTTAATACAGAACTCATGTATATCAGCAGAATAATGTATATTTTTCATAATTTTTAATAATTTTAGGCAGGTCAATAAAATTTAAATGTTTATTAACCTTAATAATGTGAATTGGTAATAAAAATCTGCAAGTATCAGGATTTCATTTAAAACAACTGAGAAATTGACCAAGTTCAAATGGCAGAGTCTACAGGGTATAATTTCATTACATGCAGTCCTTTATAAACTCAACTTCTTGCAAAGTACTCAAGTTAATTGGAAATTAAAGATGGAGAAGGTTCCTCATAAGCATTTTTTCCCCTTTCCTCTACATTTTTAATGGGAAATTTAAAGGTTTTGTCAAACCTAAAACCCCAAACACTGAGGTTTTTTCTACTTTAGGAAACTGAGACCTGGACATTTTTGTCCATGAACTTCTAAAATTTATGTATGTGTTGGCTAAAGAGTCAGCATTCTTGCCAAACTCGGGTGTTGATTAAAAGAGTGTTTGAGGAAACTATACACTCTTTTCATTTAATTGAAAACTAATATTGTTATTGAAAAAAATTTAGTAGAAAATATTTCTTAGCATCAATAATTTAGGTGATTTAGTTTGTCCATCCAAAGGAGCAACCACTTATTAATTTTTCTGCCATCAAACATAGTTTTGAAAGTATTTAATGACAGTGGTGGCCAGGATAATAAGTTTTCATGTTCTGCAATTCTATTCTGAATTATTAAAGAGCCTTGGAAACTTTCTCCTTATTTCCCTGCAGCAGAAACACTTCAGGGAAAATCTGGTTTCAAAAAGAAGGAAAAGAAAGAAAAAGAAAGCCATTATAATGAAATTTTTGATTGCACACAAACACCACTTTGATGTTTCATTTTGTTTTAAAGTAAATGCTATAACCCTAGAAAGCAAAACTGTTTCTAAGTTTTTAGGTTATGTAGTTATCCAAAGTCTGTGCAAGACCTTGACTTAAGCCTCTATTTTGCTGCTATAAAAGAGGTAATAATTTAATTTAGTTTTTTTCTTAAATAAATATTTTAAAAGCAACAGTTTCTCAGTTTATAGAAGTACAAATATTTAATCCCACAATACAAAAAAAATCTTTCAAGTTTTGACCTTGAGAAATATTTCACCATGTGGTCTGGACAGGTCCTTCTGATCAAATTGTAATAATGTGAAGCAGATTCCATCTCTGCTTTCTGGGGTGAATGGGGGGGGGGGGACATCCTGTATAAAGCCATCCTGTATAAAGCAATGCACTGTTATTATAGGAGGCTGCAAAAGATATGAATTAATGTAATGAGTTGTTAACAAGACGTATTCACCTATTCTGCCTCATGGCATGAGGGATGGATAAACCATATTGCCATATCCAGACAATATTATGTAAATTTATGCTGCATCTTTGGGAACACCTGTGCATCAACTTTGTCATGTCACTAAAAATCAAAAATCAAAATGCTAAAATATTTTACCTGTTTTTCCCCGAAGAGAGAATCTGGCACTACAGAACAGCTGAAATAAATAGAATATAGAGGACAACAGGAATTTCCTATGAAAGTCCATGAATAGTCTAGATGTCATTGAGTAATTATAACCTAAAAAAAAGCAAGAATCAGATTAATATTCTGTAAAATAAATGAGAATCTTTTCTTTGAACATTGCTCCCTGTCCCATGCTGTGCAATGTATACTCACCATTGCTTGCCAGATTCAGTTTTAAAAACCATTCCCTTTTGAAACTGTATGAAACTGAAGTCTAAAAGCAAATATAGTATTATAGTATGTGTAGAATAAAAGCTTATTAGACTTCAGAAATGGTTAATAAAATGCAGTCTTGAAATAAAAAATAGATTTAGAAAACAGAAATATGAGATAAGACTTTTGTCTCAGTCAAGAGGACTTTTCCAAAAAGTGTGAAATGTAACAGAGAACAAAGTTACATTGTCTCATTTTTAACAGCTTGAAAAAGAAATAAATAAAGTACTACAGCCAAAATGTTGCCTTTAATGTTTTTTTTTTTAATATTCCATCATGTTTTTTATCAGTCTTCTCCCTTCATAACAAGGCCTTTTTTCTCTTTCCGTGTTGGGGCCAATCTTAATACAGAACAAAACAGATCCTGATTTCCTTTTTCATTTTTAACAGTCAAATGGTGAGAAGAAACACGCCAGACTGAGACTGGTATGTTCCCACCCTCTTTTTTCTCTTTGAAAATGAGATGTCAATAAAATCCCAAACTATTTCAGAGCGTTACAGAAAAGCTAGCTATCTTAAATGCTAAACATAATAGGAGAATCACAAGCCATGTTTTAAGGATAATTAGTTTTTGACTGTTTTCAAAAGCACTAGACAAAGAAGCTGAAAATAAAATAAAGCATGTTTAAAACTAAGATAAAATATTTGAAGGAAGACTTCTTCCAGCATGGGGGGAAAAAGGTAATACAACAAAAAACAATTTTTTTTAATAGGTGTGGGGGAGGTATTTCCAAGGATTTGAAAAGTATTGGAAAATGAGAAATCACAGGGTGAAAAAAGTTTAAAAGGTGAAAATAATGAAATGTAAATAAATGAAACATAAATCAGAACCAGTCTAGCTAGAATCAATTGAGCAGAATTTACAAGGGAAGGAGGAAATAAAAAGAGGCAGATTTACTTCAGAAGTAAAGGCCCTTCAAAGCAATCTGAAATGTAAAGGAAAGTTGACCTAAGTGAAATGATGTGCAGTTAAAACTGGAAACATAATTAAAATAAAGTGGTTGGAAATATTACTATAAAAAATATTTGAATACTTAAAAATTGAAAAGAACTAAAGAATAAAAATTAATACTGGTGACTGAAATATAAAACCCCAAGTAAATAAAATTAGAATTTGATGCAGAGTTCAAATATAATATGGCCTAAAAAACAGCAAGAGGCTTGATTTTTTTCATTTCTACCACTGGCCCCAGTGGAAGCATTAAGACCTTCATTATCAATATACAAATCAAAATGGGAAACCATTCTTTTTCACAGGGAAAAAGCAAAGATGTTGTGTTTTTATTTGCAGTAGAGTTAAGATTTTTTTTTCTTACAATTTCTCAACATAGAATTTGAATAAAGTCATGCTTAAAACACATACTTCTTTTTGTTACTGGCATTCCATTAGTAAATACATACCCTGAAACAGACTAATACTGTTACAAAACTAATTTAGGATAAGATAAATCTTATAATCTTCCCTAATATCTTGTATATCAGGCTCTATGTCTTTAACTTTCACCTTTCAGGGCAGCCACCTGCACAGAGCTCTCTTGACTGTCAAGCTGCTACACCTGAACACAGGAGTATGTTCATATAGAGGCTGATGTTTTGTATGTTTTTCTACCAAAGGACAAAATTATTATTCTGCTCATTAAATGAAAGGACAAGTGAGAAAAGTTTTAGCAACTTTCCTGAAGACCCATGAAAGCTGCTATTTAAATCAGACCATTCCTTAACTGACCAAATGGCCAGGATCAAGTTCATTTTTGTTTTATGTATTGTTGTAGGCTACCTGAGGTAGGAGCCTGTTCTGTATTCAGTAATTCACAGAGAGCTCTGAAGATTCTGTATTTTTCTGAAGGTTCCTGTGGAGGAAAATGAGACTTTTAACTTATCATCAAAGACTTAGAGGTATACATCTGGGTTTAAATGCCGTTTCTTTTCACTTAAACTATTAACTTCAGTTTGAAATAAATGAAAAATAAGAAACTGAAGCATGACTCCGGTGAAACGAGGCTGCCAGAGTGTGTTTCAGATATTTTTACTTATTCTGTTTTTGAAGCTTTAAATTCACTAGTGACTATTTTTATTCACAGTATTGCCTTGAATTTACTGCCTATATTAAGTATGTCTACAGTATATAGCTTTACTTCTTGTTTCAGTGTCACTTTCAGGTTATAATACACAGATCAGAGCTAAGAAAAAGAAACACTTCTGAAATTAAAACACCATGTCACCTTCATTTTCTTAAAATACATTTAAGAATACGGTATGAAGTTATTCTGATCCACATTTACAGTAAGTATGCATGTGAGAAAGAGACTTTCAAGACATAAAATCTTATTAATGAGTATTGTATTTCCTACTATTGGAATAATAATGTACCATTCTCTTTTTAAATAGAGTATTTTGTTTCAAAGAGTATTAACTTTGGTTACGATTATAGAAGCAACCCCAAAGGTTTTAAAGAAGCTTTTAAAACTCGTTTTGATGACAATAACAGTGAACATGTGTTTCCTTTGAAAACTCAAAAGTATGGAACAAGCAGTTACTTGAGTAGATATCCTTAAATAGGAAAGATTACCTAATCCGACATGGAACAGTTGATAGCTGCTCTCCATGCTATGGAACACTTTTTAACTTCATATGTTTATATTTTGTTTAAAATGGAAAGGGCACTTTTATTCATGATTGATCCTTAGATGTACAGTACCATATTCTAGTCTGGTACTGAACAATAGAATTAGAGAAATGAATGTTGCCTGATGATTTGGCAAATGTTTTCATACTAAGAGACAACTTCTTTCTTATTTTCTTCAATTCAGCTGGCACAGGAACTCATGATGAATTAAATATGGTACTCTATCATTTTGTTGAAAAAGATCAAATGCAAAGAAACCCTAGACTGGGACTGCAAATCCTTCATGAATCATAGGGCTGACATACAGGGTCAAAAGGCTGTCACAGCAATGAAAGCACTGACATAGTAACAGGATAAGTGAAGATTCTTACAATGAGGGAAAGGAACGATGGGCATCTCTTAGTGCAGCCAAAGGCCGCACGCTGCAGATTCCTGGACAAAATCCTACACACTATATTGCACAAAGTATCAGGCTAGGTGTCAGGAATATTCAACTTTTTCTTGTTTCCTTTCGCTATACACTTGTTATTTTAACAATGCCAATGTTGCTGGGATTTGACGTATTCAGACAAGGATTCCGTGTCTCTAAGTTTGATCCTTCATTGTAGAAGGGAGGGAGTGTTTGTTATGGACACTACACAGCCTCTACTGCCTCAAACACTGTTTCTGAAAAACCTTTGTGAAAAAGAACTTTTCCTAAGCATGGGTGTGGGGGCAAAAAAAAACTAGGCTTTGATCTTCTGTCCATACTTACTGGGTCAGAGAGGAGTTTTACACACAGTTTCAGATTGTTAATAAGTCTGCTAGTTAAAATACTGTCCAATGCTTTAGCATAATTTTTGGTAGTGTGTTTTCTTATCCACAATAAGTTAAAATGTTATCATATCTGACAAAAACTGTCCGAGGGAACACTAATCAAAGATTTATAAAAAAAGGTATTGAAGTTCTAGAAACATGATTAACTGTTGCTTGCCACAAAAATGGTTGTTGATTTGGAAATTTTAAATACATTAATTAGTTATCTAGGAATAATGAACAGATACAAATACAACATGTATTTGTCATTAAGCTGAGGAGACAGTTAAAAATAAAGAAAGAGAATAAAGGATACAAATGAGTCTGTTAATATGTTTGTGGCTAATGATTTTTAGTATGTTGATCAGTGAAATGAGAGAAAACATGCAATTGTTCATTAAATTTGTAGATGACACAAAAAGAGAAAGGTTGTTCGTATTGGATTTACATGGCAGGGTTTTGGCAGCAGGGGTTCTCACAGCAGGGTGGCTGCTGTGAGAAGAGACCAGGTTAACCTACCACAGACCTTTCAGGTAAGGACAGTAAGTGGGAGAGGTAACAGGCAAACCTTGGCTTGAACATTTCCAGAAAGTGGAAAATTTGTGGGGAATTTTTTGATGTTGTAATATGGTGAAGGGACCAAGGGGTAGAGTGTGAGTCTATTGTCCACCCTTGTTGGCGCAGTGATGATATTAGTTTGAGGAACTCTTTTTATTGACGTAAGTGAAGTTTGCACAGGTTGTGTGATGAATGTGTATTTTAGTGATAATCCCTAAATATTTGTGTCGCTGAGGTGAGGGATGGATGTACAGGATGCAGGTGTCTAGGTGCTGGCAATGGGCAGGGGACACTGCAGGGGCTTCTGGGAGGAGGGGCCAGGGCTGCCCCAAGCTGGACACAGCCAGTTCTAGCCGGGTCCAACCTGACCCCCTGCAAAACAGAGCTGAGCCTCTCAGACACAGTGGTGGCACCTCTGAAAAAAACAGATTCAAAAAGGGGTAAAAGATGCTGGGTGGCAGCAGGGAGAGAGAAATGAGAAAAATGTGCAGACACAAAGGTCAGAAAAAGTGAGGCCTCACCTCAAGTACTGTGTCCAGTTTTGGGCTCCCACTACAAGAGAAACATTATGATTCTGGAATGAGTCCAAAGAAGGGCAGTGATGTTGGTGAGGGGTCTGGAGAACAACGTTTACGATGAGCGGCTGAGGGAAATGGGGCTGTTTAGTCTGGAGACAAGGAGGCTGTGGGGAGACCTTATCACTCTCTACAACTACCTGAAAGGAGGTTGTAGAGGGTTGGGAGCTGGTCTCTTCTCCCAAGTAACAAGCAATAACAGAAGAGGAAATGACTTCAAGTTGCACCAGGGGAGAGTTAGACTGGGAATCAGGAAAAATTTCTGCACCGAAGAAGTTGTCATGCATTGGAATAGGTTGAAAAGGTAGATGTGGTGCTGAGGGACATAGTTTAGTGGTGGTTTTGGCAGTTAGGTTGGTGGTTGGACTCAATGAGCTTAACAGTCCCTTCCAACCGAGGCAATTGTGTGATTTTAGGAAAAAGGTAGAAGATGTGCTCCGGGTACCTGAGCAGATATTCCCCTGCAACTTGTGAATGAGACCATGGTGGGGCAGGCTGTCCCACTGCAGCCCATAAAAGACCACATTGGAGCAGGTAACCATTCTGCAGCCTGTGGAGGACCCAGTGCTGCAGCAGGTAGATGTGGCATGAAGGAAGCTGCAGCCTATGGAGAGCCCATGCAGGAGCAGGCTTCTGGCAGGAGCTGCAGCTTGTGGAAGACCCACACTAGAGCAGTTCTGGAAGAACACCCCATGGGAAGGCCTCACATTGAAGACGTTCATGAAGGACTTTATCTCATGGGAGGGACCCCACAATGGATCTGGGAAAGAGCATAAAGAGGAAGGAGCAGGAGAACTGGAGTATTATGAAATGATTGCAACCCCATTCCCCATGCTCCTGCACTGCTCAGCCCGAAGGAGGTAGAAGAGTCAGGAGAGAAGTTGAGCCTGGAAGGAAGGGGTGGTGGTAGGAAGGTGTGCTTAGCTTTTGTTTTGTTTCTCACTATCCTACTGTATTTTCAATTGGCAATAAACTAAATTAAATTTCCTCAAGTTGAGTCTGTTCTACCTGTGATGGTAATTGGTGAGAGATCTCCCTCACTTAACCTGTGAGCCTTCTAATCTTATATTGTCCCCTTGTCCTCCTGAGGAGTAGGAGGAAGAGAATGGCTGGGTGGGCACCTGGCAGCCAGCTGAGGTCAACCCACTGGACCTAGTTCACTGGAGTAGTGAATAATGAAAGATTGGTTCCCATTGATATCCATATTGATACACATCTACACAAAGTCTGTGCAGATAAAAACAAAGACGGTAAACTACGCAATCTGGAGGGTAATTTTTAAAAAGTAATTGCTAAGAAAAAGATACTGAGATAACCACCTGAAGGATAATCGGTTGAAATTGCCTCTGGCAAATGCAATTTTTGGGAATGTCATGGTGAATCTCTTATGTGTAAGCAGAACATAAGGATTGGAAGGTGCAAGTGTAGATAGTGTAATTTTCTGCTGCATTTCTCTGCATAGCAGTTGTGAAATCATTATTTGACAATAGTGTCCACATCTGGTTTTTATTCAAGAGAAAAATAAAGATGATTTTATTACATTCATTGGTATGTGTGAAATAAAATTCTTAACATAGGAACATCTTTAATCTAACAGGCAGAATCTTCACAATATGCAATGGCTGGAGGCTAATGTGAGACAAATTCAGACAACTATTGAGGAATATATTTTTAACACAGAGTAGCTAACCATTGAAATGGCTTTCCTAGCAAGACAATGAATTCTGTATCGCCTGTAGTCTTTAAATAGAAGCTCAACAGCTTTCTAAAAAATTCTCTAGCTCAGAAGTCATAGACTGGGTACATTACTCACCTGTTTAAAGTCTACAGCTTCTGAAAACAGGTCAAGCTATGGTGATTCCTTGTAGACTTGAAATCTGTGTTAATTCTTTAGAGGGGTAGTAAATGTGAGTGATTGATAGGTTGGAAAAGCAATTGCCAAGGAGACCGGGAAAAGGCACAAATTTACAGTGAGATGCTTACAGAAGTGAAAAAAAGCAAACACAGATTTGTTTTATGAATACATAGGTCTGCATACAAGCAAAATGTCTGGATTCTGTGCATGACTAGTGATTTCCTTTTAATGCATCTTATTCTGAATGTTATATTGTAAGACAAACTGGAAAGATTTTTGAGATTTTTTTTTTTTCTGAGGTATTTGAATTTAATTATGTACATTGCATGTCTGAATGGTAATTATGAAGTAAAGAAACATTTTAGTAAATGGGTACACATGGCAAGGAAAATAAATATAAGATGGTTTAGGATACTCACCAACCCAGTCTTTCTGTATAATTAACACCCCACTCCACCCCCTCAAACTGCTTTAAAAATAGGTTTACTAGCATTTCAGCATGTCCAGATTTCTGGTATGTTCAATTTTCATAATTCAAGTGAGATTTACTGAGGAAAAAGCTCTGAAAAGGGGTGAAGCATATGCTTATCACCAACTATACTGACCATATAGTCCCAGATCATTTGTTATGATTATAGACAACCATGTACCTCCATTCAGGCTGAAACTTTCACTGATTTTTGGAGGTGTTTACAGAACACTTTGAGTAGCTGCAGAAGAAATTGCTCATAAATGTGTCCAGCTCTGAATAACTAGCATAGTATTTCTCCCTGACTTGTTAGACAACAAGAAGCTGACGTGTATGCAGTAGTTTAGAGCAGCAGCAGAAACCAGCAAAAATAAGGTGTCTACCATTAAACTTGAAGCAAATTTACAATTAAGAAAATAACCCTAATAGACTTTTGTGACTGGCACCATGCAAATGGTTTCTTGCTTTCCAGTCTACAACTTCCATCAGAGTAAACTGTATGCTGTTATTATATTAACATAAATGCTCTGCTCCAAAAAACAAGAGTGATTAATGATTGATTATCCATTGTTCCATCTTCTACCATGTGGTTCTTACTATGCTTCAATTTAAATGCAGGCTTTATTGCCAACAACTTCATTCCACTTCCCTCTAAGCTTGCTTTTGCAAAATAGGAATAGCAAAGAAGGCTGCCAGAGGAAGGCCAAACTTTTCACACAGCACCTGTGCACAGAAGAATTGCACACCACTAACCCATCACAGGGCCAACCAAGTTGATCAGAACAGTTCCCTTTCTTTTAAGGACACTGTGTCTCATGGAAAAGCAGTGTCTGACATTTTACCGAACCTTTCTTTCAACCTCCTGCTATGCAGCTCCTAGTCTGACAAATAGAAATTAGAGTTTTTCCCAGTTTGTATGAGGGCTGTTCAGATTTGGCAGTCACGTATAGTGCAAGTTAGTTGATATCAAGTCCATTTTCAAACAGGTCTGGTTCAATTCTTTCTCTCTCTGTCTTCCCCCAGGCATTAGCAGCCTACCTGGTCTAACCAACTGTAATCTCTCTTTTTCTGGATGGCATGTACAAGCAGCTCATTTTTTACCTCCACACTGGAATAGAGGTTTCCTGGAACTGTTCTCCGTTCTCAGAATTGAGGATGACAACTCAAATGTTCCTAGAACTTTTGTTAAATGGATTTTGGATGTTCTCTTAAGAATGGGCAGAGTTGGATACTGATCAGGATGTCTTGCTCTACTAAACTAACCTTAACTCTTTTTTTCATTTTCTCCTTGGCTGCAGGATAAAGACACTGAGTTAAACCACGGTAACGTAGATTCAAATATAGACAGTTTGGTGTAATTTTATGGTAAGTATCACTTAATTCTCCATCTTCTTGTGGGGTCCACCAGTTCTGCCTCTTAACTAGCCTGGCAAGAAACCCCCATCCCCTCATCCCTTAGAATACAGGGATGACTTTGAACAAGTGAAGCTGACATTTTTCTTGTGCAATAGGTAGAAGCAGCAGACGCTGACACATTCTAATGTTATATCCCACTTCTAGACAGTGTTTATGCTGTAAAGCACATTGAATAAGCAGAATCCCACATCACCATGAAATCTTTTAGCATTCAGATTATATATCAGATGATTTCTAATATCTTTTCCCATCCAAAAAAATAAGAAATCTCTTACATATGCATTTACCCTGATTGATGGGTGTTGACTATATGGTAGTCACTGAGGGAAAACACACAGCTACTCGTGAAATTTAAAAAGATACACTAGGGTTCTCATTGGGTTGTTTTATGAAAATGTGAAGCAGTGAATTGATTTGCTTCAAATTATTTATTATTTGGCTCCTTTGTACATGAGGTTAAAATGTACTTTCCAAGTACAAAAACAGAACAGACCATTTTTAAATCAAATCATTCACCTCACTCCACAAAACGAAAAAGCTATATCCCTAGAAAAGTTGCAAAGCAGGCTGAACAGTCTATTTAGGAGAACTAGTTTTGCTCATAGTGAAATATGACTAGCTGGTAAGCATGCATTTCTTTGCAGCAGCAGAGAGAATGAAATCTCTTTCTGCTTTAAGCTTGTGGATTGAAACAAAGAACTGCAAAGATCTCAAGGTGAGGTTGTTGTTCACCTTTAGAAATGTCTCCTTTCATATCTGAAAATTAAATTCATTTTCTGTTCATGGAGAAAAGAAATTGAATATCTATTGATAACTGGCTTTTTTTGCATTTTGAGGGGTTTCTTTATTCCCTTGATATTAGGAAGAATAACACACCACAACACTGTAATTTTTTTTCTGCTTAATTTATTTGGTTAGCAGTACTGTACATTTTCAGCAGCTACATGACTATGCTGTACTGTGTCTTTTTGTGTCTATGAGCTGGATCTTTCCAAAGCTCAGAAGTCTGATTCAAAGAAACTATTAAAATGCACAGGCAGCAGAAACGGCAACCTGCAGTAACTTCTGTGGTTCACGGTGAATTTGAGCCATGACTTCTGACTCCTATTACTTTTTGTGGGTGGTCATTTGACAAGTTATCTGCAGGGATATTACTAATACACTGATACTTTTATTTGAAGTCCAAGCCTATCAGTTAGAATGAAATCATTCTGAAGAACAAACACATTTTACGAGGACAGGGAAAACTTACTTTCAAATGAAATTTAGCCTCATGAAATCCACGGCTCTGGCAAGTGTCTCCGATTGGCTGACCTACCCATCACCGGCAGTTTCTGTAGTGGGTTGAGGAAAACTATCAACAAAACACCTCATTCCCACGAGCACCAAAACATCCCAGCTGCCAAAAATAGCCTCATTTTTATGACTGTATAACCTGCCAGAGTCTAAATATGACGGTTAGCCACAACACTGCAGAGAAAACAACTACTTTGATTTTGTGAGGAGCTGAGTACTCACAGTTCCCCATGATATAATAGTCCTAATAAGAAAATCAGTCCTGATATAGCCTGTGGTTCCCAAAGAAGAGCTACTCCAACCAAGGTCTCAACATCTGCATGTACATTAACTGTAGGGGTACTATTACATTGAATATAAAAGCCACCAAAAATGTTTGCATCAGTCTACAAATGGCAGAGTTTTTAAAAAAAGGGAAATATATCCTCTCATTATGAATAAAATCAGGCCTTAGCACAAGGTTGCAAAACATGGTGTTCTCACCCTGTTTCTTTAAATGCTTTTTACCAGAACTATCTGGGAAAAATGGGATATTTTCAAGAAAATTTCAGTACCAAATGATTATCTTTCTTCCACAAAGAATTTCCAAGCAACTACCAACTTCAGCTTGTCATCTTTGCAAAATGATTACAAAATCCCTAACCCACCTTGAAACCTGTACATAAACCTTTCTTTTTATTCTGTCATCCTCTGAGTGAAAGCAGCCTGGCTTGCATTTCCCTCACTGTATGTGATATCGACTGAATCAAACCTGGAGTAAGAATGCCACATTATGGTGCTAAACCACTTGAGAGGAGCTCCAGCTAATGTCCCTGATGGATGTTTTTTCAAGTTCCCATTCTGTATGGGGCAGCCTTATGCATCATTCTGTCTAACCCACTTTATACTTGATTACCTCAAGCCTGTTTCCATAAACTGAAATATTATGCATAAAACTGAAATATTATGCACCAGAATGTATTGAATGGGCTGGATGCACACTTATGACTACACTTGAGAGAATGAAATGAGTAGACACTTTGCCCTGAATATAGTGCTCTATACTACCACAATGGAGAAAACAGATCATGTCATAGACAACTCTGAGGCATTTCTGTCATTGGGCGGAATGGTTTTCATGGGGACTGACTGATCTATCTGTCTCTGAACCTACCTCTATTTCTGTCTCCATTAATCTATTTCCCAAGATCTATGCAGTGTTTTGCCAGATGTGTTGCACAGATTGGAATCAGTGCTCTTATCAGCAAATCTTTGAACCAGAAGAACTTTAATAATATACAATGAAGAGCTCACAAGAAATGAAAATGTACTTTTGTTAAATCTGTTAATCTCAGCTGGCATTTTACTACTTTGTTTTGAATTGATGAGCAAAAATTTGACTGAAATCTTAAAATTTACCTGAATCTTCTTCTGCCTATGAAAGGGCATAATTTTATTATTCTCCAGATGAGGTCATTATTATTGTCATTGTAGTGATTAGATTCATGGTTGTACTATTCCACTCCCAGTTTAGTAATATTGTAATATTTAGTAATGTGACTCCTGCCTGTACAAAGAGGATTTCCTGACCAGCCACAGCCTAATGAAAAAGAAAAGTGAAATAAATTATGTACCTAATTACAAAAGTACAAAGCCAGTCTCCTTCAGAGAAAGAAAGAGCATATATTGAACTCTCTAAATGGCCCCCAGCATATCTAGTTTAACATATAAGCAACCTGAGCATCACCTAAGATCCCAGGCTATGAAAAGTCTATGTTTTGGTTAAGTTAGATAGTGGTGGATGTTTTCTGTGGAGAGGAGAAGTCAAAGGAATCTACTGCCTGCAGAGCTGCCATAGTCTAATCCTTACTGTAAGAGACCTAGCACTTTATTACTGCTGATCCAATATAACTTTCCTTCACTTGAGTGCAGGTAGAGTCCCTTATGACTTCTTGAGAAGAAGCTGAATAGTAAAAATAGAAAACTTTTATTAACTAGAAAAAGAATACTCACTATCTTATTTTTACTGTCTTCAATGTATCAGTGAAAAATTTATTGTTATGGGAATATTAAGATAGGGGTTGCAACATATTACACTTTATGGAGAAAGTAGCAGATGTGAAGAGAGATGAATTAAACAATGTGACATAAAAAATCTATGTCAGTTAGGTTTAGAATTGGTGTTCCCTGATGCATAATTCTGTACTTGAATGTTAGGAAATTCTCTCTGGTCAATTATTTGCAGCAGTTGTTTCTAGCTACTTGTTGCACACGCAAAACAGGCTTCAAGCTTGCATTGTGTGCCTGTGATGGCATTCTTGGTTCTCAGCTGTTTGGATGTTCATTCACCTTATGTCACAGCTCCATGTGTACATTGTACAGCGTCTGCTGCCTCACAATCTTATTCTCCCAAAGAAGTGCTATGCATAATTACTCACTATCAGGAAATGTCCACACGTATTTGAATTTTTCAAAAAGCCCAGATTTTTTTTCACCTTAAAAGCAAAAACAATGGGAAAAAGGATATTTAAAATCCTCAATTAAACAGGGTAACTGCCTGTACTTGCTCTTAGCTGTAAAACAAGCTCAGAAGAAAACCTAAGGTAAATATATTGGCCAAGGGCCACAGTGCTAGCCAGCTCTGCACTCACCATATGAAATGGCACCAGTATCCAGTGTCTTCTAATCCCATCAAAATACATTTTCTTTCTTTGGCTTTATAAGGAAAGTGTCAGCTCCTTCCTCTCCTTTTCAATGAGTGTAATCTGATCTTTGTATCTAGACCTGTCACAAACTTCATTTGTGATATCTCTAGTCTTTGTCTTCCCTCCAAAATGGAGATCACACATCCTATTTCATGGGAGCTTGGTGCAGTACAGATTGAATGTGAAAAATAAGGGAAAAAAAACAACCAAAACCCAAACCAAAATGTGCATCATGGTCCCCACAGTTCTGGGAAGGGGCTAAAATTATCTAAACTATTTTTGCATGCTCCCAGGCTTAAACTGTTGGAGTTAGTGTTGTCATAACTCCAGCAAATAGGGAAGTCCAGTGTAAGTTTTGTAATTCCCTTGGCAGTGCACTGTTGTTTCCAGCAGCTTTCATAATCCTTTTTCCTTCATTCCCAACTGCTAGCAGTGTCCTGTCTTCTCTAGGCTGATACCTGACCCTTTCTAGGGCTAGTGCACTTGCTGGGAAGGTGGTGTATCTCATGGAACTTGGACAGCTCTATTAGCACCAGAAGAATCCTGCTCCATGCTGGTTTGGAGGTTTTTACAACATTACCAAACATTACTTATAACAAAGACAACAATCTCATAGCTTTGGTAACAAATCTGGCCTTATTGAAATCAATCAAACCTAATTTTATTCCTATCTTTTTTAAAAATAGATAGAGATGAAAAGTTAAGGGTGGGGAAATACCACATATATAGCCACCTACAAGTCATGGTCTTCTTCCTTCCCATATAACATATAGTCTTAGCAAAAGTTTTTTTTTACAAGTAGAAATAATACAGTTTTAATAGGACCTACCAATGAGTGAAACTGACTCCTTCATGCGGAAAGGAAGCACTTGCCAGCACAGATGAATTCTGTCTAATGCTGTTGCTGCTGCTGCTATATTAGTTCAAGACTAGACTGTCAACCTAAATTAGGGGCCAGAGCACTGAAAATGAAAAAGATACTGGCACATACTACACAGTTTGGCTCAAATATGTGACATGCGAGCCAGGATGCGTAGTACATGAAAGTTTCAAAAATGAAAATCTTCATCCTTAATGGTTGCATAGGGACAGGTTTTCAGAGGGTTAAGCTGCATGACACTCATTAAAGTAAACAGAAGTTTAAAGCTTAAATCTTCTGTCCCACTTTCAAGACTTCATAGCATATACAGAGCATGAAATATCACATTTTTCCATAAAACTTACAGTTAACAAGGGGTAAATTCATTTCATTTACTATGCACCACCTGACTCACCTTCTTAACCTCATTCAAGCAATAAAAAACTGAATAGAGGATTTATTTTCTCAATTTTGGAGGGGTTTACTCCTGTAGTTTGTCTGCTAAAAAAGGAAAGGGGAGAGGAATATAACCAAACATCCTACTTAGTATCTCATTTTGTTGCCGTTGCATTTCTCTCCCTTTTTCAACAATTGTCATAAATCTGACGTCATGGAGATGCAGGCTGGGGGGACAGAGTTGTGCTACCCAACAAATTACTTCTGTCATAAAAGGCAAATGTAAGAATGCTCAAAATCTCTGAGACTGGATGAGTTTTCCTTGGCTTTTGTTCTGTTCACGTTGAAGAATTACATCCAAGTCTCACTGAAGCTGAGTATTCATTTCTCCTTGCTCAGTAAAACACTGTCTTGAGGGAACAGTAGGTATCTCCCACTGTATCTATTTACCTTTACTGCTGGCTGCTAGGCCAGTTTGCGAATTGTAAACTACAATCCTTTATTAGTGAAGTAGGCTTTTTGAGAGAAGGGACTCATCTCTTTGTGTGTGTGTGTGTGGTAGGGAGTATTTCTGGCTTTATACTGCTTTCCCCAGTGGAATTTATACCCTTTCCAGGCTCCTGGGATGTGCTAGCAGAATGAATAAATAGCTATCTGGATGACTCTGTTCCATACAAGGCTGTATTTTGGTGAAGGAGGGTCCAAAAGAAAGCCCTGTGCATCATGCATGTAGTATATATAAGGATGTACAAAGGCAGAGCATAAAGACAATTTTTGCCCTCTCTGTTGCTATCTGGTTTTTTGTTCCAAGCAAGCAGCACCTATAAAATACCCTTCATTCCTGATGCTCACAAAAGTCAGAAACACTTGACATTTTTTCTCTTTATTAATCAAGTTAAAGTAAATTTATTTCAGGTCTATAACATCAAGTTATTGATATTTGAACATAATTTTTCCTCTGTATTTTCTTTTCCACAACTTTACTCCATAGCTCCACTCTTATTAGGTGACATTGTCCAGTCACCTGAACATTTACCTAAGTACTTTTTAAGTGTAGGACGGTGACACCATAGGGTGATCTCAGTGCGTTTCTGACTATTTGCGTACTTTCCATCGGTATTATATTCCTGAGGAGCTGATTTACTCTATCATGATTTTGCCCAATACCTGCTCCTGAGGCAGCTGAGATGGGGGTTATGCTTATGCCTCTGACATCAACATGATACTTGGTGCCATTTGTCTTCAAATCTTCCATCTGAAGAAATTCAACTGCCTAACATAGCTGCAAACCCTTCTGGTTTTATTCCTGACGTTGTGTCTTCAAGTGAGATATTCTATATGTTGTATAGCACATTAATAATTATGCATAAAGCCAGCAAGGACACTGAAGTGTTACATTTTCATCATGCATTTTTCTTCATTTCCAGACACACTGTTAAAATCTGCTACACCACATGCTGCGTTTCTCAAGCATTTTGCCTGAGTAGCACTCAAAACATCGTATGTGCCTATAACCATGCTAGAACTCTAAGATCTGGCTTAGACACATTTTCATTGTCTCTGAAGAAATGGGTTCCCATAGATAAATAATGATATTCTGTAAAATAAAATTAGTTATTCAGTATTATGACTGTGACGATGAGAGGTCAGCAACACACTCAAGCACGCATCAAGAGAGGGAAATCTACTGAGTCAATTCAGCAGCAGAAGAGTTCAGCAAGCAAGAAGAGTTAAATACTAAAGGAGTGGCAAATTATTATATTCACATTAAAGACATTATACAGCACTAACATTTCCCTCACAATTTGTTCTAGAATATTATTAACCTGCTTTAATAAGAGTGCACTTTATGAATTCAATTAGTAATACATACCGTGAAAGTTCATGTACTTATAATATAGGCTTCCTAATGATATAATAAAGCTGGGAATTGTTCCTACTAGGCCAAAATTCAGATTATCCAGTCATACATCTCCATCTAATGTTACATGACTGAACAGATATAATAATTTCATTACTGTCAAAAGAGAGAGGTTCATCCCCTATCCTGCTCCAACTGTCTATTCATTTCCTGACTGAGTCGCCTCCTTCCTCCTGCATCTGCACTTGCACTTATTTCATTCTGTGACAATTTAATTCACCATCTCAAAAAAAAAAAACGGGAATAAAATATGAAGCATTTTGCTGGGCTAATGAGTTGTATCTGTTCTGTGAAGGTCAGATGAATGCCAAAGTGAATGAGATGATTAGGAAAATAAAAAACCCTCCTCCTAGGGTAGAACAAATAGCTAGATTTGTTCAGTTGCTTTTTGACATCGCAAAATCCCACAACAGGTGCTTAACCTAAGAATGGTTTGAGGTGTTTCAGAGAACAAGAATTAGATCCCTGGGTTCTTTACACAGCCAGTAGAGATGCAGCATGTGTACATACTCGGAGTGTGAACCAGACCAGACTCCTGTCTGACTGGTGCAGTACTGGCATGTGTTTTCTGTCCAGCATTGCAATACAGACTCAGCTTCTCTGCATTCAAACTGCAAAGGCAAGTAAAAAATCCAATGCAGATAGCTAGAATGTAATTTGTATGTGTGTGATAAACGCTGTTAGGTGGCTGCTGCAAATTCCAGGTACTTTACCTAACTGTTAAGTGAGTTGGGAAGACTGGTGATTGTGTAATGGGGAAAAGCAAGATATGGAGGGCCAGAAAAAGTCATCCCCAATAACAGAAGGAAAATGCTGCAGAAAGAAGTTTAAGAATTACAATTCAGTCCATTCTGATGGTTTTTAATGATTGTCACGAGCTCATGATTTAGTGTCACCAGTGCCTTTTATATGGATATGTGGCCATGTATGTGCACACCATATGTTGGCTAATTTTCAGCTACCTGCCAACAGTAAATTATGTCAAACCCTTTAGAGACTGCGGATATTGTTTAGCTGTTCGTATCACACAGTTTTCATAGAGAAAATTGAGTATTTCTAAGGCTGAAGGCGAAATTCCATGTTTCTTTCTTCAGTGGCAGTGCAGGTTTAAGCAATTTCCACTCTCAGCCCGTCCTTCCTGTCTCCACACCACCACCTCTATTGTGCCAGCACAGCTGTTTGTGCAGCCTGTGGTGAAAATGGGAACCATCTGAGGAATCCTGGGGCGGCAGAGAGGAATCAAAATCAAAAGGAAGCTTATAACAATGTGCGAATTAAAATGTATGAGAGACTGATCTTGCACTGGGACATCTACGAGGTATATGGAGGTGTTGTTAAGCTGATCCTTGAGGATCTAAGGTCTGGGGAAGACTTTACAGTTTCTTATGAAATTTCAAAATGTGTCTCAAGAAACCCCTTATTTCTCTAATTCAAAAGTTCTTTCTTTATCTAGTGACCTTGCTTTTAGCCATTTGCCACTTGTAAATCTCTTTATGGAATAATCTTAAACTTACTTGAAAATAAATCTTGAGGAGTAAAGACAGATCCTTAAGTGCCAACTTCCATCTCTCTTTTGTTCGTCTCTCAGGAAGCCAGTTGAATTGTTGCTGGACATATGTTTATATATAGGGATACCTATTTGTATAGATATATGTGTAGGTATAGTGAATATGTATGTATATGGCTTACAACACATTTTTGCAAGCCATTTCATTTTTTGTGTCAGGTAAGCAGTTTGTCTTTTATGTTTTTGCTGCCTAGGGAAGAGCAGAACATTCATGTCATCTTCATTAAATACAACATCCATGTTAAACACTTCTTTATCCAAAATATTTTATATTTGAACATAGCTGAACATTCAATTTCTGTGAAGACCCATGGACATCAACATCTCATTTATCTGATTTGGCAATGTCTTCAGAGTGCCTCAGTTTCTCCTTTTTTGAGAACAAGCGGCTCTATCACATTTAAGTCTCACACCAAATGTTGCCCATTTATGGATCGATAATTTTGGAACACTTCGCTGTCCAGATGCATTGCATATGGGAGGCTGGGTATCTGGTTTCCATTCCAGGGACCAGGCAGTAAAATGCATATCATTTAGGAGCTTTGAGTCTTTGGCTAATTTCAAGTCTGTGAGTAATGGCTGGGACTATTCATATCCTTGATGCTAGGCAAATGCTCAGGAGATTTACTACAATGTTAAATCACAGTAACACAGTGGTCTCCAACACAGAGCTTTTAGTCACAAATTCTCATTTTTCTTCACCTTATATCCTCATATATTGAGTTTTCTGTGCTTTTAAGTAATTCTTTTTCTCCTTAAACCTTAAATTCATGACACAATTTACCTGTTATTTTACTCTGATAGTTTTGTCTTCAAATGAGACAGCTAAAATAAAATAATTTTGGAAGGCTGAATTTCTTTAACATCTTTCCCCAGACCATCTCAAAATGCTTTATGAAAAATAACCAAGCTTTTCTGTATGCCAATGGCACTTAAATACTTACAGGGAAATTGATTCTAACACAGCCCAAGTCTTTCTTCCCAACCCAGCATTCTCTTGTCCTGATTCATTCCTCTCTCTCCCTCTCCTCTTACACTAACTGAACTTCAACAACCTTTGATTCATACCTTTCTTTAACAGCTATATCTAACTGTAGACTATTTCTTCTAAAGGCTTGATTACACCATACTTCACATAGCCATCAAAACCTGTTTTCTTTCTTAAGTCCTTTTTTTTTCTGTACCTCTTTATCTTTCTGGTCACCCACTACCTATTCAATTTATACTTTGTCATTCATTGAGCGAGTCTTATTTCTGGGGTATCTTTTTCCTTCCTTCTTTTAATGAGCTCCATTTCAGTTCCATCTCCTTTCACCATTGTTTTAACATTTTTCTTAGTTCCTTATTCTTTGGATTGCAAACCTGACTCTTCCTTTGCATGTATTTCCTTTTTGCTTGAATCAATAATCTGAAAATTAACTAAACTGGCTTTGAAGCAAATTTCTTTTTTCTTTCCATACCATTTTTCTTTTTGCTAATCAGTTCTACTTTTAGTTAAGAGACTATCTCTTATCCTTGAACTTGTAGTGATGGAAAACACATTCTTCTTTTTCCTCCTGTTGAGTATAGTTTGGACATGAGACATCCAGAGGGCATCTCAAAAGGAGAAAAAGAGATGGGACTGAATGAAAGGGGGAAATGTCTGCATCTATCACTGAATAATTTCTTTAGCATAATTTTTAAAGACTATGGCATGGGAGTTCTCATTGCCATTCTCTGCACTTTGTTGGGAAAAAATCAACAACAAAGACATGTATTGATGCTGTTTTGAGACGACTGTCTTAGTTAATATTTTCACTCGTTTAGTACCAAGTAACGATGAATACAGTATGGATGAAAGACATGCTTGTTCTGTCAGTCTGAGTGAGCAATGTTTTACACCCTCTTTACTGAAAGGGCTAAACAGCTGCCCAAGGCATGTTTTAGTAGCCATACTACTTTTAACAGACTATCAGATATCATAGTAGTTGCTTTCTTCAGAACCACAGTCACAGGCTTGAGTCACTCCTCCAGCTGCTGTCCCTTCTCTGTGCTCCTTGCTCTCCCCTCAGTTCTCATCTACTTCATTGCAACTTTTAGCATTTAATGATGACAGCAGTGAGAAGCATTGAAATCTACTATTAATATTAGTGTTTGTAATAATATTGTAGCCCGAGATTCTCTTTTTCCACTAATTCATTTGCCAACTAATGAATTCTCTGATTTCAGGAATAAGAATGGCAAGTAACAGGACATTTGAAAAAACATGTTATAAAATTACAGATTTCAAAATATTGAATCAAGAAGCTGCTGCTTGGTCTCAAGACCCAGAAGTGTATCACTTGGCACTGGGATACTGACAGTGTGTTGTTACTTTTACTGATGTTACAGATTTGTCATGTCTTTCTTCACTGGAATATAAAAAATCAAATAATCTATGACAGCAGCTGAAGGTACAGAATATTATTAAAGTTCTGAGTTTTAGCAAGACCATGATCATTCTGAAGAGTTCTGTCTTGGCAGAGAATAAAAATGCAGAATTCTCCCCTTTTAAAAGCTCTCAAACATGCCATTTTACCAACACACATGAAATATGAGCACCATCCAGTGGCAAAGGAAGTAAATCACATCTTGTACTTCCAATTTTTTTTTCCTGAAACCACAGAATCTAACTAGGCATTTACATTTCTATATTAAATTTCCTGCATTTTTTAAAACTGGCATAACTACATTTCTACCAATTTCTCAAAGACTTTGTAGCAGTAGGAAGTACACTACATCTCAGCTGAACAGTGTTAGTCTTTCATGGTGGGAATACAGTTAAGTATTTTGAGTATCTAAACCCCATTTGCAAACACATTGTTATTTTCTCTGCTACTGCTATCACAAATATAACTGATTTCTCCTGACAGTGACAAATCACTGCTCCCCTTACACAAGTATGAGGAGTCATCAGCCAACATGTATCTGCTGCTCCCTGAGTACAGGGTTATGATTGTTCAACTTTTATTTTTCTTTTGTTTTTTCTTTTTCATGCACATCTCCTTTCTTCCTTGAAAGTTCTCTTTTTTCTTCTCTGCAAGGTGTCAATAAAATTTGATACATCAGAAAAGACTGAAAAAGGACAAGACTGTGTAATCTGTCCTGCACTTCACTGGATTTGAGAACCTCTGTTGAAGAGCACGGAGGTAATGTCATGGCCTTCGCTTGTGCCATATTGATGCTGACTGATTTTGTTATCTTTCTTTGGGGAAATCAGATCTCGCAAAGCATATTGGTTTCAGAAACCTTAGGCTTTCTGTGATAAATTATATTGGAAATGTATTTTTGCTTTCCAGACGGATGATTTTGTTCTTAAGGTATTTTTGATAGTGTAAGACACAGATAGGATTTTCTTTAAGCATGACTGCCTTTTCCAATGATCTTTTCCTTTAAAAAAAAAAAGGCAAATTAATTGCGGTCATGACTGACATGACACACAGACATTCTGGTTTTTACGTAGATAAATATTTGAAACTCTCTACTCTTTTTTTTTACTTTTTATCCATAAGGACAGGAAGTAGCAACTTGGTCCCAAAGTTGAAGTATGAAAGCCGTGTGAATTCCCTTGGGTTCAACAGCAACTGTACACATAATTTCCTAATTTTCTTTCAACAGCTCTTTCATTAATATCCAGGAACTTGGATGTTACACTTCACAGCAATTTTTTTGGATGTTTTTTTTCACCTACACATTTAGTTATTTTTTGGACCAGTCCTGCTTTTTTTGGCAGAATAGGCAGTGCCTTCATTTTCAGCCCATCAGACTAAACCAGGCTAAAGGAACTTCTGCCCTTCAGGGTGGTCAGTCATGGCTGAGATCAAACTATGAATCAAACATCCAGCAGTAGTCAGGACATTAATATTCCGAGCTTTCTCAAGCCTGAAAAATTTCGTGAAGCTGAGGCGAGAAGTGCTAATTGGAGCTATTAGTTAGCAACCAACTGAGAAGCAGTGGCTTAAATGAATGGAAAAATCTAAATATTCATTAAAACCATTCAAGGAGACAGGCAAAGGGGCAGAACGAAGGCATATATTCCCCAGTAGAACAATCTTCAGCAGTCTGCTTAAGTAGCATAAATCCATTTCATGATGCTTAAAACAGAAGTAGCTGTTGCACTTTGATAGTAAGATCTTGCTCACTTTCTTTTTAACAGATCTTGTGTAGCAGCAGATATTTGGCCATCACTTCACATTTAGAACTAGGGTCTATGCAACTAAAAGCACGTGTTTCTACACAGGTAAGATGTCAGTAGCAACAGACATTTCTGCACTCTGTGGACTGGGCACAGGGGGGATGTATGACAACTACCCTGAGCAGTCACTTACTTCAGAAGCCTGATGTGATACGATGGTAAAAATCTGCTGCAGTTTGCAACATCAGGAGTATTTTGTAAGTGCTTCCTCTGTGCCTCTAACACTGGTCCATTATACACATAGTATAACCTGCTTAGATCACACCCGTATGTTCTAATACATGCATTTTAGAGAACTCTCTATTGTTCATGCACAACTTCGAACAAATGTAAGGTAAGCCGTACAATTAAATATAGGTTTTGCTCAACTAATGCTTCTAGTTCAACTTTTTGGTCATTGGAAATAACTTCAAAAGCTCCCAGGTTTGAAAGGGAAAAATATCTGGGATTATCCTCCCAAAGACAAAAGAGTTATCCCTGAGGAACATTATCAGGCTGCCAAGATATTTTGATTTAAGATTTTGCTCCTTTTCATTTGTTTGGCATAGCTTTTCTACATTGACATATCAAAGTAGTACCCTTGAGGCACACAGCTACAGTATGTGTTAGACCACCACTGTTCCCCATGTGGACAAGCAGAAGGCACTTTCCTCATGGGCCACCACTACCAGCATCCCAAATCAGACTTCACAATTTTTATGTCCCACATCAAAGAGCAAGAGCTGGGTAACGAATGATAGTCAGAGCTATATAAGGGATCCATTTCAGGTTTTGGCCTCTGAAAACTGGAGTGATGGGGAGTAGGCTAGTGAGACATCTATATCTGGTTACAATTCTGAGATTTGCGGTTGCCTCAAATGAATTTGAGCTAGGATGGGAGAGAATCATAGAAGGGAGAAAACTCAGTATATAATAAGTTATAAGTGCATTTAGTTACAATAAGTGTATCAGGAAATAACAGAGAAATACCTTGTCAATCTCTTTATTCATAGGTTAAAATGTAATGCCATACAGTTCTTAACAATTACTGACTGAAAAAAATTATCTGCATAAAACAGAAGCAAAACTGAGACTAATTAAAAAAAAATCTTGCTTCAATTTTTGAAACAATTACATACAGAATAATATACATATTTACATTACAAGTATATTATATAAATATAATATATATGTAATCTTGTAACCACAATAAATATCAAGGTCTTTTTAGGCACACAGCATAGAAAAAAATGCAGAATCTGCACAATCTTGGAGTGACTCACTCTTACATTGTTTTCACACTGAAAAAGCAAATATTTTACACAAAATATACAGCCACAGTTTATGCAGTCCCCAGTGAACAGGGAATCTTTCCTCGCCTTCCTGTAAGTCTACTCTTTGATTTTCTAATACTATTGCTCTATACAGCTATTACATAAGAAAATAGTTTGCAGGTTTGCTTTTTACTCAGCTAATAGCCTAAGTAGTTATCAGTGCTAACAAAATAAGTACAGCATATCTACATAAGGTATATACAAGTGTTTGCACAAACATTGGTTTCGTGAGCTACTTTTGAGCTAACTTTTAATACTGGGGAGTTAACCTCAAAGCAGAAAAAAAAATGGGAGTTTCAGTGATATTACCTCAGAAATATTTTATCATTTGAGTGAGACCTGGGCTTCAGAGCTAAAAAGCTTTAAATTTAGAAATTAATAAAAAAATCAAATTCATTTGGCTATGCTGGCAGATGCAGGCTGCTATTGATTTTGAATGTGTTCCCTTCAGTAAAAATGAATTAATCCAAAGGGAGTTTTCTCAACCTATATGTACAGTCATGGCATTTTAAAGACTGTTGCTATGGAGCACCTGAGATCGCACCCTACTAAGTGGAGCTGACCACCTCTTGTAGGAGTGCCATGTTCAGTGAGAGAGGAGAAACAAACAGCATTTTTTTCTTCTGCAGTTACAAATCAGACTCCGGCATATCAGGCATATCTGCCATCAGGTACCCAATACCATAACGTCCATTAGGAGCAGTGTCCAAAGTCGGTGATCCAGTCTGTTTTCGATAAATGTTTTTGCCAAAATTTGGAGACGGCACTTCACTTGGACTCTTCCCATGAATCAGACTTGTATTGTCCCCCTCCAGACTAACAGGTTCCTTTATTATCCGGCCTCTCTTGTAGGACACAGATGCCAAACTACCAGAGCTGTCATCAATAAGGTTGCAACGACGTACCATGAAGACTATCGGGACTGGCAGTATGGCCAACACCATCAGAGATATACAGACTATCATCCCCCACGTTGGGTAGCTGTGGAACTCTTCTGTAGCCTGAGCAATTCAAAAGAAAAAATATTAATTCATCTTCACTTAACAAGAGCAAACCTACAATCCTGACCAAGGCCTGCAGTTTTCAAACACATGTTTTTGTCACCCCGTACCCACAATGTGCAGGATCCAACTATGGATCTCAAATTTGAATAGTCATGGGAGATGTAGGATTGCTATCTCTGTGCCAGCAAGTAGGACCAAAACACTGTCTCACAGTTTCTGAGATGCTCAGAAAACAAAACAAGTTTTTCACATTAGCCTTCCTGCTACATTTTTCTGTAGTTCTTCCCTGATCCTTTAAAGGATGTTCAGAACACAGAAGTGTGCAGTGGTATCTGTAACTGGGCCTGGAAAGTAAGTCCATGTTCTTTAGGCTAATGGCTAGTCTAGTCGGGGACTGCCTCAGATACCCAGTGGAATTGTTCCACTTTGTATAAACTTCACATAATTCTAACGCATTTCCTGGGGCAGTGACTGCACCCCACACCTCTACTGCATCCCAGAATCATTGGCCAACAGACTCAGTTTGCCTAGAAGCAAAATTAACATTTAATTTTACACACAAAGAAGAACGGTATGTTTGGTATTTTACAGTATTTCTCTTTCTAATTTCTGAGTGCAAGAATCAAACATAACAAGAGAGCTTTTCTGAGAAACCTGAGAAAGTAGTAGTGGCTTTCTGTAGTAAAGCCAACCTCTGTTGTAGCCAAACCTACATTTTACCTATCTTGGCTGATAATTTTTTTCCACTAGCTAATTTGGACAATTGTCCATTCAGAAGGGCCCCTGAGATTAATTTATCTTGCATTTTACTCTCCCTGTATTTTGTATGACAAGCCTGTAGAAACAGCTGAGGGCTGATAAACTAGAAGCTAGCAGGACTCTTAGGATTTACCTTGATTGAATCTCTTATGGAGCCAACACGCAGCACTGTTGACTCTGCCATTCACACAGACAACTTTTTTTGAAAATCAAACATTCTTATCAGCAACAGGTTTTAGTGCAGCTGTTACCCACAATGTGATATATGCTCCCAAAAGGGAAAATTTATGACATGCCTAATCTCAATATTTAATTCCACATAAAAAAATGATACGATATCTGAAATGATTTATTCAGTGTTATCACTCAATTATTTTCTGCAAGTAAAATTAAATTTAGTGAAAGTGAACTTCTCCCACCCTTAGGAATTCCTTCAACACACACCAACAAACTAAAAGTTACAAAAAGCATGAAAGTTTGTGTCAAACAGTAGCAGAACTACTCTAAAATTTAAAAATGGTTGGTGTTACTGGAGAAAAGAATAACCATTTCATCATTTATACTGATTTTTAATTTCTAATTGCAAATTTTTTGTCTTTTCATGTACTTCTGAAATACTTCAGATATGATTATTATGATGGTGATGGCATCTGTTATATACATACCATATCTTCAATCCAAGCATTGTAACCAGGAGGACTTAATCCCATTTGGACAACGCTAGCTACCAGCAAACATAACAATACTATAGGTGAAACATACTTCCACGTGTAATAATAATACTGGCTTGGAGAAAACTGAAGCATATCCTTCAGATCCTCCATAAACCTGTGAAGGGAATAAAAGTTTACTGTTAGTGAGTACACTGAGATTTTAATTACTATAATTGATACATAGCACCCAATTTGAGTGGACACACTGAAAAAAAATGCATGTATAGAAATGGCTGCAGTTTAATTGATGGGATGCAAAATAGAGCTTGTATTACTAGTTCAGAACAGATGAACAGAAGGAATCGCTACACAGTGCAGTGACTTAGTAAACTGCTTGATGGACTGTGCTGGAAAGATTTTTAAACTCACCTTTCTTTTATAAAATACTTTTTTACATCTTCTAATGTTCTCTCCAGGGTTGTTTACTGAGGCATGTGTCATTACTTTTGAGGACATATAAAACCAACACATCTTACAGATTCTGCAAAATTATTTTCAAATCCACATGTGTGCTGCAGTGTAAAAAATAACTTTATGCATAAGCTATGGTTTACATCATGTAAGTTGCTGAAATAAAACTTTGTTAAGTTTTAAATCTGCTTCCTTATGCCTCAAAAATACAAATTACAATATGAAAAAAGTCCTATTTTTGTATTCTTGAAGGAGGAGTATATGGTTACAGAGCAAGTAGAAAAAGAGAATATTTTTATAGTTAATTCTTTTGGAGCGCGTACAAGCACTGATTCTGTTTTAACTCCCTTGTGTTGCTGCTCCCTTTTGGACTGTGTGTCTCAAAAAAGCTCTTATAGCAATAAATATGTTTTCAAAGCTGTTGCACATGGGAAGGTACTGTCTTTCTCAAAAAAAATTTTTAAATGGTATAGTTTGGGGTATTCTATCCTTTGTTTATGCTGCAACAAAACACATCATTAAAAAGAAGGTGAATTTACAGTTTGTGCCCTTTATAGATAGACTTTAAAGTGAAAATAATGAGTTATGCTTAACTGAATGAGGAACTGGAGATCCTAGAAAGAAAAGGCTTCCATCATCTCCATCCTACTTAATCCTCTTTTCAAAACTACCAAGCTCCTTTAGCACCGATTCCAGCATAGCAGGCTTTCCCTCCTGACTACAGGGATACAAATGTTGTCTTTTTTTCTATCCTTGAGCTGTAATCCCTTTGGATGCAATGGGTTTATCTTTTCTACCTGATCCAAGACAATGTGTCTAGTAAGGTATATACATGGATCTTCATCTATGATTATGACTCCTTGGTGCTATCACAGCCAATAACAACCTGAGGTTGTCGATTCCGGCAGTTTTTGCAAACAAGAATGCTAGATTCCTGAATAATGATATTCTGGAGAAATATACGTCCAAACAAACATTAGGAATACTCCAGAGGGAGGTTCAGATGGCCACCACAAATGACAAATCTGGCTGTTAACCTTTCACTATATCCTGTCAGAATCCCTTCTGAAAACATGAATCAACTGCACTCTGATTTAGAAGCAAAGTATTACCCTATTTTAGCTATTCTGAAACACCAACTTCCTCAAAGGTATCTTGGTGACTTCTGATATGTCTGCCTCCTTTCACAGTGGAGTTCTACCTGAGTAGACATTACCAACCTGATACCCAAGTCATTTGTTTCATCTTTTACTCTATGTATAACAACATCTACATGGTGTTTTCCTGTCTATGTGATCAACTATAGGATTATACATGTGGCCCAAGTGGGAATTCTTCCCTAATAAGTAAGTAGATCAGGCACTACTTGTGTAGACAAGAAACAATGTCTGGAAACCATAAAATTGAATTTTCTTATTATAGTTTTATTTCATTATTGCAAGGGACTGGCTGATTACTCAAACTGAACAAGTGAAAAGTCAAATGAAAAACCAGCCATTCTATGTCACCCTTTGTATATGCAAAGGAACCACAGATGTTTAAATTACTTCAACATGCTAGTATAGCATACTCTGTTTTATTTGTGGATGGCATCAGTTATTTTTGATACAAGCTCTTCTATTCCTTAAAACACATTCTGGTGATTTCTGTTATAAGACATAAAAAAATTAGAGGGACTTGCTGGTCTTTTCTCTTTAGCAGTCGTTGACAGAAGGTCACCTATCTTCATTGTCAACTGTACTGTTTCCAAATAAGTTTTGACCCTATTCTTTACTATCATTTCCTCTATTCCCACTCTCTCAACTAATGCAAAGAACAATTAAGTGCTACAATACCCCAAACTAAAACTAGCTCATAAACCGAAAATTCCTTATTGTTATCATCACTGGAGTTTGCTTTGGTCCTCTCTCAGGCTGCCTGGAATACTGCAGATCTGTTCAGAATACTCACCCTTATCTGCTGCTTAGACCATGGTTATTACTTCTGAAATCTTTCTTTTGCTGTCTTATTTCTATATAATTTTATCATACTTGCATATCCAGCTTCCTTTCTAACTTTCAAATTTTGCCTCTCTTAGTGCATTCTCCTCCCTCTGGATCTGCTGCAATTGCTCTTTAGGTTTCACTATACTGTCCTGATGCAGTATATCTTGCTCAAAACCTGTCTCTAAAAACAAACTAGATTCATGTCCAGAATGACCCATTATCTACTTACTTGTATTTATGTGTACAACACAAATGCTTTGTGCAATATAATTAAAATAGCAATAATTATTGTAATGAATAATGTTGATATGGACAGGGAAATACATCTCCTTGACTTACTTGTCTATTCCATAAATTCGTGTGACTGCAATATTCTCCAAAATGACCACAATAAGCAGGGGCAGAGTAGCTGAGTAGTCATCAAACATCGTCACAAAATAATTTCCAGAGCGCTGCACAAAGATCAGTCCAATAAAAAATGCTACCAAGCAGCAGATCACTGGAGTAAAGGACAGAAATGTGAGCTATAATTATAACAAAGTTCCATAGAAAAAGAAGGAAATAAAGAGAGTTCAAAATAGAAAAGATACACTTTAATGTACTATTTTATATATTAGAAGTTGACAACACTCCTTTTTGAAGGGGGTGTCTCAATTTTAAGTACATTTGGAATCCCACCTATTTCCTACATAAAAGAGAAGTCATGAAATCAGAACTAATTACTGGTATTGCTATATTACAACAGTCCTGATTAATTGTGACTATTTCTGATTAAACATTTAACTTAATGTGAATGCAAGGCTAAAATTAACAGAACAGGTAAACTAAACGTCACACATCATGCTACTTGTCACTTGTCACTAGGTCACTTTTTGGAATTTAGAACTTAAAAGGATCAAAGTTTCAGACTATGATTCTAAAAAAATATAAATCTTTCCCCAGATACTTCACAGCACAAACTTCCATTAGGATCTATCTAAACGTACCTGTGCACTAAGCAACAACATTTCTAACTTTTTTTTTTTCCCCATTGAGAACTTATGCTGAGGATACACCTAAGCAGTCTAAAATTAGGTGAAATTAATCTGTGTCAAAGTATAAAATATCCTTACAGAATATACCCATTGCATAAATCTCAGCTGATTGATTACTATTGATTAAAGTTGTGAAGACAATAACACTTTTTTAAATACTGTGGTATAAGACCAATCACTTTTTTCAACTTTGTAGTAATTATTGTTAAAATGGCTTTCAGAGAGTAGAAAATTAGAATTAAAGAGATCATTCCAAATCAATGTGAACTCCTAACACAAGACAACAAAACCAAAAGAACACAGATTAAATCTCCTCAACCTGAGTCTCATTTTTCACACTGAGTTTTGTTATGACTCTGAGAAAAGAATTAGACCACCAGAACAGTGTGCATGTGAATTTAGAAATCCTCTTTATTCTTATGTTCTCCCATTGTGTCTTACCATTACACCCCAAAAATATGCATCTTTAGTTGTAAACTAAGGCTCTGGTAGGTATACTCACCATAACTTGGCACAATACTTGAACACATAATAACTTTAAGCATATGAGTTAGTTTCCCTGAACTCAAGAGGGACTGAACTGAAACCACAGTGCAAAAAGTTGTATGTGCTCATACTTCTATATAAATTGAAGATTTGTGGGTTTTAAGCACAAACTCTAGTGCAGGCATAATCCTTGTTAAATCCCACTGATACTGCATGAAGTATAACCCAGGCATTTCAATTTTCTAAGTTAATTATGAAAACACGACATCAAGCTGTAATCCTTTGAGTACAACTGAGTTTACCAAAAATCATGCATACATATCACTAAAAAAAATTACCAGAGGAAGCCAGTTCTTGAATATTCCTTCATGGTAATAGCTGGCCTTTCTTTCAAATGCAATAACAAGGAATTGCTGTAAAATGTTCCATTACACCGAAGTAATGGCTACATATCATAATATTTGAATATATGCTTAGGAAGAATAGCTAATTTCTAAATGTCTCACTGGTTGTACAGTAAGAATTTAAGAGCTGATAAAAATAAAAACAAAAAAGCAAACAAGTGCTCAATATGTTAGGACTTCTAAAAAAAATCACTTGATTTAAGTTGATTTATCTTTATGAAGATATCTTAGATCTAGCAAAGAAAAAAAAAAAACCCAACTCTTCTGTTAAATACTACTTATTAAGGTAAGAAGAGCAGTCAGGAAAGAGCAGTGCTCTGCTACACAAGTATCGAAAAGAGATCTAAATATGTGTTTAACACATCAAGTTCCTTGCAGCTGTTCTGAAGATTTTCAGAAACCTAACTTTCACAGTTTATTCCAATGCTCTATCTCAAAAAGAGAAATTGCTACAAGATCAGAGTGACATGAACAGGCTACACCTCAAATAACTCTGGGCATTTAAAAAAAATGTATTTAAAAAAAAGACTAGACATCTTGTTTAAGACCCTGTCCATATTCAACAATGAAAAATATGTTCCTCTAGAGAGTAACTGTACTGATTTTGAACTTAATAAACATTTCATCATAAATTAATATTTCATTTGGCTTACTTAGGATTAATTTGTAGTAATTTGCAATGTATTTTCATTCTTTTCTTTTCCTTTGTTTCCCTGGTATGTGACACAGGCTGGAACAGAAAGTATTATGGAAGAGCTCAGAAGGACTGACCATACAGAAACTTGTACCAGAAATCCTCTATTAAAATTTAAGTTCTAGGAAGATCCTGTTCTTGTAGCATTCAGGAAAAGATTTTATTTGCACATATTAATGTGCCTGTGCATGGAAGTACAAACTGGAATATAGTGATTTACTGCTGTGTAAAATGTCAGCACTGAAATCTTTCATGTCAAAAAACAAGATTTCATAGTCTTAAAAAAAATTTTATTTGCTCCTCTAGTGAGAAAAGTTTGTGCAACTCACCAGTAAGAATTTCTTTCCTGACTTTGAAGGTATCAACAATAGGTGTGATGATGCCTTCAATGGTTCCAAACATACTCCCAAGTCCCAAATTTACCAGCATGAGGAAGAACATGACTGACCAGAAGGGAGAAGCAGGAAAGTGGGTCATTGCTTCGGTAAAGGCAATAAAAGCTAAACCTGTTCCTTGAACTGCCTGTCAGTGAGAAAAAATCCACATTATTATTTATGAACAGTACTTTTTTTTTTTTCCCCGTGTAACAATCTGATTTTGGGCTTATGCAATGTCATTGATTAAATCCAGACGTTACAGTGGGAAGCTGCAATCTAATACACAATTCTTCCAAATCTGGAAACTTGGTACTATTTACTGAAATACTGGAGTTGTCTAAGAATCTCTAAGTTGACTGGTATTAATAACACACTTCTTCCTCTCTTTCCTTGATCATTTTTCAATAGAGCTGTTATAAAGGACTGCTACAAAATACACTCTGTTCTCTCTAGTAAGAATCTAAAGGACTTGGTTTCTATACCTATTTGTTTCAATTTTAAATGGCAGGAATAGCATATGAACTTTAAATGTCTAGGCCACCAATTTAACATTTTAGCTTCAGATACCGGTGCAACTACATCAAGGCCTGTTTACAACTGGAAGTCTCTCTGAAAAGGCTAGAAAAATAACTCTTTTTAAAGATATGCCTTACTGTAAAGATTTCAAATCAGGATAATATTCATTAAGCAATTCTATAGCAAGTAAAGAATAATTTTTTTACTTTTTAGTGAAGTAGCATATTAAAAAAATTGCATCTTAACATTAGAAGATGTCAGTTTGAGACGTTGAATAGGTACACCTCTGTTCAGTCTTTGGAAAAATCCTCATGCTTCTGAAAGCCAGAACTTTAAAACCTCCTGAAGAGAGCCATGAATGATCAAAATATATTATAAAACAGTGAAGACTATATTGAGATGTTGGATGCAAAATTCCTCAGGTGAGCTGGAATGCAGCTCTGCACAGAACTATGTTTTCATATGGATCTCTGTAGGTGCACTGCTCATAGGTACACTGCACTGATACTCTGTGTAAATACACTTCACAGTTTATTTCAGGCTCACAAATATTAATCTGCTCATAATTTCTATATTTAAGACTTACTTATGACTCTCACCTTGTTAAGTTCATCTTCAATTTGACAAGATTTCAGACCAAGAGAATCAAACTCTTCTTCTTTAACTTTCTGAATAATGTCATAAACTAAATTGTAATCTTCTGCTGTAATGCTTGAGAAATTGATATGATGTGGGATCATATCCTGACTCAGATTGCCTATTTTCAAAAGTTTTAAGATCTTCTCTGAATTCCTGTAAAACACAATAAAACAGAGAAATCAAACTCAATGACCTGCGTTAATTCATAAATGAAATATACCATAAAAATAATAAAAAAAGAAATGGATATTCATACTGGATAACACATTTTTCATTTATGATATTGGCTTTGAAGCCCAGAACTGCAAACACCACCAAAGTTGCCAGCACAGAAGTGAAAAAATTGATGAAGGACACCAGTACAGCATCAAAATGGCAGTTGTTGTCTCTCTTGTTGTAGCTTGAAAAGGCAATGACTCCACCAAATCCAAGCCCTAAGGCAAAGAACACCTGAGTAGCAGCTTCTCTCCAGACCTTGGGCTCCAGCATTATTTCAAGCTGTTTGAAATTAGATATAATATATGTCAGCTATAAAATGCATTTCTATTATATGAAAGACAACAGAAAAAAAAACACACAGGAAAACAAGCTACATCATAAAATCCTAATATTCCACTACAAATGTTTTTTCATTATGATATAATGAAAGCTGAATGTGACACCTAAAGTTGGGTGAACTTAGGGTCCAGAATTTCTATTCATTTTATAGGATAGAATCCTTAAAGAGAAACATGCTATACAGTATGTTCCCAACATGAGACACTACTCGATCTATTTCAATCTATATCGGTGAGCTATACAATCACTGAAATACTAGCTAGTTAAATTGAGAAATAAGAGACAACATCGATCTTTTACTTTTTTTTTCCTAACAGTACTTACTGTGTATGTTTTTTAACATTGTATGTATCAACAGTTGTTAGAATCAAGATGTATTTGGGGATGATTAATTCTCTTATAAATGCACTAAGTATGTTGAAACTTGCTTTGTTGCTACTTTTCAAAAAAAACCCCAAAACAAGTGAATATGAGATACACATGCTTATATGGAATTCTACTACATGCAAATATGGAAAGCAAAATGCAACATATGAAATAAACGCTGGCCACCACAATCTGCATAGTCCATGAGTCAAATCTTTCTTAAGCTGGATGCCTTGAATTTACCCTAAATTAAATGGGTCATCTATTTGAGGGATAACTAAGCCTCTTATAAAATAACTGAACTGTATTGCTCAGGCGACTATACTTCAAGAAATGCAAAGTTATAAGTCATCATCTCTCTCTCTCAGATTCTTCTAGATACTGAATCATAAGAAAGAAGTACATGCAAGATGTAAACATTAGATTTTTGATTTAGTATAAAAGATTTTAGGGGGAGACCTTCAAAATATAGGATCAACATTTCTGTTTTACAATGTGAACACAGTTCTAATCAACTAGAACAGAGAGAGAAAATCTTACACTATGCCTTTATAGACTTGGCAGGCCAGTGCGTTTTGAATTCCTATGCCAACATAAAATTCTTTAAACTTTGATTTAAATAGCTTTCTAAAAAGCAAGCTCTTTTCTTCACTTTTGTTTTTATACAGAAAGGGAACACAAGAAGTATGTAGCTGATTCAGGGTCTCCATTCATTTAACAGTGAAAGACCTTACATCGGTGCATGTAATGATTTTTGGTTTTAACCCCAGGCTTACTGAAAACAGTAAAACTAAAAAGCATCATCATAGATGCCAGCATCATTAGAATAACTGTCTTACTGGGAGGAAAAAAAAATCTGCTATTTTTGTGATAACATTTTGAAAAATTTTCCAGTTTCCCATAAAAGTATAATACTTAGGATTGGTAGCAGATACATTATTTATTCATTTATATATAGAAAAAATACAATATATATAGAAAAAAGTAGATAAATATGGCAATAAACTTGTTCCTGACTTACAATTTTTGTTATAATTACAATGCACACGTAGCTACTGCACATAGTTTGATCTGCCTGAATCACGAAGTCATGTTAGAGCTTTTCCACTAGAGGGAGCTCGAGGAATAATCTTAATTTTACCAACTCTCAATGCTTTAAGTATCGAAGCACTTCTCTTTCTGCAATATACCACTTGGTATCATCCAAGGTAGTATGTTCTAAGATACACATCATGTAGCACTTCAAAATAAACTTGTAATTGATTTGCTATTATATTTCCTGTGAAATTCTGGGGATCCTGTATTTAAGCTTCATAAAGTCCTTCAGTTTAATTTCAGTAGTTGATTTCAGTGGGCTTTTCCTATAGCTTTCTTTAGGTTCTTCCTAAGAGTTATTTAGAATTTCTGCTTTGTCCATCAACCACACCAAACAGTGAAATTTTGCCCATCTTCATTTAGCCCTATGCTCTCACACCCGCATCAATGTGTGCCAGTCCTCTGCTGTGCTGACACAACTCTTCTGTGGGAATGTGTTGTGGCCATCTGTGGTCAAAATGTCATTTGCTGAACTAATCGAGGCTGAATAATGTTCTCCCCTCCCCTTTCATGTCTATCTACCTGGACTGTTTTCAACCCAGACCAGTTTAGCAGTCCTTTTTACAGCCTGCCTGCCCAAATAAACTGTTAGCACAATGGAGCAAATGGAAACAAGAGATGGGGAAGTCTGAATTCCTTCAGATAGTCCAAATCAGTCCTCAAGTACAGAAACAATCAGATTATACTGAAAATACTTTTGAAGGTTTATATTCACATATACTGTATGTGACATACAGGCCCTGTAACCTCAAATTTAAACCACAACTTAAATTTTGAGATACAGAACTGGAAACCAGTAGTAGAAATGAAAAATAATTTTCCTTCAAGATCATTTATCTGAAATTTTGGAACAACTGCATATTTAAGTTAAAACGTAACTATAAAGTAAGCATCAGCTGCAAGTTATTTTAGATCTAGCTCATGAAAGATGAAATAGTGAAGAGCTGTTGGTATTCAAGGGGAGTTTATGTTCCCTAAAGAAAGTATTAACACTGTGAATGAGAAACCAAATTATGACTTCAAGAGGTGTGTATTCCGTCTCTGCTATAGACTTCCTCTTCACCAGCAAGCACTGCATTTCTCTGTTCCTCAGATTTCCCAAATTTACCTGAGCAGCCTGCAAGCTCCTGCAGAATCTCAACTCTCTGAAGTGTTAACAGTGAGTGAAGCAGAGCACGACTGCACACCACAATGCAAGAAATAACAATGTGATAGCTAACAAAGGTCATTTTTATGGGATGACAGATCTCCACAGATTCAAAACACCTGGAACCAAAAGAACTGACAACACCCTGTCATCAGGCGTTAGCACCTACGTGCATTGATTTTAATCTTCTTATTTGGCTTTCATTTTTGAAAAAATCGGTCCTGTTCTGCTCAACTGTATTGTGAAATGTACTTGTTGGAAAGTCCATTTCATAATACAATACGAAGCCCAGCATCATGCATTCCTGAGTATGGCTCTGACTACTCAAACATGCTGTTCCTGTAGTATAGATGGAGTTACAAGTATTTGAGATGGGTGCGAGTAGAATTTAGATCTTCAGGCTAAACAATGATTCATAACATCCCTTCTCACCTCAGTAGTTATAAAACTGAAAGTTCTGTAAGACACATTCCTGGTAAAAATTTAGACAGTAAAAAAAATGCATGTTTAGACCTGCTGCTATCTTGGCATGACAACCATGAGAAACACGGTAAGGAAAGTGAGTGGTGAGTATTTACATTACTTGAATACTAAAAGACAGGTCTCTTTGGGTTACTATGCAAATAGCATTACTTTATTTCTAGAAAGGAGCAAATTCATCCTCTTTCAAAAGGGGCAAGTTAATTACGCAAAGCCAAGACAACGCTCAAGTAAGGCATTTCACTGTGACATCCCAAAACTAAACATTTCAATCCTACAGAATGGCAAGATTTAAGATTCACTTCACTTCTCAGTATTTGTAGCTTTCTAGACATCCTGAATTGTGTAAATTGCACTGTCAGTTGCTTCTCTTTGTAAAGGCATCTAACTCTGGGAACCCTTCACTTAAGGGAAGTAACGCTATATGGACCCTTGGAACACTGAGACCCTTTGGACCTTAGGGCTTGATAGTATGCCACTGAGGTCAACAACAATTCTGCAATTTAACCAAACAGAAATATGGCCAAACGTTCTATGAAGACAGTAAGCTTAAATGAGAGCATTCATAAATGGTCAAATTGCCACTGAAACTTTAATACACTGCAAATGGATATTAAGCACCTACCTTAGGTGTGAACATGTGACGAATTCCATCCACTGATCCATTAAGGAGCAGTCCTCTGATCAGAAAGCATAAAAGTACCACATAAGGAAAAAGGGAACTAAAATACATGATCTGGAAAACATTAAGAAGAAATTTAACATGACATCAATGGACTTTATTTTCAATAGGTTCATTCACTACTCAGTATCTTTTGGATATATGACTGAATTGAGAATCATATGCTCTAAGAAATAAGCAGAACACTTCTGACTTCCCATTCCCCTTGACTGTGCAGAAGAAAGCAAAAATCACATGACTGCAAAATAAATTCTGTACTGTACTAAAACCATACAGTTGCCATTGTGTTGACTAACAAATTGCTGAGCTTCCAGGGAAATTCAGTATGAATTTAATGAGATGATGACGAGAAGGACAGAAGTAGATTGTTTACAAATGCACAATTTTCAAGTTACAAAGTATGCTAAAGATACCCATCGTGAATAGAAATTCATTCTTGTCTACAGGAGACAAGGCAAGAGCCAATGAAAAGCACATAACCAATGGATTCAAATCACTAAGTAACGCTTACTGCTAAAGCAGAAGAAAAAAAAAACAGTAATCAAATATGATTTTTTTTTCTCCATAATTGAAAAGCAAATCTATTCTCTACTTAAGTTTGGTAAAATTATTCTCTTGCTAAAGGTGCTAGTTGTTTCTTAACTAAAATACACTAAAGAGGTCACAGAAATTTCCACCTCAGTACCCAACTTTTCAATAGCGCAGAATTTTGCTATTAGAACAGATTATTATTGACCTGAAAATACCACTGAGATTAACAGAGCTCACAAATCATTCATTAGCCAATCCAGGCTGGCCACATGGTACGAAGACACAGTGACATACTCAGATGCAAAGGTATGGTTACTTATTATTCCAAATAAACAATCTAGAATCCTGAAAAGCAGCTGTATTAATGACAGAAGCATGGATACTGATGACAGTAACAATAAAAACCAATGACAGTAATAATAAAAAGAAAAATGTCAAGGCATTTTAAGGAACTGGATACACTGCAATCATGGAAACATAATTCCTTAGACATTCAGGAATACACAGACTTAAACTGCATAATAAAGCTGAAGTACAGTTACTTGCAACAGTTACATTTATAAGAACAGAAGTTATTATTCTTCAGATCTCAATTCCCACCACATTACTACAATTCCTACTAAAACTACTACAATTTTCATGCTTAACTACTAAACTCTACTCAAGATTATACAAATCCTAGGGTGAGTCACTGCTTCTAACCTGCTCCTACAGACTTCACGAGAGAGTAAACAGAGTGTGGTGAAGAAAACTGTCGTGAAACGTTCAAAGCAAAACACTTGTCATTGAGGTGAACAGTCTACTCACTTTGCCTGAAGACTGAATACCTTTGATCATGGCCAGGCATACCATGACCCAGGCAGCCAGCAAGCAGATAGTCATCTTCCAATTTAAACCCCCACTCTCTGACAGAGAGCTGGAAATATTCAGTGCTTCTCTGTACCAGTAGTAAGTGGTTGCAGAACTTTTTTCACACTCCGGCTCCACAACTGTCAAGAGACGTTAGCAAGTAAAGAATGGGTTCAGGAAGGAAGTATTTTCCCAACATTTTATAACAATGTTCTACTGATTCTCAACATTTGTAACTGTGCTGTCACCATTTACTGAGAAACTAAACTCACAGAGTCTTAAGACTCTTAAGACTTAAGATTCTCCAAAATAAAAAGTAACTGCTATCAGTGAAATTTCTGGGCAGATCTTTTCCAAACACCCATTTTGGGATAACATATACCCCAGCACACGGTCAAACCAAGTCCTAGGTAAAATTTATTTTTTGCTTAAGTACTAAACAGTAGGCAGGCCTAGATGAAAGCATACATTCCATTTATGACACATTAGATTACCTACATATGATACTATGATTTATATACTATGAAAAGAATCTCTCTGAAATAGAACACAATTTTGAAAAAACATGGAAAACAAACTAACAACTATCTCTGCTTTGATATGACACTCAAATCAACAAGCACTTAATTCCTACTATAAATAAGAAAATAGTAACATAATGGTACAACTGAAGCAAGCAACTCTGGCAAAGACACTATAAGAATGTACAACATTTCAAATGTCTCTGGTTATGTTCTTTACTAACGGGGTAAAAAAAGCACAAAAGGTAAAGAAAATTTAAGATCTGAAATAAAAAGAAATGAGAAGAAGTGTTTCCTATTTCAAAAGTAAAAATAATTCAAAGTGTGTAACTATTACAAGATAACAAAAAACAAGTGATAAGGAACTTTTAATGTTGTTGTATAGTATGTCCATTTGAGACCTACTCACTATAGCAACAAACCAATGACCAGTTACCTAATTTCTATTGATTTACAAAGCAAATAATGCTTTTATCACATGCATTTCGTTGATGCTTACAATTTTCCATTTTCTGCTTTGTTAGCAATGCAACACTTTTTGCTTTGTTGCCGGGATCTATCCTACTAATTGAAATGCAGAAATATCCTTCTTCCACCTTTGTTTTTCACCAAGAAAGGATAAAAAGCAGTATCAAAATCAGAAATTCTTTTTTTTTATGCAACACACTAAATAACACTCTCCTAATTTCATTACTCTTTAAAATGCTATTGACAGTAATGCTGATTTCCAAATACAGTATATTTATCTGAGATTAGGCTTCTTTGTTGTGTTTGTTACAAGTATTATAACGTGACATCTTATTTAGATGCAAAACCATCTTTGCATACAACACTTTTCACCAGAAGTATCTTTTACCTGTATTTTTTCTCATTTTTTCTTGAAAATGTCAAGTTTTATATATTTCCTATGATTTTTTAATAGCATTAATATAAACTTACAGGTATGAGATGCATTTTTAACTAGAGGACACTGGTCCCATGGTAGTGGATGCTGAAAAGACTGGGAAAAGTAAAACAGACTCCATCCAATAATAACATTGTAGTACAGGGCCACAAAGAAACACACCTATGGAAAAAAAAGAGACATACCAAAAAAGTTACATTTAAGAATTACATTTTAAAAAGAAAAAAAATCCCTACTAAACTTCTGGGTACTTCTGCACATCAGCCACCGAACCTAATTTTAACTAAAGTAAGTCAGAATAAGAAACAAATGGCTTGCCCCATCAAAGTACCTGGGGTTTTCTGAATTTTTATTTTTCTCTGTATTTATCATGCAACACATATTTTTACAGGCTTTTTTCTTCTGGAAGACTACTCTGTTGCCTGATTCCTAATTTCAAAACAACCACAGAATACAAGTTGACTGGTGTTACAGACACACATGTATTAATATTTTTTAATGTACTGATTTCAGTCTTCAGATCTTCCAAAACATTGTCAACTGACCTTGAAGCCACACTATAAATCAGTATCCTTTTCCTGCAACAAACTAGTAATTCTAAATCATACAGACTGAAAACAAACTACATGATTAATGTTAAAAACTTACTACGCAGCTTGCAAATCCAATTCCCCCAAGTTTGGGGCTGATGTAATTCCACACACCAATACTCCCTCGGCGGATCCTCTGCCCCACAGCAAGCTCCAAGAAAAAGAGTGGAATTCCTATTATCAGTAGCAAGATTAAGTATGGCACAAGATAAGCACCTACGAAAGGAACAAAGTATAAATCAGAGTGAGGGGGAGAAAAGTCAGAACTTGACACAAATGTGAAACCTTCTAATAGCTTTGAGTTTGAATTACTGTCATTCACTACAAAGCTTTTATGATCACGTGCAGAGGCTAATTTTACCTGACTCTTGGCCATACATCTCATAAGATATGAAAAACCCAGAAACATCGAATTTCTACAGTACTGTAACATTTTGAGGCATATCTTACTGAAAGTTATTACGTAAATTAGTTGTTTACTTGTGTGAAATTTTGGGCATATGATCAAATTTCTTAAAGATACAGTGCTGAATCTCTTAGAGATTCCAGAGTTGAATCAACATTTCTTAAAAAATCTACACCTTGATTTGTAACAGGGCAGCAAGACTGAATTTATAAAGGAAATACAGAACATACTGTGCATACAACTTTCTGAATTTCATCCAATCTTAAGTGGTTTCAGTAGACCATCCTGTTGATTTCTCTATGTGCATCTCAGATGCTCAGAAAGGAAATTTCACAATGTACAGAATAATGATTCTATCCAGCTAAGAAAGAAAATTGTATCAACCCATTTCTACCAGGCTCCAGACAGAGACTAGAAACATGAGGTGGAAATGAAATGGAGTATTGTAGATCCAGATCTTGCAGTACTCACAAACTCTCCTTAAAGATATATTCAAAAATGTAACTGTTACTTCATTGTTGACATGTATATGCAGAACAAGTCCTTTTTTCAATGTTTTACTCCCACAAAGTGGTCATATACAATTTTAACTTCAGGATGTATGCCCATTTATTTCAGTAAAACTAACTGCAAGCAAATGTATCCACACAGTAAGTGCATTGACAAGTTCAGAGCCTAACTTCCTCCTTGCAGGTAGAGAGTATTTAGGACTGGAGCTAACAAAACACTCAGGCATCAGCAATTAGCAGCGTGGCACCTAATTTTCAAGTGGGTGGCTCTTATCCTGCAACATAGAGTACTGTGCTAGTTATCTAACCCAAAGGTCTTACAATTGCAACCACAGTAAGGCTAAAGAAAAAGCACTTGAGAGGTGCAGACTGCAGCATGTTGGAGCAAGCTACAAAGCAAAGATCTAAAGAACTCAGAAGCTTAGACTCAGAGCTATTAAGTTGTATAATCAGGCTATTCATCTCTGTGATGACAGAGAAACTGAGCAAAGTTCAGAAACCAATTTGGGATTTATCCTCAAGCCCAGTTAAGTCCTACTTTAAGTTTCTTCATCCAACATCAACTTTCTAGGGCTTTTTTTCTTTCAAAGTATACGTTCATTTGCATATCTTGGGTAGATAGCTTATCTCATGGAATATGGTTTATTTCACAAAAGTTAAACTTTCCTAAGCTCTGCAGGAAGCCTCAGATTTTCTGGTACCATACAGTCCTAGTGAGATCCACCTGTTATTTTGCTTTTCATAAAATAACCACAAATTGGACATGACCTTCCATTACATAAATCTTACAAAGATCCTAAGCCTGAAGTAACGACAGTCTCCAGTCTAAGAAAAGTTGGCAAAAAGACAAAGGAAAGTAAATCTGAGAAAAATTACTGGTCAACCAGGTAAAGAATATTGATTTTATTTACCTCACAGTCTACAGGCTGTCGTTAGCAGTGAAATAGCTCCTTGTATTTTATTTTCATGACATGGTAATACGATATGCAACAATACTGCTTGAGCAGCATTTGGTCAATGCCAGGCTCTGAACTGGTTTTGAGGTTACAATACTCCCTCACAAACATGGTCTATCTACCCATTTCAGCACAGTACAGACCATCTACTAAAGTATTATTTCTACTGAGGTAGCAGCTACATTCCCATTCAGTAAAGAACACAAAGGACTTACTTTCTACTGTGAAAAGAAAGACAACAGAGACAGAAGGAAATAAACATGAGGAAAACTGAGGAAAAGCAACAGCCACATTCCAAAATGAGGGGGACTACCTATCTTAAGAATATACAAGACAAATAATATCATTAAACACCCTTGATTTATCATCAGCATTCTCTCAAAAAGTCTGTGAGACAGTGTACTGTAAATTCACATCGCAAATGAAAAGCTTTGACATCACTATCTTCAAAACTTTGGTCATACACTTAATTGAAAGCCAACAGCACATAAACAGTGTAACACTACTGTAAATGGTACCTGAGGTCTTCATTAGGCAGGTGTTGCATAGCTGAGCAGAGACAAGCCTAAACAGCTCAAAAAAACTGGGGCCTAAGTGACTTACCCTGTGTCCCACTGGATGACTGTACTAGAGCAGGAACTGAACCCAGCTCTTCAGTGTCCCAGTCCACAACCTTAATCACAAGGCTGCAAAGTTAAGCACATGTTTAAAGACTGGGCTGACGTGGGTGTTTTATGGTGCATTATCAATGTAAGTTGCAAGATTTATCAGTTAGATTCAACTAAATGAATTAAATAAATGTGGTGTTCAATCTACATGACATGATACACGAGACAATTGTAATTCAGCACGGGGAGCCAGCAGAGTTCACCTCTGTACTGCGGGGTTTGTGCAGAGCACCTGAAGCGCCAGTCTTCTGGTCACGCAAACCTGCTGAGCTCCCTTCTGATCTTGTGCCCCTCCCCAGAAGGACAGAATAGAAAATAGTACACGTATGATTTTCAGTGCAATATAGTTTGGACAGAACTGGATTATACAGCTGTATATCACAGCTGCAAAGGGCTTTTGTGCCCTCGCCGTCAGCATGAAACCCCAGCACCTCTAGAGAAGAATTTTCTTTTGGCCTTCCCTTGCAGCTAGAGATACTTCAAAAAACTGTAAGACACCTTCACTTCATTGCAGAACAGAATCACTATGGAAACAGCTCAGCATGTCTCTTACTTGCCAGTGCATGAAAACATGGGTCCTTGGATTTACAATATTGGATAACTTTAATTTGAATTAGAACAATAAACTATACATGCTGGCCTTGAACAGCCTCCTACAATTAATTGTATTGTCTGCTACATCTGCCAGCTAAGCAGCCTTATGAATATTACAATTCTGTGCAGTTCAGGATCTGCAGGTCTGCCTTCTACATTACAAAATTATTCTACTGTAAAGTCGCTTTTTTGTGTATTTAGGCCTTAAACACTGGCTTTCCTTTTACAAAAATCATCTCAACTTCATAAGGAAAAAAATATGCCTAAAAAATATACCTCATCCTTCTTCACTATAATGAATAACAAAGAAGCATCAGTTCCTGAAATCTTTTGAATGTTAATACTGTGCACAGCACAGCTTTGGATTCTTATTTTTTTTTATTTAACCAAGCACTGTAGTGGGCTAAATGGTAAATTGCCTCTCTTGATATTAAAATACATAGTACACTGGGTGACATTATTGATAGAAATTGAATATTAACATCGGTTGTGACTTAATTTCTTATAAATGCTCAGGGGGGAAAAATAATATAAAATGACATGATCCACAGTGATTAAAGAGTTAGAAGTAATTTCAGATGTAATAATGCAAGACATGGGTGGGCTGAGACCAATGGGATGAGGTTCAATAAGGCCAAGTGCAGGGTCCTGCACTTCGGTCACAACAATCCCAGGCA
>JAOQGH010000001.1:44470018-44512234 GCA_025769975.1 Gallinago jamesoni
GAAAAATAATATAAAATGACATGATCCACAGTGATTAAAGAGTTAGAAGTAATTTCAGATGTAATAATGCAAGACATAACTATTAGCATCTTGATACTACAGAACTTTACTTCCAGCCATTCTTGATGTAACCTGAAAATTCTAGTAACTTTCCAGATTTGTTTCAGTTGCTGCTGTGCTAGCGTTTAATTAAGTGTCTAGTGTCTGATTTAATTCTCATTCAATGAAGGTGAGCTTTACCACTCTCTTGAGAAGACATCCTAGTTCTTATAGCTTACTGGACACTTACTATTAGAAAGCTAGCAAGAAGCTGATATTCAAATGAAGATCAACTTCTTCTCAATGTCAAATGTTAAAATGAAAGTTGTGACAAGTGGGCAACAAAACATTATAGGTTTACTCTCTACTGATGTCCTATAAGTGAAATAATTTGCCATTACAAAATATAAACTGCGTTTATCAGGGAAACTGAGATAAAAGGTTTTATGTTTTATCTGTAGGTTTGTAGTCTATCTTATTGATAGGACAGTCTTCCTGCCACTAGTCCTTCACAGTCTAAATATGTTCAGGTGTGTCTAATTACAAAACTGTGCTTAAAGGGTGAAAATCTCCTTGGCCAGTAAGGGTCAATGAAGTATTACATTTGCAAAATCAGACATTTTCAGCACGCTGAAGTACAACTAGATTTCGACTCCGATAATACAATTTAAATCAGAACTCACAGAATAACATTGGAAGTCATCAGTGAATTCAAGGCACTGATTATAAATTATCACTCAAAAGCTACATAATGAAGCCACTCAATCCATACGCAGTGCTGGAATACAAGGGAATACTTGCTTTTCTCCCATTCTGCTTGTATTAAGACAATCAAACCATAGCTTCTAATGACTACTCTCTTTTAACAGTTTACATATTATTCCCGCAGCAGTTCTCAGCAATAGCTGCTGTGTTTTCTATAATACCACAGAATTTAACTGTTCAATTGGCTATTATTTCAGTATAAAATCCAGACTACTTAAATGAAAAAACTCATTATGTGACTCTACCCATGTCAATTTTCTCTAAACATAATGGTAAGAAAATCTGCTACAGATTTACCTATGCTGCTCAGTTTTTATCTGCTTATCGTTTATGAGTTCTTTGGACTTCTTACATCACAGAGATATTAAAAAGACTGACCTTAAAAAAATAAAAATCAGGAAAATGAAGTTAATGCTCATGAAAGTTCAAGAAAAAAAAAGATCTTCAGGTGTGCTGCACTTTGTAGACCCCCAGTTAACACCTGCAACACTAGAAGCACCTTGCCCACTTGTCTTCATAGTAACACTCAAGCATCAGTTATTCTAGCAGAACAGCTAAAGCATTTAGTTTGCTTTTGTTGCTTCAAATATGTGAAAGTACCATTTTACTTATGTTAATCCTAAATGAAAAGGACAACCAAACAGAAAAAAACTTTAAATATTTCCTTTGTTTGTTTGAAAGAAGTGAAAGGTGTGCAAGCTATTCACCAGATGATAGCAACGAGCAGCAGGAAAGCATAGGTGTAGTTTGTCACTGTTTATTATCCTCACAGTAAGACTGGGTAGCCCTGAGTGGTTTATTTTTAAGGCTCACTATAGGAAGCTGAGTCAGCCCCAAACCTACTGCATGCTAACATAGGTTATTGAACTGTTATATAGGAATAGTGCCTCTCTGAACAAACACACGTATTTCTCTTCACATAGTAAAGGAGTAATAAATAAACTGTGTTGTATAAAAATAATAAATATATAAAGACCCTTTAAAGCTAAGTTAGAGCATGCCCAGCTCCAATGCAAATCACCTTTGTGAGGCATCGAGGAAGAAACAGCTTTTTCACATGTCAGGCTGCAAAGACACGAAGAAGAGGTGCCCTAAGTGCCAGATGGGGACTGGGCACTGCCTACCAGGGGTAAGAAGGACCTGTGGTGAGCACAGAGGTGAAAGAGGCAGAAAGATCTATAGTTAGTTCCTTAAAACTTTACTGAACACCTTCAGCCCCACATTCACAGAGTATAAAACTCCTTTGGTCCCTCCCTCTCATACCAAGTCAATAAAATGAGCCCCCTGAAGTACTCTCAGTCTCCTCGCAGCCTCTTTTTTGCCTCTTGATACTTCCTGCATCACAGCTATTTCCCCAGTGTGGATCGAAGTTCATCCCAGCTGCATACTACCCTCTTCTTTCACCTCTCACAACAAACTTTTTTTCTGGGAAAGAGCCAAGTGTGAAAGCCAGCAAAGATAGACCCAATCTAGCTGTAACTTTGCTGAGCATAAAAACCAACAGATATTACTCTTAAAACAACAGGAAAAAACTGTTGCAGGAAGACAAGAAATAAAGTGAAGGAAGTTGTTTTGGTAGTACAGACCAGACTCAGAAACAGAGATTGGAATGATACCTATGGACATCCCAGTATCAGTACAGTGATACACAAGTTACCCTTAAAGATGGTATCACAGATACCTCCCAGAAGCAGTAGAGAGCTCTGAAGTCAGGAGTGTTGGCATCCACCAGGCCATAGACATAACCAAACACTACCTCTCTAGAAAACAGGGCAGTGAACACTCAGGTTTTTTCTCCACAAAATCCTTTAATAATATACATCTATTTGAGCCAACTTATCTGTGTCTTTTCTATATTTCCTTTGTTGGTTTTGTTGTTCTTGTCACAGGAGTTTAAAAAAAAAAGACAAAATTGAAGATTACGACACAATTAAGATTTGCCTTCTCTTTTACTGGTGGCTTTGGAACATTTAACATTGGAAGAAGCCTGTGAAGGAAAACTAATGAACAACAAATCTTTTTAATTTCTTTTTCATTTAAATTTGAAGTATAGTTATTGGTTTACTGGTTTTCAATATACTTCCCTCGCCCCATTGTAATTGCCAGCTATAAGTTCCTTACACATCGGGAAGAAAAAGAAAAATGTTTGGACAAGCCTGAAGGTGGAGACCTAGTCATATGCTTCACTGAAATAGTTCTAATGAAAATCCACAGAAAGGCTGTTTACCTTGTACTCAGGGATGTCAACAGGTATTTATAGAAAAGCTTTCTCAGTCAAAGACTACAAAACAGTTCTGACATTGATATTTAGAATGGGTTGCCTAAAACCGCTCTAATTTTACCTAAATGAAACATACATGAAATACTATGTGTGTAGCTGAAAACTGGAACATCATATAAAGTGTGTGTAGGCTTTTTTTGCCATTTGATTGAACTCTTTCCTCCTTCCCCCTGTTCTTTTACACACTTGTGACAATTATCTGCCCATCCACACACACATTGGCTGGCACCAACAGACGTTATACTTTTCAATGTTTTGTGTCACCTTCTCCATCTTGCATTATGGTTAACCTGAAAACCAAGAAAACTTTAGCTGTAATGATCACTTGCTTTTCTGTGTTGTTCTCAAGGTTTCAATTCCGTAATGGTTCAGTAGTATTGCTAAAAGCCAAATATATCCTTGTCTCAGCCATATGCAGAATACATTATGTCTCCACAGACTACCTTACATATCGAAGTTCCTGCAATTACAGCACAGGGGAAAACATTTAATTTCAACCTGAAATGACTCTACTTTTTTTTTTTTTTAAGTTTGATTGATGAGGGGATAATTCCTGAAGGTTGGGGGGTAGGCTCTAAAATGTGAAATTATTAATTAATTTAATGCGTTTATATCTGATCTGAATTATATTTGCAGTCATCAGCAGAGTAACTTTAGGAGCCACGGACAGTATGAAACCAACAGCCTAAGGAGCATACCAACAGATCTTTCCTGGTGCTTCAAAGGAGAATCCAATGGACTTGCAAAATTAGTAACTAACTACATTAAATACAGACTTTTTAAAAGGGATGCAACTAAACAAACCAAACTGTTGTAATATACTACCTTCGAGACTACATCTTCACACCATACTTAGGATGAAATTATACAGAATATAAACATTTCAATCAGAATATAAACATTTCAATAGCTACACCTTTAAATATTCATCTGTTTTGAAAAATAATTAATTAACAAATGTATTCATTTTTTCACTTAGCAGTGATATGTGATGAATGCTATGCTATGTGTCTAGTAGATGAGATTGCCATCCACTGAAAAGCTACGGGTTTTGAGAAATTACCTTTGACATGTTTTCTCAGTCAGTATTACAGTTACAGATGAAAATTTTCAACTCCACACAAACCATTACATCAACCATTTAATGACTTTCTTTCCAGAATAAAGGAGAAAGAAAAGAAGTTAAATGAGAGTGAGAGAAATCTTAGAATAAATATATATGTAAGAATTTAGACTTTATCTTAGAGATGGAATATTTCAAAGTGTAAACTCTCTTTTTACTTATTCAACTGAGAGAAAACAAATCAAGTATAGGAGTATACTCTGATTGTATTCTAGGTTTGTGTCTGTACACCTCAATTGCATCACTTTTGTCACTGAACTTTTAAAGTCCAGCATGAATAAAATACTGTTATTTTCTGTTCCGTAGTTCAGATTCACCTTTTGTATCTTAAAAAGCAACAGGTTTGTTTTGAATTCAGCTAAGTAATTTGCAACAATAGGATGCACATTAGTGTAGTATAGTAGGGTACGGTATAGCATAAGATAAAACACTAATCCCACACGCATAGAGGAAGGAAGGTTTCCAGCCTCATACTTTGTACTACATTCAAGACTACAGATGGACGGCTAACAAATAACCAGCTTGATGTTACTGTTCTAAGTGAAAGGTAACTTGCTATTTAGGAAAACGGTTAACAGGACAAAACAGATACATTCCCTTAATGTAATAATTCAAATTATTCACTCTCGGTAAAAAAATTCTTTTCACTCTTTCAATGTTTTGTTTTTCTGGCAGAAAGTAAATCATAATCAAGTGGCCTAAGAGCTAAAACCAATTAAAAAGTAAAGTTGTGAAGCTCAAAACTGCAAAATACTAAAGACCAAATACTGCTTTGTTCTTTAAAGTGGACACAGATTTAATGCCTTGATTTATTGTCTAAATAACATAAAGCACACTTTATCACAAGAATAGCCAGGTCCTAAATAATGCCACCCCTCCATAAATGCGTGTTTTGCTTAGCCACTAATTTGATCACTAGTTAAGGTCACATCAAGAACTTTCTCTCCTAAAATGAGGAAATGGAATCTTAGAAGAACCTGCTTTAACAGATGTTATTCTTTATTCTCTAAATAAAGAGAATACAGGGTTTTCCTTACAGGCTCTGGCAGAAATTAAAAGAAAAGTCTGACATGCTGGAGCAGGTTTTCCTGTGGATATTTCTGCTAACTTTGAAATCTGAAAGGTTAGCTTCATCATTTAGCTACAAGTAGCTACCACAACACTTACCTCCACCATTTTTCTGACACAGATATGGGAATCGCCACACATTCCCCAATCCCACAGAAAATCCAACTTGTGCCAGAATATACTGGAGTTTGCTGTTCCAAGCAGGTCTTTCATCTTCTACATCTGAGCCTTCTTCAACATCTACATCTTTTTCTTCCTGATCATCAACCATAAGTTCACTCTTCTTAAAGGCATCATCTGAAGAGTCTTCATTAGAGAGAAGGTCCTTAACTGACTCAATGACCTCATCATCTAGTTCTCTTTTTACTACCTTGCTGTTCTTAGGCATTTGTAATATGAGAAAAACAGTAAGGAAGTCAACTTCAGCTGAGACAGATGGGCAAGTGCTGAAGAAAGCTCTCCCTCTGCTTGGCCAAAATTATTGAAGAAACAAGCTGAAGACGATGTCTAATGAGTCTTTGGTAGCAGGGAATCAAGAGTAAGGACTTCAGTTTCTGAATGTTTGTTCTACTCAAAGTATCTGTGAAAAAATAAAAAAAGGGTATTATACTATTATGCAGAAGGAACAACTTAAAAATCATAATGATTTGACAAGAGGAGAAAAACAGAAGAAAGGGATGTTAAACCACTTTCAAATTGAAGGAATTAAGGCCACTGTTTGGTCTTAAATATTTATGTAGAACACATTTTATTCACTAGCTGAGGGGGTTTTGTTTTGGTTTTTATTTCCTAAAGACTAATAGGCTAATTGCTCATACTTTGACAGCATAACAAGATTCTTCTTATCAGGCATAATGGGTTATTCACTTTACATAAAATTCAGGAGCCCGACTCCATTATTTCCTGACTTAACAGCTGTACTTGAATTTATTAAAAATATATTTTAAACAAAGTAGATTCAGTTTTCCAGACCATTTCAGAAAGTCATGCAGCAATCAATATAGGATGTACCTAGTGCTTCAAAAGCAAGGATGAAATATTTTCCTGTATTCTTCATCAAGGAATATACAATCACAAACATTTTTTCAAAGGACAGATGCTCATTTCTTATGAGCTTTGATGCTTTAGATGGTTCGTTAGAAATAGGAGATAATTAAGCATATCTGAAACACCTGAAAAACCGTAACCAAATCCATTTTAAAAGCCTGCTGTTTCAAACTTCTATGTACAGACACAGAAATGACTGCATTTCAATAGTGTTTTTCTTTAACACAAAGAATCATTTAAAAAGACAGACTTGCTTGCAGCTGCAATACTGAAGGTAACCATAAGATTTTGGGGAGGAATGTTTTTTGAGAAATTCTTCACTAATCACATGGGATGAAACTAGTATGTACAAAGCCATCTGCACAATTAAGAGTCTTAAAAGGGATTTAGATTATGTGTTAAAGAGGGGATCCAGGAGTCTTATCAAGAACTGTGAACTGATGAGAATCAGAAATTACTCCAGGATACACAAGACCTTTCAGCTTTTGCTTATGGGCCTGCTGCAGTATCTAGTCCATAGGACAAAAGCTGTATCACCATGTTCTCATGGACGCGCATGTAGCCGAGAACTGCAAGGTATTATTGGACTGTCAGCACAATAATTGAGAGATCAAGCACCTCATGGCTGCTTCCGTGACAGACCAGAAGGAAAGACATTAAGGCCCTGGAACCCAGCCCAGCTTATCAAGATGTGTCTCCACAACAGAACTAAAACCTCGTTTGCCACAAGTTCTATCACTAGCCTCGTGACCGACAGGATGATGACCCTTTTCAATAGTTTCCAAGAATTCTGAAGTTGAACTTCACTCCAGTTGCCTAGTAAACTCCATTGTAACCTCTTTTCATTCATTCCCCAGACTCCCATCAAGTGAGTGCCTTCTAACTTTCCCTCTCCCTCCTGTTACTACCTCTTCTCAGCAACTCCTGACCTGGCAGTCAGCCCAAATGTTTTTTAAGCACAGCAGAGCCCATTGCCTTGTGATCTGCTTCATGCTCACCACTGTCGCTGGAAGGGTTCAGGGACCTACAAACCTTCTTACTGACACGTGGTGGAACTAGTGTCAGGCTTTGTTTTGACTGATACCAGTTCTTTAAAAAAAAAAAACTCGAAGTGCATGAGATATATGCAGAACAGTATGGTGGGAAGAGAGTTGTGAAAGACAACAGAAAAATCCTAATACTGTATCCTGTGTACCTGAATGTCTGCTCAGGCCTCTTTTTATCTGTTTTGCCTTTCAGGCTGTAAACTCTTCAAAGGACTGCATCCTCTTCTACTCCATGTAGCTCAGTAGCTCTTAGTCATGACTGAGACATCTAGGTAGAACCAGAATGCAAACACCAATAACATTAAGTTGAAGCATTTAAGCAGTCCTAACGGAGCTTTGGGACTATAAACCACAGCATCCACTACTTCAACCACTACTTTAGTCAGATTTCAAACTTTTCTTTTCCTTTTGTTCCACTGATGTAAATTAGAGCCGCTTCTCAGTTCCAGTAATTAGTAATACTTTCGGGGAGTACGTTACAATGAAACAGTTTTCTCTCTGTATTTAATATAATAGCTGCATAAGTGAAACTACATTAGTATTTGTAGGTCTGAAATCCTTCTCTAACTGTAAAAAGCAAAAGATATTTTCAGTCACAAAGGCACAAGCCCTCTATCAGTATTTATTAAAATATGTAAAAAAGGTCATATCCCTATATTAATTATTTTAGATATAGTAACTTGCAGGGCAGCAACATGATTTATCTGGAGTTCTCACAGATGAGGTAATTCCAACAGAAATTGCATCATTCTGTCCTGTCATGCATTAACATTGCATTACTACACTTCAGAATAAACTGGGCTGGATACCTTTATTCCCAGCATGGTATCAGATTAATTTTAACCCTTTCATTAACCTTACATTTAACAGGATGTTATCAATAGTGCTATCACCGTATAGATCTGCAATACTTGCAGAGCTTGAGAAAATGTGGGACTGGTCCTTGGTCTAATAGAACTGGTTTTCTAATTGAATATGTATCATTGGCCAGACTGCACCACAGATGCAGGACAGTCCTTCAGGATACATGACAAATCCATAGGAGGTCTCCAACTGTCAGATTTAACAACTCATTCTCTGTACTAAAGGGGTCATTACTAAACAAAACGAGGAGTCCTACCTCACCAGATACCACCATCAGGTACAAATGTTCAAAACATGATCCCAGCTGGTTTGTGCAAGAAGCCTGCACTTCTGTGCTTGGCACTCCCAGCTCTGAGACACACACGGAGGCCTCTCTCTTTGATCCAATTCACAGCTGCACAGAAGGCAGACACCACACTGCTCAGCCCTATACATGTAGATATAAGCGAACTCTAGTGAAGACTGAATAGAGAGATATGCAGTAAAGTTACTTGCCAGCACAGTTCAGCTAAACATGAACCACTGAACAAGCACTTTTTTAATATCATGGTACTGAACTTTATTATTTCTACCTATAAAATTGTATTTTTATTCCCCACATCATTTGGATCTAGTCCAGTATTGAAGTTCTCTCCAATGAAGACCAGCTGAGAGAGTTGGGGTTGTTCAGCCTGGAGAAGACTGTAAAGGCTCTGGGGAGACCTTACTGCAGCCGTCCAGTACCTGAAGGGGGCCTAGAGGAAAAATGGGGAGGGACTCTTTATCAGGGAGTGTAGTGATAGGACAATTGTTAACGGTTTTAAACTGAAAGAGGGGAGATTAGGTTAGGTATTAGGAAGCAATTCTTTACTGTGAGGATGGTGAGACACTGGAACAGGTTGCCTGGAGAAGCTGTGGACACCCTATCCCTGAAGCGTTCAAGGCCAGGCTGGATGGGACTCTTAACCTGGTCTAGTGGGAGGTGTCCCAGCCCATGGCAGGAAGGTTGGAACTAGATCATCTTTAAAGTCTCTTCCAACCTGAATCATTCTATGATCAGATACTAATTAGGAATTATCATGCCAAATTCTGTTAAACTGCTTTTTCAGTTAGTTCCACTACCAGCTACCTTCTACGCAGCCTCGTGAAGGACTACAGCACTATGTGACAGGATTGTTCTCCTAAGTACCACTAAAAAAACTACATAAACTACTATATTTACTAATGAACTATAGCATTCAGTATTGTAGACTCAGCTGTTACTGGGATCATTTTAAGCTCCAAGTCCTAAATCTTGTCACATGTTTTAAAATATTACTATACTAATACCAGCACCTTGGATTAAAAGTAAAATGTCTGAAATAAAATTTAGCCTTATTAAAACTAAGGGATGTTGGTTGCTTGGGGCTTTTTTTCTATTTTAGATCTAGATCATGGAATTTGATCAAGTGATTTAATTCTGGTTTCTGGGCAGTTTCACTCATCCTTTTCATAACTCAAATGATGTCATATGTCAGATGAAAACACTGAAGGGAAATTCTGATTATCACATTTACTGGAGAATACAATATTTCTCTGGACTATGCCACAACTGAAATGAAAAAAATAAATATAGTAGCCCTTTTCTTATGTAAAATGCCCTTTTAAAAAAAATCTGAAGTTAATCTTAAACTGACCTGACAAGTGTGTGTATTGTTTGAGGGAATTTAACAGAATGGGAACTGCTGAACAGTACATAGTTCAGTTAGAAGAACATTTCAAAAATTATTGTCACCGAATTCACAGTAATCAATAATCTGAGTTAGTTTAAACACACTTTTGGAAACAACTTTCTAAATCAAACAGGTCAGCTATGCTTTTATGATGTCTTACTAGCATTGTCCTTGATACATTAAAATCTCAACTTCTTTCTCATACTCATACAGTGAGTCTTTTTTGACACACCAAGCAAACTGCAGGCCTAGACTTTCTCTCTCAGAACACAGTGGGTTATTTTCTTCTACAGAAGAAGAATCAAGCCTTAATGCACCAGCATACAGAAGTAAAGTAACCTGATTAGACTGCCACATTAATAGCAGATTAAGCAATAGTAATCCCCTGCGACGGGGAATTCAGACCCAAATTAGCTCCCTGGGAGATCTAGGCTAGTTATAGAACTTTTACTTCAGCTCCAGGCCTGCATTCAGAAATGCTGGCACAGGGAGATAAGACCTGTAAAGCCTCCACTGACCAAACTGCGTGTGTTTGCAGTGAGACTCAAAGGCACTTCACTAGTCAAAGCACCCAAAGACACTCTGAAAAATTCTGCTGCGTGCCCTTTTCTCACAATCTTTCATAGATGTAATGCCTAGTAAGGGGGTTGCACTAGTTCTGTCCACCACTGCCTTCTCCTCTTCATCGTTACACCGGTAACAAATCTTACATCAGGCTCATTTTCAACGCATCTTTATTACACAGATCTGCATGCCAACATGCACGCACTTCCATCCCAACACCGTATTTCTAGTTCTCTCAGCTTTGTAGTGCCAATAAACAATTACAAGTTACGAGGATGGAGATTTTCACAATGTGTACAGAAAAATAGGTACAAAAAAACCTCACTTGCTTACAGATTTGAAAGTATAATGAGTACAACTGCCCCGTGTTCTTGCAATTCAGCACAAGCCTCTATAAAAAGCCATTTGTCAAGCAATTTCGTGTTTAAAACATCCCACAATACTGTTGCAATATTTGATACAACTAAAGAACTTCTAGCAATGCTTTCCTAACATAAATTAAAACAGGAATATTTTTACATTGTATTCCTTTTTTAAACCCAGTGCTTCCCTCTGGAAAGGAAAGCTCAATAAATCCTCCACTCTTTTCTAACACTGTGTACTTTTTTTTTAAATTATCTTATTTTTACATCTCCTGAAAACACAGCAATTTGGCAAAATTATCTACATTCAAATTTTAACACATTACAAGTAATCCTCAAATCTTCTTTGATCCAAAATGGTTTTGATCTTCAATGTGAGTTGGAAGGAAAGAAGAAAGAAAAAAAAAAATCAAACCAGTGTGTTCATATGACTGTCAAGGAAGTCCAGACAGAAAACAACTTTCTAGAAGGTTACTATAAGATCATAAAAAAATAGAAAAGGGAAAGAATGGATACCTTTTTAATTTTTAAGTTCAATGGTTGCCTGTAATGGGAGAAAAAGATTAATGTTCTGTTTTTCAGAGCTCCACGTTCTCTGATGAAGCAGTCAACATACCAACATGCAAAATGCAATATAAAGCTGCAGCAAGATCACGTTAATATAATCTCTGCTTTGAAGGTAGATTGTGGTAACACAATGTACCAGCCCAGTCCCACAAGCTTACATCTTATGCTCCTCTTCAGAAAATCTTCATCTCAACTCCCAGTGAAGAAACCAGTATGATTCAGCAGAGGACCCAGAACTAAAAGTCAGGATTCTCACCGTGGCATATGTTCATAAAAGATCTTGACTGATACTCATGCCAAAGGTTTCCGTCTGCACGAAACCACTGCATAAGAAGTGTATGCAAAAGTGAAGAACAGGAGCTTTTGCACCTCGAAGAAAGTCTATAAAATGCACCTCAATACGAGTCTATGGGCGAGGCAGAAGAAAGCACAATGGGAACAACCAATACACAAAAAGGCAAATCAAAGTTTTATGACCAAATAGCTAACCACCATCATTTTTAGAGTGAGAAATAGAGAAAGAGGGCTGCAGGAGCAAACCGAGTTTTGTGGGAGTACCATGATTGTGAAGAATGGCAATCGCAGGGGAAATCTGTGTAAAGATAATTATTTCAGCAAGAGTAACACTGTGTTACAATATTCATTGCACAGACTGAATTACTGCTGCAATGCAGCATTGTGTTCTTCAGCGGAAATAAGAATATGCACCATAGGCCTTTTGCCTAGTCAAGCCCATTTTTTATCTCTCTACTGAAGCGGCCATTATGCTGCTCTTCAGCGTAAACTACATGATCTCGCATTTTGCCCTAGCTAGTTTATTACAGCCTGTCAGTAACAAATATAGATTCAATAAGCACTTAATCATAATGAAAAATTATTACATTCTGTACAATGAAACTTACGTTTCTCTGCATTCTTCAGCGATGTTACCTGAGACACGCTAATGCATGTTACAGATACTACATTACATTGTGAAATAAAGATCTCTTTAGGCTATGAGAGACTCAAAAGCACTGGAAAATGTGATTGGTTTTGATTCTGGAGTCTCTGTACTAAATCATTTAGACTATAGCAGAACTGTCTAAAGACACAAGACTAAATTCACACCTGCTGCAAATGCAGGTAGTTATACATACTTCAGTGACACTGCAACTGTTTAATATTGCCGGGAAATTTGTTCTCAGTTTCTACAAAATTTTCTTCCTGGCTTTTATCTTACATCAAGAACCTAAGCAGTCTTAAAGGCAGACAATTTCTCTTCCAGATTACCCTCCTTAAATTTTAGTTACTCGAGAATACTTTCTACTAGTATAAAATAAACACAATAGTTTGACAAGAGTAGTAGTATTTCTTTTTTGGAATTGTTAATTGTCAATAGATTTGATCTCAACAACTTGTATGACTGTTTCAAAATCACTGGCCAAACAAAAATATCTGAGAGAGAATGTTACAACCTAAAGCACTTGAATGTCATTTTTTCCTTTTCATTAGATGTCATTTCTAAAGACTTTATTTGCCTTACTGTAGTTTCTCACCTGCTTTCACATACTTCTCAGTTTTTTCTTCTCACAAATCAACTTCATTGAAATACTTCACAGACTTACATGATGTGCTAACTGTAATTTCCTATTCAGATGGAGAAAAGGTATCACTTATTCTGCAGTCCTCTCCTCTATGTAGTATATTAAAGCATCGAATTCAGTAGTTACCACTCCTCCAGCTGAAGCAGAGTGAAGTAATCTCAGCAATTCTGACTATACTCAGCTGTTGAATCGTCAAGTTCAAAAGGCAGAACTGCTGGCAACTTGAAAAAAAAAATAAAAAAAAAATCTCAATTTTCTAAGTTTACCATACAAGTTACAACAGGACCACAACTTTATATTAAAATCTTATCACACTTCTTAGACAGGAGAAGGTATAAAATATTTAATTCAAGTACTGAAGTTATTTAAGTTGCAAAATCAAGTATTGAAAGTTAGACATTACCAGAAATGTATTTTCCCTGGGACCTTAATTCTCTGCCCCCTGCGCTTCTGGATGGATCAATAAGTAAATCAAGTAGTCCTTTGGAAGAATTTGTGTGATTACTTTTTTGTCTGCATTTTATACATAGGCAAAAAACTTGAACTGCTCATAGGTTGGCAGAAATCTTGATTCTCCTCAACTGGATTATTTAATTTCATAATATAAATCATACTTTCAAGTTACGTTACAGTAAATCCCTATATATTCAAAAAGAAAATGATTAATACTAATTCCACTATAGATGATCCAACACTGCAAACCTTCTATTCCACTTTTCCACCCCTTCTCCATTTTGACTTAAGAAGAGCATGCTGAATCATTAGCACTGCAGTACACATTTCTGACACTTGAAATTCAAAAATATTATCACTTGCCAGCAGCAAAAAAATATGTTCCTAAAGTGGGAAACAGACCACTGGCACCGTGAGTTAGATTCAAGGCGTTGCTGTACACAGGAATCTTTTTATTTTCTTTCTCCCATACAGAAAATAAGGAACTAGTCTGAAGAGTGAAGGATAAGAATTAAGAGCTCTATTTTAGCGTAGGGTTCTGGGAAGCTGACCCCAGTCATTGCCATTGCCTAAAGCAACCGTTCTGGCAGTTACCATTGCTCTTAGACACTATTTTGCATGGGCTTGTCAGGTTTTGTGCATGCAGTTCTTCAGTACAATAATGCCCAGTTATCGTATGTCGATGATACTTTTTTTCCAAAGTTATTCAAAAACATTTCCTGAGTAATGGGAAGGTTACTTTGAATCAACTCACAAGGAAGATGGAAGCTGATTAAGTTTTAAGATGCCACCTGCTGATAAGTCCAAGTTATTCTGCAGCCAACTGAGAATTCAAAGTCACGTGGAAAAGTTGCTACTGGTATTATCATTTTTTACAATCCATTGTCATGACAACCTATAAACTTTATGAGCAAAGGATCCAAAGCTGTTCTCCGAAAATCAACAGGTATTTTGTCTCTTGGAGCAAGAATATTATTCCTTAGCATAAGTGAAACAGTCAGTGCAATGGAAAGCAGCTGAGGACACAGGTCCTTAATGTTGTGAACACTTTTGGTTGTACACTAGAGAATGTCAGAAACAAATCTGTCTTCCCAAAAAGATTCCTACCGCAAATACATCCCAAATGATGTAATTCCCTATCACTTCTGCAGCAATTAACAGTGCAATTTATACTAAAAGGAAGAGCTGTATATAGTAAATTGTGTTTCCAAAGAACCTGTGATTTTTTTTTTTTTCTTTTCTGGTAAATTCAGCATTGTAAAACTTCTGTGCATACAGGCTTCTGCAATATACAGCAGAGAAATAGACCTGACAGAGTTGTTCAATATATATGGTCCTCATCTGCACTACTACTTTGTCACTTGCCTTGCCTGTAAGAAAAAAGAAAACCATAAGAATGACAAGACACTAAAGGTCAAGAGGAATCAGCTTATGCTGCAAAACTAATTTCAAGACACCTTAGCTGTTTCATTTACTGAGTTTCACTACTGGTGGCACATCTGAACAGCCATGAAATGGTTTGGTTTTTCATGCACAGATCAAAACCAACAGTATTTTTTGATCTTCAATATGAGGTGCAGAACTGAGCCCAAAGGGAGTGTTTGATATGTACTGAATGCAGGTTGTAATTCTATCATTCTTAGTATGGTCTATGAGTAAGGTAAAACCTTATATATTAACCAAGACAAAATTAAGCAACCCTTCCTAAGTATTTTTTTAAAGTTTCCTTTTTAATGACACAATGATAATGGGAAACACACTACTAAATGGAAAAAACCTGAGGATGTTGTCATCATTTTTTAAACAAATGGAGTAAGCTGTCTGTGTAGTACACCCAGTGCACACGTACATGACATCAGAAACAAAATACTTACTTCATTTATACTTTTCTTTGGAGGGGGTAACTGAGAGTTAGATCCCTCTCCTATCATACGTCAGTGCTATAGTGACAGTACCCCATGCTTACTATTTAAAAATAATTTGGCTTCTCTGAAATCAATACTACGGCAGTGAGCTCATTATGTAGCAATACCACACAGAAAATAAAATGGCTGATGAGGATGAGGTCTTGACTACATTTTTCACGAATAAAACAAAGTGCAATTTACTTAAATGGAACAAATCCCATTGCGACCTCTCATGTGGCAGTTTGGTGTGACTGGGCAGACGTATTTCAATCATCCCGTTTACTTCCACAACAAAAGCAAAGCCTTGCGAAGAAATTCCAGTTCGCTCTAACACTAGCAAAATTGGAACAAGTCCAGCCATGGGCATGGGAAATAAAAATTAATAAGAGAACGGAAGAGGGGAAAAAATAAAAATAAAAAAAATCACTGGGAGAAAACTGTAGGTGTGTCTGTACCCTGTGGATACGCCGTAGTACACAGCAGACTGCAGCCACTGAAATCCTGCACAGAAAATAAATCCAAAACGCATAAAGGTTGAGCAAAAATCCTCATTACCATACCCACCCAAACATGGCTGACACCAGGGTGCATCAGCCCCCGGCCCTGCGCGGAGCGAGGGATGCGGGTGGCGGCGGGAGGCGGGGGGAGGTGGGGGGTTGCGAACCTGCGCCGGTCCCCGCCGGGCGACGCCCACGATCGGCGGCAACAATGCATCGCCCGGGCAGCCCCGCCGCCGCCGGGGGTCTTCCCCACCGGCCGCCGCCCTCCTCGGCCTCCACCCAGCCCTCAACACATGGCGACCGCCGCAGCCCTCGCACGCTGCCGCCGGCACAAGGCTCCCCGGCCGCTCCCGGCGTGGCTGGCGATGCTCCCGATCCATCATCTGCCCGCAACGGCGAGGCTCGCCCCGCTGCGGGCGAGCTCGGCGAGCGGCGAGGCGGGGGTGCGGCCGTGGAGGAGGGGAGAGCCCTCGCCCCCTCTACCCCTGTAATAGGCGCTACACGTACAGAGAAGGCGCTGTACGCAACACGCGGGAGATGAATGAAATGTCTGTCACTTATGGTCACTTATGGAAAGGATGCGAATTCCCCGCCCCTCCCCATTAATGATGATGATAATAATACAATTACAATTATTATTAATGCTACTACTAATAAGAACAACAAAAGCAGCCCCGTACGTCCTACATTCTTATAACCTACCGCTCAGTTAAAACACACGGGCGGCTTCCAGGGGCGCTGGCTATTGTCTCCCGAGGGGCCGGCGCCCGCCCTGCGAGCGAGGGGCTGCCGCCGGGGCGCAGAGGCAGCCTCCCCCGGGGGGGGGACTGCGGGGGGGGAGATGGGGGAAACCCCCCCGCACCCCTCAGGAAAGCGGACGCCGGGCGGAAAGAGGAACCGCACATCCTGCTCCTTCCCGCCCGGCGACACGGGGGAGGTGCGGGCCGGGCCCTGCTACCCCCGCGCCCCCCACGCACGGAAGGGCTGGTCGCGGCGGCGCCAAGCCCCCCCTCCCTCCCGCCAGCCCGTCCGTCCGTCCGTCCTCCCTCCGCAGCCCCGCGTAGCGCTCCGCTACCTTGCCTTGCCTTACCTCCGCCCGCGGGGCTCGCCGGGCTCCAGCTGCGGCAAAGGCGGGGGGTGGGGAGAGCCTGGTGCCCCCGCGGCGTGGGGTGGCGAGCGGGGCCGTGCGGGCGCGGGTCTCAGCGGCTGGCAGGCGGCGGCAGACACATGTGCCCAACCCTCGCTGCGGCGGCGTTTAAAGACAGACATAAAAGCGGCGGGGGGGAGAGGAAGGGGGAGGGCAGTGCCGGGCCGGGGGAACCGCACCTCCTGACGCAGGGAGGAGCCCCCCTCCCGCTCCCCCCTTCCCCACCGCCCCGCCTGCAGCAGCATCCTCCTCCCGGGCGGGGAGGAGGCAGAGGCGGCAGCGGGAGGAGGAAGAGGAGGAGGAGGGAGAGGCCCGCCGCCGCGCCAAAAATCCCTGCGGCCGCGCTCCGGCATCTCGGGTGTCCCGTCCTGTGCCACCTCCCGCATAGCTGTGTGACGGTCACCGGGTCCCGTGTACCGCCGCCCTTGGCTCCGTGTTGGCGGGGTATCGGGGCGCAGGCGGCGAGGTGGCCTCCTGGGGTGCCGAGAGGCGGGGAGCACGAGTGTGAGCGTCCTTGGAGAACATGGAGGTTTTCTAAAAGAAGGGGGTGAGCGGGAGTGAGGGGTCGCTCAGGAGCAGGGGGGCGGCCGCAGCGGGGAAACCTGCGTGCTGAAGGGCGGGAGGGTACGAGGGATGAAGACCTGGCAGGGGCCGGCCTGAAGGGATGGAGGGAGGCACCTGGAGGAGGATGGAAGGCACCAACCGGTGTTTGTGGTGATGGTGGACAGGTCTTGTAGCCCAGACTTTTACTGCTGTAGCAGCATGAAAATGATGTTTCACTTGAACAACCCACCCTGAACTTCCTTTCGTTCTGTCCACTGACCTTCTACCAATTTGGTTTTTTGTTGTTTTTTTTTTTCCTCTGCTTGCATTTTTCTTCAGAAAAAAGAAAGCAGATCGATTCTGGGTAGAAAGGAAGGCTTGAGGTAAAGCGGAGGAAGTGCGCTGTGCAAAGGCACAGTAGTCAGGCAGGGAAGGCACATTGGCCTTGGTGAAGGTAGGCACCATGGAACGGAGAGTGAACCGGTTGAATTTTCAGTCTGTGCATAGTTATTGCAACAACTTCAATCTTAGGACATGCTGAATAAAAATATCTAACCTTCTTACACCTCACGAATCAAGGAGAGATTTATCACCAGAGGTATGAAGCTAGCCTGCCTGGCTGATGCGCATTTCCCTCATATTTCACCGAGAAAGCTGTGATAAAAACTACTTCTACTTATCAAAAGCAATTTGTATTGAGAATGTCTCATTATTGTTGGTGGTATGCTTAACTAATAATTTCCATGATGTATTTCAATTATTTGTAAAAACGATCCCGTAAACAATAGATTTTGCGTTTAGTGATTGAATACTAATTGGAACTCAGTAAAAATGAACCTACCTTCTCTAGCTGGGAACTAAATTTATACTGAGTATGAAGGAGAGGAAGAATTTACACTTTCTACTGCCTGATCATGAGTGATGCTTTTATTTAGTAAATTAACTAATAATGTTATCACATGACTGAATACTTAATTGAAACAGGAAAAGGTTATTCCTGGATCCCTTTGAATTCTGCATACGGTTAATTATGAGCTCAGATCTGTAATCGTGTTCTCAATCATTTGATGCCTCTAATTTTGCCATGTGAAAGGTAGCATCCATCTTTCACTGTCCACCAAAGATATCATCAGGTATTTACATCTTTTTGTAATTCCTTGAGGAATTTGCAGTTCCTCAAATACCATGTAAAACCCCACATTGCTACTGAATGGTTACCAATATTTTCCTCTTCAGACTTTCCGCAAACTAGCAATTTACATTCAGAATAGATGGCCTAGGATATTTTTACTGCAGCTCTTGTAAACAGGGTATACAGGGTAAACAGGGTGCTTGTAATCACCTCTGAAATCTTCTTTATTAAGTTTATTGGAACGTAAAACAATAGTCTTTAAATTCCACATTGGTTTAATTTTCAAAGTGCAGATGTTTCCAGCTTCAAAACTGTAGAAGCAATTCCACTTCCAGTGTAGGATTTCACTTTTGCTTCTGGCTGCAAATGACAAAAATATGATACAAGAAAGGCTTACTAATTTTTGCTATTTATTTTAAACACAAGAAACCACTGGTGGACACAAGGTTTGTGGTTTAGCTGTTGTAAGATTGAGCTACATTGGAGGGGAGCTTATCATTCTCTAAGCAGAGTTAGGGCCTACCCACAGGCAGAGAAAGCCTCATTTACTGGTGAGACTCTCAGCATATCTGTGCTTGTGACTCAGGAGATTTGAGGACAGAGAGAAACAAGCTAAGTGAAAAGCAAGAAATGCCAGCATGAGAAAAAACATTACCTTAAAGCAAAGCTGAGATGCTGATGCGGAAAACCTCTGCCTTGTCAAAACTTTAGTTTAAAAAAAATATACAAGCTGAGAAAAATGAGTGTACACCGTTTGGAAGAGAATGTTGTAGGTAGCAGTTATGCCAATTTTATTTTTCCGCTAGGTTTTACCATCTTGTCACTTGCATAGAGATTTTAAATATAATACCTCTTTCTATAGTTTTGTTGGAATGTTTGTTTGTATGAAATAAGCTAATGAATAAAAAATATTTTTACACCTCATCTAACTATTGAATAACTACAATCTGAATTAATAATGTTGAACTCTTTAAGCTATCTTCTACCCTGAACTATTTGTGTTTTTTAGATTGATGGTGTGCCATTCAGTAATGGGTGAAATTTAAGAATAACATTCTTGTAACTACAATGAAGTAGCCAAGCACATACCAAAATAGGAATAAATATGAGTCAGTATACACCAGTAAATTTGAATGGGAACCCATTGTCATTATTGCTGGTTAAAAATCATGTCAGGTTCATAGTCCAGCACTTGAACTTCTAGGACAGAACCATTTAGTGTTTGGAGTTCTTTATAAAATCTGTTGCTTCAACAAAGACCCAACAGTTTCTTGTTAAATGAGCCTCTTGTATGCAAGTATTGTTAATATTCTCAGTGTATATAAATGACACTTTTTCACATGCTGGTTAAATGTGAAATTAGCTAATACTGCTTCTTGCACCTTTTGAATCTGTCACTATTGTTAATGTTCTCTCTTTGTCTCGGTATTAGCTCTGCACTAAATTTTAGTTTAAGCTATTGCAATTCAAAATACTGTGGATTTTAAGCTGAGTTGCATCAGTAATTATCAACTATAGCTATTTGACCAATCTTCTACAGCTGTATCACGATGACCTAAGTCTCCGGAAGACTGCTTCACACAAATACTTTTTTTTTTTTTTTTTTACAGATTTTAAACTATGATTTGAGGCACAGTAAGCGTGCAGATGCTACACACAAAAAACCTCAAAAAGTCAGGTATGTTGTCAATAGCAAGTCGTTTCGTGCTTACACAGCAGGATGAGTGTTCTAAGGATCATGCTCAGCTTGAATGTTGATCCTATGTTAGTTTCAAACTCTGTTAGAAGTTGAAAAAATACACTTGACTTTTAATATAATTTGTCAATGTCTATTGTCAATGCCAACCTCAGTTTTAGACAGCATCACTTGATAGTGTTGGGTTGCCATTTATATTTTTCGGTTCAGCATTTAGCAGTGCAGGTTAACCCCCAGCCTAAGTTTTTAGCACCGCTCCACTCACTCTTCCAACCTGCTCATAATTTTGTCTGTCTGCATGTGTATGGCAGGTTTGCAGTTATCACCAGACAGAAATCCTCAACTAGTAGTGAAACTCCAGTCCTGGACAATTGAAGAGTTTTTCAGCTTCTTAAAATAAGTACAAATGATTGTGATCACATTTCCTAGTGCATTAATGGGAACTGCTGTGTGGAAGAGAGTGAACAATCTTGGACTTTTATCTAACTTAACTGATCTTTCAAAATCAGAAAATTTCAGGCAGGATGACATTTGAGTCTTAGCCTACAATGCTTCTCAATGTAGAACAACCTGATGACACAAGTTAGACTCCCTTGGACAAGCAAATAAGCATAATATTTGTATTCCTAAGTGCTCTTACCAAATCTACAAAAAATATTGTAGACTTCGATGTGATTCTTTCATGAATGACAAGCTATGAACACCACATTAGCGTGTCTTAGATTAGGTGAGAAGCTACTGTGATTTAAGAAATACCATGCAATGGTTATATAGCAAGTGATCTGTTGAGATACTGCCAGTTACTGTGAGCAGTTTTAAGGCACAGTAGTTGCTCCTTCATGTTGCAGTAATGATGGAGTCCTGGCTATACTTCATCTCTAAATATTTTCTAAAATATTAACAGATGTAGGAGATTTGGCTTTATCGAAGGACACTTCTGTTGCCATGTTTTCAAAACTGTGGATTGTCTGTTGCTCTGTCTATAATTTCATTGCAATATTTAATAGTTTGTTGAGAAGATCACTGAAACATTTTTACTATTTCACACAGACATTACTAACAACTAGGTGACATAAGATGAAAAATCAGTTGAAATTTCCCGTGATCCAACTATTCAGCCATAGTGGTAGGCAAGGAGGTGTCTGCGATTAACTACTAAACTCATTCTCACCTTCACTTTCACTGTTTTTGGATGGAAAGTGCATGAAGATTTCAGTGCATAGGATTTCTGTAGCTCTACAAGGGCACTGCAGGAAGAAGTTGACTGTTGCATAGACTCGCAGTATGCTAATAATCTCTCAGCCGTGGTCTTGTGTGACTTTGCTACATGAGTGTAAGAGAGCAGGTCAGTGGCTGATGTTATTCTTGCCATCATTGCTGTGTGTATCATGCTGAGAAAGGAATGTTTTCAAACTGAAATCTTGCCTTCACTCTTTGTCCCTTAAATATATATATTTAGGTTAACTGGCAGCTAATTTAGGAGTTTGCGGTGTACTTCATTCTGGAAGGGAATGAGAAATGAAATCCTGGAAGTTGTGACCTATTGTAGAAATCTCTCCAGAATAAATGTGCCCTTCTGTCACCTATTGAAGAAAAAAATTATCATAGATACTTCCAAATGTGAAGCAGTGGCATCTTACTGAGTGATAAAACGTAATGTTGGAAGGTTATGCAAATTACAGATGTCCAGAGCACCACAAGGTTCATTACAGGTAAAAAAATATATTGAGTTAGCATTCAAAGCAAGCAGAATACTCATATATGAAGTCATATTTTAGCAGTTAATATCTAAAATAGGTAATTATACTACTTGTGAAAATGTGGAAAATGAAGATACAATTCTGATAATGGAGCCATTCTCTGTATCTTTGACAATCACCAAAATTAGGTTGATGACAGCAATATAGAAAGCTAGCAGCCACCCAGCTGCATCTTATTTTTTTTTAATATAAAACAACAGATATAATTACCAGAATTCATGTCTGCACAAATCAAATTTCAAGACAACAAAATTTTAAAATTAATATGATTGTGTTGGTTGAGAATGAGGCTAAAGCCAAGGAGATAAGAAAGCCCCCAGCAAATGCACAGCAACTAGAAAAATAAAATAGGCTATGCAAACATTAGTCACAACTGCAAAACACTGGAAGAAAGCCTGGACAAAGCTAAAATGTGAACTCTGTAACGTATTATACATTGGAGTCTCAACTACAGTATTCAAGAAGCTATCATTCCTCTTTTTTTCCATATTTTTCAAAAAGCCTTATGATCAAATAATTCTAAATCACTTATGACCATTTTCAACTTAAAACTTTTATTTAAATGTAGCCTGTTTGATGGAATTAAAAATACGCTTTGTCTCCAACAGTAGCAGAAGGATTACAAAAAACAAAAAAGAGTAAAAAAAGTTTTATATAAGTTGCCAATTTTCAATGATTTTGTTAAAATGAACATGTTGAGGAACTTCAGCTGAACAGGACAGAACCACTGACAAGTCATCATGACTTCTTCTTGCAACATCGTGCCAGCTGCCAGCCTGTGTCTGGTCAGGATTCTGAAGGAGATTTTCCCTTATCCCCTGGGACATGAATTATCCCTTTGGACACAGTAAGCATGGGTTTGCTGACTGTGCACCTGGTTTTGTGTTCCGGAGACATTTAGGCAGGTACCTTATTCTCCTCAGTGTGGGGAAAAGCAAAGTCCATTGCAAGACTTAGATGTGTACAGAGGTTAGAGTATTCATTTCCAGAAACACTGTAAATTGAGGATTTGGCTAGTTAGGTTTTGAAATGCTTATTTAAAATTTAAATTTCACTAAATTGAAGGTTTAGGTATAATTAATGGAACAATGCATTGACCGTCATGTCTTCAGCAGAATAAATTAAATAAGTACCTTATTTTATTCATAGAAGAAAGAAATAGCATTCAAAATATTGTTCACGTAGATACAAAGTATCATGTGAAGTGTAGGTGTACACATTTTGTTTTTGGAAATAATACATAATGTACTGCTTATTAAGGAATGATTCCATGAGTTATGTTCATCTGTACAAGCCATTTTGAGAATCTGAGAAATTATATTCTGTATTTAAATTCAGAAGACTGATATGCTTGCCATAAAATCCTAAGATCATACCAATAAAATGATACCCAGAGGAAGTACTTTCTGAACTTCCAAACTCAGTTATATCCAAAACTCACTGAGACTAGAAGAAAAAGGTTGTAGCAGCTCAAAACTGTGCATAAATAAAAAAGTTTCCTCTCGTGTTGTCTCTGAGATGACACATTTTCCAGAAAATTCTCGGGAAAGTATTTTTTAAATAAATTAAAACTTTTATGACAAAATGCAACAGGTAGGGGCTATTATTTCAATTACTGTAATTCAGAATATCACCTAAATAACTGAATGTAATAATCAGACAAAAGAAGGGGGGGTAGTTTCAGAAATCCCCAGAAGACTCTTTTACAGATTGAATCAATGATAAATTAATTTTTGTGACAGCAAGGAATAAATAGCATAGGATGTTCAATGCAAACTGTCCACAAGAAATTTTAAAATGCACTTATTCAAGTAAATGTGCCTTTGTACAGAACGTTCTACATGCCCATCCAGGAAATGCGGAAAAGAACAGATCCTCTGCTCAGGCAAACAGAAGAATAAAGATGTCACAGTCATGGGTGTCATTCCTAGGGATGGGCTAAGACATTAATTACTTTGAAAATGAAGAGGCCAGTGGTTTATTGAGTTATTTTCTTTACAACAGAAATCTGTGTAGATTTGTGTTGCAACACAGCATTCAAAAAATTAACTGTTTAAATAAAAGCCTAATGCTTTCACCTTGTCATATATTCAGCTTTAGCAAATTTAAAATTAAGTTCATATAAACCATTAATATTATCTTTCAGAGCATACACACATAAGCATCAAATAGTTGTCCAATATACATTTGAGCACAGTCGAGCATAGTGATCTAAGACTATATGTCTTAAAGGAAGTGACAAAATGGCAGGAAGTTTGTTCAGTTTTTTTAAGGCCCTCTCAAGAAAGTTACTTTTGCTTGTAGAACTAAACTGTACACTGCATTTTGAGTATTATGCTGAGTTTGTTTTGTGTTCAACTCTTTCCTGAAACTGCACATGATACTCAGAATAATTTCTTACATTTGAGCTAGGTCAACTATTTTAGATCTCTACTTTTGCTCTGCTTTAGCGGTTTTTGTCATCTTGCAATGAGGTGAACCAGAGTGAAATCCTAACCTCACTGAAACATATTCCAAAATTCATGGGTCTAGGATAACGCAGGCTAAGTCTATGTTAATCTGTACATTGCGTAAAGAAAACTGTGGTTTAAAGAAAAGTTGCAAAATGTCTGTGGCTATGTTGGTTGTCTCAGTGAGATTTCAAAGCAAAGTGGTTGGACATTTTAATGTATGACTTCAGATCACAGGCTTCTGGGCTGAGAAAATCACATTTCTAAATTTCTCAATACATTTCTTAATCTCAGAACTGGCAAAGAGCAAGGGTTCCACTCATGTATGTAATCCTGTTGGTCATTGCTGCCCACAGAAGCAGCAATTCTCTGCTTGCAGCATAATTACTGGGTTATTTCATAATAGTATGAAATCCACATTAGATTTTGCCCATGTCTTATACATGCTGTTTCATACTTAGTTATTGATAGACAGGGGTGGAAATTACTTTTATACTCCTGCATGGAATTTTCTTAAAAATCTGTGGTGTAAGGGACTGATGTATTCTGTATGCCTCAAGCTGAATACCTTATAAATCAACCACCACTTGATCCTCTGGTGAAAAGACACAAGCAATTCATTTGAAATAATTTCATTTTATCACATTACAATCATAAAGCAAATCTGAGGAAATGCAAGCTTACAGGAAATTCACAGAATTATAATTTAGTTGTTGGCCCTCAATTAAGGTCAGGGAGTGTGGACCAAGATGTGTGTTTCATTCACAGGAGTAAAAGACTGGAGGGGACAACTTGAATTAAAAAATCCAGTTCTGTGATATTCTGGTCAGCCTAACAGTATAAACTCATGCATAAATTTATCATATTCAGTCTTAAAACTACTTACATTTCACCACAGTATCTTGTTCAAAAGTTTCTCCAGAACATGTCTCCTGCAATGGTTAGAGATTTTCTTTGAACATCCAGTCATAGTCTATTCATCATCATTTGCTCTTGTGCCAAAAAGTTCTTAAAACTTCTGTCTTTTTATTTTATGTATCATCATGTATTTATGGAGAGTAACACTATCCCTTTCTTCCTTTGTTTTGGCAGAGTGTATAAAACTGAGGTCTTTTAGAGCAATGAAAGATAATATAAAGCTATCCTCATGCGTATTAGTCATGCACATCATGAAGAGATACTAGCTTGAGTCTTAAAAGCAGCAGGCATGGGACAGTTTACTACAATATTGTAATACTGAAGTGCTATCCCTGAGGAAATCTATTACATCCCTGTGAAGAACTAAGTATTTCGTGCACAGTACAATGCTGATGTAACACATGTTGTTTCTGGTTATGTATAGGACCAGAACAAAGGTTCACCTGAACAGGATCTGTCACCAGCAGTACTAAATTGTAGAAGTTTATAGAAGAGCATTAAGAACAGTGCAGGTATGATTTCCCATATTATAGCAAATGCTTAATAAATTTCAGGCAAAATTTCCAATAGTTAAAGTAGTAGTTTATCAAAGAAAAATATGAAGCCAATATGTATGAATTATCATTAGTAAACTCATACAGAACTTACCGATTTTTATTTCTTTGACTACCTTTTCTTTCAAATTTGGTTGAAAAATCTGTATGTGACTGAAGTTAAATGAGTAGTCCACTGTTTATCCTTAAATATATTTAATTCCAGACATGTTTGTAATCCATGACTTTAATTTATTAATTTTCAAAAATTGCTAAGAAAATTCTTAAAAACATATCAGTACTTTTGGTATTCTGGGATGGAAATAACGTGTCTGTTTCCTCCTCGAGTGTCTCCAGCTTCACAGAAATTGAAGTTTTATTGTTGAGGTTTGCTCCATTTTAATCATTATTAGTAAAGCTCTCTTTGCCAGCAGGAGTTACACCACCAATTTTGCTGAAGACTTAAGCAAGCTCTGATAATTTTTGCATATTTTACTTAAGGATATTCTTTACTTCCTCATTGTGTAAGTCCACAAACTTCCCTAGAAGATTTTCTAACTTCTTACTATTGGCTCTCTAAAACCAAAAATCTCAGTTGCAGAATTACTTAACCATTCTATTTATGCAGTTGAATGAGATCAACTATGCCTTTAACTGTTTTTTTCCCTGTTGACTTCACTATCCCCCAAAACAAATTAATATTGACCTTTTTTTTCTTCATTAATTATTTGTAAAAAAAAATTATAAAACTAAATGTATCATATGACCTGCTTAGGAATAGCTGCTGTTGATAGTAATATTTTCTCTCCAAACAGTCTATAGTATTTACCTGTTATGGCACAGGCTGCAGTAGTATTTATCTTGCCAGTAACATTATTTTCTTCATGTTAATGTCCTGCTCTGAAGGTTTATAGTAAATATATGTCATTATTAAAAACCAACAATAAAAAAAAAAAAACATGCCACCACCACCCCAAAAAAATATTTTAGCTAAAACATATTTTATTCATACTCAATTCTGTTTTAATTAAATCTTTAAGCAGCAGCTTCCAGGATACTACACATCATTTTTAACTTTGTCTCTTTTCCATATCTTAGACCAGCAGTTCTAAGTCTTTCATTTAAATTTCAGAGGTCTTTGCATTAATATGAAGATATGTTAGTTATTTTCTCTTGAGTTCATTCAATTTCCTAGCCGAATTAAGCAATCTTCCTCTGCCTTATATCCCTGACTTGTGCTCTTGTCACTGTCATCCCTGTTTATATTTTTTCTCCTAGAATACTGTTCTTCATTTTCTCTACTTTTTACCACTCCATTTATCATTTTTTTTCTCTTCTTCTTTACTAAATATAAGTAGATTGATTATCTGAGAAACTCAGATTTAAAAAAAAAAAAAATCTGAGGGACCGGCTTTGATCTGAGATACCTGGGCTTACTTTCATTACTCCATCTGCTGAGAAGTGTTCTTTTCCCACAAATACCTCCCAGAAGTTGGACATCTCCCTTAAATCTTCTGTTCAGCCTCATTATACAGATCTGGATTTCCAAAAAACTGCGGGCTCCACTTCTGAAGGGTTTATGACCGCAAATACCCCAAATTTAAATAATCAAAGTGAGTCTTTGCTGTCTCATTCAAAAGTCTAAAACTCCATTTGTGGTCAGATTCCTGCTATGAGAACTGCTGGACTAGCAGCACTCTTGTGTTCACTGACACTTTTATGAATTTTACCAATGTCTGCTATTTATTCATGGTTTTCAGTGGAAATCAAGAAGTTTTTTGGCCAAACATGAAGAGTCGTCAATGATTTTTCTGCCGCTGAATCCTTTTTAGTCCAGAGTCAGTATCCTAAATCTTTATTGTGTCTGAATCTGCTCAATGGGCAGGCCTCTTGATTCTTAATTTCTGACCACAAAGACTCAACTCTTCTGATGTTGTAGTGAATATCAAACTTTCCCCAACCTGTTCCACTCCTGTCTAAGGATCATTCTGCCTTGTAGACATTCTCGTTTCCTATGTATTATCCTGTCTTTGCTTTTCATCTGGTTCCTGATTGTCTCTCCTCTTCCTTAAATTTTACTACTGAGACAAGCTTCCCTCCTGTCTATGCCACCCTCTCCTGTTTTGGTAGAAATGAGGATACACTACCGCTACTGATCTGCAAAGCTACTTTGCAGTTTCCAGCAAATTCCCAGTCCTTCTAACCTCCTGAATGCTGCTACTTAAAAAAAAAAAAAATAATAATCTTTTGCCCCTTCTGTATTACTATTGGCTTCATCACTTTTCTGTGTATCTTTTGGACAAGCATTTTATCTTCTTTGTCTTTCAGTTTCCCTGTATTTCACATAATGTTAATCACACTGGCTATTGCAAAACCACAATTAATAAAGTACTGATTTACATTATACCAATTAATCAAAGGTTTTGGCAGTAAATAATGTCAAAACCAGTTTACTTATCCAGAAGTTAGTTTTAGTCATTTTACTTTTATTTCATTATTTCCATTGGCCTACAAGAAGAATACCGAAAATAAAGTTTTGATTCAGACACCAGTTTTTTCCTCTAAACTACTGGAAAACTTCGAGTATAGTTAAATACACACATAAAGGATTTGGATTTTACATTTTATCTATTTGTTTCAGCTATTCTGTTAGCAAGAATTTACTCTGTAAAGACTAATAAGTAGTAACACTGATTAATTTAGAAGTGTTTTTAGTGAGGAAAACCATAAAACTACTCAAGCACTCATTTTTTCATGAAGAAAGGTAGTTGCTACAGCTACTTGCTTGTACTTTTTAAAGGCCTATTTTATGCTTTAGTATTTTATTCCTTTAAGGGATACTACTTTATTACTTTAACAAAAGGGTTAACATAATGCCATCACACGGGAAAACAGAATTGGTAACATATCCGACAATTATTTTTCAAAGTAAATAGATGCAATTTTTTACCTACTAGCATGAGTACAAGTTGTAATATTGGAAGATAAGTTGTATTTTCAAAAACTACTGATTTTAGTAGTTATTTTTTCAGTTTTGTGAATAACAATGAATCATATCCATTGTGGGGTTTTTATATTGTATATCTTCAATATGGTTTATTAGAATTTGTGAATTAAAAAATTCTGGTTTGCAATAGTGCCTTTAAGATCTACTTTCAATTAGAAATATCAATAATTCCTTCAAATATCAAATGCTAGCTCATTCTTGAAAATCAGATACTTTCTTCAGTGTTGTGGGGTGTATCACAATTACTTCAAAGGCAGGATTTGTCTAACACAGTGTCAGCCATCCCAATATTATTGTTACTTACATTCCTCTGGCAGGATGGGGTAAGTTGCCCTGTGGATACCTGTTCTGTCCAGCAGCTGAAAAGAAGACAAAAGCTTAGCTTAATCCCGACACCTGACATTGAGGCAGCTGATAAAATTCCATCCCTCACGCATGCACCTTACGTAGGTACAGGCTCGAGATCCCAAGTCCTTAAATGATTGTCATTATGACAAATATTTTGATGTAAGCTTGAGATTCAAGCTCACTAGTTGCACACTTTGACTATATCCATACTATGAGAATTTATAAAGAGCAAGTATTAAAAAAATGGTGAGGTTAGAATGACATCATTTACTGCTAGACTGTGTAAAAAAGCTTGTTTAACAATAATAGGATGTAGAAAAATTGGCTGTGTAGACTACTTGCATTTACATACTATTTTGCATTCTGTGTTTTGAATTAATATGGATATTACATAAAGACTACTATGATTCAACTTGGTCATAAAACTCCCTCAAATTACACTATTCTGCATATGTGTTTACAAATGCTAGAAATCATTAACTAGTATTTGCTTGAAAATATACTAAGCCATATTTTCTCTGTACAGAAAGCAAAATATGCAATATTTAAACTAATATTCTTATAGGATGATTTCTTTGTAGACCACTCTAACTTGGTTCCCCTTTACTGCTTGACAAACGGTATGTCAAGGAATTTATATTACTTTGGCGTTAATTTTCTATGAAAGTATACCTAGACTTTGAAGAGTCATTCTAACAATGCAGTTTGAAGTTTCAAAATGAGACGCATTCAGCTATACCAGGCTTGTGACTCAAAGCAAAGTACACTTTGTAGGTGCTGGTGTGCAAGACCAGGGTTTGGAGTTTGGGGAGGTCTTGTTTGGTTGGTTCTTTTTCCTGGAGTTGTTGAGCAACCCTGGTTGCTACTGTATACCTGAGAACAATATGGGGTGTTATACTGTGGAACTGAAATTATTAACTAGTGAGTAGACCATGAGTTTAATTCTCTGTAAATGTGTTTTTCTTATGATATTGCTTGTCTTTCATGGCTCAGGTCTATGACAACGGGGACTGATCCTGTGCTTAGTGAAGTCAACAGCAAAATTTCCATGGTGAGCAACAATCAGTCTCCCCGTCCTTGACAATATGTAAGTACATGTGAACAAAAGCTTCCCTTTGCTGCGGGTATGAACTAGCAAGAAATAACTCCCCAGAGTAAGAGAAGGCAGCAGGAATGTGCTCCACAGTGGTGTGTCCTCGGGGCAGACAGTCATGGTACCTGTGATCACTGCCACTTGGTGCATCAGGCTCCCTTTGAGCTGAAATCTCTAAGGAAGCCAGGAGGCAGGATCAACATTTCCAGCTGCAGGATCCAGCAACTCCCCCACAGGTTGAGAAAGTTTGGCAAGCTCGATATCTTTGTTCAGGTGAAGTATACAATTAAACAAACAGAAAGCTTCTTGACAAATGCATGTTTTGCTTACAAAAATAGTGTGTGTGAAGTAATGACTCTATTGTGAATATATACAAAGAGACAATTTATGCGGGATTCACATGAAAGCACCAGTTAGAAAGCTGATTTTCCTGGTCTCTTATCTTTAAAATGCAACGGTCTTAGGTGGACATGACAAATGGGGACAGCAAGACCCTTCAAAACAAGCCTTGTCTACTTTGTAATGCTGATACCATTGTTTAATCAATGAAAAGGATGGATTTTGCTATAAAAAATGAAAATATATTATTGATTTCCTAAGGGATCTCAGTGAAAAAGCATGCAAATAATATTATTCTCTTTTACCTGTGAAAGTAAAGAGATTACACACAACTGCACTTCAGTCTTTAATTATGGGAAATGCTTATTTCTACTGGGGGCAGAGAGTAATAGCCAGGTTTATCCAATAGAACAGATAAATACTACTAAATTAAACTAAGTATTTTTCCAGTTGTTTTACAGAGGATATGTATTTCCACCAGCTTTTCATAAATTTGTCAGAAGCTGGAAAAAGGGTGAATAGAGAACAGAGCTTCTTGCTAAACAAATAAGCTCATTAATTGGCTGCGGGGAGGGAGGATGGTGATTGCTCCGTACTTTGTGATGGCAGCTTGAGAGTTGTGTCGTTTTGGCAGCCAGACTCATGTGTGCATAACGAGTATAGTGCTCATTACTGGATCAGCCCAAATGATGCAGCAGCAGCAACTAGGCTTTAGTTCAGCATTTAATGGAAGAGCCAAGAATGGACTACGCTGAAGAAGGAGGTTTAGTTGAGCAAGTCTAGTTGTTCAAGTATATATTTACATGTATTCACACTCCTGTATAAGCGTAATGTCTTATATTTCAGTTTTTATTCATCAGTATAAATTATGTCCTTATTTGGGGATTTTTCACAAACTGAGACAATCTTCCAGTCACTGGCATTTCTCTAATTATTTTCCTTATCTCGAGCTACTTTGATAATGATAACACTGCTTTACGTGACAAGATTGCAGACATTTAATAGGTAAAAAAGATTATTGTTTAAAACAAAAATTTAAAGACAAAGCTTTAAACATCTTGGATAATTTGAATCTCTTTCATTATTTTAGCCTAATTACTGTCTGTACCAATAGAATATTTTTGTATCTGAGAATTTAGTCTTGTATTTAAAAGACAGTTGTATAAATTCACTAGGCCAGCTCCTTAGTTCATGCAGTTTGAATTTGGCTTCCAGTGCAGTATAGACTTGAGGGCATGACCTATTCAGTTAAAAACTTAAATGGGTTAGAGGAGGGAAAGGTGATTTCAGCCATTTTAGCTTAGTTTATTTAGAAATTATCCCCAGCAAGATGTTCTTATTTTCTCTTTACAGTGGTTTAGAAGATTTTATGTTTGGTTTCTTCTGTAGAATTTTCTCTCTTGTATCTGAGCTGAAACACTGGAATCTTTTCTATGTCATCTCCTTTGATGTAAGAAATAGAAGGATTACAAATCAGAGAATTCCTGCAAACAGACTCTATTAAATCCCTTGGAAAAGTGTAAATGAATTTGGGTGCACCACTGTGAAACCCGAACAATAACAGCTTGTGTTCTGAGAAGAAAAAAGAGAGAGCTCTTACTACCTCACACCAGCCAAAGGATGATAGCTATTACGTGCAGAGTGCCTGATGTGGAAGATTTAGCTATAGTTTTTACACAGATTAGCAGGTAAAGGGAAAATTAAAAAGGAAAACTAGTAGGTGTGAATTCATAATGTGAGAGGCTGGTAAAAAAATCCTGAGAGTACATATAAAAGAAAGGTTATCATTCTACAAATACATTTAGAAATTTAGTATAGTTGAAAATTATGAACTGTATGTGATGAAATTAAGCCTTTGACTACATTACTATTGCTATCAAATGCTTATGTATAAAGTAAACCACCTGTGGCTCAAATTCAAATTAATCAAAAAGAAATGGGTTAGTAACCTAGCATGTTGTGTTTTAATTTAACAAACGGCCTTTGTTTGTTTTATGATTGGTAAAAAAAAAAGAGTATGACTGTACATTTGGGATTCTTAAATGGATAGTGATTATATTACTCATCATCATACTACTTGCTTTTTACTCCTCATTGCAAGTCTGTCAGTGCTGAGATCTATTATCCTGCAAAAGATGGACTAACATGAACACAGCTTCAGAAGTTAACTCTTGTTGGCTGGCAGGTATTCTTATCAGATAATACTTATATTGGAGTTCACATATATATATAAAATAATACATTAGCTGTTCACATATATGTACACCTGTGTATATACATTTGCGTATATATACATGGATATCTCTGTGTGTGTATGAATTTACATACATCCAGTCACCTATAGATAAACCATATATCACAGGGAGAGGCAGATTCATATCCATCTGCCAGGTGCACCAACATTCACAACTCTTTGAATGGCTTGTCTGTGAAGACTAGGACTGACAAGGTGCTGTTGCTAAGCTTGATATGGATTTGCTGCAGAAATCATGTGGAGGCATACGACGGTCAGGAGATCAGTCAGGGCTAGTAGCGTGGACAATGGAGAGAGTTAGTCCATGGGTGGCATCCAATTTGAAACTCGGTGTCTTCCTCTGAATGATCATCTTTCTACCTCTAACTGGAGGGATCCTGGAGAGAGGCCTAAGAAGGGCATCAGAGTAAAGCGGCACCTTGCTCATTTTGCGTGGTAGAAATGCTGTTTCTTTCAGTGTCTGTGTGAGCGCCTTCTTGTACAACTTAAAAACAGGTCAAGATAGAGTGATGGTAAAACAGCATGAGGAAAATCTACTTAATTCATATATTTGCATCTTTTATTTTCCTGGCTTAATTGAGCAGCTAATGCTAGTTTCTAGGGCATATATTTTGGATGACATTATATCTGTTGTATGTAATCAGGAGAATGATAGCCTGCCAGTTTCCCAGTTATAAGCCATGTATGTTGGCTTCTGGCTACACAAAAATCAAATTTAAAATATTGTCATAACTTGCAAATATGCAGAAATTATTTACTTTCTGCATCTTGTGAGACTAGGTATAAACTTTACCATTTATTGCTTTATTATTCACTTCTTTTCCTGTGGAGAAGAAAGTCTTCCTGAAAGCTATTGGGATGAGGATCAGTGCCAAATGAAATCTGAAATAAAATTGTCAGAAACAAACAGCAAAGTTATACATTCCTCTGGCATGTTTTGGTATATAGATTATAATCATTTCCCTTAGGATATAATCCTATTCTCCTGACAATAGGTATTTGCTTCTGGCTATGATATTCAAAAGCGTGTAAGTTTACTTCAAAGCACGATTTTTATCAGTTTGAAATGGAGCCATGCCTCTGAATTATGGAGGTACTTTAAAATTGCTTTCCTTTCACTTTACTAAAGTGCACTCATATTCTGTAATATATGAACATAGATTACTTTTCATCTTTGAACCATTTCTGGGTATGAGAAAATATATCCTTTTTTTAATACTACACATTCCTTGCTTTATTATCTGAGAAACAAACATTTTGGCTGATAGATCATTTTAGGATAATAGCATAGAGAGAACTCCTACTCTTATCCCATTGGGAAAAATATGCTTTTTGTGACATCTCAGATAAAACCGTGATGAAAGTAAAATGAAAATATTACTCAACCACTTGATTAAATGACTGAATTGTCCAAGAAGCAAAAAGCAGATGCACAGCTTTCTGACCATAGTAATTTCTGAACTTGCTTTTATTATGAAAATTAATTTCAATGAAAATTCAGTATTCAGGATGTGGGGACTAGGACACATTTTCTATGTCAACTTAAATATATGACATTTTCCTAGCACCTAATTCTGTCATTTTTTTCTTCTCTCTTATTTGTAAGATGACCATTGAGTTATGAAGTGGAAAGACCTACTGCCACTACTGCCTATGCTGAACAAATGGACAATGAGGGAGTAATTCAGGGCTACAACTGTGGGATGGAGCAAGTCAATCCACAACATAATGGGCGGGCCTAGGAAGCATGGACACTGGGCAAGGGAGATTGTCTCCTTGGTACTCTCCAATGAACCAGATACTGCTAAAAACCTAGTCTTATTCTCTTTTTTGAGTGACAATATTGGAGGAGTAGAAAAGCACCAACAAATTGGATACATCATACTTCAGGTAACTAGGCAGGAGGTCCAGAATTATATTTTCAGCTGCCAGGTTCAAGATCCTGGACAAAGGCTCTGGCAGGGTACACCCATTCTGCAGTGCCACAGTAACAAGCACAAGGTCCTCTTCCTGGTATCAAGGAAGGTCACCTTCCTCACCTATGTCTCGTAACAGTTGTTCAGTGATCAGGTAAATTCAGGAGTGCTTTGGTCATAGAATAGATAGGTAAGCAATTCCTGTGTTTCTGTATATTTCCCATCCTGGCATCCCAAAGTTATTACCAGACTGACAGCTATTCAAGATCTTCCTTTCCTTTGCCTCCTTTTCCAAATAATCTGGTATTTCTGCTCTGGATATGGCTATAAACTCACTCAAAAGCAAGCAAGGTAAAATTGTTTAAAAAAAAATTAAAAATTAGTCTTTAAGGAAATCAGCTTTCCATTTAACAAACTTTGAATTCTGCATATTTTTTTGTTGTTGCTGTAAATCATAAACCAACATGTATGTGTGAATGTTGTCATATATTTAAGTACTGAGTCTAAAACTCAGACACTCATCCCTCATTCAGTTTTTCAGACTGCAAATCATTTGGGACAAGAGAACTTGGACACAATGGACCTTCTATACTCCAAACTCATCTAAACATGGCACAATGACTTAAAATAGAACCTAGCTTTAAATTTATGATCTTGCATTGCAATATATGGGAAATAAATTTGAATGCTGGAGCTTTTTTCATACAAAAAGTTCAGAAAATTTGGTCTGTACTAACACAGAACAAAACCAGTTTGAAACCTTGAAATTTACTGCAAAAAAAAGAATTTCTCTCCTGTGCACTCCAGAAAGGAACTGATTCTTGGCTTAGGTGATTTCAAACATATCGGTGCATTTCCTCATGGCAAGGACCACAGGGAAAAGATATACACTAAAAAATTGGTTTGAAAGTCCTACCTACTCAGAAATGTTCACAAAGCAATGTTTATTTAAATAATATCAATCCACAAACAGAAAAGTGAAATCCATTAATTTCAAGAATATGGGAAGCTTAGACTTCATTAGTGATTACAAATTGTTTTACATCAGGCCTAACTAAGCCTGAAAACAGAATAAAAACCATTAATCAGGAAGTGTTTATTGGCCAAAAATTTCAAACAGAGATGTATAGTCTTTCCCTCCAAAACACACTGATACTCAAACACATGCAGAGGCAGAGAAAAACCCCTATGCCATGGCTGTGCGTGTAGATAACAATGAGAAGTGGAGATAATTGAATCCATTACCAGATGATCACTGCTATAATGGAGGTGGCAAAATACAAGATATTTTCGGGTATTAATGAGCATGGAGAGAAAGAGTGTCTTTTAAAGAGGGAGGATAAGAACCATCAGCAAAAGATAAAAGCAGTAATGTGGACTCAATATTTACTCACTGAAATTTGTCACCTAAAACATGTATTTCATTAAAGCTCTATTTTAGTGGAATAATTCTCCTCAAGTCCAGCAATTTTAAACTTTTGTGAAAAGTCTCAGAGTGCATCTAAATTAATATTTCATTTCGCTTTGGATTATTATCTTTTTCCTGCTTTAACATCTTGTTAGGAATATTTCGTTATGTTCAAAGTTCAGGCCAACATCACATGTTCCTCTGCATGTCTTAGCCTGGCTGAAAGAGCTTTTTGTCTTTACATTTTTTTTCTCCTGCCAACTGATTAATTCAGTTTAGTCATTTGCTCCTCCTTTCCGTAACCGAAGTTTTGTTTATATTTGGCTGGTGCTGTGCATTTTGGTAGCTAGAGTAAACTGGTTTCTAATAGAGCTCCATTAGTACCAGAAAAAAAAACAGATGGATGCCTGTGCCTCCTGTCTCATCCTCTCTTTCATTCTCTGTTCTCTACTTATTACACAGCTTCTTTGTCAAAGACCTATCTTGATGTTCAATGCCTTCTCTAACTAACTTGGTCCATGAAATTTAGAAAAAGTTCAGATTTGCTAACTGCAGGATACTAAAAACATATTGAGAAACGATGCCCAAAATTTTATTAGAATTAAATTTGCAGGTTTAAGGAGGTTAAACAGAGGGCCTTAAATCTAAGGCCTAGAAAAAAAACCAACCATGTCATCCTGAAGTTCTGAAGCTTTGACACTGATTTAACATTAGAGAAATTCTACTTTGTAACTTTCCCTTTTAAGAAACATATTTAGTTACTAAAGGTACTAATGAGCTATACAGCTACTACATACACACAGATATAGGGTACTACAAAATTCTCCACTAGTAACAGAATTTCAGGATCAAGAAATGTATTCTTTAGACATCTACTTCAAACTATTTCAGGCACTGAAGAGCAATCAAAAGCAAATTATGAATATGCTGTCCTCCTCCTTCTTGTAATGATTGCTGTTACTTAGCAGAATGTAATGAATTGCAAAGGTCTTCACTGAAGGGAGAAGGATGCATCATGTAAAAATACAGATGGAATAAATCTTGCAGTAGAGAACTTCTGACCTAATTACAAAGCATGCACCCGTGGATCAGAGAAGCAGCATGCTTTCCTTCCTCATGACTTTACGCTGATTTGCATATTGCCTCATGAGTCACGGCAGCGCAGCAGTCTGTGTGCGGTGCCCACAGTCACCCTCGACATGAAACCTGTAGGCAATTGTACCCAGCGGGAGTGGAGCAATTGTTGTGACTCGCCTGCCTCCATCCAGCGGTGAGTCTGCGGTTGTAGCCTGTTCGTGTCCCCCTCCCCCACCCCCCCCAACACACAGGCCTGCACCCCTTTGCTTGCTCGGAGAGATTGAAAAACAGACATCAATATACAACCTAATCTGTGCCCCTTCTAGCCCATTTACAACATGCCAGCACTCATTCTGAGTAGTTTTGTTTAGCAGCGAAGGGAAACAATTGAAGAGAAACCCCAAAACATAATTAAGAAATAACATAGGCTTTTTCTTTAGTTTTCATTGACTTTGCAAGTCTCCATTCAACTTTAATGAAGTTTTGCTTTGAGCTCCTGAAACTGGGACAGTGGATTTTTTTCTTCTCGTACGACAAAATTTACCTTGCAGATTAAAAAAAAAAAAAAGAAAAGAAGTCATAAAACTATCATCAGCAGATCATAGAGTGAAAGGATTATGAATTTTATACTGGCTAAAAAAAAAATCTTTGAATTCATTATCTTTTTATGAGTTTCACATAACATGTGAAATATCAAATTAATACGGCCTTATACCATTCATATTTAGAGTTAGAGGAGTATTAAGTGAGCAAATGTAACTCATGCTCAATTTAAGAGCTCTTCGAACTAGCAAGATGTTGCAAAGTGATTAAGGTCTAGGCCCAGAAAGCTTCACCAGCTTTAATAGTTTAAATTAATATAAACTGTAGGTTTGTGGAGGCTAACATATATTGAATAAGATGAATAGAATTCCAGATAAGATAAAACATCCTTTTGCACTGAAATATGCTGTCTTCGAATTCATTTATGTATCTCTGATACAAGCACTATAATTTCCAATTTTCCTTTCAAGGTAGGATAACAATGCCTGTTGCTCATTATACAGTTATGTGCCAGAGAAGCAGTAGAAACAAGAAGTCAGTCAAACATAGAAGCAGTTACAGCTCTGAAAGATCAAAGAACAGGTAAAAAAGTAATAAAGGACACATTTTCTTGCACATTAAACAAGCAGATCATTCTCATTTATGCTATATATGTGCCTGTCAAGCATTTTAAAGAAAATGTAGGTAATTGTGAAATATATTGTTAAACATTTCTACACTGTTTTATGGTTTTGAGTCAAAACAATATTCAGAACTTCTGATTTCATTGTTCCCACAAAGCAAATGTGAGTTGCCAACAATCGCAGAGCAGTTCAGTCCACGTATGAAAATTGGAGCCAAAGGTTTCATTGTCCAAAGCATTATCTATTCTACATACTTCTGCTGAAAATGTAAAGAAAGGAATATTTCACTCTACATGGTCAGAAACTCAAACTGATTTTATAGTTTCTGTATTCTAGGTATTACAGATGGCTTTGCCATGTAATTTCTAGAACATTTAATTTCCAGAACATTTAATTTCCCAGTAGCATCCTATTACTAAAACAAAGAAACACGAACAGATACTGAGCGTGCCAAAAAATACAAAGCCAAACTACTAAATAGTTACTTTGAAGGGGTGCAGAAATACGTAACTCAACACTGATTTCAGAGAATTGCCTGACACATTCCAAAGAATCTATTTTTCATTTCCGCAGCTGAGATTTATACCGTATGCCCTAATAACTTCAGTAAGAAAGGCAAAGGGAAATATTAATTTGAGATCAACTCATTTTTGCAACTGTGCTCTGAAGGGTAAAAATTGATAACAGAAAGGAATGAACACAACCCCGACTTATATTTATATATAGACAGAATTACCACTTGAATATAATTTTGATTTGATGTTGAAAAACCTAGGTCTGAAACAGCAGTTTTGTCAGAAACAATAACACTAACTTAACTTCATGCCCTTGCGGTCTGTTTCTCATGAGCTTGCCTTCATCCCCTACCATGCAAATGTCTCTTTCAGTGCAGTGGCTTGCAACGGCTTCCTGTTTAAGAGGAAGGTATTACCACACTGTCTTAAAATAACTTTTTAATTTAGACCACAGCTTTTGAAACAACATAAGTAGTTGGAAAAAAATGGCAGGTTCACAGGATCTAAGGAATCCCTCAATAAATCAGTGTTTTATCTGATCAACTAGATAGAGATTTCAGAATCCTGCTGACAGGTTAAAGAGGCCTATTTTAATATGTATATATGACTATAGGCTATTTTTTGAATTGTTAAAACTATTCTATAGTTTTATTCAGCTGAATATTCAGCTATCACTATTTAATATTTTTTTCCTATGTGAAGTTCAATAATTATGCTGGTGCTATCTCTGTTTAACAGTTAAAGACATCCTTCTCTTCATTCACTCTTCTTGTTCAGTTTCCTTATGTGACTGTCAGACCTTGCTCTGACCTGAATGTTTGAACAAGCCTAGAATATGCCATATTTTAAGTCAGGGAAGAGTATTGTTTTGATCAGTACAAGGTAATGACACTTTTATTTATTTTTCCTCAGTTTCTATTTTGTTATTTGAGTATTTTCCTTTTTAAAGAAAATTTAGATCCACAGTTTTCAGACTTTGGAGATATTTGCCTTCTAATTACAATTTGCAGACATACTAGACTGAGGGAAAAATAATCCACTCCTCATCCGTATGACTAAAACCCTGGTTAGCGCATCTCTCTTTAAAAGGTAATTTCCATTCCAAATAAAGCAGCAACATCTCTCATCACATTATATCAACACTTAAATCCCAAGCAAACATCAGAATGCAATAAATCAGCACTTTATTTAAAAGAGATTCCTTCATCATAGGCTATACTCTTTGACTTTCCTCTTTACTAAGTCGTGAGGTGCTATACACTCTTTTGCTTGGTATAGGGACCATGTGCAGCTGGAAAGCCACCAACATGGCTCCAAACACCTTGCCCTTCTTCAGGATGCTACTGATCAGGTCCATCTGGCTAGTGCATCACAGGAGTGCAAAACCTAGTTGTAACAGGAGAAAGGCTGTATGTGAGGAGGGAATACATTTGACTGCGGAGCTTGACACTTGAGAAGCCTGAAGTCTTGGCTAGAAAATCTTATCTCACATGGGAGTAGCTGAATCCTTTATTGGAACCTAACTCTAAGTAAGCTCTGCTGTAACTACAGGAAACATTCATATTTGGAGATTTCAGAAGTCCTAGTGGGAAACAGACCTAGAAATGTTGTCACCCACGAGGTCTTTTCTCAGACTGAATTTAGCATAATTTCTAGATTTCTTTGCAGAGCTGTTGCTAGTATTTCACCACATTTACCCTTATTCTCTTCAGGCATGTTTGCTAATGTCTCCTGTGATTCACTTGCTATAGTCCCCATTTCTGATCTCTTCTGTGATTTTCTATGATCATCTGAAAGATGTGAAGTAAAGAAATGCTAAGCCATTTCTGAGTCACAGGAATGTAAAAGAAACCATAAATAATGCAATTTTATTACATGCCATCTTGTAGAAAATGCTGTGACATTTATTGAATAGGAATATTGAAAGTTTTAAAACTGATGGAGTCTATGGAATAAGTAGCCACACAGCCATATATTTGAAAATTGCCTGGTACACAACAGATTCCTTTTCTTTTTGACTTCTTTGTAAGTGTAAATGCTGGAAGTAGATACAAAACTTCATTTCTCTACCGCTTAAAACAGGTTATGTAAGTAATCTGTAAGTAATCTTAGAGATACCTAATTTTTAAAAGCCTGCAGAAAAATTGCTACTTTGCCTGTTATTGAAAATCAATTTCCCAGCACTAGGTGCTGATTAACAAAAAAAAAAAAAAAAAAGGAAATTGAAATTGTCAATTAGGATAGGAATGTTGATTAGGAAAAAAAAATTGTGGAAGATTGGGAAGTAAAACAACAGAGCTCATGGTGGTCATATACTTGATAAATAGCAGGGTGCAAGACCCTAGATTTGGATAAAAATAAGCTTTCTTTTAAGTAGTTCTCAATATATTGAGAGTAAGTCTGATTCACTGTAAGAAGGCACAAGGTTTAAAGAGATCTGGTTCTGCTCTTGGCTCACACTGTCCTACCGCGTGGGCTTCATCAAAATACCCATTTTTCACTGTCACCCTTTCCATCATTTGCAAGTTCTGATTATTTAAATTGAAAGACCTCAGGGAAAAAAACCTAAACGAACAGTTTCTTATTGTAATATTCACCAAATTGTCCAACCCAAATTTATAGTAGCTAAAATAATGCAGATAATACTAATAGTATCTTTACATTTTCATTGATCATGTGACTGAAGCGTTGCATATAGTACATGCCTACAGAGGAACTGAGCTATGACTGTCTGAGAAACAAACCTTCATATAGAGGAAGCTAGAGCAAAAAGAGATGTGCAAGAGGTATAGTGACTCTGGAAGCTTCTGCACCTCCTGACCCTCCAAAATTAGATTTTACTTCACAGAAATCCAGTAGGAGTTCACTAGCTACATAATCTTTACATCTCAGTTCAGGGTTTCCTGATTTATGGAATGTCCCTCTTTTTAACAGTAATTTGCAGATTCTGTTCACAGGATCACATATCCTTTTTCTGTCCATGTGCAGGAAAACCAAGCCTGATGGCTGTATCAGATAACTATATCAAGATCATTCTGAGATTCTGAGTACACC
>JAOQGH010000001.1:44512334-44563903 GCA_025769975.1 Gallinago jamesoni
TCCATGTGCAGGAAAACCAAGCCTGATGGCTGTATCAGATAACTATATCAAGATCATTCTGAGATTCTGAGTACACCTTGATTCCTCACGTTTTATAGCTAGGAGAGAAAAGGCATAGACTGAAATTTGTATTGTTAAAGCTGCACTGCAAGAGGAGGAGAGAATGGCAATATTTATTTCATGTGCATAATCTATTTACCCATCCTTACCACTTAGCTCTGTGTTTCTCGAGCTCCTCCCACTCTGTCTGGCTCTGTTTTCACCTGGGTCAAAAGCAGTGAATCTTGCAAGCTCCAGGCCAATATCCATACCAGCATCTGAGGAAGGCCAAGCTCTATTTCCCGGGCTTTGTTCATAGCCATCACTCTGAAGAGCAAATGACACAATCCACGCCTTTGCTCAGTAAACCTGCTATCCTTTTAGTAAAGGGCTTTTCATTTCACAGCTTCCTCTCAAGCGTGCTGCAAAGGTGGCCTGTGTGGAAAGTGAAAATGGAAATTCGGAGACACATGGTGATGAAGGGATGGTGGTAAGGCAGTGTGCTCTTCCACAAAACAGCTCGAGCACAAATTGTAGGATGTTTTATAAAATGGCAGCAGATGTTTATCTTGACTACATAGACATAAGGCTTTCTTTTTTCCCTTAGCCATGTAAAATTAATATTAATCATCAGAACGTGACATCAAACAGTACAAATTAATAGGACTTCCTACACAGAGATGGAGAAAATGCCCTGTCTTTTAAAATGTGCGTCCAAACAAAGAGAAGATGGGTTATTTTACTAACAGTCTCATGCAGGTTCTGGTCCTTTTAAAATATTTTTATTATCACTAATTACTTGTGCTCTAAGTCAAGGAGAAATGGTTTCTCTGTTCATTCGTAGACCGTTTCACACTGCCAGACTGCACATGAGCAAGCTTGTGTTTCTTTAGCCACAGTCTTGACAATATTTACGGTGCAAGACAGAGTGCAGATTTGACCAGTTCTATGTGGTTTTGAAGGCTCTGGCTTTCTCTGTCAGCAATTTGATGTCTTGTTATTTATACATTTCATATAGTCCAAGTAACAGATTCATGTTCTTCTATGTATTTTCCAGCAGGGTGCTTAGATTTCTCCACAAGGATCTACAAACTTTTAAAATCAAATTTTATTTCACTGGAGTGAGAATGGAAATTCCATTCTGAAACTAGATGAACAGCTTTGAAACAGAAAAAAATGAAATTAGGGAAGAAAACAAAAGCTACAAGTTTTATACACTCCTCTCTTTCTGCCAGCTATGTGCTTGAAGGTCAATCCTCGCTCTCGATCCCTCAGTAACTTTCTGAGGAATGCAACCTCTGCTCTGGTCCCTAGGATGCACTTTCTGGCAAGGCTGAAGTCTGCCTGTTCCTTGTTGCCCACTGCAGCCTCTTTAGTCTCTGTGTGAGATTAAGCAGCTCTCGCTGTTGCCTTTTTCCCTCTGGAGTTCCCATAGGAAAGGTGCAGCTTCCCTCCAGACAGCCCACCTGATCTCATCAAGTACAAGTAAGCCCTGTCAAAACCAAGAAAGCAGCAATAACTTTGTCTCAAAGCAGGTCAAGAGTTTTCCTCACTTCTTTTGGAGGCAGATGACAGTGGTCTCTGTCCAAACAGGATGCTGGTGAGCCAGATCCCCAGCTACATGGCTTCCATGTCAGTGCAGGCTTGCATCTGGCTCGCTCAGAGTCATGCAATGCTCATTCATGTCGGTTTGCAAAAGATCATGGAGATACACTCAAAAACAAACACCAGGCATTTCAGCAGACATATCAAAAAATGACCACAGGGCTAATTTAGAGTTCATTCAAGTATCACTTTTGTACCTGCACGCATGTTAGGACAACCTGTAGTCACCACTGCTAAATTATTATTATCTGTATTTAACATTCATATTTATTTTGTTACCACTTGAAAACAAGCCTGGGTCTCACTGTACTAAGCACTGCATGAATGTAATTGATGAGAAAGTCTGTGTGCCTAAAAGCTTTTAGTCTGAAGGATAAGACATAAATACTAGATGAAACAATCGAATCAACTGGAAGAACTTGGGGGAAAACATGCTCAAGAAAATAAATCCACAGTTTAATATGTTCTGCATTACAGTCGCAATTTTTCCATCTGTTTCTGACTGATAACAGACTGAGCGGTACCACTTTTCCTGTAACTGCTTTATTCAGTAAAATGTTATGTTAAAAAAAACCATTGCCTCTCTGTGGGGCATTAGTGGAATGATTATGAGTGAATACAACTCTTCAGAGGTTTTCTCCTTCCAGTTACTTCCAAAGGAAGATAAATGCTGTAAGCATCAAAGTGATTGTTTGCTGTCTTATAATGTCAATAAAACTGGTAGTTCTAATAACAGGCAAGCCAAAGAAACCAAGTACAACTCAGTCCTTCAACCTTTCTGTGTGTAATCCCACCAAAGTCAAGAAGTGTACAGGATTGGGTTCAGCCATAAGATGTTGCAAATTAAAGTTTCATTTAAGGAAATGAATGTAAATAAACCAAACCAAGTATAGAAAAGAGAGAGGTTTCTCTTTCACTTAACTTTTCAGAGGGAGAGAAAAGTCTTCTATTAAAAGGTACTACAGCAAAAGTAAATCTAAGCAATTTTGCTTAAAATAACTAAATATATATTATATTCACAACATTTTTATCAGTCTTTTTATGTACTCCCATAATATTTTCATTGGTGGAAGCCAGCAGCTTACACCCATTGTAATTATGATTCATGACAATTGTGTTGTCTTAAAGAATTTTGACAAAATTTTCAAAGCTAATTACCAAGCTAATAGAAAAATTAAAGGCATCACTTCTGTATTTATTCACTCTAGGAAAAAGTTGAATTTTAATATAGTCACTCATAAATTGTTATTAACACACATGAAAACACTCTTTAATATTTGATGTACAGAAAAGTATTCTAAAGTATTTTTTTTCTTGACCTTGGTTCAAGGTGTAGACAAAGCATATTACATCTGATATTTGTCAGGATTCATTTTGCCTTAAAATCTTTCCATCTAACATCATTTTAGTTAAGCAGTTAATATAAGGATAAAATTTGGTAGTCCAGACAATTTTCAATCTAAGATAAATCTTATATTTTAAGTTTATATCCCAGTATAAAGGATGGGATGTGGAAACTTTATTGTCTTGTTTAGCTTCATAAACAACCCTTAAGGGGTCAGCTGTATTTATCAAACTGATTCTTCATTGATTTTTGCTTCTGCCACATAGCTTATTGATTCATTTGTTCTGCTGAAAATTGTCTGTCAGCTGTTCAGTTTGACCAGCTGACTTTTCAAAAAAGTAATTAGGGAGCAAGCACTTTATCCTGGGTTATGGATGTGAGAACTTCTGGTAGAGACAGTCACATACATCTGAGGCAACTGCTGTTTGCTGGGTGAGCCTGTGTCCGTGGCCAGTTGCACTATGGCCCAGGTTGCTGCAGCTGAATTTCTTCCCTTCCCTCAACCAGGTCATATAAAGGTTGCTTGAGCTCCTCTGTCTTACGCTGTGATCCATAACATAACATCTATAATATATTGCAATATATATTGCAATTTTTTGTATTACACCAACTTATCTACGTCTCAGAGGGCTAGATTGCTTCTGTTGCCCTTTCATAGATAACGTGAGACATGAACATAGGAAAAATTTAATCCCCTCTAGTAATTAATTTAAAATCTAATATAAGCTTTCTGTCTGCATTTTGAAATGTCTTCACATTTTCTTTTTTTGAGTTTTCTCTGATGTGATCAATAGTCTTCTATTTGCTGGTCAGGTCATCTCCTACTTCGCTGTTAATTTAGAAACTTCCTGAAATAGAATTTTTTCACCTTCCATTTTCTATTTAACACATTCCTGACTTCTCAGGTATCATCTAAGATATAGTTTCTTTCTCATCACAAGAAAAAGAAAGTTTTGAGCTATTTTCAAAATTATTTTCAAAGGATGGAAGTTGGCTGCAGTACTTTGACTGACCTTCTTTCTTTCTTTTAACTGCTTTTTGGGGGGCGGGTTTCTGCCTTTTTTTTTTTTCCTGGAAGCCCCAAAACTGATTAAGATTCAAGCTTTTGAGACAAAGTACATTTGAAAGATTACTTTGAAGTCTTTTATTTCCTTAATATTCCTTAACCTAGAGACTTACCTTACCTAATAACATACTGAATAGCATAAGCTTCACTGATAGGAGAGATATGAAAAAAATTATGCTCTTTGCTTCATCTACTTTATTTTTGCATAGTTTATATAGGCATAGAGAAGACATAAAGATTTGTGATATTACATGTAGTTCATACATAATCACAGTCTTCTAAACTAGTTTTTTTTCAAGAATTTGCTCCTACTACCAAATAAACTGTACACAATTTATAGGGTAAATAAATATCAGAACGTCTGTTGTCTATATTATATAGGCATTATATATTATATATTGTCTATACATTGTCTATATTATAACATCATACCTCTTAAATATATTATTTAGGTATTCATACTATGTTTGATATACTTTAAACTAGCACTTCATTTTTGAGTTATGCTCAAGTGTCACAAGACCATTCTAAGACAAAATCTATAGAAATTCAAAGACAAAACTTTCTGGTTTTCTAGTAAAGTGCAGCTAAAACAAAAAATTGTTAGTATTTTATGAGAAAAGACATAACAACAGATGTAAAATGAATAGAAGGAAAGGAAAAAAAGGAACTATAAAAGTGAGCTCAAACACTAAGAGAAGAAAATAATTATACAAAAATAAATTTGCCTGTAATTTCTTCTCACTCTTGGCTTACATTTTTGAGGCAGACAGAGACTGGTTTTATACACTGTTCAAAATATAATCGTTTATACATCTCAGATAATGGTCTCAACAGAAAATAGCATTGTCATATACCATTTCTCACCTCAAACACTTATTTCCAATTGATTACAGAACTTAAAGTTTTGAGTGGTTCACTAATCCTAACGTAGATACTCACATTTAAGCACACATTTAAATTCCAGTTCCTTTTTTCTTTTACATATGTTACTATTCTGTCCTCTTTTTTTTTTAAGTAGATTTCATTCTGCTACTCAATATCTTTTATTTCTTTGATAAAATATGTAACTAATACATTAGTTTTCCATAAGTACATTTCAATAAGGAATAAAGAAAACTATATTTTAATGTACACTTTGTTGAGAAATGGTCAACATTTGCTTTTAGACTTCTGCTGTATCTTTTTGTGCTATACATAGAACATGCTTACTGTATTAGTTCAAAAGTCATATATGTCTGTAGTACACATCATACTTTAAAGACAATAAAAGGAGAAAAAGAAGTCATATCGTTTATCCAAAATGTAAGTAAAGGGAAGTCTGGTGGGTTGTTTTAAATATTTTACATTTTCTTTTAAGCGTAAGGAATGTGAAATTTTATTTGATATTAAATTGTTTTATAAAACCCTAATGGACTCTTTGTTCCTGCTAATAATCATAATCCTTTTTAAATTATACGGCACCATTGCATACGTAAATAATGTCCCTTTCACTGCAATGTATAAGAAAGCCAATAACAACAATACCTTATTGTGAAGCAAAGTTAATAGCTGTAACTGGCAGCAAAATTTCAGCCTCTTGCCAGCTTATAGGTGATAAAATATTAATTCTTATGTCTGTCACAGAGAATTGCGATTGCTGAGCAACCACACTTACCATTATGAACTGCTAAATATTTCATCAAAATGATGTAGCAAATCAGTGCCATTATGTGGTGGTGTGTTGTATTTTTAGTTTTTTTTAAGTCATCGCATATCTGCATGTCAATACTGTCCTTAGTAAGCAGCACACTCGCTTCTCCTAAAGAAGCCAAGAAGTTCCACACTGGGACATAGGCTAACAAGGAAACCTGCAGATTCTCAGAAGGTATCTCAGCTATCCTGGACTGCTTTGCACCCTGACTTACTCTGTGGTATAGAAATACCTTTTGTTTGCATAACACTTTTCTACCTAATGATAGTTTGTATGTGTTTACTCTGCTTCTTTTTCTTTACTTGTTTGTTTTTATTATTTTAGGAGTGTCTTTGCATTTGAGATTTTGGGATTGTCTTTCTCTGGGGCTGAATTCAAATGCAGCTGCAAAGCCTGGGCACTGCAACAATACTAATTATTGCAGAGGCAGGGTTAACATTAAGCTTGGTTCTTTTGAACTGAAAAATGTAGGAAGTAAGACCTGAAGACCTTGGTGTTTTAATTACAGTCCTAATTACTGCTCTCCTCCTGACCATCACATGGGTCACTTTCATCCCTGATTCTTCACTCTCTCTTTCAGATTTGATATTCAGTCACTGCTAACTCTGTTATTCTTCTCCTCATGCTGCCAGTTCTGCATGCTAACTTATGTGGTGTCAGTGATTTTCATACACTGATTAACAGTATTAGTTATTGAGTGGAGACAGCATTTTATCCTGTTATCTTTCAGTTTACTCAAGCCTGCAACCTGCCCAAGACAAAGAAAGGCTGCTGTGTTCAGAGAACCATACAGATGGTGCACATGGTGGTCTCTGAAAATATATTCAAGTACAACTGAATCTTTGAAGAACCTTTAACCTCCGTGTCAGTCATGAAATATGTTTCAGATTAAGGTGGTAAATTGCTGGGGTTTTTGGATGATTCTTGTGACAGTCTCATTTTCTAATAGTGACCAGGCTTCTCAGTCCTAGTATTTTTAGTAGTTTATTTTAAAGGATTCTGATTATTAAAAAGCATTGAGCAATTTTCTTGTGAAAATCAGATCCCTTTGAAAATTTAAATACATCTGTATTATTTTCTTTTAGTAGTTTCACATCTTGAGGAGTCATGGGAAAAATAAGCATTCCCTGGCAAGCACTGTGTGAAGTAACCATCCTTTTGGCAAAGAGAAGTATAGGCATGCATAATTTATCTACTTCCTATCTGTTACATGTACCTTTTTTCACATTTAGTCCCACAATAACTGTAGAGATCACTGTGTTGCAGATAGCTGGATAGATCCTTTTAAAGGCTACACTTGCTTATTTTATAATAAACAGTTTGACCATATAGGGATTTTGTTAGAGGTGTACCTGACATTTGGTTATTCCAAAAGCGGTAATTCTGGCACAGCTACCCTTGTTGTCTAGCTCATTTCTCTAATTAATCATTAAGGGTTAAGCAGAGGATATGTCCCTTGACAACCTAAATATGATGCCAAGTGCATGCGACTTTGCTCTTAACTTGAACTAAGTACAAAGAAAATTGTCCTTTGCTATAGATTTATATGAGTTGGTATGAATATATCTCTCCTCCACAGAGAAGCCAACACTTCAGCCACACTGAATTCCTAATACACATGTGATTTGATTTTGGAATACCTCACTTACTTTATAATGAAAACTGAAGATAAGGTATTTTAAAGCCATCCTCATTTTTAAAAAACAAAACAAAGCAAAACCCTTTTATTGAATCAAAAGTGGTTCCCACCTGCAGAAAAATCAGCAATGTACAAATTCAAATCTCAATTTCCTATATCTATATTGACACGCTGCCATTTCCTGTAGAAATGTTCTGAGTATTTTATTTCTCTCTTCTGTCAATTAATGATCTGTCAGTCTTTAATAAGCAAGTGCCTTGTCTGTAAAATCCAGAATAATCACATGCATATTAAATATGGTATCACAATGTTTTCTGATTGTGGCAGATCATGATATTAAAATATTGAAGTGGACATTAAGTTTTCTGTATTACATAGGAGACATCATTTGAAATTATACACAGAAAAGGATTTCAGGCCCAGATTCATCACAATGCACCAACTGCTTGCTAATACAGGAAATGATAGGAAGGAGATGGCATGTAGTAGTGAATATGGTCTTTGATCTCCCTTTCTCTTTCTCTAGTTATTAAATGGAGGTAAATCATATAAAGCATTTCAGGTATGAACTACAATAATATAATACAGATTTTTTTTTGAAAGAAATGAAATGTCAGAAAAAAATATTTGAATATTATTTTTGTTCAAAAGTTGTGATGTGTGCACATACATGTAATTAATTGAGTAATCCAGCAAACATTTTCTTCACATATTTTACAAGAATTTAGATTATATTTAAAATTTTCAAATTACTCTAATTTTTTGTTTGCATTATAAACATTCTTAACAATTGCAGCTGAAATTCAAACTGTCTTTCATTAGGCTCTGTCCATATGTGTGCCATAAGAAGAGATACTCCCAGTCATAAGTACCATATATTATAACTAACTAGATAAATGACAAACAAATAATCTTTTTTATCCCAGTTTTACACATAAATGACTAAGGTTTATAGAAAATTTACGTTATGCCCAAAATCCCATATAATTTTTCCAGGTTTTCTGCTATAGAAAAGCTTGAAAATATTACCTGTGTGTAGTGGAAGGAACAAAAAAAAGCTGAAACAAATATATTAAAGTGCAAAATGGAAGACATAATTTAAAATTCATTGCATCTTTTTGGCTGGGTCTTTGTTCATGACTTTAAAACATTTGTCGTTTTTATCAGTTTTGTAATGAAAATAATTTTGTATATGGGAGTATAAACAGTCCTGGTTCATAACAGTTTGGATTGATATGCTGAAAAATTACATATATATACAAGGCACATTATGCTTTCATCTGTTTTTAACATACTTAACATAAATATTGTGTTGCATTTACTTTCAGATTTGTTTTTAGTTTTCATACAAGCACATCTCAAGATGTGACTTGTTTCTACCAACTTCCTGTTGTAAAAAAACTGACCCTAACAGAGCTTTCAGGAGCATGTTCCTCCATTGTAAAACTAAGCAGCTCCTTTTGTGCATCCTTCTGCTAAGATAAAATATGAGCTCAAAATAGAGCTTTTATGCCAGAAAACAGATAATGATGGAGCTCAGTGACAGCTATGGACCCATAAGGCAAACACAGTTGTTGGGATTCTTCACAGCTGAATTTAGTTGGCAGTAGCACAGACGCTGGCAGCTGATTTGCCCTGTGTAACCAAATGAGAGACATAGTCCATTTTGCAGTGCAAGCAACTTGAGCTCAGGACAAGGTCAGCTGTTCCTGTGATGCTCCAGTTTCTCTCCATTGATTGCAAGGCAGGTACGGATGGTTAGAGGAGATCTATTGTGTACATCAGGTGTGATTCCCACCCTTGGTGTCTATTCATATAGCTATTCATCGATAAGACCTGTTACAATACAGTATTTGTCAGTCACTGCTCAATGAGCAGTGGTCACTGCATGAGTCACTGAAGCAAACCACCCGCTGAAGTGGTGTGCATTAGCAAGTGTCTTTAACTCATCCTGATTCCTCAGGAACCACAGGGTCACCTTAGGATTGCTCTGCTACTGCTCTGCTATGGCACTGGTAACAGACCACAAGGATCAGCATAAACTAGAGACTTCTTCAGACATCTGCCCTGAGCACCATAACTCTATGCTACACTGACATGTAAGTGAGGAAAAAATTGCATATATTGGTTATGTTATCCTTAATTTTGCTTCCAACATCCAAACTTCAACTTCCTGTACAAGGTGGCTTTAGGGCACCTTCCATCACCAAAAAGAATTAAGAAATGTCAGGATTTGCATAAGCTATTTTAATCACTGCTTTGCCAAAAAGAGGCCAAGAATGACATCCACTAAAATAAAATATAGTTAACATAAAATATAACATAATTAATGAACATAAAATAAAAAATACTTAAAACAATTACATTGAAATATTGAGGGGGGAGGAAGCAGCTGATGATATGAAATTGGTATCTTCAGGGGGAAAAAATACTGTAATTTCATCTTTAAAAACTTGCATGAGAATGTTCATTTTCAAGGAATGAAGTAAGCTTAATGATCAACGTACAGAGGCTAAACAGGAATATGGTTAGGATCTTTTCCTGATCATCTTAGCTGTCTCTGCATAATCCTTTAGACTTTTAACTTCTCCTTTGTCTGTTACAAAAATGTCTTCTCTATTCCTCACCCTGCTCCAATTCTAGCAGACTTTACTGGTATATAAGTTCATACAAATGATTTGCTTGTGACCTGTGCATCACACATTTGCTTCAGTTCTTCTGAGACAGAGGTGCTTATGCACCAATACAACATTTGTTTCTAATTTAAGGGTGCCTCAGCTTCACTAGGACATGTGAATTCATAATCCCAGGAAGTTTTACCCATAAGATTTTAATTACCTTACACTCTTATATATATGCTAACTATTGTCAATATTCATACATAGATACCATTTTAATTTCATCTTACATAAAATAAAAGTGCATATGAGTATTTTGAATGAGAACAGGATAAACATTGTCATCATCCATCCGTGAAATGTTTATTCCTTTGTTATGTCTCCATGACTCAGGCCGAATTGTATATTACCCCTCAATGAATTCCATGGCAGCACTTTGGCAACTTGCAGAAAGAAGCAATTTAAAGACACATAAAATTTTTTGAAATATCTGCAGTTCTGATTTTCTTAAAGTTTGTACCAAAATGGATGTCGTTTACAAACTATGAAGTGGAGTGCCTGGCAAGCAGTAGGCCAGAATTCTCTCTTAGCTCTGTTATTAGGACTTCTTGTGTTTCCAGCGCTTCGATCATGCTTGTTATGTATGCAAGTAGGTACATATAATTTTTAAAACCGCCAGGATGTTCTGTTTTCCCTCTACATGTTTAAGAATCACCTGGGTTTCTCTACTCAGCAAGTTGGAATTAATTCAGATGCACTTCAGTTTGGTTTGTGTTGAAGAATCAGAAAATCTAATGACTTTTTCAAGACATCCTTTAAACAGAGATTCATGAGACCTCACCCAGATATTTCTTGCAGAAGTTCTTAGAACCACCAGGAAACTTTCCTTGTAGGTGGACCAAGATTTATAATGAATTCTTGACACACGTGAGCATACTCAGTAAACCTGTCATTATGGATAACACCACTGAATTGCTATAGGCATTTTATTCAGTTTTAATTAAAGTTTGGAAAAGGTATACTGATGGCTGTTGATTTAGTTTTTATTTTTGGGGGTTTTGTTTCCGTTTTCCATTGCCAATTTTTAGTCCTTTTTAATATTGCTGGGGTCAGTATTTATATTGTGAAGCAGTTCTGAGAGCAAACTATTTTCATATCTACAAGAAAATTGCATATGCAGGCACAGCTGGCTAAGTTGTACAGCAGAGGTATCTGTTTTGCTTTGAGATAAATATCTATTATATTTCACTGCCTTTTTTTTTTTTTCTCAGCACCAGTTTTTCAAGGGTTTTTGTTTCTTACTCTTTTGTATTTTGGTGCAAGAGTATGAAGCAAGATAATAGGAATTAGGTTTTTCTAGCTCACTCAGGTATGGAAACTAAAAAGTCCAGGCCAGGGCAATGCTGTCCTGGCGTGGAGCAGTACTCCACAAAGTTCACTTTCCAGAATAGTGAGGAATAGCACCACGCGGTATGGCATGCTAGAGGCAGGTTGCAACAGGCAGTTAGGTGATTTCAGAATTTGGTTTAACTTAACCTGTCTGAATTCTTCCTCATAATCCTGGACTTGTTGAATTGTTTAATTACTGACTCTACGGCAAGAACAGTTCAGTGCCAGCATTTGTTGCTGTAGCTGCATTTTCTCTGACTTGGTTACTCTTTCCTTTCAGGAAGTGCCCTAAATAGAATGCAATATTCATGTCACTCACTTTCCATAGCAAATGAAGAAGTGACTTTTCCAAAACTTTTACACAGATCTGTGGACTAAAGTGTGGATTAAATTTACAAAAGAAAATTGGGATTAATTACAATACATTATTGGTGCATGAAGCTACATGTTCAGGAAAATTTGCCTGCCAAAATAATTAAATACTTCTACTGTTATGCATTTCTAATTTAATGTAATTTTCAGCATCTTAACATGTCTACAGCTCTTGACAAGTTGCAGCTGTAGTTGTGCTTATAACATAGAAAAAAATACTACTTTAAAACTAGCTCAGCATTATGGCAAAATTTTATTCCATTGTTTGATACCTTGAGCTCAAGGTGGAAAGAAGTTGAGCTTTATTCATTTGTAAATACTCCGAGTACCTTAAAAAAAAATCTTACAGATAAATATTTCTCATCAAGCTTCCTCTTTAAAAAAAGTAAATGTACCCAAACACTAAAACAATTAAATGCAGGAGCTAACCTAATCCTCTCACTGCAAACTTAAAAAAATAATCTTCATTGTGTTGAGCTTGCTAAGAAGAATACCCAACAGTCAAGGACAGAAAAGTTCTGTGTAAAACTGACACAAAAAAAAAAAAAAAAAGTTCTGTGTTACATCAGCAATGTTACATCAGCAATTCTGTCACACACTTTCTTCCTCTTCTCAGAAACATGATGCAAATGGCTTGTACTGTCTCAAGCTATGTTTATGACACAAGCTGTGTTAGGAAAGAAAACTTAATTGCTGTAACTCTTTATCAGGGAGGGGATGTCTTTTACAAAAATCTTAGAATAAATCCATAAGCAGTCATGGTTTAAACAGGTTTTCAATCACACAGTTTATTTCATTAGGGAACTGTTATAACAGTAGCAGAAAAAGCATGGGGTTTTTGCTCTAGTGTACGCAGATCTTTGCTGTTACATATAGGTCTTGTGTCAGTTCCATACATCACTGTATTGTAATATATTATGCAGGTATAGAATGATAAATTTAAGAATATACCTAGAGTGCTGTCCCAGTCAGGTTTCTTCAGTGAAGCGCTGTTTCCCTCACAGTTTCAGTGGCCAGCCTCGTATTGAATTAGTAGCCTAAATAGCTCACATGCACTAGATGAAGCAACATGAACCTTGTGAATTTCACAGGAGGCAGAAATCTTGCTAAGCTGGATGCTCTCTTTTTAACCTGAAGACACTAGTGTTGGTGGTAGGAACCTTTAGCCACTTGGGATCGCATTTGCCAAGAGAGAAGCGTAGTGGAAGGCATATGGTAACTGTATCTTGTGGCTCAGTAGTCAAGAAGCTAGTTAGACCACTTTCTTGGGAAGTGAGAGACTTGGCTTGTAGACCCCTCACAAGCTAAAAGTGAGTCAAGTTACATCTTCCACCTGGCAGACAATTATTCTTATCAGTAGCCCATGAGGTATCATTGGTATTGATGCTCTAGGGCACTTATCCTGAGGTTGATGCACCGTGCAGCTGGGGAGTTGAGGATGATGCTCTCCAACTGAACCAACAACACGAGCAAGTTTCTCAGTACTGAATTACCATCATAATTCCCAGGTCTTTTGGTTATCATCTATACAATAAAAAGAAATGGCAAGATACCTCTAATTGTTCTCTCATGTCATTTCAGCAGTGCCTCAGCCAGCTAGTTTTCCCCTCAAGACAAGCCACACTTGCAGTGGTCTTCTATGCAGTTTTATTCAAAGTTACATTGAAATACCTCAGCCGATGGTGCAGTCATATAAAATCAGGCCTATCTAGCACTTTGCAGCAGCAGTTATAGAGCTTTTGTTCTAGAGATGACTTCCCCAAATTTGGTGCTTCTGTTTATGGTTTTGATTCAGTAAGTACACTTAATGTCATTTAGAAGACTCCTATCTTTAAGTATTAATACTCTAATTTAATGCCAAAAGGGTGTGCATCTTTAGATAATATGATGAATGGAGCATGTTTTTACAGCATATGCTGTGAATTATGCTACCAAAAAATGTTTGTAGTAACTCTTTCTTTTTACGGAACATCTGCAATTCAAAGGTGCTTATTACCCTTTTCCATCATTTGGGGTCATAAGATAAACATAAAAAGTTTGTTCCCTTCTGAATATTTTGAGATAAGTATTTCTGTCATATGGTCTCTCCTCATATTTTTTCCTTCATTTCCCCTACAACACAATGAGTTAATCATTCTCAGACAGTATGTCCATAGAAAAATATCATTCTTTTGCAGATTTTTTTAAGTTATCATAATAATTCTTCATCTGCAGTGTGGACATTCACATGATGTTCAACATTCCTCCGAGAGACCACAATTTAAACTCTCTTATTTGTTCCTCTGTGCCCTTTTGAAATATTTATCTTGTATAGTCATACCGGAAGGTCAAACATATGTGATATTTTAGTAATCTCAGGAGAACGAATGACATAAAATTTATTACTCTGCAGAACCGCATTTGGAAAACACAGAACTAAAACTTTTCAATCAGTGTCTTACTGTTTAATCTATGGCAATGCAACTATTTGTATTTATATATTCTTGCTAATCTTCATAACTGAACGCTATTCTTCTGCCAAAATTCTGCTGATGCACTCATCATCCAGTGATGAGGCCCACGGGGAGAACCCAACAGCAGGGCACAATTGCTCAGCCTAGGAAAAGTTAATGGAGTTGTATACTGGAAAAAGGAGAGGCTTCATAATATAGATGGGAGACAGCCTGTTTCTGCAACTGGTGACCAGTTGCCATATGAAAAAACATAATGAAGACTTTCCCTAAATAGTAAAATAAGAACTCATGAAAAACATATGCAGGCAGTCTTTTTTTTTTTTGTAATAAAATTTCACACCTCCTAGGATATTTTAAGCTGCCTCTTTTAAGAAGAGATTTTCAGTTAGTGAAAATGCAATCCAATTGTATCAGAAGATTTATTCTTAATACTTAGCTAATATAAACTATTTCTGTCAGGTCTCCTTGTACAGCCTGAACGGCTCAGACATAACCACAAAAAATCCCTTTTGGAGACTAATTTATAATCTGGTCTAGTGTGTGCATATGAATCTGTCAAAGGATATTTGTCACCTGATTACCAGGTTTCAACTATAGACTAAAAGATTTTCTGTTCTGTCTTGAGAGCTCCAGCCATTTTTATATGTCAACATTATTTTGGTAGAAATTTTGTAAATTATGAGATAAAGAAAAAAAAACAACAAGGAAGGCATAAATGTTGTTTTAACATTTAAAAGGAAGACAATCAAAGATCGAGTGATTACTACTTTGGCAGCAGTAACAGATCCTCTTAAGTAAACAGTCACATAGCAATTTATGAAATTAACTTGTCTCAAGGCTTCTTGACAGTGTGGGCAAAACCACTTCAGAAATGAGGGACCAGGGTGAGGATGCTGTTGCTATGGTAAGAAGAGGCAAAGGAAGCATGGAAGGGCAGGAATAGGAGCAGGCATGGATATCCTGCCCTTGGAAGCATGAGAAAGTTGGACTTGATGGCTACAGGGAATCTCCCTTCTCAGCTCTACCAGGTTTCCTCAGCAATTTCCCACCCCACCTCCTCCTTTTGTCACTGAGAGAATCAGTAAAGTATAAGTAAAGATGAGTTTGTGCCAATTACAGTAAATGTTGGTCATGTGAATACAAAAAGTCAAATCCCAAAGGTTATATAAGAAAGTAAGTTAGGAAATATACATTCTGAAATATTCCCTGGGAAACAGAGTATCTTTTGGTCCTGTCTCCCTCCCAGTGAACTTCAATGACAAAATTCCCACTGCCTTCATGGGAAACAGAACCAGAGCCTATTTTATGAGACCAGTAAGTATGTTGTACTGAAATTTCATGATTCATTTTCAAATGTAACTTCAAAAATTAGTTCTGCTATTTCAGATTTTAAGGTTAGATGAACATTCTGAAAGTTGATAACAAGGGATTATTGAAAATGTTTGGATACAGAGAATAAGATAATTTAATGACCTTGTAATTTCACTCATATGCTCGAGAGAAAACAAATGCATTGCTGTTGTAATTATTAAAAGACACAGGAAATATCAGATACATCTTGTTAGAATAGCCAGTGTATAATACAATCTTACTCTTTCTTCTCTCAGTAACAGGATTAGTTAATATCAAACAAAGAGTGCCTTCGGAGACCTTTCTAGCAATAGTGCAAGGTCATTTGAACTTTATACAATATGGACAGACAAAAGCCTCACTGATATTTATTTTTTTTCCAGAACCTGGTAAAATAATCACATTCACATACAGGAGACTGAGGGGCCCAGAAACTTGTGTTTGTGTCAGCGAGGCAAAGATGAACGTTCTCTGATTCAGAGAAAAGGAAGAGCAGATTACTCATCTTATTCTGAAGGCTTTTTGACACCCAGGAGAGAGGTGTGTAAGGAGTAAGTACATGTGTATTCCTCTTCCTTCTCCTTTCCTTATGGGAAAGGGAGAGGAGAGGAGAGGAGAGGACAGGACAGGACAGGACAGGACAGGACAGGACAGGAGGAGACAGTTCTTTTTGTCCCCCATCTCTTGAAGCAAGCAATTCTTTTGCCTAGCTAAAGAAATGCATGCCTTCAAATAAAGTGCACAGGCTTATATAAAAATAGCTCAGCAGGCTGATAACTGTAGGTTGCTGCTGGTTTATGCTGAAAGGAACTATTGAAGGAAACACCTGGTTTTCTATCCCAAAACTAAACTATCAAGTGAATCCACTTGAGATAGCACGGAATTTTTCCATTGGGGCTGTCATGACTTGAAGCAAACAACCAAAATATGATGGAATCTTACATTCACAAGGGACTTAAGTTTTACTCTAAAATCAAAACTTTCAATGTTCAAATGAGTTAGAATTTTGGGAAGAAATGTTATTTCATCCCCTGGCTATAGGATTTTCTTAAGAATCTCTTTGGCTTTCCTGTTAAAACATTCATATGCAAGCCACATTTTTCTTCTATAAGTAGAAATAGCAAAAGTAATAATAAAGAATAATCTGATCAGTGTCTGCCAGCAAGCGTAGACTGCATGAGCCTTTCATACAGAGATTAGGAATTTTGACTCTTTCCTTTGATCTCCAGTCTTGCTCTTGGCAGTTGAAACATTGCCAAATAGACCTTGACAACACTTCATGTCCACTCTGTGTTCATATGCTCAGGCTTCTGTGAAACTGTGCCGTAATTAAATCTGTTTCTATCAACAGTCGTAAGAGATTTTCTTAAGCTGTAGGGCAGGATGAAACATTTCTGGCTTCTGGTCCATTTATATATTGACATCAGGTTGAAATTAGGAGTCTCAAGGATTTACCTTTCTCTTGCTTATACATAATCTGAGATTTACAACAAAATGAAACAGAATATAGCAGATAAGAATCAAAATTAATACAACAGAAACAAATGAAAGGAATATGCAGAAAATTAGGGTAAAATCTTAGTTCCGCTAGAGTTAAAAGCAAAACATCTAGATATTTCAAAACTGAGTTCATTTTGATAAGAAGAATATGAGTGACAATACATTTTTTAAATTTATACCTTTGAAAATTATCTTTTGTATTTTATTGCAGATGTTTGAGATAATTTTCCTTGAAATGAACAGCTAAACCAAGGTAAAGATTTTATTAATTTCAGGAGATTACTATAACCTCAGTAATCAATTGATATTTTCTGCTATAACTTTTTGCTCCATGAAGTGACCATCTCGAGTAGCATGGTATGCCATACATACACATATTTATCTTTATGAAAGACCATAGTTTTCTCAGCCTTTTCTCTCTCTCTCTTTTTTTTATCTTGTACACAATTTTCTACCAGCTTACAAGTTTTGTTGCTTGAAAAGAAACAGGAAATATTTGTAGTACTGATAGGGTAGAGTGTTTAAATTTAATTATGACTAATGTTTTGTCTGTGTTCAGTATCCCTGAGTACTATCAGTCTGCCACTGTTGGTAGTTTATTTTCTTGAACATGGTTTTGCAAAAAAAAAAAGTAGTTTTATACTCTTACTTTATCCTTATACTGTAAGATGATATATGTATTTATTGCTTCAACTTTGAACATCAAAACTCATAGATATGGTGAATTCATTACTCTGGAATACAGTAAGTGTCCAACACAGATCTCAAAATTAGGATGTTAAGTAATCTGAACAGAAAATTCTTAATTGACTTTTCCCATGGACTTTTATTAAGGAGATAGCACATTCATTTGATATTTTCATCACTTCCACATGTTTGTCATCTCCAAGCTGTGCTACTATAAACCATTTTATCTCTGGCTCTAGTTGGGAGCAGAGCAGAGCTCCAGCTGGGTGAATTCAAGACTATATCAACACTTTGCCTCCAGCAATAGTATTTCCAAGTCTGCAGCACATGTCAGGATTCCAGAATGGAATATGACCTACTTCGGGGTGGGGATTTCTGGGGGTCTGGTCTCTCCCCAACTAGGGAGGGGTTGTGTGTTATAATGAATAAAAGTATATTTTCCTTCATATCCTTTTAATAACCAATAGTTTTATGATTAACACACTTGTATTGCCTATGGGGGACAGGGTTTAAAATCCTGTTCTTTCTGATTCAGATTATAAAACTAGTTCCAAGTCTCTCAGGCTATGTATATAATTTGTTCTGAGAGGGATATTGATCATAGGACCCTAAGATGTAAGAAAGGTTTATGTCCTTGTTTGAAATCCTTAAACTTGGGACTCCTATTTCATAGTTAAATATCTTTACTACATGGCTATGTGATGTAGATGATGAGCATTTAATCAATATTTCTCCGTCAAATCTAGACAGGACTTAGGTACCTTAACAGCTGTACCTTCCTCTATGATCCATCGAGGTAAGAAACAAGTATAGTTAGCTCCAGTGAACCCAAAATACTCGTCACTTGGACAAGTTCTTCTTCCATAACTGCTCATAAGGCATGGAAGTTCCACACCATATTCAAATAACTAAATTCTTTAATAAGTTTTCTCTGCTATGGTTTTCTTCTCTGCTTGAAAGAGTTCTACCTTAAAAAGCTACCTGCGTATTCCAGCTTTTTTTGTAATCTTGGGGAACCAAAATCCAGGTTCCTTCAGAACGTTCAGCTCCTAATATTTGCTGTGCTAGCTGTATTTATCTATGACTGCTTACATGCCATCATGACAGGATCTACAGAAACCTTACAAGGAAAGGATAAATAAATTCCCTAAGCAAAAATTCTAGAGATTTATTTCTGTGAGGGACATTCAACAGTGTCAGAGGATAAGTCTCAGCTCCTATAGTATGTCTTTCACCATATATCTTACTGTCCCACAGATTTTACTGCTCATTTCCCTGCAATTGATATTGGCAATATAAGTAAAGTTATGTGGAACGAGAATTGAATATTCTAGTGAAATAAATACGATTTAGAACCTGCCATCTCTCCTGCCTCACCTGGAGCCTAAGTAATTTCTTTAACTGGGCTATAAAAGCTGCATTCCAAGGGCTTTGGAAAAGATTGAATTCACTTCCTTATCAACAGAGCATCTTGATAAGGAAATGGAATAACTTCTATAAATTCAAATATGAAAGATCTCTAAAAAAAAGCTGGACTTCGGATAATGCAAAGTTCATTGTGGGTGGTTAATTACAGACATTGGATTTTCTTTCTACATTGTGTTCTTTTCTATTGGAAGCTTGCTGAATTAATTGTAAATATAATAGAGAGAAATAGCTTTCATGTGCCCCAGCATGCAGCAGAAATGATTAAAAAGCCGCAAATTTAACCCACAGAGTTTCTGAGTTTTGGAGAGAGCAATGATTTTAATTGGTGCTTTTTGTTTGTTTTTTGTTTGTTTGTTTTCCAGATCTGGGATTATGGCCTAATTCAGAGACTGCAACTATTTAACATTTTCCCACATTTGTCTTCAAATTAAAGAAAGAAAAGTCGTCTTTCTACATTTCTTGCCCCTGGATAAGTATACATATCCTGTGGAGTTCAACTAGAGAAAGAATAGATGAGATGTTTTTAAAATGTGTAAAATGAGATGAGTGTAACATTTCAATATGGATAATGGGTCCTCTAGTCTTCCTGCCATGAACATACCCATTCTTACCTTTAGCCATGTTCAGACTCAATTTCATACTGACATTTCAACCCAGGCATTTTGAAAAGAGAGGGGTTAATAATCTACAGTGTAAGGGGCTATTTAGTGATGATTACTAGGTTTGATAAATTGTGATGAGTGATTAAGCTGATTTGATAAGCACTGTTTCTTGATAAGCAGGGTGGTGGGTGGGTGATGGTTTTTTGTTTTTTTTTTTTGTGGTTGGACTCGATGATCTCTGAGGTCCCTTCCAACCACCACAATTCTGTGATTTCTGTGATTTCTGTGATTTCCCATTCAAATGATGCTTACATTTCTTGAAATCAGAGTAGAACTTAAATAGTCACTATTCTCCCCCCCCCCCCAAAAAAAAAAAAAAGTTGAAGTATTTTTGGTTCCTGCATTGTTCTGCAGATTTCCACCAGATCTATGTTGAGTCTCATTGAAACCACACAAACCCAGTTACCCGTGTCATTATCCCATCTGGGGTAGACCAAATTCTTTTTGCCCTAGGGAAGGAGAGTCAGACCTCCTGGCACCCCCATACCAGAAGTCACCTATTGGAAACTCTCTGAGTGGCACTAGATTTGCTGAAAGTTGGTGAACATGAAGGTATTTTGAATAAAACATGCCATGGCATTAACAAAGGAAACATGATTTTGTTAGCAAACTTTTAATCATCTCAAACAGGAAAAATATCTTTGCTGATATATCTGGTTACTGTTTTTTTCTTATGCGCTAATGCCTTGTTGTGGAAAATAAGAATGTACAACAGATTCTTTCCAATGAAATTCACTGTAATTTTCATGGTAGTGACAGAAGTTCATTTTAGAACTGTGTCTTGTATTCCTGCCAATGCATAGCATGCTTGACCTGCAATGCCCTTGCTGTTCCAGTCCTAAGCCTCCCCTGAGCAAACTCTGACAGCCAAGCAAACTGTACCAATGTGGATCTGTAGCCAGTTAACAGGAAAGTAACATCAAGAAATTAATTTCTACTTGTGACCTGAAGCGATTCTCTGGATAAGATAGCTTGGAGATGTATTCCACTGTTTTCCAAGCTGTAATACCATTGCTTAATAGCTGGTGTTCAGCTGGCTGTAATTTTGAAGTGAATGCTCAAAAAATATAATTTGCTGATAAAACTGAGTTACCTTAACAGCATAAATAAATAGAGTCAAAATAGGACAATGAATTTTGATTAGCTGGTTACCCCTTCCTTTTAGAAGAACAAGTCAGACATGATTTAATGCAGTTGCTGCAGAAGACCATTACAGTAACAAAGAAAATATAATTTTATTTTTGACGGCACTAGAACAGTACTTGGAAGATCATGTGATCTTAACATCAGCTTAAGCAATGCAAGGAGAGACCATCTAAAACCATGGTATGTCAGGGCTCACCATGTGATGTAGAGGGACCGGTTCTCATCCACCGCGCTGTTGCCCATAGCAACAGGGAGGCATGTGATGGCTCTGGTGTGTTACAGCCACCCAGCCACAGTGAGAGCTCAGATTTAAATCAGAAGGGTGGAAGTATTGATTTGGACAGCTGGAGTTTCCAGTGCATTGCAGTAATAATGCAGATTGGTGATTCTGATGGAAAAGGGGACAGGTACAAAAAAAACCAACCTATGGGCAGAAGTGCCAATTGACTTTATAGGATATATTTCCAAGAATTATTTATATCAAATGAAGGAGATGCACTTATCTTAGCATTAAAAGCACTAGGTGGGTTTTTTTTCTGATGTCTACTATGTCATAATGTAAGAAGAAAGACTGACCAGGGAACTATCGTATATTGACTAATGAAAATAAAGAATGAAGTAGAGTGCTTTAAGAGAAAAAGGTTTGATATATTCATTTTTTCAGAGTCCTTTTATCCACAGGAATTGAAATAATGATAAAACAAAGAACAAAGCTGAGAAATAGTGCTCAGAGGCCTCAAGACAATATATCCAGATATTAAATTTGCACTAGCCCACTATACATGACATACATCTGCAACTTGACAGAGTGACTTGCTCCTGGCATATCCCACAAACTCACCCCATTAATTTCATTTTTCATTCATCTTAATCCCAGTAGAAGCATTTATGTGTACAGAAAATTAAAAATCTCCAAGTGTAATATTGTTATAATAGATGATTAACTCAAAAATAGTTTTAAAATTTAATTTCATATAAATTATTTTTTCCTTTTTATTTTTCTAAAAAGAAAAAAAAATAAAGTTGCCAAAAGTTTGAAGAAGTTCAAATCCTCTTCTGCTCATAGCCTTACATTTACAGCAAAAATTTACTCATTAAGTTATAGAACAGAATATTATGTTGCTTTTCTGACTTATTCTGTCTGAAAATGTATATATTTGACAGAAATACCTAATCCCTACACCTTTGCAGTTGTTATGAGTATATTCTTGTGAGTTTATATTACAATAATTAATTATAGGCCATGTTCAAACAGCAACAGCAGCAAAAATCACTCAAGTTTCTCATGGATAAGGCACTTCAAGTAAAATTCTGCAAAGCATTGGATTGGAACAATTTTAGGTTTTTGCATTCACCTGAGTCATATTTCTAATAGTAACAATTTATTTGCCATACTTTAATTATTTTATTTTAAACTAGAAATATTTTCTGAGGAAATGTTGGGGTTTTTTTCCAGAAATTTCTTTTTGCAAGAAGCGAATTGCATGCAAATCATGGAAACCTGTGCTCTCTGACTATCACTTTGCACAAGGATTCAACAGCCTAGTTCAGTCCACAGCAGGATCTTTCCATTAGATGCAGCGGAGAACCTGAGGCTGGACTTGGGCAGATCTGAGATGACAAATGAAAAATCCCCTCATACTCCCACTCAATGGTGTCTAAACCTAAAGGCTGTTAAGATCATTTGGTTCCTCCCTGTTTGATTTTCAAGTTCTCTAAACCATTTAAGTTCTGTTTCAGTGCATGCCCAGGGCTTCCCCAGCCTTAGGAGATGCTTATCTCCTGTCTAAGCCTGATGAAGATCCAGAAATGAGGCATTTTTCTGCCAGGCACCTCCAGGGTCTGACACAAAGCCTGTGTCAGACAGGACCTCACAAAAATGTTGTGGCTGCTTTCTTTCCAACTGAGGGGGGAAGGTAGTGGCCACAGAGATTCAAACATTCAACCAGGAAACAGGCGATCTGGATCAAGTTCGCTCCTTCCCCTGCGGGATCTAAACCCACATCACCTACCTCCCAGGAGAGTCATGTACGAACGAAGCTGGAGGTTATTTGAGGGAACAGAAGTAATACAAGTATGTGAAGGGGTGGTCTTTGCATACTCGGCCTGCATTTTACCTCTGTGGGTTTAAAACGGGGGGCAGGTGGGTTTAGAGATTCTCAGTTGGGCATCCATCTGAGCATGGAGAGCCTGTGTCATATTTGATTTAAAGTACAGAAGCAGTCTTCGGAGAAGGGACCCAGAAAATCTGCCAGCACTGTTCAAGTCCTGGCCATCAGTTTATGGCTCCAAGCCCCTCTTTCACATGCCTCAGGAATTTCAGTGCTGACAGTGAAAGGGACAGCAAAACAGAATCTAACTGTGCACAATAATAATTGTTCCGTGAAGCTGTGGCCCTGCTGCCATATAATGAAGGTTTATGGCTTTGAACCTTTCTTACTAAAGAGCCCAGGTGGGGGACACTTTCTAACAGAGGTGTAAAGTTACTACTACATCTCTATTTCTCTTTGTCTTTCTTTCTCTCTCTTTTTAAAGAAGATTAAGCCCCACAGCCATTTAAATGACTGAAGTGTCTACCATAGTTTGAAAGTACTCATCTTTTGAATGCTGCAAGAGGACACTTTTGAATATAAAGTATCCTTCTGCAGCCCCCCATTTGCAAACACTGTTTCAAATGTAGTGTTCCTCAGTGTGCTGTGCAGACTGGACTTTTCCCAGTGCCTTCCCCATTCTGGATCCCATTCTGAAACAGTTAATTCTCCTCTTCATAGGAAGCCTAAGTGCCTCATTCAAAACTTAGTTTCCACCAAGAAAAAATGCCTAAAAATGAGCTACTTTATTAGACATTATTCTTCATTAAATGCAGAGATTCAAGAAATGGAAAGAACCTGGCTGAATGCTTGAAGTGTGCAAAGTAAGTAATGAGAATAAATAAAAAAAAAAAAACCAAATATTATATATTATTTTATATCTAAGCTAAATATTTATGATGTGAAAAGCCTTGCATTACTTTCTAAATTAGATAACTTCCTATTTAGGCTTGTTTTCTCAGTGCCATCATTACTGGAAATCATTTGTAAGAGAAATTTGGATGCTGTACATCCAGCTAGTTACACTCCAATGGCTGGTTACAGTGAAATTGAAATGCAAGTTTGAAACTGAATGATAGCTTTTTTCCTCCATGTCCACTCAATCACTGTAAGCAGTTTAATACTGTGAATCTTCATAGATCTCATATTGAGATTATTCTTTTGATTGTTTGCAGATCAGAGATTTCAGAGCAACAAAGAAGGAGTCTGAAGGAGTGCTTTGATTTAAATATACCACTTCTGCTAACATTTCCCTGCTTCATGGTATCATATAATTGGGAAAGTCATCAAAGGAACAAAAAAAACGTATGAATGTAATAAGTCTGATAGTTATAAAAGTTCTACATAGTTTAGCAGTGGGAGGTTGAATTAATTTCATCAGTACAATATTACAATGCACAGCAACATGTGCGTACGTGTATATGGGTACATGAATGAACATACAGGTATAGGAACAAGTACGTACATATTCCATAAAGAGAAAAAAAACAAAAGGATGGTGACAAATACACTTGCATTTACATTACAGGCAGTTTTCTTTTTCCTTCACACACTTCTTGTTTCTGTACCTTCATTTTCTTAAATAAAGTCTGATCAGGGACTTGGTTTCATATAGTCAATGTTTTGGTCAGCCCCCAAATTTATATTGAGCCTGGACTTTTGGCTTACCTGGTATAAGTGTAATTAGGTTGTTGTTTCACTGAAAAATAACATTTCACTGAAAAATAACATTCAAAGGGAGTGAACAATAATGAAAAGTATTTGTAGAGTATACTGCTAGGCACAATGATATCGTTAAATCATCTATTGTTTAAACTATTTTACTGGGAAGCCTACAGATGAAATAATTCACAAGGAGAGAACCTGAACATTCCCTAACATGCATTCTGAATCTATTTCTCATAGCTTAGGAATTTTAAACTATAGGGGATCCTGGCCAAGCAATATAATATAATTGTGATTTGTATTTATATAGGCGAATTGCAAGTTAGTAGATTTGAAGACTATAATCATAATGGTTGCTATTTAGGAGCAGCCTATGCCAAATGTTTGGAGGGACTAGAGCTACAGTAAAGTATAGGATAATAAAAAATAAATATAATTTTTAAAAAAGGGTATACAAGATTAGGTAGCAAAAAACTTGATTTTGTTCCTAGTTCTGCAAATTATTCCCAAATGGGAGTAATTTTAGAAATTGCCAAAATGGAAAAAAATATTATTTTCCTTAAAATTTCAGTGACTTCTGAAATCCTCTAAAGTTTCTTGTACATGCAGCAGAATTCATGGGCCGAGAAGAGCAGTTAAAGCAGTTTTAAGTACTTGGTCTTTAGCAAAGCATTTGACAGTTTCCCACAGCCTCCTCCTAGACAATCTGGCAAGATACAGCCTGGATGGGTGGTCGGCAAGATGGGTAGGAAGTTGACAGGGAAGCTGCAGTCAGATGGTGGCAATCAATGGTTTTTACTCAGACTGGCAGCCTGTCACACGCAGGGTCCCTCAGGGATCAATATTTGCCCCCACACTGTTTAAAGTCTTCATAAACGGGCGATGGGATTGAAAGCACCATCAACAAGTTTGCTGATGACACTAACATGGGTGGTGTCTTCATTGCTTATGGAAGTTCAATTTCTTAGTAAGCATTCTGCAGAGTACTTTTGTGCTGTCTTTATGTCCAGACACGTCTTTTGATATCATTAGTCCATCACTCCTAAGTAGTAGAGATGCCACCCACATTTAGTCTGCATTAACTTTCTGATTTTGATATTGTATGCACTCTGCACAGCAGTGGTAGAGAAAGGGAGGAACAAAGAGAGCAACCCTGCTGGATTTTTTCTCAAGTATTTTCTGATGGCTTTATGCTAGAGCTTAATATTTTATCTGATTTAGAAACTCTGGAGTCAGTTTTCTTACATATTTATGTATAAGGATTGGATTCTTTGGTGTTTAATTAGGAGTGAGAGCAGTTTGGGGAAACTTTCCTCTGTGCAAGTTGCTTATTTTCAGAAAACTGGGATTTCTATGACATAATAGTTTTGAGGCTTCTCTTTCTTTCACATTTGATATCTACAAATGGACTCAAAAGGAGGGAATATGCCTCCACAAGCACTCACACATTAAGTATGACTATAGTGAATGTTCTTCTTGAGAAAATTGAAATCCTATTCTCTCACTGTTTTTAGTGAAAATAGAAGAAAGGACCACTTTTTATTATTATCATTTTTATTATTAAATATATGTTCTGTTATAAAGCTGATAATAACTTTTTAAAATATAATTCATTGCTAAATGTTGCCAGAACTCAAACTGAAGTCTTCAGAAAAGTGTTAAGTCTGATTAGAAATCTGTACTACATAAGAAGCTGATTTATTTAACTTTATGGATAACATGGAGAGTTTCCCTAGTGAGAATCACTTTTCACCATGCAAGAGCTGCAAATTGGATTTTAAATTAATATTTCTGATTAAAATTGATACTTCTGAACCTCCTGTTGACTAACCCCAGTTTGCTTAAACAGTAACCCCATTTCATCAGAGAATGCCTTCTGCCCAAGCACTTTCAGTTCTGTACTCCACTCTGCTCTATTATGGCAGGAAAAATTTCAAACACTTCTCCCAGACATACCCACCAGGCTATGGAAGTGCTTTAAGTATTTTCCTTGCCATTTTTGCAACTGCTGTGCTGAAATAGTAGGCAGAGTAGTAGCTGAAAATTTCTGCTTTCCTCTCAGTTGGTATCTCTTACGACTCTTCTCATCACCTGCTGTTCTACCACTGTCTTGTGATCACTGACCATCTGGACTTCCCAGTGCCAGCCCTACTATTTTATCTTGTGACATCATTCTGATATACTTCTACATTTTCCTAGATGTGTTTTAAGCTACAGCAGCAGCCAGGCAGAGAGCTCAGTGCCATTCTTCTCATTCTCTGAATGTAAACACGTTTTTATCCAAAACCAGGACTAATACTCAAAATGAAAAGAAAAAACAAGAGGGCAAAAAATCAGTTTTTAATCAGTTCTTTAGACAGTTGTTTGGGTTTTTTTTTAAATTTTTACTACATCTGCCTTCAGCTTCTAAATTGTGATCTTTTTGATGGAAAATTCACAATTTTACTTTTGAAAATGTTGAACTATTCCTTTGCAAAGTGCTTTGCATGCCACCCAGAAAATAAAAACAGTTCTCCCTTCTCTAAGTAGATGTAATCATTCCTCCAAAGTGAAGAATGTAAAAGAAATTTGACAAAGAATATGTTTTTGAAGTTTCCCTGTTCAGTTTTTAAATCTTTAATATGTTTTGTTTCACTTTGAGAACTGTAGCTGACCTTGAGCCATTGCATCTTCATAATATGCTCTCAGAAATGCTTCTAGCATTATAATATTCTAACCTGATATAGCGTCAGAATTTTCATTGTGATTCTAAAGCAACATGGTCTTTTAATCAATATACTTTGGATTGTCTGGAAAAGGAGAGAAATAATACTGCTAAAAGCTTACTAAGTGATTTAGTGATGGATAACATTATTCTCTAAGAAAACAGAGCCCTGGCTACAACATGGTACTTCAACAGGACAAAAGGACACCACCTATTCAGGAGCTGCTTCTACTACTTTAGCACAGAGATGCAATTAAGTGGCTTCATGAAACTCATTTCCACAACCATTTTCCTAAAATACAATAGTAGTAAGCTACAGCTAACTGTAGAAATAATTAACTTGCTTAAAAAAGGGAACTATGCCAAGCCCCAGTAGTGTGAACTAAAGATTTATTTGGGGAGCTTCCTCTCAATTGTGACTTCAGAATATCAGGCATCACAAACAGGAGATAGTAAAGAGAATAAACTTCTTTCTTTCTTTCTTACTTTTATTCTTCTGTGTGTTTCAGACAGAACAGTGCAAAGCTGCAACCCAAAAAGCACCCACTCCACAGCAGAAGTCATATTTTGTGCTGTAATTGCTCTGATATCATGCAAAGGTGGTCATCTCCCCTGGCAGCCATGTTTTCAAATTAATAAGCATAACCAATCAGATTAATATTCTTCACACAAACTACAACCAACTGTTGAGGTTTTCCCACAGAAGAAAGTAGAATACCAGCAACTATGGGATTTAATGTGTATCACAGAGATTATTAGCTGGGGGATAATGTCCACACCCCTACAATAGGATGTTACTGTTTGTTGTGTAGTTGTCTAGAATGAGGCATCTAGACAATTGGCAGGTAAACCTGAAGATTTTAAATGCTTAGAGTGATAAATTTCCTTGGAAAGATATGAAATGTTGCAGTCTAGATCTGGCCCTTTGCCTTACACTGTTTTCTGGGCAGCACAGTAGCCCCAAATGCTGGCGTAAAACCAACTACTGAGATTGTCCTCAGTGGCTGCAACTGGGTTACAACCATTGCTCTGAAGCAGGCACCAGGAAATGGTTGGCATGAACTGTATCTCTGAAGAAGTGTTGTCACCTTCTGCTCCTGGCTGGTGCCCTTACATCGTGTCAACACCAAAGAATTCAGTGGGTACAAGAGAATCTGATGGACAGAAATGAGTAAGCAAAAACTCACAGGGAGCAAAAACTCATAGGGAAGGTACAATTGTAAGAGTGAAGCTGGGTGTTTATTTTTCAGTTGTTTTGTTCACAAGGACACATTAAAATACTTCATTACAGAGAGGAAGGCACAGCATATTAGAAGTGGTCCACCACATTTAACACTACTGATTTCCAAGAGTGTGAACAGTGTTATGAAAATGGGATAAATACAAAGTACTTCTGATTCTTGCTGGAAAATAGATTAAGTTGTGTATGAAGCTCCTGTTGTTTGTGAGAAGTAGAGTCTCAAAATTTCTTTGCTAAATAAAAATACTACATAAAACGCCTTTCATTCTCACCTGTATCTTTGAAAGAACAGTAAGGAGACAGAAAGGGAAAACATAGTCTGCACTTACTGAGATAGAGCTTTAGAAACATATTACAAGGCTAAGAAGTATAAATGAACTGTAAAATTATATTTATTGCTTGAATTATTGTCACCTTAAGAAAAAAAAATCCATTGCAATTTTATTACCAACTAACATGTTGTAGTAAGATAATTACATTTTAGGATAATTGAGAAACATTTGAGTAAGTGTCAAGCTGTTCTGAATTCAAATACCATCTTTGACACAGGTCTTGAAGAAACAGTCACAGCTGGGTTCTGCCTGATTTTATGGAATACTGTCAGCTATTTATTTTAATATCTGTTCTTTCAGGTCAGTTCTTACTTGGCACTTAACTGTCAGAGGCTAATTTAATATGGAAGAAATATGTGTTTTTCACAGTACTTGGGTTTTCCATAAGTCACAATATTACTTTACATCAATAAGAAGTTCAGAGGTTAACTTTATTTTCTTGACCTTATTTCAGAAGATAGAAATAGCTAAAGATAGTCTTTTCAGAGATAAAGTATCTCCATGTTGTCCCACGTACTCTGGGAGACTTTGATACTAGGAGATTTACAGTATACATACATGGCTGTCAAGAGGACCGAGAGATGTTCTTTTTTCCAAAAAAGTCACCCAAGGAGATCAGGAATGGGGGACTCACTGTATGTGTGAATTCCCTCACCTAGGTGAAATCTCCAGAAGAGGCAAGCCTGCTTACTAACATCCTCCATTCGGTCTTCAGGGTACAAAGGAAATGTAGACATAAAATGCTGTAAGAGTGAGATGCACAGGGGCTGGACTCTGCTGGTTCACTGGCCTTCACAGCTGCCTTACCTTGTGATTATATTCCTAGCATGGCTGGGGATGATTGGAAATCACAATACTGGTATTTTCTAGATGACTGGCAAGCTGAATTCCTGAAGAATAGTTACTTAATGATAAACGGATTGTTTATTGGGTTATCGGTGCACCTTGCACAATTTTTTCTTTCTCTAAGTCTATGTACAGTGAAATATTAAACTATGAATGTGCTTCTTTGATACAATGGTGAGCAGAAAAGACTGAAAGAAGAATTTCTCTGACCACTCATGCAAGGACCTGAAAAAGGGATAGTTATGTTTTCTTTATGAAATGGATTTCATTTGAAATGTCTCTTCATACAACAAACACTTGGAATCCCCTAGTCAAGTTTTTTATCAGCAATGTTTTTTATTTTTAGGCAAAAAAGAGAAGCAGTTCATAAAAGGAAAAAAAAATACAAAGGAAAAATATTTCTAGGTCCATTATACTTATCTGTTTAGTTGTCTTCAGTGCAGAGAGAGCCTAGTGGTCTTTTTGGTTATTTAAAGCATGTTGGCATAAGACCAACAGCCAGGAATAAATTTTGAATGTAGCTTAGACAGAAGATTCTGTATATAATTGTCCAAATACAGCTGTAGAAACAAAGAATGTATCTGTTTTAATATATACCAAAAGAAGATCTATGGCTTCCTTCAATAGCAGTATATATGCTGACACAGAATGTGCCTTATTAGCGTTTGTTTGCTCTTAGAAATATGCTATAGCTGATTCATGAATGACAGAATAGACATAACATGGCTAGGTCAGGAAATAAAAGCTGTTTATGTGTATAAATATGTGAATATACACATGTGTATGTGTATTTATTGGTTTAAAGATGTATAGGTCAAAATCCTAGCTCTTAGCTCTCTTGCTTGACCAGGAAAAATTTTATGCAATGTAACACACTGTAAAAATCCTTCTACTATTTTTAAAACAGACCTCCTAAAAATATTTCACAATCTTTTAAAATTCTACTTTAAAATTCTTTAAAAAAACTTCTTTGTTTTCTGTTACCAATGAACAGGTGTTGAAATTTGTCCTCATTTAAAAGAATTTAAATTGATAAACTTCCAGTAAACCTAAATATTGGAGAAAGTATTGTGCCAATACAATGAATGACAACGTGAAATCAAAAACTACAGTTGGGGTAACCAACCAGTGCCTACACAGTTCATGTTTCTTTTATAATATTTTTGTAGGTAAGCTATATAGAGTTGCAGCTTTATTTGTTATCCATGTAAAGATTCATTTTCAAGAATCATAGAATTCTATGAGTCTAAGAATGATCTATACCCATGAATAAATAGATGAAGTTTTGACAAATTCTGTTAAGATCCTTGTAAAGATCAAGGTGACAGTTACCTTGTAAATTTAAATAACTGTATTAGATAACTAAACTTAGAAGTTCGTAATTTAGAAATTGAAAGGTCTGACCTTGAAGCACAAGAAGCAATCTACAAGACTCCTCTGGACTCTCAAATCTCACTAAGAATAGTAATGACTAAAGTTACTCAGCATCCTTAAGAAACCAAAAAGCATATTGTGTTCTTGTAACCCGTATACACCTACACTTATACCATGATTGAATGTTTATATTAGTGGTGACACAACTAATAGTCAAACCCCCTCATCCTACTAAGTAAATGATACAAAGTAGATCTGACAGTGTTGATAAACCCAGACATTTTCAAGGGGCATAGTAGTTCAAAATTCAGATAATGTGTTGTAAATTATAATCCTATTAGAGGAATATGAACAACTCTTGGGAAAAAAAAACAGAGGACTGGCAAAAAGACTGCTTTATAGAAAGTGACTATTACATTTCATGCAGGTTTAAGACTTATGACTTAATTGGTTCATAATCTGAGCCATAGTGGCTCACAACACAAATGCAAACTGTAAAATTTTAAATTACCTCAATGAAAGTATTAGGGGTTGAAGTCATAGAATCATTGAATGGTTTGAGTTGTAAGGGACCTTTAAAGGTCATCTAGTCCAACCTTCCTTGCAATGAACAAGGACATATTCAGCTAGATCAGGTTGCTCAGAGCCCCATCCGACATGATCTCAAATGCTTCCAGGGATAGGGCATCTACCACCTCTCTGGGCAACTTGTTCCAGAGTTACACTACCTTCATTGCAAAAAATTTCTTCCTTATATGTAGTCTGAATCTACTCTGTTTTAGAATCATAGAATGGTTTGGGTTGGAAGGGACCTTAAAGATCGTATAGTCCAACCCCCCTGCCATGGGCAGGGACACCTCACACTAGACCAGGTTGCTAAAAGCCCCATCCAGCCTGGCCTTGAACACTTCCAGGGATGGGGCATCCATGACTTCCCTGGGCAACCTGTTCCAGTGCCTCACCACTCTCACTGTAAAGAACTTCCTTCTAGTATCTAATCTAAATCTCCCCTTTTCCAATTTAAAACTGTTGCCCCTTGTCCTTTCACTACACTGTCCGACAAAGAGTCCCTCCCCGCCTCTCCTATAAGCTCCCTTCAGATATTGAAAGGCCGCTATAAGGTCTCCCCAGAGCCTTCTCTTCTCCAGGCTTTTAGTTTAAAACCATTACCCCTTATCCTATCACAAAAAGCCCTGCTAAAATGTCTGTCCCCACCTTTCCCATAGACCCCATTAAATAATGAAAGGCTGCAGTGAAGTCTTCCTGGAGACTTCTCTTCTCCAGGATGAACAACCCCAACTCTCTCAGCCTGTCCTCATAGGAGAGGTGCTCCAGCCTCATCTGGATCTGCTCCAACAGGTCCATGTCTTTCTTGTATTGAGGGCTCCAGACCTGGGCTCAGTACTCCCTCACAAAATTCCCAGGATTAATAAAAATACGTCTTTACTGAATAACTAAAATTGACTGGAATTCCACAAATCTCACTGAAAATTGAATACTTTTGTAGAAAAAATGCTGCAGATATACAGAACATAATGAGATCACAATATATTGACAAAACATGGGGACACTCTGCTCAGTCCATTTAATGATTTGTGTATTTGATGAAGATAACTAGTGATGAATATCTGAGAAAATACTGTTAAATTTTCTTTCTCTGCCTCATTGCTCCGCTACGTTACTCTAGTTCTCCATAGGCACTTCTTGTCTTAGACTAATGTACTAAGACATTTCAATGGAAAAACATATCATGGTACAAAATATGATAGGTCATGAAGTGCTTTAAAGAAGAGTGAAGTGCTCTAATGAAGAGAGAAGCTCATGACGTATGCCGGGAATATTCTTGGGACAGCATGAGAAAAAATCAGGTGTGAAGAGGTTTCCATCCACAATATTAGCACAAATTAGTAGTGGCTGGGAAGGGGTTAAAATGACAAAAACTTTGGGGCTGTGAGGAGGATGAAGCAGTCAGGGAAACAGTACATGAAGGCACTCACCCAGTTCAAAGCAGTACCTAACTTTTCTGGCTGCATTGCAGATATAACAAAAAAGGTCGTGGTCCCACCACTGTTTGCTTATTAGGAACCTTATGCTCTCTGAACCTTTAAGAAGCTACAGGTTCAAGATTCTTTTCTTTCTTCATCAGTGAGATAGTGTGTTTTTGTAACACAATCCTTTTGTGATTCATATTATTATGACAGAAAGTGGAGAAGATATCTATTAAGTCTGATGTTTCTTCTTTTAATTTTAAGCTTTTAAGTGTTTTCCAGTCATTATTACAGCCATTATTACATGAAATTAAGAAGATAATTGTAATATAGGTGTATGTTTTAGACCAGTCTATTTGGCTTCTCAAAAACTTGAAGTGTTTTTAGAGCTGTGGGTTTAGATTCATAACACAAATTCAACAAATCTCTAATTCAGATGCAAATTGCAAGTCTAAACCCCTCCTAAGACAGAATTTATTTCAAGTTAAGGATTAATTTGAGATAATCTTCAGTTTGAGATAAATGTTTCTTATCTTCTTTTTATAGAAGGGTTTCAGAAATGCCTCTGGCAAAGCCACTTATAAGTTATTAGTGGCTTACTGCACAAACCTAATATGAACCTTTTCTGAGAACAGTATTTCTAGCTTTGAATATTGCTGCTTTTCCACATTTCTTTTTATTTCTCATGTATGCTGCGCTTTCCATCTTGTAGTGTTCATTTGCAAATATATAGAATATAGTTCTGCAATTGACTTTTTTGCCCATTTATGCCATGTCCCCTGGGTATAAATACCATTTTTATTTATTTTTCCTGGAATGAAATCCCTGATTTTGTTTTTCAGCCCTAACGAGTCCTTCCCCTGTTCTGACCACATGAAGACTACCAACCGCCTCACACAGAGAAGACTTCTATTTGCAGGTAAAGGCAGGATGTAAGAGAAATTTGCTTCTTTTCCAATCTAACGCACCAGCCACTGTAGCTCAGTCAAGAACTAAAATAAGCATCACCAAACATTTATCTTGTACAGTATAATTCCTCCTGAAGGAAAGAGAGACAAGAATAAGAATTACAATTTAATCCAAACATTAATATTTGAGAGCCAATTATTGTATGTTCTCTCTCATTAAGGGCTGGAGCTAAATGTTCAACCCACCATCACATTATGTATCCTTTAGACTAAGAACAATGTCTTCCTGTGTTTTCATAATACAAACTCACAACACAGGCAGATTCAGAATTCTGCTAGGGATGGCAAGGCAATTGATAATATATGTTGTTGAATACACTGCCAGTCCTTGCAGGAGAATATCTGCATCTATATAATATTTTTCTACATTTATGTATGCAAATAAGTCATTTTGTAAACATGACTTTTACTTTATTTTGAATGCAGTCAAAGAAAACTTTGCCTTGCTCAGTAAAAAAGTTCTTATGACAGAAAAGAAGATAAAATGGGTTAATTTAAAATAAATCCCTAGCTATTTTGACAGTGCCAGTTTAAGAAAGCTTTTATTAGGAAAAGGAAATTTTGCCACTATATTTCTGCCTAGTAAGTGATCAATTAAAGAAGAGTTTTCAAATCAAGATAAAGAATAATGTTTTCTCACACATTTTTCCTGTAAATATGGGGAAGAACACATCACAAAAAGAACATGTAAATTCTACCCCTATTGAATTCACTGATTTAAAATGTAATCTATTCAGCTGTGCTGCTGAAAGTAATTACTCCACTAATTAGGGTAGCAGAGAATAAGGCATACATCTTCAGCAAGTGTGCTGGCCCCAGATTCTGCATCTTGTTCTCTGCTGTGTCTGCTATGAGGACAGGCAGGTGCAGCAGACCATGGGACAGCTGCCTGTGCTTCAGTAACTATAGCACGGAGGTGATGGTGTCTGACCTGTTTTCTGCTGCTACAGCTATGGGAGAACGAGTTCATGGCAGAGGGTAGGGGTGAGCATCTGGGAGCTAGCTGCTAAAGCAGACTGTTACAAAAGCAGAGATTTTTCTCCTGATCTTGCAGAATTTCCTCTGAGAGTGACAAACATAGCTCATTTTTTCTGAGGGTGAGTAACATACTGTAATGGTGACAAGTTGTCCCCTTTGCTTGACATTTTACCTTGGCTAGCAGCCTGTTGCTCCCTCCTCTCCATGTTGTTGGTTCCCATTGCCTTATTGCAGTCTTCATGGTATTTGCAACTTTTTAAGTTCCCGAGCATCAAGTCAGACAAATGGTATTTTCAGGCCTTACTCATGATTCTCATGTGATTGGAGATGGTAACCTCTCTTGCCACCCACCCACTTCCTGACCAGTTGCATCAGCAGAGCAAGGGAGAAGCAGGTATGCTGGTACCATTACTTCCAGGACCCTGCTTTATACATGTTGCCTTGCAGGGCCAATGTGAGGCTGAACTTCTTTTCCTGATCCCAAGTGGGTACAGATTTCCTAAAATGGAAACTACCTTTAAAACCTGAGGACAGACAGGGAAAACAGTTTCATAGGAGATTTTGCTTCAAACTATCAAACATTACTGCCTTATCTACACAGCAACAGCTCCTATGTCATAAACTATACAAGTATATACTACACTTTCTTAGTGAATAATAGCTTTTCCTTAGACATACTCTACAGATAAAATTCTGGGACAAAGCAAAAATTTGTTCCTGTAACTCAGGTGATACATGAGACTAAAATACAAAAATCAAATCAATGTCAGAAGTGACTGAATGGTTAAATCATGGCATTTATTACTGAAAAAAAGGAGAGAGGCCCTTGAAAAACACTGTATGAAGAGATCTGACAAGTTCTGGCTTAAAGTTATTTGTCAAAAAAATAAAATGCATGCATACATATGATAGCTGACCAATAAGGACTACATGGGTGTTGTTTTATTGCTTAGTCCATTGTCAGGTTCTGCAGCCCAGGTCAAATAACTTTCTCACTAATTCTTCTGTAATGTTTTCCTTGGGATTGGAAGTCATTATAAGCTTTAGATCATCCTCACAGGAAATTTACATCATGGCAACATGATCACTTCCATAAAGAGAACCACTGTCTTATGAACATTCACTGCTTGGAGAGAAGAGAGATCTGTGATTACAGAAAAAAAGAAAAACACCTAATGCTAGCTAGTTTTTTACCTGGATAACTTTGTACATGCTAAATCTTTTCTATATGTTTAAAATAAGAATAAATTTTAAGCCAAGTTCTTGGGCATAAATACATGCTTCTTTCTCACACAGGCAGGGAGGGATGATGTGATTACGGCAAACTATTGGGCAATAAAAGATGTGTGATGAAAGCTAAAGCATGCTGAAGTCAAAGAAAGCTTTACTACTGATTCTAGGGCTTAAGTATTCACTCCAGAATGTCCATGCTCTGCCACAACCTCCTGTTACCATCATGGGCAAATTGCATATTTTCTTACTCAGAAAACTTTTACCTATTTGCTTAACTTTAAATGTATGAGAACTCTACCTGGCTTTCTGAATTTTCCCTTATCTCTGTGATAAGTGTGAAAAAGGTTTTATTGTCAAGCACATGAAGATGACTTGAAGCAAAATTAAAAATGCAGTCTGCATGTGAAAAGCAGTCTGCAGCATTATCATTGCAGCGTCTAGAGAGAATCTATTTTTGTGTCTTACAATACTTACATGGTCTTTCCATGGTAGAAGACACCACATCTGAGGCTAGTTTTTATAATGTGTGCCATTATCAAGCTTGTCTGACAGGAGTGAAGAATGAGTTAGCCCAGATCCAGATATGGGTCCAGGTTCTTGGCCCAGTGCCAGGGTATATTTCAGAGCTAATCACAGTTGAGTCTTGAAAACACCATGCAGAAGAGTGAAATGGCCAAAGCCAGGAGACCAAGTGGCTACGTTTTTGTCTTGTTTAACCCTACCTAAATGCATGTTCTTCCCTCCCGAGAGAGAGAGCTCCTGAATCCTTTCCTAAAGGTAGTTACCTGTGTCCTTCTTTCAAAGATGCAACAGAAATTTTTCCTTCCTCTGAAAACCCAGCTGTAGATGGTGATAATTCAGTGGTTAGAGCACTTACACTCACTTGCCTGAGGGCTGTCTTATAAACTACCAATCCTCCAGCTGCGTCTGGGACCCTGCCCACAGCTCATTAAGTTTTCCAAGAGAGTGTGCAAGAGGGCAAACTTCACCTCTGCCTTTGGAATAGCAATGCTCTGAAAGAAAATAAAGCCAGATTCAGTGGGGCACAAACAAGTGACAAATGAAAGCTCAACTGTCTCATCCAGTGACTGGGACACTCTCCCAGGAGTGAGATAGTTCTTCATTGGGCTGCTAAACCTACTTATTTACTTCTACCTGGTGCTGCATCTTATTCCAGGAGTGCTAACCACCTCTGTGAACTCAGCTGCATAGGAAACTTCTGCTGCTCTTCTCTCTCTCATAGTGAGGAAATACAAAATTAGCCATTGAGGTATTCAGACTTCTTCAGCTGAAAATTAGGTTGATTATCCTTTTCATCCTTCCCTTCCCCTATTTGAACTCTGTTGCTCTTGGCCTGCATGTCCTTACCTCTGATTTCGAGCTGGGATTATTCCTTCCCTTCCCTTTTTGGATGCCATTCTGTCATGATAAGGGCAGAAGCAAAGTGGAAAAAGGAGGAAGTTGCTTATTTGGCACAAAACAGACGCATGACCCCACTACTTCTGTTTCTCCCATTCTGCAGGGCTCCACTCCCTGGTCCTGGCTTCACAGTACCCAGTTTGCAAGCACCCACAAGTCCTCCACGTGCTGGGTGAGTGTGCAGCTGCTTTCACTTGAAACTTGGCTGGAGCCCCACATGGTTGGTGAGCTCTGAGGACACCGGCTGGGTTGAGTCCCTCAAGATCCAGCTGGTGAATTCTGATCAGGCTGAGACAAGCAATGATCTGAGCTTTGGTTATAGATGTGGATGCACCTTGCAAGACAGAGTTAAACAAAAGAAAGCCAAAAAATTCTAAGGATTTTTCAGACCCACGGCTTTGGTTTTCTAAAGTGTCTATGCTTGTTTGTTTTTTTTCTGATAGTAACTTTAGTTAAATGTAGATTCTTGTATTTGTTTAAAGTTTGGATTATCATGTTATTTGTTAACCTGAGGGCACACAGCTGATCCTGTAAGCCTGGTTATTGACTGATCTGTTCAAAAAACAAGACTTTTCTTGTACTTACAAGTGTTATCATTGTCAAATATTAAAATATATGCTAAATCATTGTGAAACAATGTGTCTCATGGCACATCTGTCAGTGGTTATGTTGTAATGTTTTAACTGGTTTGGGTTTTGTATTTTTTTACAAATAAATTGCATTTCCTAGTCCTGGTTCTTTATAAATGAAACTATTTGAATCATAATTAAGCCTCATCAAGCTACTACAAGTACAGATATGAAGCACAACACCATTTATAAAAGGATAGAAAATGCACTAAGAATACAAAATATATGCTGTCATTCATTCTTTGAAGAAGAATGGGCTACTAAATCTATGAGCTCCCTCTTTGACATTCAGAAATCAACTTGCTATTTGTTTTGAACTCATCATTCATTTGGAAATAAATTTGTGGAGGAATTTAGAAAAGTAGATAAAGGAGGACAAGTTGATGGTAGACATTTGTATGATTTGGTTTTTAGTTTTACTTCTCGGGATTTTTCTCCAGGAGACAGCGTAGTTTCTGGATTTTAACTTGTTTCAATTCCATTTAAAATATGTCGCTTTACCAAAACCAGAAGCAGAACTCTCCCCCATCTAAATAAGGGCTGTGAATGCCCCTTCAGCTATTTATGGCCTTAGCTTTTGTGTTTTTAGGTAAGCATAAACTTTAACTCCTAAAAGAGAAGGAAGTTGGTTGTTGACCCCTGATGGTGAACAGAGCCCAGGACAGTGGCAGAAGGACTGAGAGTAACGTCCATGCATACCTGATTTCGGATGTGTTTTACAAAGAGCGGTGGATTTATTCGAATTTCTTGGACTCACTGGGAGACATGTAGCTTGTTATTCCATATTTCAGGGATCCTGAGGATTTAAAAATTTTCAGTAGATATCCAGAGGTAACTGAAACTTGCTGGTTTAATTGCTAAACAGCTTCTGGGGGAAAAATCTTGTTTAATGTCAACAGATCTTTCCATCTGTCATTTAAAAATGTCAGAATCCAAGACCCTCACTGCACCACAGGATGGGTAAGTCAAATACTAAGGTTCGACAAAATGTAGCAGACACCAAATCTTGTTTTAATGTACAGGACAAGTATAGTGCAAATTCCTTTCAAAGTAATTGCTAGCAAACCTTAAAATTATTAATGGTTTCTTTAATGGCAAAGAATCCAACAGCACTGTGGCAAGTCTGCCATGTGAATAAAAGCTATGCAGGAATTCTCTACCTCTACGTTACTGAGAGCGGAAGCCTGTTTCCTATGTAGGAAAATGACTTCAAACTAGAAAGGAAACATATAGATATTTCTCTGTTAAGAATGAAGACTCGGCTGAATGTGGCCTCATCTATTTCAGCAGAGTTGACCTTCTTGTCCTGGGGCTTGAATTTTTTTCTATAGCTGCTGATGCAAGAAAATCGTTGGGAGCTGCTGTTAGTCAGCTGCCCTTAAGGCTTAGTTTATAATTATTGAAGACAATTACAAGATATGTTAAATTATTATGTGATGTTATTTGAACAGGTTAAAACTCATTAGAAACCACATAAAAACTTTTTTCATTAGTGCCATGAAACAGTCCAACACCTCATTTTTGTGTCATAGGCAAATTTCTCTCATGTTACAAACACACCCTCTCATGTACTGTACTGGCCTACAATCACAGCCAAGTGGATTAGGTAGATATTCAAAATCATTAGATTTGGGTTATAATTCCTTTCACTGCCATTAAGGTGTAGGTTAGGAAACAACCTCGTCATAGCAATGGACCGAATCTCTTTTGCTCCTTCACATCGTGTTCAAACCTGCTTGCTCTTGCTGCCACGTTGTTGGCTGTGCTCTGCCAAGCTGCACAGGCTCTTGCATGAAGCGTATCCATGGCCCGAGTCGGCATGTGGCCTTACAGAAATCATTTACACTCTTTGAACACCAGTTCATAGTCATCAAGGAGTGCAGGGAAACTTTTGTTATTATGTGTGTTTACAATTTGTCTGCAGGGTTGGTTTTCAAAGATGACTATTGACTGCTTAGCTGGGCTGACCTTCCACCGCAGCTCAATAAACTGTCCTGTTGAGTTAGCTGCTGACTGACGACTTTTCTCACATTTAGAAGCTCTGTCTCATACAGATTTCACAGATGTTTTCTTCTGTTTTGCATGAAGTAAAAGTTTGGGGATTAAATAAATTTATTTATTCTATGAAACAGCACACTTAAGTGCATTTAAAAGTCAAAAGACACAAAAAAAGTTCTTAAGTGTAAAAATTAACAAACAATGTCTCTGTTTCTTAAGTACTAGAATTGGAAAAAAAAATTTAAAACAGTCATGCTATGAATTACAGTAAAGAACTCGACATTATAGAGCTAGGAAATAAAATACTAACACACCTTTGATTTGGGAAATATTTGTCCTGACATGCCACTTAGCACCCTCAAGTAAGGGAGGCAAAAAGTATCTAAGTTTATAGCACTCTGTTAGCTATGCAAGTCTTAAACCTGAGATTATAGCAATAAACAGGTTCTAACAGTAAAATTTCAACAGGATTACAGTTCCCATGTCTCTTAGTTATATTTTAAGTGCTTGCTTTACCTTAACATTGAATCAGATACATAGGAAGCAAAAAAGAAATGTTGGTATTTTCTGCCTCTAAACTGGCAGAGCTGATCTGCACATTTCCATTTCCTTCATGAAATAGGAGAAGATGAGGAAAACCAAAAATTAACTGTTGGTGCGAGGGTCTTTATGACAACACACACGTCACATTCTCTGGCCGTGGAGAAAAAAAAATCTGTTTAAGAACTAAGCAAAAAGTCCAGCAAACTAGAAAGATGGGGCCAAAGCTTTTCTGATTTGAACTAAATCTGGCCACTATCAATGGAATCATTATAATAGGGTTAGCTGATACATAAAAGGAAGTGTTCACACTTAGAGTACTCGTGACTCAAGAGGTGTCTAGAAAAATTCTGTAAATCTAATTAGTTATGATGATCTTAAAAATTTATATTTTGGAAAGCTTAGCTGACCCAATTCTCCAGCCTTTGAGGTGAACTTGTCAAGAATATTCTTAATTTCTATGAAACATAAGGTCAGAAATTTGACTTAAAATATGAAAAGGTAAGGATTCAGATTTAACCTTGAAACTCCCTCTCCCTTGCCCTAATAGGATGTCAGAATCCATAACAAGACTGAGTGGTTATATGTCATTTGATATCTTTTAGAGTAACTCTTTCTGAATCATATAAAAATGTGTCTTGTTGAGTGGGGCTTGTTTTAGGGCTAAATTCAATAAGAAATCAGTCTGGATTTTGCCCTCCACAGGTAAGTTAGCTTAACAGTCAAATGATCTCTTCCACCAGAATCCTCTGTCAGCATGAGGATACTACAATCAATAATTTATTGATTGAAATCTTGAAAAGTCTTTATTTCAAAAGTTATTTAAAAGCACTTCTGCATAACAAAGCAAAAACAAGCCATTACAAATACTAGAGATTCCAACTAGGAAACATAAATTAATCTCAAAATTTGCTCCACTGTACTATCACTGACACTACATACTTTTGAATAATTTTATCTTCTGTACTTTCATAGATTCCTTGTTTTTCTCTGCCAGATACTAATGACAATGTCCACAGACACTTCCCCTAACAATACAGTACTAAACTGCATTTGGTAAAAATGCCTTGGCAATATAAACAGAAATGCTATCCAAACTTGTGTCTTTTTAAACTGGATTTACTTTTGATGGTATAAGCTTTGAGCAAATCTGTGGATGAAACTGTCTGGCTCTTGTCTGGATTTAACTGGCTTCAACAAAAGAGCTGAACACCTTTTTCACTGACAGAGAGCAGAAGCACTGATTGTTCCTAATAGGAGCAGACATAGCTTGCTGATGACTGGGTTTTAAGCAGCTTCACTTGAATTTTATAAATGAGTTTATTGTGACCCTAGCATGTGAATTTTGACTTTTACCATTGGAGATCCCCACTCAAGTAACCTTACTAGTACTCAGTGATTCTGAACAAAGACCACTTTAACAAATATATGGAATTAAAGAGCCGGCCTTATATCCAAAAGGCAGAAAATTTAAAAAAATAAGTCAAATAAATGAAGACAAAAAGGAAGTGTCCTTATTCCTTTTTACAGAGGGAGATTTGGGACAATAAGAGATGAAAAGATTTGCCTACAATGACCCAATATGTTAATGGCAGAGAAGAAAATGAATCAAGAATTTCTGAGTCTCTGCCTTTTGTCCTAAGTACAGCACTCCAAAGCTGATTTCAACATTTTATTTCTAAATCAAGATGCAGCTAAGGGTGGTCTCAAATAACGTTTTTGTTGAAACCTCTCCTTTCTATTTATGTTTCTAGTAATCCTCACAACAGTTTAACCTACCTATACATAACCCATTCAGTATATTACATGATATATTTTATAGAAAATACAGTCTGAATGAGTTCTAATCCCATTTTGACACATAAACAAATATTTATGTGTTGTAATTATGCAAAGGGAAAGCATAATTTCATTTCTTTAGATATTTCTTTCCTTTCCAGAAAAGCTGGGGAAAGCGTTGTGATTCGGGATGTGTTCTTGGTCACAGTGTTTTTCATCTTGAGGAATACCACTAAACATGGTGGAGTTAGACTCATGTGAACCAGTGTGAGGTAAAGAAGAACCTGATCTTTCTCTTCCTGAAGAATTCCTCTTTGGCTTTTACAGCTATGCAGTACATGATGAAGTGTGTACAATGCAAATTAAACATTATTTGAAAGATAAATATATATTTTCATAATGCACATAAAATAAGTATGTCTTTCAGGGGGAGGAAACTGAAAAGGCTATAAATAAATATGGAGAAATATTCTACTGGCCCTTTCCCCTTCATGTTTGCAGAGCCATGCCAATATGCTAAATGTGTTTACTCTTAGATTTTTCAAGTGTATTTATTATTTCTGCAAAACGTATTCAGTCTGTGTAGGAAAATAAAAAGATACCGCCTGGAGGTTTTGAGCTAGTGCATAAAAGAAAGAATCACAAAGAAATCTATCATCTTTAGCAGAGACATGACACAGTACTTTGGAAAGAACATACCAGTGACTCTGCTTTTAAAATATTGGACTACATCTGTTACTTTTCATTTAGTTTCTCTAGAACATAACTACTCCCTAACATATGGATCAGACCCTTAGGCTGGTGTGAACTCCCACAGATGACTGAATTTACTGGGGTTATGTTGTAGGTTTGAAAATTATTAGTGCACACAGTTAACTATCAGAGGTGATGAGAAAGAACACTTTCTTTTCTAGTAAAAGAAAATTTTATTAGTATTTCAAGCTATTTATATATAGTCATACCCCAGTGTAATGAGTATGAAGATTGTGTCATGCAGAGCTGTAGGGCAGCAGACTCAAGAAGTGTGTCCAGAGGCATTTCTTAGGAAGATGAGACCTGATTACATAGCCGTGCTGTAACAGTATGGCTGGGTGAGTGCACGTGTGCAAGGATGCATCCAGGGATATCTAGACACGTCCTTGTCTGAGTGCCCATTCCTTCCCCATATCTTTTTCATCTGTTGCCACTCTCAGTCGGATTTGCAAGAGGAAGGTTTGAAAGTTTTGAAAATCTTCAGGTTCTGACAATAGTAATGAAAACAGATGACTCATGACAGGAGAAAGCCTTTACCCTTGATTAATAACTTCAGAGAAAAGTAATGGCCAGAATGCCTAAAAATGAGAAAAATTTCAGCTCAGGCTTGCTTAGGAGTAGCAAAGTGCAAGTGAGATTGAGGGTAGGGACACTTCAATTGTACTTTTTGTTGCTTTACTTTCTGTGGTGAATGTAGGAATTATTTATAAGAGCATGAGAGATGTGGTATGTAAAGAAGTATCAGCCCAGGAATACTGGAGGTCAAGGTAACAAAAGTTGTAACAGTCATGTTCATCAAATAATTCAGCACTGAATTATGGTTCTGACTCCAAGAGACGTTGGGAAATGCTTCTTTTACATTCTGCAACAACCTTTTTATTTTTTCTGAAACAATAACTATTAAATGAAACAGTGCTTTGCTAAGCTCTGCTGCAGACTTTCAAAAGCTGCAGTTTCATTGTAGCCATTCAAAAATATGGATGTTGTCATCCACAGTCAAACTAGAATGATGTTTTTCGATGTCATACACTCACTGTCAATTAATGGCATTTACAAATAACATACTATCTAAGAATCATGTGCTGTACTAGACTTCAAAACTTCAATTTGACATCTGTATCATATATTAAAATAGAACAGATATCCAGGTAGTAAACCTGTGGCTTCCCCACTGCTGGGGAAGTGTGGAACTACAGGCAGAGATCTAGGTAGGACTCAGTCTCAAGAAACAGTAAACTAGCTGCATTTATTGCATACAACGGAAAGGACAGGGGTTGCACCACCCAGCCATTTGGGACATCTTTTTACCCTTTATCCTACGTTCAACAAAAAGTGGAGAGGTGAGAATGGACTTATGCTCCCTGAACTTCCAGTTTATGGGCACCATAAATGTTAGCAGTCTGTTCCTCCAAAGCTGTCATGCTCTTTGCCTACCCTGAGAGGCCCTTTAAGGTCCCCTGCACTTCGTGATCTCTCTGGGCACATTGGAATGAAATTGAATTTGGGTAGAATTATAAATTCTGTACAATAATCCAAATATAGCAATTAAAGACAAAGGGGCATGCGTTACCGTTGATCTCTGTTGCAACTTTCATTTCCATTCTCTGGATTTGAACTTACAGTTCATAGACTGTTGAGTGTTGCAATAATGAGTTGGGTTGTGCCTGCAAAATATTCATATGCATGTGGGAACCCAAACAACAATACACGTTTCAACCAGCTGCAGCTAGACCAAAACCCCAGGAGATGGGGTATTGCCAAGTCCAGCCAAGCCAAGTGCCCACAAAATGTGAGATTTTATTAATTTTTACAAGCTTTTTAAAAATATTCAGTCTGTGACTCCCCTCCACTCCCCTTCCCAGCCTATTGTTAAGCCTGTGTGTTTTATTGTAAGCTCTTTTCAGCCAGGAGCGCTACAAATGAACTTGTGATGAAAGTCACTGTTCTCACATGAGAATCTAGAACTTAAAGAAACAAATCAAGTATTATCTCATATTTAATAATCCCTAAGAATTTGCACACTAAGAATATTCAAATAAAATAAAAGTGTAAAATGTGTTTACATAAAAGACAATTCTTACTGCAAGCTAATTTTATAGTTACTTTCCAGTACTTCAAGATTTTGAAACTGCCAATGCAGTGTGAAATTTTATTTTTATTGATAGACAAAACTATTTTATAATATCATTTACTGAGCCCCATATTCTAGTAATTTGCATGGGAAAAGAATTTTTGTGTCTTTGAAAGATATATAAAAGCTTTATCCAGTTGATCTGGAATAAAACATTGATCCTGTGTCTTGAAAACTCTTATTTAAGTCAATATTAAATAAATATGATTTACTTAAAAATTGTGCAGACTGGGGAAAATTGAAATATAAATATGTATTATTTCAAAGTGAAAATACACTATGGGAATCTAGTTGGGAAGCTTTGTTTTAAAAAATATGAAATATACAGATCGTTCTAATCACCTTATTGTCATAAGGGATAAATTCCATAAGTTCTGTGATCAAAGCATTGTGCAGGAGTGCCTGAATGTGGATATAGCATAACTGAGGTTTAAGAATGTTCTTTAAAGAAATAAAGGTCACCTTTGATTTTGAAATATCGTTAGATCACTGGGCTCATATGTTAATGTCACTACATCTGTAAAAATAAAAAGAGTATTATTTACAGTACTCTTTTTGGAATTCTAAATATTTTTATAAGAATGGAGAACAGGAGCTTGGCTAGTGATTATTCAAAGAGCAAGTAACTCTGACTCACTCTAACAAAAAAGCTGTTCACACCTTACTTTTCTCTTTTACGTTTTCATGCTATGTGTTCCTTTTTTGTTTGTTGATGGAGGATAGTGTCCTAACTGCTGGTATCCTTGTGTTAAAAAGTGGTTTTCATTTTTTACTACAGAGAGCTTTTCATCCTAGACAAATTATCTCTTTGATCTGTCCTGTTCTTTTGAGTTTGGATCCTCAAATTCTTGGTGGTCATACCTGAAATTATCCCCCCTGTTCAAGCCCAGACTAAAATCTCTGAACTTTTTCCCCATGACTGCTGCACTGGAGTAGTTTTATGTACAGTGTTACAGGAGCTTCCTATTTAGAACATATACTTCACATTCACAGAAGAAATGACATTGATTAAATTAGCTTTGGATAAGTACCAAACACAAATTACAAATGTCCTGTGAAAACTGCAGATTCTATTCCCTCAGGAGATGAGCAGTGTAGTGCAAAACCAAGTAACCAGAATTTGTATTCCTTTCAGAATATGAAACCAAAATAGCCATGAGGCATTCACACCACTGTTTTTTTCCAGGGCTCCCTGCCATGTAGGCAGGCATATAGTTCACTTCTGCCTCCCTGCCTTGTCCAAAAATTTTCTAGGCATTTCAGTCATTATGCAGTTTCAAGGTCCTGTTTCATTGGTACCTGGCCTCTTTGTCTTTCAAGACAGAATCCTGGTCCTCAAATCATGAAACCCTGTGAGTGAGAGTGCTGAGAGCACTCAGTGTCTTTTTATTGAAGCTTAGCCATTTGGCATCCAGGCACTTAACATGGTGGGGCAGAAAGCAGAAGTGAGCCTTATTTTAGCATAGGGGTTAGGAGACTCTATGTACACAGGGGCAGAACTAAAATTCAACCTCCTGAAACTTAGATATATTTCACACTGGACTAGTATTGGCCAAAAAACCCCAACAAGCAAATGAAAAGATAAACACTAAAAACAAAACAAAGCAAAACAAATAAACAAAAAACCCTAAACACTTAACTTTTTATTTAAGATTATTTTTTAGATCAGTCAGGGCTGTGCACTAGTTCCTCACAAAGCTGCACGGGTACCAGGCCAGTGTCCTGTCAGGGGTAGGAGCAAGACTAAGAAAATGAAGACAGACCATTTCTTCAGCAGCAGAGTGCTTTTAGAATAGAATCATAGAATAGTTAGAATCAGAAGGGACCTTAAAGATAAGTCATATAATAACGACTGTGTAACTGCAGTCTCTGTTTCCTCTCTGCACCAATTTGTATAGGGAATATGCAGTTATGATTTCCCCCTACACTCTCACACCAATAATCCCTTTAGAGACATCTCCTAATTTTGGTGATACAGCTTCTAAATTAGCTGAACTGGATTAACTCATTACCTGATTGAGCTTTAACACAGCAACAGCTGCCGTGGGTTGTTTCCCATGGCAGCCCTTGGTAGCACACTGTCTCCGAACATCCCTTTCCCTGACAGTGCAGTGCCACATGTCTATCAGCTTCAAATTTATTCAATATGTTTTAAAGTGTGGACTATATATAAGGTGTGTATGGTATGGCATTCTGTAATTCCTGTGTTTATTTTTCAGTGTGTGCTTTTCTGTTTTTTTCTTGAGCTCCCTGTGTCCTCTAGTGTCTACCTACCAGCATTGCACGAATTGGCAAATACTTGTTTCTATTTTCTTATCTCAAAACTTAAATAAATAAAAAAGTTTTAACTTTCCATGCGATAAATTTCCTCCTCTTTCTTATGCATTTTTTACTAAATATCTTATTAATAGTGAAATTGTTATAGTTATTCTTGTTAAGCATCAGCAGCACGTGTGACAGTATTACTGATTTTATATAAAATCTTCTTGCACACACACATATGTCTGTTATCTGATTATCTTTGTGCTTGCTGGAGATTTTAGCAGCCAGTATGTACATTTTATTGTGAATGTTGATGACAGGTCTTGGTAGGTATTGTGCAGTATTTTCTTGCATACTAGAGCACGTTCTCCTCTCACTTGGGCATGCAAAAATGTCCCTAGGGACAATAGGATCTGCTATTCATCCTAAAATGACATTTGGGTACAGACCACAGTACATTTTTACAGAATTTGGATTCTAGCCTACTGTGGAAAGTCATTATGTGAGCACATGATTGACAACCATTTTCTAATAGATACATCAGGAGCAAAATCAAATTTCATATGTGACATTATTTGGGGCCTTCTGAATTCCTGATTATATAATATTAAAGTGGGATCTAATTAACCTAGTGTTAGACATTTCAAATTGTACAAAATAAAAGCTAGTGCAACTAGGTTCCCAATCAAACCTGAAAAATAAAGGCAGTTCTATAGGATGTCATTCCGTAATACCTACCAAGAAAAAGCAGGACAAATCACTCTACAGGAGTACCTTACTCTCCAGATGTGCTAGGATACTTGTCCAGCTTTTACATGGCTGCATTTCCCCAGTAATCCCATCCTTAATATGCTTCTAAAAGAGGGGAAGTGTGTAAGTAATTATTTAAAGTGTAACAGACCAATCAAACATGAATAGCTGTTTATAAGATTTGGATACAATTTACTGCACTAGACTAGTAAAGAACCATCCCACGTGGACTGAATAGAAGTATTTGTATATCTGCAGAAGCTGCTTCACACTGACTGAAGTATTCAGTATTTCTGAAAACATAGCTCTTGGAAGGAAGGAAGCACTCCCCTGCCAACTTGACTTGATATCACAGGAAGAATGCACAGAGTTTCGCCTTTGAAGGGCTGATGAGCCAGTTGAAAATTTATGGGCAAGGATCAGAGGACAGACCAATGTAGATATCTACCAGAGACTGATCAAGAAGGTGAGGTCCACAAAGTCTTCTTTAGGCAGATGGAGGAGTAAACCTCATGATTGCTGGACCCTGGACTTCAGGTAAACCACCTGACATCTGATAAAAGGGCAATATGGCTTGGCACAAAAAACCCATGAGATTTCTGGTGTGTGATGACAATACTGGGTCAATGCAGATGGCCAACAATCCAGTCAGCAGTCTGCTGGTTCTGTTTCCCACAAACAAGGAGGAACTCGTTGGAAAGACAAAGATCAAGGTTCTCATCTGCAATGACCATGAAACTGTGGATTTTAAAATCCTAAAATAAGTAGGATTGCTCAGATGTTGCTCAGGAGCAATTGATTGCTTAGGTATCTACTTGGCAGAATCTGTGTAAGACTACCATGAAGAGCAAAGGGACCCAAAAGAGCTGGCTAATTTGCTAGGATGACCTCCCCAGAGTGCAAATTGTCCATGCTGATGTACAGGAATTCGAGCAAGCATGGCAGAAGACTAGTATGGATAATGGTCAACTAGTCTCAAACACAAAACTAAGATAACGGGATACTTATCTCAAACAGAAAAAGGAAGTATACACAAGGTGGAAATGGCAACAGGCCACCCAGGAGAAAGAGAAAGTCACTGCCCATGCATGCAGGGATGGATGCAGGAAAGCCAGTGCTCAGCTGGAGTTGAAAATATCTGATATCGCTGAGTAGACACCTTCTTAATTTTCAAAAGGTTATCATGTTCGGGGGAGATCCCTGGTAGCTGCAGAGAAACAAATGCCTTGCTCATCTTCAAAAAGGGCAAGAAATGTATGGGAAATTAAGATTACTGAAAAAAACCTATTGTTTATTTATTTATTGTTATTATTTAATATCCTCCTCAGATGATAATCTTAGACTGCATTACATCACCAACAGGATTAAAACCTCTTAATCTATCACAGACATCAAGGTAACAGGCATTTGCCATTCTTAATGCAGATAAACCTTTGAGTGGGATGAGAGAGTTCATTGGTGTGTTCATTAGATCTTTGCTGGTAGCAGAACAAAAAATATGAGATTGGAATACAGATTTTGTTCCAAGCCTGGCATTCACTTCTGAATTGACACATTTCTTGTATTTGAAGTTCTCTATAAATAAGAAATCCAGCCCGTGGCAGGCACTTTGAATAGAAATTTTTTAGATTAAATAAATAAAACTTACTAAACTGATAAGCATCAGAAAATGGATTACTGAAATGGGAAGTTTTAGGTAAAAAGTAATTAATAATGCTTCCCCTTGCACTTGTAATACCATGCCTTCCTCAGTTTTCCTTGAGATATGTGAAGTCACCTCACTGCTCACAGGATAAGAATGTTTTAGGGTTTCAAGCTAACTCCAGCTATAACACTGAAGCCGTTTGACTAAATGAACAGTAAGAGCCATTCAGCAAGAATGAAAGATACCTACTACATTTCTTGGGAAAGAGCTGATAAGAGCCCAATATATATAAGACAACAATTTTGGAGATAAAGTTGCAAAATAGACAAGGACAAAGCAGAGAAGGATTGGAAGGAAAGGTAAAAGCCTAAAGAAGTGTCAACAAAGTTTAGTAAATATGTTTCTCCACTGAATCTGACAAAGGGTTCTTTCTGTTTCAAAGGGTGGGATACCATACGGTACTATTTATAACACTCTGAACAAGTTGTTCCAGAGACTCTGGAAACTAATATTCAGCTTGTCAGGGAGTTTTATTAACTAGCTAGTAAATGGCTTTAACACACATGATTTTGTAGCATATTGTCATATTCATAGCTATGAACAATAAACAACTTATTAAAGCCCAAATGTTAATATCCTAGTGATTACAATATGTAGAGCTCAATCCAAATTTTACTGGAAGTAATTTCGTTGACTGTCATAGGCACAGATCAGATGATTCTTGTACCACAGCAATGCTCAGAAGAGTTTATGATTCATTTGGCCAAATATTATTCTTTTTGGTGTTTCTAAATAGCTGACAAGTTAGTGTGACCAAAAATACCTGAGAAAGGAAAAAGAGTGAATTAAAAACATCAAAGAAAGTCTTGATACTCAATCATGACTGAGTCAATCTGACTGTTTACCTGGCTTCTATGCAGGATATAAAGGAGAATGATGAGAACATGTACCTGAAGATACAAGCTAAATACTCTCTTCTGCCACAGGCTTGCTGTGTGACCTTAAGCAAGTCACTTAGCTTCACATCCACAGAATGTCTTGAAATCTATTTCAAGATCACAGAATCACAGAATCTTAGTGGTTGGAAGGGACCTTTGAGATCATCGAGTCCAACCACATTATAAAACAAACAAACAAACAAAAAAACCCCACCAACAAAAACAAACAACAAAAAAACCACACAAAAACAAACAAACAAAAAAGCCACCCACCAACTAAACCCCACACCCACAACCCCACGCACAACACCCCAC